>CM077583.1:49011167-50251298 GCA_039657365.1 Stephania yunnanensis | reverse complement strand
AGGTCTCACAATTCCATGCCAAGAATCCGCATTCGTCAACCTTACTTCTCGCTTGGACAAGTTTTTAGACTCAGAAGGAGGGCACACACGCAAAGGAAACATGACAACATGAGCTTTAATTTCTACTTTCACATAACTTTTTTGAGAGTTAAGGCAGCGAGGATCAGTTTACTAACCATGTAAAGAGTTGCAAAGATGTAATGACATTCACCTTTTCAGAAAACGTCATACAATGGAAATTTTTTTTAATAATATTTTGAGTATTGTCTCTTGACTCTTGACTGATTCAAGATCTCTGCAAATTATTTTTCGAGTTGTTTGTTTTTTCTTTCTTTCTTGTTTTTTTTTTCTTTTATGGTTTTTAGATAGGTTCACTTGGTTCAACAGTCATGTGGCATGAAAAGTACAGCACTCCACTTAGAATGTATTGATCCAACCTAAATTAGATGAAAAAGAAAGAAAGAAGCAAACAATATATTTAATTACTATCACTCAATCTAATGCATAAAAGATAAGAATTTAGAAATCATAAAAATGAACAATAATGAAAACTGCAATATCACTCAATTTATGTATAATGTTAGCTCTATGACATTGTTTGAGAAATTCTTATTCTATAAAGAAGATTACAAATTTTACAGATTTGTTTCTCATATCTTCAATAGCTTTTCATCTTCTGATCAGATGAATTTTAAACTATGTACATAAAATATAGAATCTATAATTCATGAACAAAAAACAGTCATGAGAAGACACTTCTAGTGTAATTTGGGACTAACAACAAGACATCTTGGATTATTGAGCTGGAGTGAAAGTTGTTTGATCCCTGGCATACATTGACGGATTTTTTGCCTGATTAGTATATAAGTATGGGGATAATATTTAAGCAACCCAACACACCCACAAATTTTTTTACCAAACTAACACATTTTCTGGTCCACCGTCACCGCCACATCACTTTGAAGTGTTATTCTAGCTTTTTTCTTGATACAAAAACGGTGGACTCTGGCAAGGTCACGATTTCCATGTGAATGGAAACGTGACCTCGAAGCGTCCAACAAAACCAAACTCGTTCCATCCTCATCACTTCCCATCATATTTATGTCCTCACAAAGCGACCGCCTCCGCCAAGCTATCTCCCGTGCGGCGCAAGCAAGGTCCGCCGTCCCGTCGACCTCGTGGGTCCGTATCTCGCCGGTCGTTGTAAGGGCATGACGCGAGGACGTCCTCTCCGTATTGGTCACATAAGCGCTGCCACGTCCGCACGGGCCGCCCGCTTGCCACCGCCGCTACCCGCTGTTCGCGGGGATCGCCTCTCGTCTGCTGCTGCTTGCTCGCCTCCTCGCGGACAAGTTGGTTGCTCTCTCTCGCCGGCGCGACCGCATACTTCTAGCCGCCGCCGGTAGCCTCACGTCGGCCGGTCCTTCGCATCCCGCCGATCGCCAGCCGCCCCTCCCCGCTCGTCGGGGGTCAAAATATATGTGCCTCCGTCAGTCATCAAGCCACTCCTTCACAACTCTGGGCCTTGTTTTGTATTGGTAAAAATCTTCTTCCAATTGTGTTCATTGATGAATTAGTCTCCAAAAAGACTTTTCTTTAGTGGTCGTATGCTTGATATTCAACATTAGAATAGAGATGCTAAATTGAAGAATAATATAATGTTTTGGTATTGCTAGAAAATGTTAGTATTAATTTCCCTAAATTTATGTTTATGTCTCAAAGCGAATAAAGTGTATAAATTTAGAAAATATAGCAATACGCATGACATAGGTCAATAAGTTGAAATCATGCACTAATATATAAATCATATCCTCCACCGTATTCATTGTAAATCGTGGTATTGCTTAATGAAGTAATCGTGTACTTTTTGCAGGTCTCGTTATGTAATATTTATATAATGTTTTAATATTTATATAATATTTATATAATGCATCGATAAGTTATCATGGAGTTGATGAAGTAATAAGAACTTTTATAAATCTCTTGTTATAAAATAGGCTAAAACAATAAAATTAATCCAAAATTAGGATCAATAAATCCTGAACATTTCTAACCAATTCAATTCATTAAACCACAAGAAATGCATTTTATTGTATCAAAACATTACCAACATGTTATGACAACAACATAACTGATTTTCCCCTATCACAACTTGCATAATGCAAGGAATCCAAATGAATCCAAATAAGTCAAGAAAATTATATTCTCGTCTTCTACTCTGAAGTGAATAACACAATGCAACTTTTTGTGGTGGCATTTCATCAAACATATATCATTCATGACAACGTGAATGCAGAAACCTTAGAAACCATTAATCCAATTGCCAAGAAGTTGTTGTCTAGAATTGGGACTTATTCAAAAAACTTGTTTTTGAAGTGAAGATTAGTAGTTTAAACATTTTACAATCCTAAAGATTAGTCCATAAACCACTTGAACAATAAAACTCCAAACTTGAGATGGATCTTCATCAAAGGTCCTAGGACCCATCGGGAATTTCTTATTTGATGCAGCAAATTGATTGATAGTAGCACGCTTGCTATTTGATTTAAATAAAGTGAACTGAAATAAATTAAAAAAGTATTAATAATAATGGAGCTTGTTAAGTTTATTTTTGCTATGACAGGTATATTAATTATCATCACTTCTATTGATTAACAATTATATTCTACATATATGGATTTCATAATGCCAACAATGAGTTGTATTCAAATGGGTTTTTGGGCATTTGCACCTTCTTCTATTGCAGGGGCTTTAGACATTGCGCACCAATTATACAAATTGATGACACATTCTCTTCGTATGGAAAATATCTGAAACAAAAACTCTTAATAGCCATCTGTTGTTGATAGTAATGGTCATGTATTTCCACTTAGCACTTGCAAGCATTGTTGATGAGGAAAGTCAAGACAAATGGGATGGTTTATGGCTTGTTTGGCGACATCATGTGACCGATAAAGATGGTATATGTGTCATTTCGATCGACACCACAGTATACGGGTATATTGTTGGCAATGAATAATACTCATAATGGATGGACCACGTGAAAGAGCTCAACACAGATTTTGCCTCCATCACATATGCAGTAATTTCAACATGAGATTTTGGGAGCAAATAATTAAAGGATATGGTGTACTTAGCCTGCACAACATGCAACTCGGCTTAGTAAATTTCAAGACGCATTTATGAAAGAACTTCAACAAATTAATGCGGAATGTATTGGCAAGTGGTTTAATGATCTTGATCTACACAATGGACCAATGCATACAACAAAGGATTTCGATACACCAGATGGATGACTACAAATCTTGTGAGATTCATCAGTGTCTATATGTTCTTTATTATTATTTATCTCATGTGTTTGATTTATATTACATTTATAAGCTAATACTTATATGGCTTTTTTTTAACAAATGTAGAATGCTTTAACTTTGGTGTCCTTAAAGGCGCACGATTTTACAACTGTCGACCGCATTAGTGCAACTCGACATTTTATCGTGTCATGACTTACTTTAACAAAAGACGTGGATGACGAATAGGTGCGACTCAGGAAGCGGGGCTTAAAGGTACACAAAGTACGACTTGAAAAGTTGTCACGCTGGTGGAAAGGCGGGCTGGAGGGCACAATGTTACGCTAGTGGAATCTGAAAATGGCACATTTGAAGTCATCACCGCAGATCACGTGGCTATCATTTGAGAAAGGGTCTAACAAGCAAGTGGTGAAATTGGAGGCACTTAGATACACTTATATGAAATGGCGTTGTTTTGGCATTCCATGTTCCCATGTCCAAGCCGCTTGCGCCAGTTGTTGCCATAGATCACCGTTAGTACATCGAGTCATTCACTACAATATCGTCCAGTATCACGTACTAATGTTATGCTATTGAATTTTCAACCCATTGCCTCACAAGATTATTAGCCTAACGCTGTAGTTCCATACACTCTTTCGCCGCCTCGATCCATCTCGAAAGCGAGTCAAAAGAGGTCATCCTCAAACAAGACGTTTGCAAATTGAGATGGATTGAAGTTAGGACAATCGAAACAACCACGCCATAAGCGGGAATGAGAGAAGGAATGGAGAGAAACACCAACAACGCTTTGATTCGATTAATGGTTTGGGGTTCATACGCAATGTGAGATTACAAAACAATTTTGACAAAAACCCTAAAGATCCGAATCTAATTCCATTAAAATTGTTTAAATCAAGAAAACGTAATCATACTCCACGATTCGCAAAATACCTTTATCTCTCAAGGTTGATCGATCTCTAAAGCGCCATTAATGACAACGCCATCTATCTAGAAATTTCACACAAACTAACGATGACCGAGATTCAAGTGCTAGCGTCGAGAGAATACCAAACCATTTTGTTTCTCTTCCAAAACGATCCAAAGCATACCGTAAAACCCTAAGTCGTTTCTAAAACGAAAATAGAGTTTCGCCTTAATCTTTCGTACGCGTGTTCTAACTTAAAGCCGCGTCTATTTATACAACCTCAGATATAGATCTTAAATAAATTACACATATACCTTTTAACTTAAAGAAGTATAAGTGTAATACACCACAAAGACGTTTTCTCTCATGAATTTTATCATATAAAATTCATTTTTATTGAACCATCTAAAATCTCGCAAAACCATTCTTAGTGCGTGCACCCAATAGGCTCATACAACGCTTGCGTGTACCAAAACACATTTTGCATACAAGTCATAAGCGCCTCTAACAGAAGACATTATGACTACCCAAGTTTGTACGAATATCAAATCGATACAACCTAATCAATAGTGTATATAACATCCTTTTGTCACACTATATCCTTTTGATCAAACATAAAGTGCATGGAATTGTCATCCAACATGTTCAATCGTATTAGTCTCGATCTCTAAAGTAGACCTAAAACATCCGCGACATTGATCAATATCAATTCACTTAGACTATGCTTTTTAATAGTCTAACACATCGAGGATCCATCGATATCTCTTTATATGAGAGGGACAAATTTTATCTTGATTGCACAACTTCATCACATTGCTCACACAATAACCAATCACAACCTTATAATCGTCCTAAGCTAAAGACAACGCTTGATCATGTCAAATCACTTAGTGTTCCTAATGTTGAAGTCTCTGTAATCTCAAATCGAGGACCTGAAATAATATACCTATCATGAGAAACAACTATGACTTAATCCATGCGATGTTCTCATAGCAAATGGTCGATCCAAGACTTTGTTCCCTAATAAGTACTTTTGATTTTGATTCTAGATCCATATACGTATAATCATCATATGATCATCAATCAAGACTCACACTAGTCATTAATTCATTATAGTTCCCAAGATAATGATTCGACTATGGACATTTAGGATATTTCTGCAGAAATACCCATTGATCTTATTATATTGTAAACATCCAAATTAATTATAATAAACAAAGAATGAAATCCTTTATTTTATTAACTAAAAGAATTCATAAAGACAGCTAATGGATTGACCTAGGGCACATGCCCCAACATCTCTCACTTGCACCAGTGGCCAATCATACATGCATCTAATGCCTAATGATCTAACATGACCATCATAAGTTTTGCTTGTGGAAAGAGCTTTTTCGTCAATGGATCCGCAACATTGTCTTTAGTACTCTGCAAAGTCTTCGGTCTCCTCTCAATAATTTCTCTCGATGAGATGAAAATCGTCTCAATATATGTTTGGATCTGTGGTGTGATCTAGGTTCCTTGGCATGTATTGCCCCGTTATTGTCACAATACAAACAAACAAAGAGTTAGTAATACTTTGAACCACATCTAGTTCAAAAATGAACTTTTTGATCCAAACTCGTCTTCTTGTCGTGACGACGCTGCAATATACTACTTTCTATTGTAGAATCTTGCTCAAGCCTCTCTGCTTTCAAACTTTTCCACCTTTTTGTATCACCCCCATTCAAAGTAAACACATATCCAGATCAAGCGATCTAAAATCATCTATATCGCATTGAAAACTTGCATCTATGTAACCATTTACAACTAGATCATTTTTAAAACCTCCATAAACTAATAACATTTTCTTAGTCCTTTTAAGTATTTAAGAATGCTCTTTATCATATCCAGCCACTCTCATCAAGATCTAACTGATATCTGCCAGTAGTGCTCAAAGCATATGATACATTAGTGTCGAGTGCATAGCATGGCATACACGATAGATCCAATAGATGCGTATGGAATCTTTTTTCATACAGCTTTCGCTCATCATTTGTCTTAGGAACATTGAATTTTGCCGATACTTATGCCATGAGACATTGGCAACAATCCGCTTTAGAGTCTTGCAAATCTAACCAATTCAACACCTTGACTATGTAAGCACTCGACTTATGCACAGATTTGGCTTTTAGATATATCCCTATAGATCATTATCCCTAGGATATAGGCTACATCTCCTAAGTCTTTCATCGAGAAACACTTCCCCGACTAAATCTTGACATTCCGCATTCGTTTAGGATGTCATTTCCAATTAGTAATATATCATCAACATACAAGACTGTAAAACAACTACACTCCCATCGATCTTCAGATACACAAAGGCTCATCTTCATTCTTAATAAAATCAAAATCCATAATTGCTTCATCAAAACGAAGATTCCAACTTTGAGAAGCTTTTTTTAATCCATAAATGGTGTTTTATCAACCGCTTTTGAAGGAACTCGATTTAGAGTGAAAGCGAAGGCATAGGTGTAATGCATAACCCCAAAAGGATAATGGAAGATCTGCATGAACTATCATAGATCGAACCATATCTTATAAGGTTCGACTTCTCCTTTCGTGAAAACTCCATTCCATCAGTGGAGTTGTTTGGTATAGTCAATTGGGAGACAATCCCACAATTTATAAGATGATCATCAAATTCTTGGCTCAAATATTCACCACCTCGATCCTGATTGTAATGTTTTGATAGTTTTACCGAGTCGATTCTCGCACTTCATTTTGAAACGCTCAAACATCTCGAATTATTCAAATTTTATGTTTCATAAGATATAGATAACCATATATGCTGAAATCATCAAAGAAATGTAATGAAGTAATCGATAACCTCATCTAGCCATTTGTGTTTATAGACCGCATACATCACATCAGTGTATTAGACCAATAAATCACTTGCTGTTCTTTCACCGTGTCCAAGAATGGACTTTTAGTCATCTTGCCCTCAGTAAACAAGATATGCACGTTTCATATGTTTCTAAATCAAATGAATCTAGAAGTCCATCTTTAGCGAGCTTCACGCATATGCGTTTCTCATTTATGCGCCGATATTTGATTAATGCCAAAAGATAGGTTTGATTTAAATCATTTGACTTAAATCTCTTCGTATTTATTTTAAAGACCTGAGTATCAAGTGGGACTTTTCATGCTTAGAATATAAAGACCATCACACAATCGCATTTGCATAAAATATGCCTTTACGAGAAACGAAACATCTATTATTCGCAAGAATAATAAAATCAAAACCATCCATATCCAAACATGAAACGAAATGATGTTTTTGCTCAAAGCGCAGATACAAAATAACAATTATTTAATGTTAAAATAAGTCCACTAGGTAAGACTAAGTCATATGATCCAACAAAATGCGAGAAGTTAGAACTCTTCGCTTCCATTCCCTACGCTGGAGGATGACTTCTCCTTCTTCAATTTTCTACTTCTCACGGTGAGTCCCCTGCACCTTTGCCATACAAATGTCAAATCCACATCCCGAGCATCTAATACCTAGGAATCACTAGTAGATAAATTAATTTCAATAACATAAATGTCCTAGTAGTAGTCGCATCTACCCTCTTTTCTTCTTTAGATCTTCAGATGTAGTTTGCAATTTCAACCAATGTCCAGTGTGCATGATGCGTAAATGACAATTTCCTCATCCTTTTCTTTGGTGTTTTTCAAGAGGAACAGTCAGGGGCTTGACTTGTTCCATAGGTTTTATGCGACTGCCAGTGTAAACAGTGCTGATAGCTTTGATAACTTTAACCTTGCCTTTCGCTTCTTCATTCCCTTTCCTTTTTGCACCATAAACACATTACTAGTATGGTTTCTTAATATTTTGTTTAGCAGCTTTTGAGCATCAAATGCAACTCAAATTGATTTCTCCATATTATTCATATTGTAGTTCATCACAAATTCGTGAGTAACTCTCTGCAATGAATTCAGTGGATCAAATCCGTAGCCAACTCTCCGCTTTACGGGAAATCCTAATCTATCAAACCGGTCAACATAGCCGTTCTCGATCTTCTGTAACATGAAGATTAACCGATCGCACTCTCTCATCTTGGGTAAGAATGTAGGTTCTCTGACTGTCTCAAACCTTTCTTGCCTAGCTTCGTCGTTGGAACATTTCAGCAACAGCGTTAGAATGTCGTAGGCTTCCATTAGTTTCATGTCCTTCCTCGAGTTCAAGAACCATAGTTTTCAATGATAATACATGCAACATCATAGAATCATTGACATGCTTATTATGCGCATCCTTCACAAACCTTCGTTGAATATCGGGTCTGGTGGGTCCTCAAGGATTGGAGCATCCAGTAGACATACAACTTACGCTCATGCTTAAGAACAATTCTCAAGTTTCAACCAATCAAGAAAGTTGATCCTGTGATAGCTTATCCTTCTCAAGATGGATCGCAGCATGACAAGTGGGATTATCCGTTTTACCATTGAAGATGTCATTGATCTACAATAAAGATTATGCAAAGTTTATTTTAGTATGTAAGAATAGGGACTCCCCACTAAATTAACAACCCTCCTAAAACATATTGTTTATTTAGGGGACTAAAATCCACATTTCACCTAACTCTACGTATGACGCCTATGGCATGAAACACATAACTAGATTATTTAGGTAATATCGCTTACAAATTACATCTTATGTAATTTTAGATACTTTTTATGAGATACGTGACATCTTATGTCTTAAAGATGTTTTTTATCTCATCATGTGCCTAAAGCTCAAAACTATTTTGACATAACTTTATTAAGTCGACCATTTTAAACATTTAGGTAACTCTTACCCAATTTTTCTCACCAAGATAACACAATACACCCAAGCTATGGCTAAAACTATATTAGTTTGATCGAGGCCTCGACAAGTGTTTAAAATAAATGGCACGAGACTTAAAATTTAATAATGTGGATTTTTATTCGGCCTTTAAGATTTTTACGTAAAACAATGAAATATCATATATTTTATTGATTTGTTCAATCACTAAACAATTTGGAAACTTTTACATTGTTCACTAATAAAAGAATTTCTGGTAGTTGCTAACAATTTTTTATAATCTGTTCACCGATCCAAAATTAAAATTGCTTTATAGAAAATCATATTTTTCGCATTGATTTCATTATCCCAAATTTACCCCCTTAATTTATCGTAGAAATTAAGTCAATTTAAACATTTTTAATTAACTCTAATCTGACCCACATCTAACTAATCATCTTATCCTAACTCAATTAGGACTTAAGATATTTGAATCCTAGTATATCACCAATAACAAAATCTCCAATATTTATCTTTTATCCGATAGGGATAACTAAACCGATTTTTTGCTAATATCTCCTAATCTAATTTGTTATCTATCTCTTTATCAAATAGAAATTTGATAATAGAATAGATATAACGAGATAAATAAATAATTTAGAAAAATAATTATTTGCAATTTGATCCTCATCCAAATAATCACAAACATGTAATCGAATCATGAACTACTATCCCAATCGAATCTAATTATATTAGTTTCTTTAATTAATATTCAGATTTATACATGATTTAAGAAACTTAAATCAATGTAACCTAAATATGCATACTCGTAATTATAGAGATTTCATCCATGCATCAATACACAAAAAATAAAGATTATACTCTAATTCAAATGTCATGGATCACGTACTGCGAATTCAATTGCTAAAATTATTCAATTAACCTAACATGGTTATTAGCATGTAAAAAACTCATTTCAATTAAATCACAAATATGTGTATCATATACACAAAACATAATAATAAATCTCATAGAAAAACTTTTATATAATCATATACATCAACTATTAACATGTTTTCAATCATATTTCATGTATATATCAAAAGAAGCATGCAATGAGTTTAATGGAATCAAACTCGAAGGCTCCGATACCACTGCTGGGTTTCTGGGTTCATACGTTGTAACGGCCTGCTTTAATCGATCCCGATTAACTAATAATTACAAATTAAGAACATAAGCTCACCCACGTGAATATCACGGAATAGTCTATGACATCGCCTAATGGTGAAATATCGTTATTTTTGTATGGCTTAATGTTTATTTATTTTACTATTATTTAATAGTTCACCATCGCATAATTTGAGAATTACGTTTGGTCACAAGCTTGTATGCGAGTAGTGACGTAGAGTGTACTTACGTCATGCGGCAGATGCTTAACGTCAGTGTACGTGGTTGTATGGGATTGAGTGGTCACATTACTTACCCCATCATGTCACACATCACATCAAACCCATTCCTCATCATTTCAATTCTGTCTTTCTTCAAAAAATAAAAATAAAATAAAATAAAATTAAAATAAAAAGAAAGAGAAGAGAATCGAATAAGAGAGAAAGAATTTGAGTAGAGAATGAGATAGGAGAGAGGAGAGAAGAGTAGGGATAGAGAGAGATGAGGGAAAGAGGATCCGCGGGCGCAACCGAACGCGGCTGGACAACGTCCCAAAGGAAAGAGGTCGCGACGAAAAGCAGCCGCTGACGAGGCTCCCAAGATGGTGACTGGACCAAAGACGCAGCCGAGGGAGCACGCGGACGATGCGCTACAGCCTCAGCGGTCTGATCCAAGTGGCTTACGGCACGGCCGGCATTAGCCGGCTAACGTGACTGTTAGCATGGTGCACGACTCCCAAATGATGCAATGGCGAGTGGCGGCTTTCGGGCAACGCGGAGGCGTGGAGCGACTCAGAGATCGGCGAATCAGGGAGATCAAGGCGGGATACCTCGCTCGCAAGCAGTCGAAGGTATGCCGATGGCGAAGTGGGTCACAGGGGCGGCGATCACACGATGGCGACAACGAGCAACGTGGTTGCAGCAAGCGACATAAGACGATGATGATGCGGCATGGCAGCAACAATGATGCCTCTCCATGCTGGCGGCTCGCGATCGCGACAACGACGCAGCTCGGCTGGTGGCGTAAACTTCCAGTGGCTTCTGCGCAAGAGCGCCGCTTTCGTGGTGCAAGGGTAATGCATTTGTCACCGATCGAATCTCCGATCGCAGGGTGTTATTCGACAAAGTTCGACGACGGTAGATAGATGCGTAGGTTTACTTCACCTAATTTAGTTGGTGATTGAAATGACTTAAGTAATTTAATTGATATAAATGGACATCGTGGAATTTAAAGCTACCATAGTCGGGGTGGCGTAGTACGTATCTCGAGGCGTGCGTTGCGGATGCGGTTCAAAGGCATTTTGCGATATCGGTCGAGGTAAGTAAACCCACGAGAAAGTCAACTTAGAATTTACTTATTTTGATTGTAAATTATTTATTTCACATTACTTTTTGCCGCTTTAGTTTTCATGTTTACTTTATTCCCACGATAGATTCGCAGGTGTAACAGATCGGTCGAATTTACGGTGCTGACCCCTTTCCAGCCTCTCTCATTGATGACATCCGATTGTTGTTTACGGTGTTGGTCATACTTCAGACTACGCGTGAGATTTCTCTCACGAGTCGATGATTTCGAGAGCAAGTTGACGGAGGCCCACCTCCGTCACATATTTCTTCTCCTTAGAGGCGTTGGGCATAAGTCTACCTTCCGACCAACAAAGTTCTCATTTCGGACTGTGAATAGGGGGTGTGGATTTCCTCACCTCCAGTGGCCTTCTCGGGCTTAGCATTTACGTCCCAAGTGCTCGACGAGTTTACACCACACTCGCATTCCATATTCTTGATTATCTCATGACTTATATTCATGCTTTACTTTCTTGTTCATTTACTTTATATGCATGAATTGTAGCCGTTTCCTTGATTTTTTTAAGTGAATACTAACTCAATTTCTCTAGGAATTTACTCACCTAGAACTTGTCATTGTTGTTGGTGGCAAGTTGAAGATCCTACGACGAGGGGGAAGGCGGTGATTGGCGACTACCTCTAATTTAGAGCGCCTCCACTAAAGCTTACCTCCACTAGGTGATCGTATTTACGTATACATATTTTCGAGATCATTTTGGCAGACACTTTCACCCGATACATGTATATTGACGCTTATTATACATTTTTGTCACCTTAACTGATATACATGGTATACTTTTTGCTGGGTTTCTGATAAGTCGGTATTTATAGGTATTTATTAGTCTATTTTAGTATATTTAATTATTAAAAGTATTTAAAATAAATATTTAATAATATTTTCTGGTCATTTTTAGGTGAAACGGAGTGCGCGGTTGAATTCGTGGCGGAAAAATACTCAAAATAGAGTATTTACTTGCAGAATCTGACACGGACAGTTTTCTTTCGAATACGCGTTGCGCATGATGTGGTCAAATAGCAGACAGGGCGTCCCAGCCAATCAGATGATGACACGTGGCGCATTTTCATTGGAGTAATCAGTTCAGTCCAATCAGAGGATGACACGTGGACAGTGACGAACACAGTGACGCGCGCACACACGCCACCACAGCAACGTGTGCGGTCCAATCAAGCTTGACACGTGGCGCCACGTCATCCAACACAGCCACGTCACCCGCAAGCCGTTGCCTTTTCGCGAAGCCACCGTCGATTGGCCTCCAGATGCGACCAAGCACCAACTCCCAGATTTTCGGTCGTCAATCGCGCGATTTTCCTTCGCCACGTCATGCCACGTGGCATTCTCCCATTGGTCTAGACGCGTCACCACCGCCTGTTAAACTAATCACAGAGCGACACGTGGCGCTGAGTCACCGCACACAACTCTCAGACCCTCCATGCCACGTGGCGCGACGTGATTCTTCAGGACACCTCAATGCTACAAATCGGTCCAATCACAACGCGACACGTGGCGCTGAGTCACCGCACACGCTGCTCACTTGCGCTGTCCCGACCAATGAGAAAGCGTCACGTCAGCACTATGAGAGAAACGGTCCAATAGCAGCGTGACACGTGGCGCATGAAGGAAAAAAATGTTTAGGAAAGCTCTATAAATAAAGGTATACGTGAATTAAATGAAATATCTCTCACACTCTCTCTACACCTATGAATTAGGAATAGTTGTGTAATTTAGATTAGTTTTAGTAGTTATTTTTGTGCGACAATGTCTCGGCTATATTGATAAATCGGTATTTATAGGTATTTATTAGTTATTTTTAAGTATATTTAATTATTAAAAGTATTTAAAATAAATATTTAATAATATTTTTCGGTTATTTTTAGGTGAAGCGGAGTGTAAGCGGTTGAATTAAGTGGCGGAAAAATACTCAAAATAGAGTATTTACTTACGATGTCAGACATTTGAGACAGTTTGTGCCGAAATACAGCGTTACTTGGCGATGTGTCGAATAACTTAGACTGGGCGTTCCAGCCAATCAGATGATGACACGTGGCGCATTTTCATTGGAGTAGTAAGTTCGGTCCAATCAGAGGATGACACGTGGACAGTGACGCACACAGTGACGCGCGCACACACGCCACAGCAAAGTGTGCGATCCAATCCGAGCTTGACACGTGGCGACACGTCATCCAACACAGCCACGTCACCCGCAAACCGTTTCCTCTTCGCGCAGCCATCGTCGATCGGCCTCAAGATGCGAACTGGCACAAACTCCCAGATTTTCGGTCGTCGATCGCGCGATTTTCCTTCGCCACGTCATGACACGTGGCATTCTCCCATTGGTCCAGATGCGTCACTAAGCCTGTTCCACCAATCACACAGCTACACGTGGTGCTGAGTCAAAGCATACATCGCTCACATGTGCTGTCCCGACCAATGAGAGAGCGCCACGTCAGCACTTTGTCAAACTTTCTCATAGCGTGACACGTGGCGCATGAAGGAAAAAATGTTAGAAGAAAGCTACATAAATAAAGTGTGATATGAATTAAATGAATATCTCTCACACTCTTTTCTACACCTATGAATTAGGAATAGTTGTGTAATTTAGATTAGTTTTAGTAGTTATTTTTGTTAGCGACATAATGTCCGGCTAGAGAGTCGTAGCCGGACATTATCGTCGCAAAAAATAACTACTTAAAACTAATCTAAATTACATAACTATTCCTAATTCATATGTAGCAGAAAGAGTGAGAGTATTTCATTTAATTATGTCACACCTATTTATGTAGTTTCTAAACATTTTTCCCTTCATGCGCCACGTGTCACGCTGCTATGGGACCGTTTCTGTCACAGTGCTGACGTGGCGCTCTCTCATTGGTCGGGACATAGCAAGTAAGCAGCGTGTGCGGTGACTCAGCGCCACGTGTCGCGCTGTGATTGGACCGATTGTTGCTGAGAGGTTTCCTGGGGAATCACGTCGCGCCACGTGGCAAGGCGGTGGGTGTGAGAGTTTTGTGCGGTGACTCAGCGCCATGTGTCGCTCTGTGATTGGTGGAACAGGCGGTGGTGACGCGTCTGGACCCATGGGAGAATGCCACGTGGCATGACGTGGCGAAGGAAAATCGCGCGATTGACGACCGAAAATCTGGGTGTTGGTGCTTGTTCGCATCTTGAGGCCGATCGACGGTGTCTGCGCGAAGAGGAAACGGCTTGTGGGTGACGTGGCTGTGTTGGATGACGTGGCGCCACGTGTCAAGCTCGGATTGGACCGCACATGTTGATGTGGCGTGTGTGCGCGTGACTGTGTGCGTCACTGTCCACGTGTCATCCTCTGATTGGACCGAACTGATTACTCCAATGAAAATGCGCCACGTGTCATCATTGATTGGCTGGAACGCCCTGTCTGCTATTCGACACATCGCGAACGCGTATTTCGTACAAACTATCCGGTGTCCGATCATCGACAAGTAAATACTCTATTTTGAGTATTTTTCCATATACGTAATTCAACCGCGCACTCCGCTTCACCTAAAAATGACCAGAAAATATTATTAAATATCTATTTTAAATACATTTATAATTAAATATACTAAAATAGACTAATAAATACCTATAAATACCGACTTATCAGCTTTCCACCCATAGGTTGTTAAATATTGCATAATTTGTTTACATTAATTATATGCATGTTATTAAAACTTCTTACGCTACTAAAATAACTTAAATAAATCAAAACAAACGAATTAAGTTATAAAACTTTATAACTTAGTATATTTTCGCTAAAATAATCATTTAAATATTAAAATTTACTAAGTTGGAGTATTAGATGGTAAGTTCACGCAATTTGTCACAAGCAGTGTGCAGTGACGTGGCATGGATTGGTGACGTGTCGGCGACGATGGCGATGTGCGATTTACTTTCGAATTTGGGGCCGCACATACTGCAATGTGGAGATTACAAAGAATTTTGACAAAAACCCTAACAAGATCTGAATTTAATTCCATTAAAAACGTTTAAATCAAGAAAACTTAATCATACCTCGATTGCAAAATACATTTTTGAAGGTTGATCGATCTACCTAAGGCGCGCAACGCATTTAACGCCCTCTACAACATCCACGCACGAATGGCGGCTGAGATTGAAGTGCTAGCTTCAAGAGAATACCAAACTTTTTTGTTTCTCTCCAAAACGATCCAGAGCGTACCGGAAAACCCCGAGGAAAACCACTAAGTAAATTCTAAAACGAAAATAGAGTTTCGGCTCTTAATCTTTCGTACGTGTATTCTAACTTAAAGCGTCTATTTATACAACCTTGTATATAGGCGATTATAGTAAATTACACATATACCCCTACTTAAAGAAGTATAAGTGTAATACAAACAATGACGATGAGTTTTATCATATAAAATTACGTTTTTCCGAACCATCTTAAAACCTTGCAAAATCATTCTTAAAGTCACGACCCAATAGGCTCATACAACGTTGGCAGTGTACCATAACACATTTTTGTATACAAGTCATAAACGGCCTCTAGCAAGACATTATGACTACCCAAATTGTACGAATATCAAATCGATACAACCTAATCAATAGTGTATATAACATCCTTTTTGTCACACGATATTCTTTTGATCAAACATAAAGCATAGAATTGTCATCCAACATGTTCAATCGTATTAGTCTCGATCTCTAGGTAGACTAAACATCCAAGTGGCATTGATCAATATCAATTCACTTAGACTAAGCCTTTTAACAGTCTAACACATCGAGGGATCAACTGGATATCTCTCTTTATATTAGAGGGACAAATTCTTTCTTGATTACGAACTTCATCACATTGCTCACACAAGTAACCAATCACAACCTTTATAATCGTCCGGTTAAAGACAACGTTTGATTGTGTCAAATCACTATGTTCCTAATGTTGAAGTCTCTGGTAATCTCAAGTCGAAGGGCTTTGAAATAATATATCTATCATGAGAAATAACTATGACTTAATCCATGTGATGTTCTCATAAGCGGTCGATCGATACTTTGTTCCTAACAAGTACTCGTGATCTTGATTAAATTATCTCTATAATCAAGTATAATCATCATATGATCATCAATCAAGTATAATGATCGATTAGGGACATGTAGGATATTTACGTAAATACCCGTAGATCTTATTATATTGTAAACATGCAAATTAATTATAATAAACAACAAATGAAATCTATTATTTTATTAACTAAAAGTATTCATAAAGATAGTTAATGGATTAACCTAGGGAACATGCTCCAACACCGATGTAGCAAGTGTAAGCAAGATGGACACAATAGGCGCACTTGCTCTCGTCGTCGACAAGAACAACCACCTAATGGTTCATAGTGAAAGGCTCTTCCAAGTCTTATCTTTCACATTAACTCATATTTTCCTTGTATTAGTTCAACTTTCTTATGACTATATGGTGCATGTACTTTGTTTCAATTAAACAATGTTTTCATATTATTCACGCACTTGTGCCCTAATTTTATTGTATCTTGAATGAAATGCATCGCTAATTGTATTGTTTCATCATTGATTTTTTATATTAATGATAACATTATGATTGATTTGGGGTTCAAGCGCGTTATGGATCCAAGACCTATAGATCATTCGGTGTTGACTCTACAAGCTATACATAGATCTATTCACGTTTGGAATGGACCGGTAGTACTTCTATTCGGTGTTTGCATATTTCTATAGCTTCGTACGTACGTGTGAACTAATGTAACTTAACTCTCGTATTTCCATAGGATCCTGGTATATTGACTATCGGCGTAATTCGACAAGACATTACATCGATTGGTCCCACTAGATGAACGAATAGTTGAGTATCTTGAGGAAAATTTGGGTTTTATGGGACGACGAATAGGTTTCATAGCAATTGATTGGCATCTCATTCTTGCACTTGAAGAGAGGTGGAGGCCGTAAAATCAGCACGTTTTATTTTCCTCGTTGGCGAGATGACTATTACCTACAAGATGTACATATCATTTTAGGGTTACTGTCGATGGATTAACAATAGCGGTCATGTAGAGCAAGATTATGATGCCTTGTGTTTGATACAACTAGGCTTCCCATTCCACCGAAAACAACGGGACTAGGGGTCGAATACAAATTCGTCAACTTTCAAGATGGTTTCCAAACCTTCCAAATAATCTTTGGTGACGTGGAAGTGCAACGCTATGCAAGAGCGTACATCTTACAACTTCCGGAGGAACATTATTTGCGAGACAAGTCTAGCAATCTTGTTCACACCATGTATTTGCGATTTTGGAGGATTTTGAGGCGACGGGACAATACGATTGGGGTAGTGCAACTCGGCTCACCTATATAGACAATTGTGTCTTGCGTAGACATTGATGGAGCAGATTGCAGGGTCCAGTCATATTATTGCAATTATGGGCATGAGATAGGTTGCATTTTCTTGCACCAATAATGGGAAGCGTTTTTCGAAACGACATCATACCAAACGAAGAATTATTTCCACCTCATCCATTTGGTCATAGGTAATTAGAACTTGTTAACATAATAACTTCAATTTGAGTATATTTATCTACATGTACATTCATGCATGCTTTGTGTTATTTTTTAAATTTGTATAGGTGGATACATGCCTTGGAGACCACAGGGAACATTAATGCACGTCTTGACAAAATACGAGAGAAATGATCGACATGCAATCACCCATGAAGTAAGAAATATACTTAATCATTTTTTCCAAATACCATATTCTGATAGTGAAATGCGAATTTTACTCATTTCAAGTTGTTTGTTATGACTTTAGGTAATTTGTGAACCGTATCCTGAGACAGCGATAAATGACCTGCCTACTTATTGTAGTAATGGTCGTGCTATTTGGTGAACGAGGGCACCTTTGCTTTTCTTCTATGTTGTTGAAATGCATAATCCCGATAGAGTCATGCGACGATTCGGTTTGAAACAAAGGATACCACCTTTACATAGCACAAACATGGAGCTACATAAGATTGACTTGAGAGGGAAAACGGATAAAGATTGGAGTGCAGAACATAGTGCTTATGTCTGCATGTGGAACGAACGTGTTTCCAATATTGTGAATGATGAAATATTGGAGGAGCCATTGGATAGTGCTTATGTCTGCATGTGGAACGAACGTGTTTCCAATATTGCGAAAGATGAAATATTGGATGAGCCATTGGAATTTTACGACTCGTACGATTCATGTCTCGTCGCATTATACGACGATTCATGTCTCGTCATGGAGGTTGAGGCATTGGTAAGTACAATTTTATTTTATTTTTTCAGTCATAAAGTCTTTCAAATAGTTGTTTTGATTTTACTTTCGCACATAACTTCATAAATATTTTATATGTAGGCACATGGAATGACATCAATTCATCAGTTGACATTGGGTGATGATGTGTCTATTGCACGTATTAAAGATGTAGCTGCATCGACTTTGACTACAATACATGTAGATTATCGCATCCATAATATGTCCACTTCATTTGAAGCTTCTCATCAATCTTCTCATGATGATACATGTTCGAGGCATGACACTCCAGTGTATACTCCATCAGTACCTCTAAACCAGTTTGAAACTCTGTATACTCCATCAGTACCTCTCAACGAGTTAGAGACTCCACAGACTCCATCAGTTCCTCCCAACATGGCATTCGAGGCTACGAAAGCATTTCCGTTTGATAGGACACCTACATCTTCGCGTCATTTTAATGTAAGTTCAGTAATGATGAGTTTTTCTGGGACTACAAGTACTCATGATGGTAGAATGCATGATATCGATGATATTCAACGAGAAGATGCTCAAAATCCTGCTGATGTGGGCCATTCGAATGTGTCATTAGCTTTAAATCATAATTTGCGAGTCGTAAAGAGAACCGTTGTTGAATTTGAAAGTCATTATTTGGGGTTAGACTAGGACTTTTTTTACTTTAACATGACATATTTTTTGGTTTATATTAATGCTTTGTAGTTCATCGACTTCGATTTCCAAGTTCTTCATTTATATCAAATAAAATTTTTGGCTTCGCTAACATTAATTTTATGAATTTTGCAACCCATTCCAAGAGTTTGAAACCTACTTATTGTAAAATATAAGGTCATAAACTTGTAACTTCAAATTTATACTAGTTTGCATTAACGAAATAATAAAAAAAATGAATATACTAGTTGACTTGAAATCTTCAATTTTATTGCAAAAAAAAAAAAAAAAAGCAAATCAGAAACGGAATTTTAAAGTCTCAGATTTGCATAAATTTCGTCTCTAATTGAAATCGAAACGGAACAGTCTAAAATCGTCGTCGCTGATTCAATCAGAAACGTAAATTTGATTTTGTTTCTGATTAGAGACGGAATAATTTCGTTTCTGATTAGAGACGGATTTAGAGACGGAAATTAGAAATTGAACAGAGACGGAGCGAGAAATGGTTTTTTTTTCAAAATGATACATTTGTAATTGCATTAAGTCTCGATTCCGTTTCTAATCGAAACGAATCGAAGACGAAATAATAAATTCATGAATTAGTCTCGATTTCGTTGCTAATCAGAAACGGAATCAAAGACGGAATTTTTACATTCCGTTTCTGATCCGTTTCTGATTAGCAACGAAATCAGAGACGGAATTCATTATTCTGTCTCTGATTCCGTTGCTGATTCATGCACATATTCCTGGAAAATTAGAGACGGAATAGCAACGAAATGTATGAATTATGTTGCTAATCCGTCTCTAATTTTCCTTTTTGTTTAATTTTCAAACATAAACATAATCCAATTGGTTCTCCAACCTATAACTTGAAATTACAACCATAGGACCTACTCCATTGCCTGCACCCCTCCAACAACTCCTAGGGGGTGCTAACATTCCCCAAAAAAGCAAAATTTGACATTCATACATCGACAATATATATCAACAAATATTCAAATGAGAGAAAAAAAATGTAAAATTCAAAATTTGAAAAA
This sequence comes from Stephania yunnanensis, assembly GCA_039657365.1. Classification (NCBI taxonomy): domain Eukaryota; kingdom Viridiplantae; phylum Streptophyta; class Magnoliopsida; order Ranunculales; family Menispermaceae; genus Stephania; species Stephania yunnanensis. The sequence continues at coordinate 50,230,777 of CM077583.1, read as the reverse complement.
AATTTATATATCCACGAAAAATTGTCTAGTATAACAAATGCTCCAAATTTCTAAGTATTCACAAAAACCACCAATCCTATTGTTCAACAACCACAAAAAAGAAAAAAACTTACAATCCTCTAAATATGCACAAAAAGAATTATCAATCTAAAAGTCATGTAAACAACTATAAAAGTTACATGATATGCTTTACATTCCTCATCTCTACTTGGAAACTAGATTATGGCGGTATTGTCACGGGGATATGGGCAATCAATGGCACTAACTCCCACTTCGATCGAAGAACCAGATCACCTATTGATAGGGCGCGCTCTGCAAATATTGCAAAATAGATCAAACTCATGATAAAAATACGAAGCACAATCTGATGTACAATGTTACAATCAAAGAATACAACAAATAAGAAGGTCAATCTAGGTGTGATATAAGCATAAATGGATTGCCCATAAAATAGATGAAAATAAGTGTAATGGAAATTCATACCTTTAAGAAATGTCAGAGGGGATCTTTGAAGCTATTCAAAGAATTCAAAGAAAGAGTTACAAGTATCGTAACAAAATTAAGTGAAAAAAGTTTAAATGGAATGAATAGTCATAGGTAGTGTTTCACACAACTGTTTTGATCTTTCATTACGACAGAACTTGAAACATCATGCATTCAGCAAGCATGAACTGACCAACTGAAATAAATAAATAAACAAACAAACAAACAAACAAATAAATAAATAAATAAATAAAAAATCTTGATCACATTTTGCAATTCAAAATATTCACACAATATTTGAGCTCATTTCTACAATATCAGGTGTGGCTGCACTGGGCACTTGAATTACATAGGTCGGGACAACAATATCAGGTGTCTCTGAGTGGTTTTAAATTCTGTTTTAATTTACTAGTCACATTCAATCTCGGTTATGGAAGAAGCTATGTCTCAGTTGAGTGGCATAATTCACAACATGAGTAGCAGTACTACTTCAACTGAAGTACCCTTAGAGCCCAAGCAATATAGTATTATATATTAGTACTAGTACCAATACAATTACTACTCAGAAAAGATGCAATGCAATGCCAACACTGCCCCATCCCCTTGTTAAGGATCGGATGAACTAGTGCTCTTCTTCTATTTCATTCTATTTAGAGCTTATAATCTATCTTCTTAAGGGCAGAACAAGTGGAGAGTACACATTAATTGAGATTGTGCAAATCATATTTAAAAGTAATTATTTTCAAAGCTCATCGTTGTTTTAATATATCAATTCAGCAGCAAGAACAAAGATGCCAAGTATATATGTATGTATCAAGGTACTTCAAAGAAGAATACCTAGCTGCACTTTAAAGATTACCAGTGAAAAGTCCATATATACGAGGATCAAAACCCGATTCATTGTAGTCCACATTCTCAAATTTCTCCATTGTCACTAAAAAGTACAAAAAGTTATGTGGAGCTTAGATTAGAGCACAAATTGAATTGTACAAAACAAGTCTAAGAACTGCTAGGAAAGCAAATATTATCTCATGAAAAGTAGAAATAGTCAGATTAATTCGAGGCCATGACGATAATTTCTTTGCTTTCACAAAAGTTAGATATACATGAAAACAACGATTAAGTCGGACGATAAAAAGTCGATTAAAATGGCAAAACATTAGTCATCAATACGTTTAAGTGACATGGGTTTAATGATGATGTGGTAAAGCTTCAAAAGGTTTGGGTATATACGATACTCATCTAATAGGATCTGTTCATTGCGTAGCGATCAGCTAAACTTACACAACATTCCAAGAAAAACTCAACACAAGATCTACCAAAGTCAAGATGTATCAAGCATCCATAAATTTATTCAATAACCTACTACTTTTCTTAAAACCAAAGTCTACATTTATCAATGAATAAAGTCAGCCACATGAGGAAAGCAAAAGACTCGATGAACATTGAGGTAGAACCATAGAATATAAGCAAACTAAAATTGGATGTCTAAATGACCTCACAAGGAGCCTTTCGAAGGTAAATGAGGGACCTACTATGAAGCAAAAGGGTTGAAAAAAAAAACCTCAAGTACATACGGTAACAAATTGAGAGATAATAGGACATATACCTAAAGGCTGCAAGTTCAGCATATTCAATTAATATAACCTCACATGCATTTGTAGCAAGATCCATAAGAAATTTAGAATTGTGTGATTTTATTGAAATGATTTTATTGTACGTGAATCAAATCAAATCAAAATCATAGTAAGAGAAGGTGAACTTACGACATTTAATTGCGAGGGACATAACAATGAGGATCGTAATGTGATTAGATCAATCCAACCTTAATTAAGCCTCTCAGAAAGGAAGAGTTAAGCAAAATCTAGATAAATACGAGATAGTTTTCTAGATGTTTTTTCATTCTCATGAAATAAGCAAAATCTTTACCTAAGATTATAGAATATAGTAAATCGACTATTTGTTGTTCTTTGCGTGATGAGTGCGGCAATAAGCCCATGTGCATCTTTGTCATTTGGACAAAGCGATGAAGGCATCACCGGTTTGTGGGCGATTAGCTCGCCGAATTCCCAAAGTAGGCTGGTTCTTTTCATTCACGATGCAAGAAAAACACAATAATTGAGAAAATTGTCTGGAAAAAGAAATATAAATGTAATCTTAGGTCTTTCAATACGCGAGGTTAGGAAGTCCTTAACCTCGATCCTTTGATTCCTTTCTAGACATACCATTGATCTTAATCGTGACTCAGGAAGATATAAGAGGCCAAACTAGAAGAATGAGAAACAAACAAATAAAGCAAGAAACAAGACAGAGGAAGGTCTTGAATCTTGAATCTAATGATCCACCTTAGTCTTTTCATTAAAGCAGAAATAAAATAATCAAAGCCTTCCAATCTAATCACATTTCCTTAAGACCAACATACGATTGAATAACTCCAGCTTGTATAGCAACTTAGCTGGCAAATTATTTCTACCCGTTATCGTCCACTAGGAAAATGTACATTCGGCACATTAAGAACAGAAAAAAAGAAAAAGAAAAAAAAGAAGCTGAAGGATGGAAATGGATTTTTTTTTCATCATTGTTCTTTTTAGCAACATTTTTCTTCCAGAATATTTAAAGGCATAGCACAATAGAAAGTACTTCGATCTTTGCTAAACCGTTTTCTGCGGGAAACTTATGAGGAAATACTTGAACTGGTTTAAGATTTCAATCTTTGATGTGAAACACAAACAACTAGATCATATTCATAATCCAGATAAAGAATAAAATTACAAGACTTAGTAGCAATGTAGCATTACCTCACGAAATAATGCATTAATTTGCTTCATATCTTTTTCAACCAAATCAAGGAAAACCTGAGCATCAGTGAAAAAATCATGAGGAACTACTTGAAGTGACAACATCTATAGAAAATGGATATTGGTTCTGACATTCCCATTGCAAAAACCGCACAAAAAATAGACAACCCGTGCAAGTAGAACTGTCTAGAGATAACTTGTATTTTTCCTAAGCAAATATTTCAAACAAACCCATATCTTGATTGGAGTTTCGTTCATGAAAGATCTTTCACGTCCAGCATGAAGGCATATGAATAATGAACTAATCATTTTTTTCTTCTTCTTTCTTTCTGTAAACATAGACAAATAATTTCAAGCCAGTGTTTAGTTTCTCCAGTATCAAAAACTGACTTCACATTCACAAAAGAAACTACACTAGAATATCAACAGCAAATTCTTTCTCCAAAAGATAAATGCCAAAAGATGAATGAATTTCCAGGAATCTCAAAAGCTAACTTTAGTAAACAACAGAAGCAAAACCCAATACCTGTTGTCTACGTTTTACAGAGCGACTCGGAGAGAACATCTTTCTTGGCCGAAACGAATCATAATTGTTGCTTTCATCAAATTGTGTAGCTCTTCATGGTTACTTGCACCTCGATAGATTCCAAACACACCCTGAAAAAAGAAATTATCTAAAAATCAAATTATCCTTCAAACCATCCACAAGATGAGCATAAAAAATAATACTTACACCTTTGCAATATCGATTCCCATATTCATGAACATTTACGTAGACATCGAGGATACAATGCTTCCAGTGAAAAATATGGAGCACGTCATTTACAAAGACAAATCACAGACTCACTAAATTAACATGGTAGCCTCAATAATACATGAGTGAAAATTAAATGACATGATACCTGTTTGAGCATTTCGATAGGTCACGACAAAGCAGTAGTTCCACTTAGCAAAATTGCATATTTAGCTTTTACGTAATTTGGATCGCATTAATACCATTAAAACTTGAGGAGCGAGCGAAGAAAGGGTCTATCAACGCATTCAATTTATCGAGATTGATCAATAATGTCAATTTATAGCGTATCATCCATAAAATTAATGGAGCGATGAGTGTCTAAGATATCAAGTACATAAACCAAATGATCTGCAAAATAAAATAAAAGATGAGAGGATAAGTAGGCATGTCATCAATATTAAAATCGATACATATATCTTAAACATGGATGATATGATTATCAAATTAAAATGCTAAGAATGAAATTAAATACGAATAGCATGTCATCAATCAAGACAAAAATATTTATATGTTCTTTAATTGACATGGTGAAACACAATCACTTATCGAATCCCTCAAACACAACTATTTCCTTGACTTTTCCGCTAACTATGTATTTGAATTACCATGCTTTGCTACATGCATCTTCAAATGTACCTTCCAACATGTAGTAATTACATAGCTCTCACGATCACCCAAATCTTCATGAATAATGAACTAAAAAGGTTGCATTGTCTTTTCACTTCTAATTTCTATCCATCAATATTCATAAACATCTTGACTTGAATCCAAAATAATTTAATGCTTTGCTTTCGCATCCATCCCGTGATAGATAGAGCAAATACCAGGACACAAATTTGACTAAAAATAAAATTAGATAAAAAGAATCATACCATGGCAAGAAGCTGTGTTTCGGGGGAAGTTGCCGATCAAAGCATGAATCAAATGCATAATCCACCACGGAGTGAATTATCTGTCAATGATAAAGATTGAGATCGAACATATGTAGGTACAATCTGTTTCAAAATTCTAATCAATTATTGAACATTATCTCTTGTTGGAATTGACAATTGTTAAGAATTTGCCTACCTCGTTCAACAACAAAAAATGAGAATGATAAACTTCTGATGACCGGAGCAAGCCTTCTATCTCAGCCAGCCATATCCTTACACTGACAATAAATAAATGAAGGCGAGAAAGGGAGACGCGGTAAATATCAACTCGCATTGTATTTTTCAGGGCTGTTTTGTGTAGCCAAAGGAGTGTGAACACCTTGTCCACAATAGCCTATGTTTTTGTAACTAAATTCCTATAAATATATATAGTCTATTTCTCTAAAAAATATACTAGCCCAGTCAAGGTTCCCTATTAATATACATAGTGATGTGGACTTTTTCTTATTGAGAATAAGAATAAGACATCAAAACAATGCTAACAGATGCAAATTTCAAACACTTTCAAGGTACACGTGAAAAAGAAATAAAAGAGGAAAGGAAAAAAAATGTATTCTTGCACGATTTGACACATATAACTTAGATCCATGAGTTGCTTCAAGCTTATCAAGTGTGCCTCTGGGTCGAGAAGCCTCAAGCCACGATAGTGATCAAAATGAGCTTGTGGAGCAATAGTCAAAAGATCGCGGATAAAATCAACTAAAACGTAAAGTGCAACAGATGTACGGCAACACGATTCATGTCATTAACATTTTATCACGAGTTTTAAGATAAGAAAATTTTCTTCAAAAACCAAGATAAAGATATGACCGGGAGTACACACTGACATGCAACGATGAACTTGTAAAGTGCATTGGCTCTCGAGGCCTCACATATGCATATATGTACAAGTATTCGTTAGGGGTTTTCATGAGCTTGAAAAACCGAACTTTAAATTACACCTTCACAAACATCTCCACGCCAAGCAAATGTAACATCTGCGATGGGGTAAGAAAGAAGAAGTAAATGGAATTTTTAAAATTCGAACAACTATCCAATGAAACATAAAGAAGTATCAATCTAAATATGCACAAAAAGAAGTGTCAATCAAAAAGTCATGCGAACAATTGCTAAAGTTATCTACAAAAGCAAAGGTATAATCTCAAAATTTACACAAACAACAAGAAAATACCTATGTATCACCAAGCTTGCTCATCTCTCGTAAGCCAATCTTGCGTCTCTCGCTCAACATTATCCCTTGTTGTGGTGGATCGACGGGATCTATTTGCCACGGCGGTATTCTTTGTCATGAGGTGGTGGAGGTGGTGGTGGTGGTGGTGGTGGTGGTTGTTCTTTGAGATAGGCTGCTCAGTCCATGTTCATCCCGAGATCTTGATGCATAAACTCCATAACCTTTCGTAATTGCTCGGCAACGACATTGAACTCGCACGCGGCACCATATCAAGGCATCCGGACGTGCTAGCACCGGGATCTGCATATCTCATTTTCTTTCTCCCTAAAGACCCGAGGAGCCGTAGACACGTCCTTTGGGATACTCACCGCCACATTGAGGTACACCGCCTCATCATCCACCGATTGGTCCGATGTAGCCTGGGTCAGCTCCTGACGTCTCCTCTGGAGCCTATCCTGCAGGTATCAACAACAAACAACATACATGATATGGTTTAAAGTAAACTTAATACTATTTAACATTTCATTTCTATACTTACATGGAACGGCTCTGATCTAGTATCGATGAATGTCATTCCGTCGTGATTTACGGTGTGGAGATGCAAATACAATTCATTCACGGTAGGTGGCGTCTCGGATGAATCAGTCTACGTACAGGACCAGTCATAAATTCAGCACAGTGAACAAGTGTATAAATGTAGAAAATAAACAATAGGTTAAAAAAAACTTACCAATCTTTCATGGGTAGTCACAAAAGACACGGAACCACCACCGTGCTTCGAGGGCTCCCAGGTCCTTCGACCTCAGTGTTCCTATTCGCTATCGCTTGCCTAGACCTGGCAAGGAAGTCTTCGCTCTCCCAGTACTCCAAGTATCTTCTCCATGCCTCATCTGTAACATAAAGCTAGTTTTGCACGATTCTTCTTTAACTTGTGCATCAATGCGGTGTACCTTGTGCACTGCTGAAGCGTGTCGAATGCACGCCGCTCGAATGAGATCCTCGGGAATCGCGCCATCCCATCTAAAAATACCTACAAAACGGCGATTGCAATTGTTATGAGACATTGAAAAAATAGTATAAATCATAAGACATTTAGTAGTCCTGTTTACCTTCCATTGGCGCCAGTATAGGTCTTTATGATGATTCGGTACCGACTTCCAACAATACCCTTCAGGAATCATCCATCTTTTGAAAACTTTTGTCATCCTCCGTGCACAAAAATGAGAAGGATGCAACTCCCTGTGTTTCATGAAAATGCATAACATCTTAACTACTTCTTTAATAATTTACATCCATATTTAAAAGTACATATATGAATCAAATACAAACTTACGTATCATTGGCAATAAGTGTGATTGGGATCCATTTGCACGCGAGGGGCTCCATCCCCGTCCTCTGAGGTGCCCGCGGAGGGCCTGTCACCTGCAACCCTGCTCTGCCGTCGTATTGTGAGGATGCTGCTGGTGATGCGGTGGGCTGGGGTGCGGGCCTCGTGGGTAAAGGAATGTCATGTCTCGATGTCGGCGATGGTGGTAGACTGCGAATTTGGTATAGTCCTTGATGACGAGGATGATGGTACGGGCAGCGCAGCCCAGACGGTATGGAAGGCGAAAGGTGACGTTGAGGCTGGATCATGCTCGAGAGAACTAGAAGTGGGAATCGATAATGCGGGAATCGACCCACGACCTCGGCCATGCGACCTGTATGGCCCCCTCGTGTGGCCGACCATGGCCCCGATCGGTATTTCGCATCCGAGAGGTCGGTGTTGCACCTCTTCCATTGGACGATGTCCTCCTAATGGTATCCTCGACGTGGGGGATGATCACCTCCCCATATGAAACCTAACAAAATACCAATAAAATTTTAGAGAAGAAAGGCATACAAAAATAAGTAATTAACTCTAAATGATGGGAATTAATAACACGGGATCCATCTTGATAAAAGGAAATTAAGAAATATATTGTCAACGATATGCATGTCTATATATCATAATGTTTAATCTCTAATTGATGGAAAAAAGATTAGACCTATAAAAGACCAAGCAACATATTAAATATTAATAGCCAATTTGGGCCTTCTCGATGAGACTACATTGTGATAGCTTTTGGACGTTGACATAACATAGACATACATTACTCGCTATCATCCGTTTCAAATTCACTCTCATGAGTAGAAGTTGATGATTCTTCTTACGAATCATCTCCACTATCAACAATGAAGTCATTGACTTTTCACTTGGACCCACTTCAACAATGACTCGAGTCCCATTCGGATCATCCAGTTGTTGATATCTGAATTGCATCGTCGACTACGCATGTGGTGGGCATCCCATCTTGGAATGCAATCTCTGTCGAACCCTGGTCATTATCGTCTTTGCTAGTTTCCTCGTCGGCGAATTTTGGTTGTTGCACAACAAGCTGCTAGCCATTCTTGTCGGTCGTTCCTCATAGAAGGTACGAAAGGTAGTACACTTGAGTGCTTGCATTGCTAGTACAAATGGCTCGTAGTTGTTATATCGTCGACTTCGATGAACCTCTACCAATTGAAGTGTTGGGTGAGTCCTCACACCATGATTCGGTGTAGGGTCATACCATTCACACTTAAACAGGACCACACGCTTGAGGCCGGTATACTCAATCTCCACAACCTCTTGCAGTACTCCATAATAGTTATGGGAAACATCAGCGTAGTTAGAACCCTTCATCAAAACACCGCTGCTCTGTGTCGATCTATTAACGTCGTATGTTGCGGAGTGAAACTTATACCCATTCACTAGGTAACCAGGGTAGACAATACATGATCGACTAGGACCAACAGAAAGATCAACGAGTGTCTCGTCTATGATAGAATTTCAAGCCTATTCACAAAAAATTAGAAATGTAATAAGACACATTACTTATGAAAGAAATTTATGAAGCTATAACCTACAATAGTAATAACCTTACATATGTTTGGAACCATATGGGAAAGTTGTGCTCTAGACTACTATCAACTTTCGACTCCCCGTTCTTGAGTGATTTCATCGATGAAGATCTAGAATAAACGAACATGTACATATGATGTCTTAGTAAAAGATGAATAATGAATGTCTTGCATTATTGAATGAAAGTGACGGACATCTGGATGTAAGGAGTGATCTCTGGACAATTGAGCAGTATGTACGAATGAGCGGCATTATACTCCTGCTCTGTTAAGTACCGCTCATTCGACTTGCCCATGGGTCGACTAGGATAAGTGAAAATTGAGAAATTGCCCACAAAATGCGGTGTGGGCCCGAGACCGCCATCGTCATTCCGTTGCACTTTGTCATGCGACGTAAAGACGTGATCTTCGAAGTAGTAAGAACAAAAGGATGTGACTTCTTCGACCAAATAAGCATTACACATGGAGCCCTCTATCTCTTTGTTCCGCACATTGTTTTTCAAATGTTTAAGGTACCTGTAGGCATGTTATAGGAATTGTTGATTTAAAACTTATTGAATGGGAAAATAATTTCAAGGGCTCAAGATATTACCTCTCAAATGGATACATCCATCGAAATTGAATGGGACCGGCCAGACGGGCCTCGTAGGCCAAGTGGATTGGTAGGTGTTCCACAGAGTCGAAGAAGCTTGGAAGGAATATTTTCTCCAACTTGCAAATAATTTTGGGTATTTCAGACTCTAAGACCTCCATATCTTTGAGGCCCGACACTTTTCGCGATTAGGGATCGAAAAAAGGCTTAGTTCGCTAATTGCAACCCAATAGGGTTTGGAAGGAGTTCTCTAAATGCAATTGGTATCAACCGTTGCATGAAAATACGACAATCATGACTCTTCATGCCGAACATTCGCGAGTTTCTTTGGATCCACACATCGACCAAGACTCGAAGCGTAACCATCGGGAAAACGCAACTTTTCAACCCACTCGCGCAATTTTTGTTTTTGATGTATCAAGAGCATAACATCCAGGATGTAAGTATTTGTCGCCGAATCAATGTGTAGAGAAGGTCGGTGACAATATTCACGAATATCTTGTCTCGCCTTCACATTGTCCTTACTCTTGCCGGTACACACATAATAGTGTTGAATATGTTGTCAAAAATATTTTCTCGATGTGCATGACATCTAAGTTGTGGCGGATCAAGTTTGTCTTCCAATACGACAAGTCCCGAGAAAATGCTTTTTTTCGCCATCCCGAATTCTTAGCTATCCGCCCATTCACGAGAATCGACTCAGATTTACTGTCACCTTCATCAAACCTAACGATTCAATTTACGCAAAATTTCTTCACCGAACGCAAAGCGGGCGGATCGTCATTTATGACCATTTTGCCTCTAACGAAATTTTTTTGTCTTTCCTTAATGGTGATGCCTTCGCCAAGCAAAAGCGACGTGACGGTCGAACCACGATGTCTTACCACCATTTCGCAATTGAAATGCAATTGTATCCTCCATACAATATGGACAAGCGTACTTACCGTGTGTGCTCCAATAGGGAACATGACATGCTATACTGTTGAGAAATCACTAACGATCCATAAAAGAGCAACTCGCATGAGAAAATTTGTCTTTGTGGACACGTCGTATGTAATCACCCCATTGTTCCATAAATCTTGCAACTCTTTCACAAGCGGCTGAAGGAACAAGTCGATTTTCTGCTTTGGGCTGGTCGGTCCAGGAACGATAACCGTTAAGAACATACTCTCAGATTTCATGCACATCGACGGTGGAAGGTTGTAAGGAGTCAATATCACGGGCCACGAAGAGTACGATTTCCCTGAAAGCCCAAATACTTGAAAACCATTAGTGCACAATCCTAAACGAACATTAGAACCTCGGCGGCGAAGTCTCTATTGACGTCATTAAAATGTCTCCAAGCTATTGAATCGAAACGAGTGTTGCATAACATCTTACGGCGAGGAATGATCTCCATGCCATCGCATATGTTTTGCCGTTGACTCGGACGCATACAATCGTTGCAACAGGGGCCCAAAGGGAAGTAGTACATTTTTTTGCAAGGGCGTTTTTTGGTGTTAGACCACGACCTCGTCGATGTGCAATGTAGCGTGATTTCCCACAAAATTTACATGACGTCAACTCAGAGTCCACTCCCCAGTAAATCATACATTGGTCCTCACAACAATCTATTTTCTCAACAGGTAGACCTAGACCTCGCATTAGTCTCTTAGTGGCATAAAAAATTTCAACCAATGAATTGTAATTTGGCAAACAATCCTTCATGAATTTAATGATTTCATTATACCCTCGTTCAGATATATGATGTTCAGACTTGATCTCAAGTAATCTTGCCATTGCGGACAACGTTGTCATGGTTTCGCAACTTAGCCACAATTGTTAAGCTACTTGCCTCAATCATGTCATATAGTTGGCGTGCTTGGGGTTTGGTGATTCATCCACGTGATTCCAATTGAAACTTGGACACTGCCACGTTGTGTAGCATCTCGCGGTAAGTTGTCGGATCGTCTCCTCCCACATCGACATCATCGATATATGGTTATCCATTTGGTAAAAGTTTTGCGGGCCTTCATCTCCGTTCTCACCATGTTCGTACCAACAGTGATATCCCGGAACAAATCCATACCTACATATGTGGTACTCAACCGTTTCGATGTCCAAGTACGGTACAAGTCAACATTTCTTATAATTGCGTGGGCATCTAATCTTCCTTTCACTTTGGTATGTAGGACAATGTTGCTTAGCAAATGATATGAATTCTTTAACCTTCGCCGCGAATTCAATTCGAACGTAGCCGTTGTCGAGCGGTTGTACATCCAGTCTCGACTTGTAGACGACATTCCTATTGTAATTTTTCAATTAAATTAGTCAACTAGTTTCATAATTTCCGACGGTACATGGAAAATTGTGTGTCCAACTAACACAATTTATTAGAAGGGAGAATCGATGACCTACCTAACTACATGAACAAATAGCTTTGCTTCTAGCCATTGAATAGAGGGGTTGGAAACAACTTTCTTAATACCTAGCTCGGTACATAGTGATACCAAAGCAGTATGATAATTGGTCGTAAAAATATAAGCAACAAGGAGTTCAAAAAAATAAATAAATCATAAGTTATAAGAGGCATACAAATACCACATAGTATCAAAGCGCCTACTACTTGTTCACTCGTACCTCCTTAAGGTTATAGGTTTATTCAATTCTCTAGAAATTTTATGTGAAATAGCAACATTAACTAAAAGAGTAATCCTAGTGTTTCGAATCCTAACTAGTAGTAGAAATTATATAATTATAGGTACTATTCAATCGTAACCAACAACACCTAACTAATCAATCATCCCTAGCAAGTGCATGAATATGATATTACTAACAACTATAACATCAAACGACCAAGTAATTACCTCAATACATGATTCTAATGTATTATAATGTTGATCATGACATGCTTTACCGATAAAATAAACATGAAATACCTACCAAATACAAAATCAATAGAAATCTTGAATTGCTTAATTAAAATGTTGAAATGATATATTAAAAATTATTTAACCTAAAAATAGAACAAGCATAACCACAAAACACTAAGCATGCAAGAAAGAGCGAGAACAAAAACTTCTAAACCAAACGAAAAACACAACATTAACTTAATAGATCAAGTGAAGAACACCAACAAATGCACATGAAAGCCAATCAGGAGGAAAATGTGACGAGATACAATTTCAAGAGAATTCGAGTGTTACAAATATTTTTTTTGATTGTTACCTTGACGAGCGAAGAGCGGAGCGGTAAATGCACAAAGCGACCGAGAGAAGCGAGAAGCAATGAAAGAGACGGAGATTCAAGATCGAAATTCAAAAAGATTGAACGTTGTGCACTCATTCAACTGCACAATCAACCACGTAACAAATCAAATCACTCAAAACAGTTAAAATAAAACACAGAAGCAATCAACAATTAAAAGAAGCTGAACTCTTTAAATTTGTCACACGATCAAGAGTTTGTTCCTTCACGAGGTCATAGACAATAAGGTAGTTCTACCTTTCCAACATCGGCATCATAACAACTACCTGCCAACTGCATCAACATAACAACAAAAATTTAAAATACCTCCAAGAATAAACAAAAAGCAAATCTTACATAGTGCACTATGAAAAAACATTATTAATTTATTACTACACATAAAATTACCAAACCATGGCACTAACATGTTTACCTCTTTATTTAGTTACTCATTTATCATGAAAAAGGTCATACAAATCTCTATAGCTAATCATGCACAATTAGTTTATTCCTATACTATATCATTTCCTTTGTGTAATCAAACAAGTTTTACTTTCAGCAACAATTGCTTCCTTGTTTGGATATAAGCACCAAAGCAATACAATCAACCAAATAAAAGAATTACTTCCAAGTCTGACAAACTAGAGAATATGTGCACTCTTAACATAGAATAAAAAGTTTTGTCTAAATCGATTGCGAAGAAAAATAAAACAATTAATAACTTGAGAGTGAAAAAAGGGTCATTATCAATGATGATATTATAATATCCACTTCAAGTTTGATAGCTTAGACACCCAAGAAAGCCACCACTTTTGACTCAATTTGATCCCAAAATTGAACTCAAAGTTATTTGCTTCCACTTGAACTCGTGACATTTCGATTTTTCAAATTAAGATAGTAGTATAATGGAGTGATGTATTCAAACAAGAAAAGAAAGACAATGGGACTCTTAAGGAATCCCAAAAGGCCTTCCGATATAGCTTCGCACTCACGAGCATATTGACACGCGAAGTGAAGTTTCGAGTCGGCTAGATGAGTCGAAAACAAAAAATAAAAATAGAGAATATGCAACTCAAATACGAGTTCTAAATGTCAACTTATTGAGTTTTTCTCGTAAGGGTCGTAGAGGAGTCAAAAGAGGCGATGAGATTAGAAATAAAAGATCAAGTAACTAAACAAGGAACAAATTCAAGAAAGCGAGACATCATATCACGACCCGACCAATGTGAATTAAGTATTCATGAATTCAGAATTCTATATATAATTGCGGGGAAGTAAAAAACCGCAAGTGCAAGCTAGTGGAAGTTGACTTCTAATTAGGGGTATAATAAATTTCGTTCATGTTGAGACCCATACTAATTAGGACCGAAGCTTTGTCATTGCTCTTCATGTTGTTGTAGCTTACTTATGCTTAATAATTTATTTTCTAATACATAATGATTTTGTGTTTTTTTTAGTTGAAGTATATATAAGCGACTAAAATATGGTTTTCTCTTTTGAAGAAAGTCCAAATTTCCATAAATCTCTTTGGGATATCCAAATCCATAACGTCTTCAAGTAATTAAGCAGATTTTCTTTTTTAAGACATAGAGCTTTGTGTAGCTAAAAAGATTTGAGTCATACATATAAATGTGAAACAAATACTTAATACTGATCAAGGAACAAAGAATAACAAAGATCGCCCCAATTACAAAAATTACTTTACAATCATGGTAAGTAATTACTTTAGACTTCTTCGAACATCCCCAAATTAATTAGCTTTTATGCATTAAACAATAATTAGACATAACCACAACTTTTATAAAAGCATTTTAAACAATGCAAGACTACAAATCTCATTGAATAATTTTTCTTCACCTTGATTTAAAAAGTCTTTGTTGCCATATCAATGCACCCCACTTACAATACAAAATATCAATTACAAGAATAATCCCATCTCAAACACATAAAAATATACAAACAAACCAGAATTGAGCACCACAAAAAAAAGCACACCAAAACCCCAAATCCTTCTCGTCCAAAATCCCCCAAAAAACCCCTAAATATCACTAGCTTTGTCATCATATAAAGTTAGATTTCAAGAGCCGAGACGGTAAAACTAAAACAGTACAACGATTAGCCAGAGTAATTCATTTAAAATATATTACTCAGGACAAAAGCCATTGCTTCTTATTTTTTGAGAACTATACAATAAAGATCTCATTTAGACATGCATGCCCATATTGTATCATTTTAATTCACACAATCACCAAAGTCATACAATACTCGACCTATACCATGTATCAAAAGTCCAAACCGTTTTCAACTTTTACGTTTGATTTAGTCACATTGGCCCCCGATGCTTTGTACATTGCTTCACTAGTACATGAAAGTCGCATATACTAATCACCAAAAAAGAAGTCAAATACATACACACATTCAAGTGATCAATCCCCACGAAATATTGTAAAATCCAAAACAGAGAAAACAACGAGATGTTAATGGGCGGTGTTGATCTGAATACCAACTTGTGGAGGAAAACAAACTAATAAAGCAACGAAAATAACCAAAAGAATTCAAAAAGGGGTGTGAGAAGCTCAAAAGGTCATACAAGATTCATGAGAGAGTAAGCATCGTTGCCAAAAGTCATGTAAAAACGAAGCAAACTCTTACCAATAAGAGAAGCGAGAGCGTGACCAAGCAAGAGACGGAGAGACCGAGAGAGAGAGAGAGTTGAGAGCCGATGACGGAGACCAGCGCGACGAGACGGAGAGACCAGAGAGACCAGAAAGACCAGCACGACAAGACGGAGAGACCAAAGTTGAGAGCAAAGAACGAGACCGATTTGGGGATTTTGGACGGGACGATCGAACGGGATTTGGGGATTTTGGGGAGGGGCGAGACGATCGAACGAGACGATCGGATTTAGGGGTTTTGTGGGGGATTTTGGACGAGAATGATTTGGGGTTTTTTCGTTTTGGTTGGGGGGGGCCTTGATCCAAGCATACACAAATCCAGAGGTTTGATGAACGGTCATAAGAAACGAAATTTTGGTGGGAATTTGGCGCCATTTTTAGAGACGGAATTAAATTCCGTCTCTATTTCCGTCTACGATCCGTCTCGATTAGTCTCTAATTTAATCAGTCTCAATTCCGTCTCTAACTTATTTTTTTAGCAACGGAACTTAATTCCCTTTCTAATTCCGTTTCTAAATTTCATTTTCCTTGTAGTGTATAGATGCTAGATATTCAACTTGTTCCATCGATGAGGTATAGATAGATTATTATACTTTGTCAAGATCATTTTTATTCTCTTCAATAAAAATAAATCAACCTTAAGACAATTGTGTTAACTTGCTTCAAAAGAAAACACAAGGACTTCAAAAGCACAAGAAAAAAAAAAACAGGGACTGATACACGACTTGCTTCAAAAGCAAGTCGTGACAGCATTCACGACTTGCTCCAAATGCAAGTCGTGACTGCAAGTCACGTTTTGCTTAGTTTTCAAAACGTGATCTCAAGTCACGTTTTCAGTTTCACAAAAAAAAAAAAAAAAATTGGATGTGACAGTGACGTGGCGGTAAATGTGTTACATTAGTAAATATTTCTTTAGGTGTGTTAAAGGGATATATATTTTTGTCAAATGTTTCAATCAAAAACCCCCTTAATTGACCCTAACTAATTTGAGATCAAGTAGGATTGAAAAATGGCGAGAGAGCAGGATGGAGAACGGGACGATGAGGAGTGGATCGAGGTGGTACGAAGACGAGGACGAAGCAGGGGAGAAGACCGAGGAGGATACGAGGGGAAGGAGAGCCGAGAGACACGGGACATTATGCACAGCTAGTGAGAGGATGCAAATGACGACGTTTCAGAATAGAAAGGTGTTGTAAAAATAGGCCAGGATAGAGCAAGACCATGACAAATAATTTAGGATAATAAAAGTGAAGTAAAATGGACACAAAGATTTTTACGTGGAAAACCCCAAACAAATTAGGGTAAAAACCACGGGCAAGGATAGAAGAATTTCACTATGAGAAAAATAGGTGTTACACTATCTCTCTATTTATAAAGGAGAAACAACTTGAAAATATCTCTCTTTATAATAGGAGAACACTCACTCTAAATTTGCTCACAATAGAGCACACTTGCACCTTCTTGTTGCTATCTTGTGCTTGTGTTTCTCTTTGTACTTCACCTTGTGCATTTGATGTGATGATACGCCATGGTATTTATAGGCACCAAAATTAACAAGTTAGGTGGCAAGTTAGGCCACCTACAAGGTAGGTGGCCTAACAAATTTGGCCACTAACAATCTCCCACTTGAAGATTTGATTGAGAATCAATCGAGATCTTCACACCATTCTTTCTTCCTTGCCATTTCCATGTTGCTTACGTTTACGTCAAGCCGCATGAGGATCGACACCGAGATAAATTTGTCGGCATTGATTGTCTTCGTCGGAAAATCTGCTAGGTTGTCTGTAGTATGAATTTTACGCATGTCCACGGTTCCTTCTTCCACTTTCTCACGAGCAGTGATCTTGAACTCGTATATGCTTTGTTTTTGAATGAAAGGTTGGATTCCTTGCGAGATGCAAGGCACTTTCTGGCTGTCACAATACAAAGTAATTTTCTCTTGTTTGTGCCCGAGTTCCTCCACACCATCTTCAACCATACCGCTTCTTTACTAGCTTGTGTAGGCTGCGACATATTACTACTTGTTGTTGACGTAGCTACAATGGCTATTGCTGATTTTGAAACCCGACTTCTTGTCACTGCGAAGTGTGAACACATATCCGAGTGGTGGATTTGCTTTTATCGAGATCTCTGCATAATCAGAATCAACATATCCACTTGACAATAAAATCGATCCTCAGTAACATAATGCAACATTTGAGGTACCACTTGATGTATCGTAGGATCCTCTTTCTGACATTCCAATGCTCTCGCCAGGATTCGCCATGTATGCTGACTAACTACTCCCATTTGCTTGTGCAATGTCCGGTCGTGTACAAATCATCGCGAACATTAAGCTTCCCATTCTTGATGCATACGGCTTTCGAGACATTTCCATCCTTTCTTCTTCAGCTAGGACTCATACTTGAGGATAACTTGAAATTAATAGAAAGTGGGGTAGAAATTGGCTTACTGATCTTGCATGTTGAAACGACGCAAGATCTTCTTCAAATAATTTCTTGAGAAAGCCAAATCTTTCTATTATTTAAATCTCGATGAATTTGCATTCCTAGAATCTCGTTTCTTGGTCTCAAATCCTTCATCTGAACTCCCTAGCCAATGAGCCTTCAATTCTTGAATACGATCTTTGTTGGGGCTGATACCAACATGTCGTCTACATACAACAGCATAACAATGAAATCATTGTTACCAAATCTCTTGCAATATGCGCAAGGTCTGCATTTAGTCTGTTGTAACCAAGGCTCATTATAAAGGAATCAAATCTCTTGTACCAACACCTCGGCGCTGCTTTAGGCCGTCTGAGAGATTTGTTCAACCAAACAAACCAAGTTCTCATTTCCTTGTTCTTCAAATCCTTACGGTTGGAGCATATAAATCTCTTCTTCAAGATCTCCATGAAGAAAAGTTGTCTTAACATCTAGGCTTTGCTCTAGATGTAGATCAAAAGTAGCACACATCGCTAGAACTACTCGAAGCTGTTGTAAGTCGAACCACGGGGAAAATATCTCATTGAAATTAATGCCTTCTTTACGAGCATATCCTTTCACCACCAATCTTGCACGATACCGCTCCACTTGATCATCATTTGTTTCGTTTGATCTTGTAAACCCATTTGTTGCCAATGGGCTTCTGCCTCACAGTAATGGCACTAGCTCCCATGTTTTATTTTTATGGAGAGCTTCGATTTCTTCCTGCATTGCTACCATCCACTGAGATGCTTCCGAGCCATGCATTGCCTCTTGAAGAGTTGATGGTTCTCCTTCCTCGGTTAGAAGACGGTATGCAACATTGCTTTCCATAATATAATCGAGTGCCGATCAGTGCGTTTCTCGTGCGAGATGATCTACGAGGTTACGGAACTTCGAGGTTCACCTGGTTCATTCTCCTCATGCTCAGAATGCGACTTCGGAAGAATCCTTTCGTTCGATTCACATTCCACTGTCTTGTTGTAGTTTCGACATGCTATCATCTTTCTCTATTTGTTGTACCTTGTCCTCTGTAAAGAGAACATCTCTGTGACTACAACCTTGTGGGTAGTGGAATCCCACGAGCGATACCCACTTCACTCTCAGTCGGCATACCCCAAGAATAAGCATTTCTGGATTTTGGATCTAGCTTTGTAGTTTCTTGGGCATTGTACATAGCGTACCTTGGACTTCCAAATACATGGAGGTTTGAATAGTCAAGCGGTTTACCGGTCCACATTTCCATCGGTGTCCTCAACTCAATTGCCGTTGATGGGCCGATTTATCACGTAACGGCGGTGTTGAGCTAACTTGACCCAAAACTTTTTTCTAAGCTGCGGTACTCAACATAGCTCTTGTTCTTTCTAGTAGAGTTACGTTCATCATTTCTGCCACTCCATTTCTTTGAGGAGTGTATCTTTGTAGTGAGCTTGTCTTTTGATGCCTTCTGTTTGCAAAAGCTATCGAACTCATTGCCGGTATATTCTCCTCCATTATCGGTCCTCAAACACTTGATCTTCTTCCCAGATTCAAGTTCACCCGCGCCTTGAACAACTTTGAAGATTCCGAACACATCTGCCTTCCTCTTGATTGGATACACCCACATCTCTGGAGTAATCATCAATGAAGGACACAAAATAATTTGCTCCTCCTACGATGATGTGGTGCTTGCCATACATCGAGTGGACCAATTCTAGAATAGCCTTACTTCTAGAATTTGATGTGTTAAACTTCAACCGATGTTGCTTGCTTGTTACACTGATGCTCACAAAAGGGTAGTGACACCTTTGAGAGGCACGGAAGTAGCTTCTTCTCAACAAGGATTTTCATTCCTTGTTCGGACATGTGTCCAAGTTTACAGTGCCAGATCATTGCGGATCTCTCACTTGAACAACTTGAAGCAGCGATGCTTCGCCTTCTGAAGAGTCTCTCCCGTGAGCGGTACAAGTTTGCGGCAACCTTTTCTCCTTCATAAGTACAAGCGCTCCTCGTGATTTTCATGATCCCTTTCTTGACTTTGATTTCACGGTCAAGATCATCAAATCGTCCCAAAGATAGCGAGATTCTTCTTGAGGCCTTCCACATGTCGCCTTCTTGGATAGTGCGAGCGATCTCGTCATACATCTTCAACATGATGGTTAGATGCCAATGACCTTTAGAGCATGGTCATTACAAGCTGTACACGAGATCCTCTAAACTAGGTTCATAGTGATGGAACCATTCTCTTCGAGAGGTCATGTGATACGTCGCTTTGAGTCGATAATCCGGGCATCGAGAGAATCTTTTCTGCTTTTAGTTGTTGTTGCGCCTCGCAACACAATGCGACTCCATCATTTGAAGTGCTAGCCACATTTCCTTGAGGATCGGAGTTTTCAAACTCCAACGATCTTTCTTCAAATGACCCTTCTTGCCACGGTTGTAGCATTTAAAATTCTTCTTGCTTTTTGACTTTGATCTACCATGATTGTGACTCCCATTGGGGCCACGTTACGGTGATCTTCCTCTCATCACGATCGGGGCCTCCACTTGTTGTGAGCAGAGCTGCACTGTCTTCTTTGTTCTTGCCCCGATTTTCTTCTTCTAGAACAGCAGCTGCAACATCATCGAAGGCTAAACAATCCGTTAAGAGATTATTTGTCAGATTGATGATGAGTTGATCATACGAATCCGGTAGACTTTGAAGCAGAAGTTCAGCACGTTCTTGCGATTCTATTTTATAACTCAATGATGTGAGTTGAGAAAATAATGTATTCAGCGCATTGATGTGCTCCGTCAGCAAAGTAGACTCATGCCATCAGTAGAGTGTATAATTTCCTCTTCGGAAAAATTTTGTTGTGGAGAGACTTGGCCTCGTACAATTTTCCAAGGTGATCCCAGATCTCCTTGGCAGTCTTCTTCTCTTCTATGCTTGACAATACTCCATCAGCTAGAGACAGATGAAGATTTGCAATAGCATTCTCGTCCATCTCGTTCCATTTGGCGTTGTCTTCAAAATCAGTGGCCTTTCGGCGATGGCGCGAAACAATTATCCTTTCTCGGGATAGCCTTCATCTTTAATTTCCACGGTGAGAAATTACTCCCGTTGAATTTCTCAATCTTGAACTTTGTCGCCATAGCTTCTATCACAAAGTCTTGAGCAAAAATTAGCTCCCAGCTACGAATAGTGCAAAATACCTTCAAGAAGTGAATAGTAATTTGACTTATTTTCGATGTGGAGGATCCACTATTTAGTGGCAACCACGAGCATACGATAAGTAAATACACCCACTCAATTAGTCTCCGATACCACTTGTTGTAAAAATAGACCGGATAGAGCAAGACCATGACAAATAATTTAGGATAATAAAAGTGAAGTAAAATGGACACGAGAGATTTTTACGTGGAAAACCCCCAAACAAATTAGGGTAAAAACCACGGGCAAGGATAGAAGAATTTCACTATGAGAAAAATAGGTGTTACACTATCTCTCTATTTATAAAGGAGAAACAACGAAAATATCTCTCTTTATAATAGGAGAACACTCACTCTAAATTTGCTTACAATAGAGCACACTTGCACCTTGCGCTGCTATCTTGTGCTTGTGCTTCTCCTTGTACTTCACCTTGTGCATTTGATGTGATGATACTCCATGGTATTTATAGGCACCAAAATTAACAAGTTAGGTGGCAAGTTAGGCCACCTAACAAGGTAGGTGGCCTAACAAATTTGGCCACCTAACAAAAGGAAAGGTTTCACAATCTCGTTCCTTGAAGATGGAGGTGTTTACGTTCGGGAATCATCGAACGGGAAACCGTTCGCATGAAAGCTGGATGCGCGCGAGACCAGTGGGTTCAAAGAGCCATCTCGAGGTGATAGGGAAACAACAATGGGTCGGGCGAAGTTTTAGGGGGACGATGGGATGTTGATTTTCCAAACGCTGGAGAACCATTTGGGGAAGGTGATGCGAATACGGAGAGTCGCCGATAGAGGCTGGGACACCATCTGCTCTGGGGGATACGGGAAAGGGATGGACTACTTTTCTTAATGGTTTGGTGAGCGGGACGAGGTTGCACCCATTCGGGTCCATCTTCCTTACAGCGTGCATCGGAGTCTCACAACGAGAGGTGAGGCACGGAGGAAGGCGAGCATTCGGGCTACGCAACGAGAAAGATAAGGGATGGGAGGGAGCGTCGGGGTTCTCCTTTACGTGAGGAGAGGAGGGCGGGGATGATCGTAGGTTCCAGACTCGTCCTCTGGCCAAGAGAAATTTTGAAGATGAGCGAGAGGCTCCCATTAGGCAGCTTCGACAACAGAGGAGAACGGAGGACAAGAACGGGAAACAAGTGATTGAAGATTTCAAATCCACTGCAAGCCAGAGGCGGATCTACATGTATATAGCCCATGAAAAGATACATATAACTCCCTATATATACATAGGCCACTTTTTTTTTTCTTTTTCTTTTTCTTTTTTTTTAAGTTTAGCCCACCCGTTATCAAGGTTTTTCAAGCATAATCCACCCAAATAAAAAATCAATAAAAATAAATAAATTAAGTGTTGTAAATTAAGTTGGAACTTGCTAAGAACTAGATAAGGAAATAGAAAACTAAAAACTTTTACTACTACAAACTACTACTACAAAGGAGAAAAGAAGAAATGAGATAGTTGGAATGAGAAGTTTTCATTCAACTTGATGTGTTTTTACAATGAGGTTGTCACCCTTTATATAGGCCATTTTGTGATGATGATAAATGTACTTTATACAATGTGTACAAGTAACACATACACCACATGTCATACAACACATTACAAGTAATTTGACAATACATGGAAGAGTTGGTGTACATTGGAAATGGTTACAAGTAACATGACAATACATAGACAAGTAGAGGTACTATTAAGTGAGAAATACAAGTTACATGACTACACAATATGTTGGTGTACATGTATGGTCATCCATATTCCACAACACTCCCCCTAGGATGAAACTTGCTTAGAAATTGTGCCTCGTTAAAACTTCTACTAAGAAAAATCTTGTGAGAAAAAATATAGTAAAAGAAAAAGAGCACACTATTCTCATAAATATTAAGATGGGTATAATATTGTTAAGATTGCCTCATTAAAAACCTTGCTAGGAAAACTCAATGGGATAAAACTATAGCTAAGGGAAAAAAGTGCAATACACTAATCAATAACTCCCCCTCATGTGAACATGGGTGAAACTTCTTCAGTTTATTTACTTGCAATGTCTTTAAGTTTACGCAAGCCAATACCATATGTAAGCCTTTTAAATGTCGTCGTTGGTAAGAATTTTGTGAATAAATCAGCAAGATTATCACTCGATCGGATTTGTTTGACATCAATTTCACCAGTCTTCTGAAGCTCATGCGCATAAAAGAATTTTGGTGAAATATGTTTTGTTCTGTCCCCTTTTATGAATCCTTCACTTAATTATGCAATAAATGACGCATTATCTTCATATAATATGGTTGGAGAATCTTTTATTGAAGGCAATCTACATGATTCTTGAATATGTTCAATTATGTTTCTCAATCATACACATTCACGACTCGCTTCATGAATTGCGAGTACTTCAGAATGATCGGAAGAAGTAGCAACCATAGTTTGCTTTACTGACTTCCATGATACAACAGTATTACCACAGGTGAATAATATCACATTTGAGAACGAGTCTCGTGGGGATCATATAAAAATCCAGCATCAGCATAACCTTGGAGATTCAATTTTACCCCTCTCGGGTAAAATAAACCAATGTCACTTGTTTCTCGAATATATCGAAAAATATGTTTACATCATTTCAATGTCTTCGAGTTATTGAAGAGTTGTATCTTGCAAGTAGGTTGACAGTAAAAGCAATGTCAGGTATTGTACAATTTGCAAAATACATAAGTGCACCAATTGCACTTAAATATGGTAGCTCCGGACCAATTAGCTCTTCATCACTTTCATAAGGTCGAAATGGATCATTATCCACTTCAAGTGATCTGACAACCATTAGAGAGCTCAATGGATGTGCCTTGTCCATATAAAATATTTTTAATATTTTTCAATATAATTTGATTGATGGACAAGTACTCCACTTGAAAAATGTTCAATTTGCAAACCAAGACAAAGTCTTGTTTTTCCAAGTTATTTCATCTCGAATTCCTTTTTCAAGTATTCGGATGTTCTAACGATGTCTTCGTGGTTTCCCATTATATTTAAATCATCAAGATATACAACAATAATCACAAATCATGTTGATGATCTCTTAACGAAGGCACATGGACAAAGCGGATTATTTACATATCCTTCTTTCAGTAAATAATCACTAAGACGTTTGTACCGCATTCGTCCGGATTGTTTCAATCCGTACAAAGACCTTCGTAATTTTTTAGAATGCATGTTATGAGGTTTTAATTTTATTTCATCCGATATTACAAATCCAATTGGGATTTTCATATATATCTCACTGTCTAGGGATCCGTACAGATATGATGTAACGACATTCATTAAATATATATCAAGCCCTTCAGAAACTGTAAGACTTATCAAGAACCGAAATGTGATTGCATTTATAACAGAAGAATATGTTTCCCCATAATCGATGTCAGGTCTTCGTGAGAAACCTTGAGCTACAAGTCTTGCTTTGTACCTTGTAACTTCATTTTTTTCGTTTGTCTTTCGTACAAATACCCATTTATATCAAACAGGTTTTACGTCATCTGGCGTTTGGACAATCGGTCCAAAAACCTCTTGTTTCCTTAACGAGTTTAACTCTGCTTGGATAACATCTTGCCGTTTTTGCCAATCAGGTCTTTTTCGACATTCGTCCATTGATCGTGGTTCTGGATCATCATCATTTTCACATATTTCAAATGACACATTGAAAGCAAATATATCATCAGGAACAATTTCATTTCGATCCCAAATCTTACCAGAGTTTAAATAATTTATTGAGATCTCATTATTTTCATCTTTTTCCTTTTTTCTAGAGGAAGTTGTTCCTCGTCAGAATCAACTTGTTCTCAAAAGATTCTTGTGCTTTCTCAGGAGTATTTTGATTTCTATTTATTTTTACTCTCGTTTTCCTCTTTCGAGGAATTGTATTCTTTGAACCAACCGGTCTTTCACGCTTTAAGCGTTTTGTTGGTTCTTTTACATTTTGTTGCACAGAGACATCAATTCTCGTAGGAGAACTTACAGCTAGAATATGCGATTTTGTCACTTGTTTTGAATCACTAAATGCATCAGGTAATTGATTTGCGATTTGTTGCAAATGAATGATCTTTTGAACTTCAAGTTCGCACCGATTTGCGCGTGGGTCATAATGTAATAAAGTTGATGCATTCCAAGCAATTTCGCATCATTCCTTTTGAATTGGTTTCTTATCTCCCCCTAATAATGAGAAAATTGCTTCATCAAAGTGACAATCAACAAAACGTGTAGTAAATAAATCTCATGTTAAGGGCTCGATGTATCTTATAATGGACGATGAATTAAATCCAACATAAATCCCAAGTTTTCGTTGTGGACCCATCTTAGTTCTATTGGGAGGTGGTATAGGAACATACACTACACAACCAAAAATTCTCAAGTATGAAATATTTGGTTGTTGACCTAAAATGAGTTGCATAGGGGAATGTTCATGGTATGCAGTAGGCCTATAACGAATGATAGATGCTGCATGAAAGACTGCATGTCCCCAAACTGAAGTTAATAACTTAGTTCTCATGATTAAAGGGCTAGCAATTAATTGATTGCGTTTGATCAGAGATTCTGCCAAACCATTCTGGGTATGCACGTGTGGAACAGAATGTTCAATAGTAATTCTTATAGACATGCAATAATTTTTAAATGCTTAAGATTGAAATTCTGCGGCATTATCAATACGGATGGTTTTGACTGGGTTGTCAGGGAATTGTGCTCTTAACTTAATAATTTGTGTTAAAAGTCTAACAAATGCAATATTGCGGGCTGAAAGCAAACAAACATGCGACCACCTAGTTGATGCATCTATCAAAACTATGAAATATCTAAATGGTCCACGGTGAGGATGAACAGGTCCACATATGTCTCCTTGAATGCGTTCTAAGAAAACTGGGGATTCCACAACAATTTTATTTGGGGATGTGATAAGTCAATATTTTATAGGAAATTAGTAGTCAATTTTAGTAAATTATTTATTAAAAATATTTAAATATTATATTAAATAATATTTTTTTTTATCATTTTTAGGTGAAACGGAGTGCGCGGTTGAATTCGTGACGGAAAAATACGCGAAATCGAGTATTCATATGTTCGGATCCATTTTACACTTGAAAATTGTGCTAACAAGTATCTCGAGGCAAATACGGGTGGGGCCCACACTCGAGGCAATGACGTGGCAAACGGTTTTAAGGAGCGTGCTTTGTGGCTTTGTGCTTGCATGATTCAAGGAACGTGCTTTGAGGCATAATTAGAGGAGAAATGTCAAAAACGATTAGTTTATATATTATATTATATATATATATGAGAGTCACAAAGTGGTCTGACAAAAGGGAAGAGAAAGTGGACAAAGTGGAAAGAATAAAATAAGGGAGAACGTGGATACAAAATGACATCAAAATCAGCACGTTTGACCATCCCCATGTTTTAGTGCAGCATTGTTGCACATTATTTCGTTGGAAACAAGAAGAAAAAATATATCAAAAGAGGACAGCAAGGAGGTTATAAAAGCGAGAGGCGATTCTTCTCACGAAGGAGGGCATCTCTCCATACTTGGCTCTTTGGCCAAACTCCTATCTCCCATTCTATTTTCTATTTTTGTTTGTTCTTTGTGTTCTTCAATTATGCAAGGCTAAAACCTCTAGCCTAAGCAAGGCTATGAGGAGGTTCGATTGCGTATATTAATGGATTTGTGAGATTTATATATTTTAAATTAAGTCTTTTCATTAATATTTTATTTCCTTCGGTATTATTTTAATAATCAAGGTTAAACACTTGTTTAAACTTTGATTTATTTGTCGATGAGTCGTAAGCTACTTGTGCAATAAGACCACACTAGTGGCAATTGACCTACCAATTGATTAGTCTCTTTTGGGACCGGTTAAATACCATAGAGATCTAGGCTAAATCGGACACACTAGTGATCCGGTTGTCTAGGTGTAGTGCCTTCACGAAGCTCAATGCGGTCAACATAGTAAACATAATTCACTTGAATATATGGTTATGTGTTTGACTAGGGAAGTAGTCACCGTCGTACCTTGGCTATCGAGATTAGAAAGTGCGAGGAACCGCGTGCGTCACACTAGGGTCTATAGCTACACTAGGATATTTTGATTTGCATATTTTACATAAATCGACGACCAAATCCAATCTTTTACCGAACCGAACTTGTATGTCTTGACCTAGGTAATTTCATTAATTATTTGATTTTTAATTTTATTTCCTTTGCTTTCATTATTTTATGATTAGATAATTAATTCATTTTCTATCAAACCCCGATTTCCCTTTTTGTTCTTTTTAAACCATAGAAAGAATACCAGTCCCTGTGGGATCGACCCTTTGCCACTATTCTACAAAATAGTTGGTTTAGGTAATTATTTTAAATATTATTGACGCGTTCGGCGCGTGTCAATTTTTTGGCGCGTAGTTCTTAGAGGATAGGTCTGGTCTTTTTCTTTCTTTGGTTATTATTATTATTATTATTATATTAATATTATTATTATTATTTATTTTTATTTTTTGGATCTAGTTCCTTGTTTCTAACATTTTTGCAGGTAATTTCATAATGGCCTCCTACACCCATAATTATGGTCGATTCGAAGACCCATACTATCATGCTGTGAATGGGTAGGTATGTCACATAATGGACATCAATTTTCTAACTCGCAATCTTTTGTGCAACAGGTCAGGGTTTGTGGAAATCATGGGGAGTACTTTCATCCCGCGTATGCTTGTCCTTATTCGAAGTATAAGAATCATCATGGTTCCACTTATGCATCACCACAACCCAACTTCTATATGTCTAAGCCAAGTCCACAGATTCCTCAACATGAAAAGAGGCTTATACGAGACATGATGAATGACTTGATCTTCAGAGAACCAACTTTTCAACAAAGTCATCAACATGAACGGAGAACCATTGCAGACATTGAGAGAAATATGATCTCCGATTGGCTTTCTCAAAGCACCACTCAGCAGCCCTTGCAGGAGGATATACAGTATATGAAATCAAAGTTGCAAAATTCAGAAACTCAAGTTACCGCTATACTTGAGCATTTGATGGATGAGGAAGAGTTGCCTCTGCAACCAGTTTTTGACTCAGATGAGACTGTGAATGCTGATACATCTAAAAGTGTTGAGTTTGATGAGTTCTCGATTGTGGACGAGCATTTGAGCGAACCAGAGGAAACACTAGACATTTCTTCACCTGAGCCAGACATTACTATTGCACAATATGATGATGATGAAGCGAGAAAGAAATTGGAGTCATTTCGAAAAGGCCGAGAGGAGCGCAAATAGAGAGCAAGGAAGACCAACCTCTGTTGTTGGCGAAACCACCCACCCTCCCATGCATATTTGTTAGACCTTGCAAGGGGTGGAAGTAAAGGAGCATTCGCGGATTTTCTACTTCTTAGACACCTTTGTGTTGGATGACCATGACTCGATAGATTCTTTTGTGTTAGAGGTCCCGAATGAGCTCCGAACTCTGAAAGATGGCATGCATGTTGCACTGCCCAAAGCTGTAGATGCACCATTCGCTGTTGACATCTCTAAAGGAGAGGGCATCACGTGATGAATCACGTTAAGTCTAGCCAAAGACTTAAAAGAAAGGCGCTCGTTAGGAGACAGCCCAACTTTATTTTTATTTTTATTGCATTTATTTCAGTTTTAATTTCGTTTTAGTTTTTTTTATGCTTAATAAAGCTCTAACTTGGTCTCTTGGATTTTTGCAGGTATAATGAATGTTTGATGAGCACCGATGGCATTAGACCACCCCCTGAGTTTTGCTAGGTTTGACTGTGGATTACATTATTTTTGGAGTAATTTGAGCATATTATTTTTTAGGAATTAACATATTATTAGTGTTTAGGTGTTTTGAGACTTGGTTGGGACATATCCAACTTAAGTCACCACATTCGTGGCGGGTCTTTCGGTAGACCCAAAACCTTAAACCTCATTCCATCATCTTGTTGATGTCACCCGTAGTTGAAAGACTCGGGCTCGCAAGATTTGATAGGAATCATTTGAGTTAACTCCCATGGTTATTAGTTCTTGCTCTTATTACGATAATTTTATTTCATAGTTTCCTTCGTCACCTAGACATGTGCAATTTGAGCATTCACTAGTTTTTGGAGACCTTTATTATGCATGTATTTGTATCATCCTCCTATTTATTTATCCATGTTCTTGTTCACCACTATTCTTTTTATTTTTGTTGCATGGATTCATTGACTTGTTTTGAACCTTGAGGACAAGGTTCCAAATAAGTTTGGGGTACTTTAGGATTTGTGGTGAAATTTGGATGAGTTTCTATGCGAAAGACCGCGGTGAGATCGTTTAAATTTTTTCAATTATATGCGGTTGTCGACGATATTGGTGGTGTTATGAATCTTTTATTCATTCATTTCTTCCATTTCTTTTCCTCCATCTCACTTCATTAGGAGTTGATACACTTTCATGCGTGCGACATAATTTTCATTTTTATATTGTTTAGAGTCACCCGAAAAACTTTGTTCATGCCTTTGGTTGTGGATGAGTAAATTACGATTGCCTTTTTGACTTGAAATTTAGAGAAAATTAGGAGAAACATTTAATCAAGTCCGTAGCTCTGCATTTTTATGATTTCATGATTAGAGATTTGGATGATGGTTGGACTTTGTGCTAGATAACGAAAATGAGTATACGGTCACATTTATACAAGTTATTTTATTTTAATCCACAATGGGGGATTTGCTTGATTATAGTGAAAGTGAGAAGTTCTAACAGGAGTTTTATGAGTGTAGAGTGTCCTACAAGTTTCCACAGGAGATGGAGCAGGGAAACTTGTGGTAGGAAAAAGTGAGAAAATCGGTCCACAAGAAATGGAGCGGGGATCGTACTATTTAAAAAAAAGAAAAAAAAAGAAAAAAAAAGAAGGTTGATGAAAATATTTAAAATAATATTGAAAAAAGGCGGAAGTTGTAAAACTCCTCAAATAAAAGATTTAGTTAGAGTGCTTTCACTATATTAAGTAATATTTTGAACTTGCATGCTTGAATGTATAGACCAATAAAACTTGTGATTAGTTGATGGCCTTTGTATTTACTGATTCTGTGTCTTGAAAGTTAGATCCTAATTGTGTTCGAGTTGCGAGACTTGACATATCATAACTACGAAATTTTTGAGTTTTGTGTTAATTTGGTGACTATGTAAACCAAAGGAACTCCATGAATTTGGGTCGGGTATAGGATTAATTGAGTTGATATTATTAATAAGTCTAGTTGAGTTTGTGTTTTCATTTACACCTTTACTCGGGACGCGCAAAGTCTTAAGTTTGGGGGTATTTGATAAGTCAATATTTTATAGGAAATTAGTAGTCAATTTTAGTATATTATTTATTAAAAATATTTAAATATTATATTAAATAATATGTTTTTATCATTTTTAGGTGAAACGGAGTGCGCGGTTGAATTCGTGACGGAAAAATACGCGAAATCGAGTATTCATATGTTCGGATCCGTTTTACACTGAAAATTGTGCTAACACGTATCTCGAGGCAAATCTGTGGGGCCCACACTCGAGGCAATGACGTGGCAAACCGTTTTAAGGAGCGTGCTTTGTGGCTTTGTGCTTACATGATTCAAGGAACGTGCTTTGAGGCATAATTAGAGGAGAAATGTCAAAAACGATTAGTTTATATATTATATTATATATATATATATATGAGAGTCACAAAGTGGTCTGACAAAAGGGAAGAGAAAGTGGACAAAGTGGAAAGAATAAAATAAGGGAGAACGTGGATACAAAATGACATCAAAATCAGCACGTTTGACCATCCCCATGTTTTAGTGCAGCATTGTTGCACATTATTTCGTTGGAAACAAGAAGAAAAAATATAAAAAGAGGACAGCAAGGAGGTTATAAAAGCAGAGGCGATTCTTCTCTGAAGGGGGGCATCTCTCCATACTTGGCTCTTTGGCCAAACTCCTCTCTCCCATTCTATTTTCTATTTTTGTTTGTTCTTTGTGTTCTTCAATTATGCGAGGCTAAAACCTCTAACCTAGGCAAGGCTGAGGAGGTTATTTGTGTATATTAATGGATTTGTGAGATTTATATATTTTAAATTAAGTCTTTTCATTAATATTTTATTTCCTTTGGTATTATTTTAATAATCAAGGTTAAACACTTGTTTAAACTTTGATTTATTTGTCAGTGAGTCGTAAGCTACTTGTGCAATAAGACCACACTAGTGGCAATTGACCCTACCAATTGATTAGTCTCTTTTGGGACCGGTTAAATACCATAGAGATCTAGGCTAAATCGGACACACTAGTGATCCGGTTGTCTAGGTGTAGTGCCTTCACGAAGCTCAATGCGGTCAACATAGTAAACATAATTCACTTGAATATATGGTTATGTGTTTGACTAGGGAAGTAGTCACCGTCGTACCTTGGCTATCGAGATTAGGAAGTGCGAGGAACCGCGTGCGTCACCGGGTTTATAGCTACACTAGGATATTTTGATTTCCATATTTTACATAAATCGACGACCAAATCCAATCTTTTACCGAACCGAACTTGTATGTCTTGACCTAGGTAATTTCATTAATTATTTGATTTTTAATTTTATTTCTTTTGCTTTCATTATTTTATGATTAGATAATTAATTAATTTTCTATCGAACCCTGATTTCCCTTTTTGTTCTTTTTAAACCATAGAAAGAATATCAGTCCCTGTGGGATCGACCCTTTGCCACTATTCTACAAAATAGTTGGTTTAGGTAATTATTTTAAATATTATTGACGCGTTGGTAGCGCGTCGGGATGGTTTAACTATCAATTTACCTTGAGAACAACTAGCACAATTATAATCACCATTGAAAATGTTTTGTGACTCCTTAAAGGATGTCCTTGCAAATTATTAATTATTCTTCGCATCATTAATGATCATGGATGACCAAGATGATCATGCCATAAAACGAATGTCATTGCATCATTAATTTTCTTATTTAAGACGACATTCGTTTTGACATGCCTTATATGAGTAAAATATAATCCGAAGGATAAAGCAGTGAGTTTTTCTAACACTTCTTTTTTCCCATTTGAAACCAATGTGACAGAGAAATTCTCTATTATTTTCTGTCACGGTTTCAATGTGATATCCATTTTGTCGAATATCTTTAAAGCTAAGTAAATTCCTTCTGAATTTTTCAAAGTATAAGGCATTGTCAACATGAATTGTTGTTCCCCAGACAACATAATATTTGCTCTTCCAGAGCCATTAATCAAATTGGAGATGTCGGATATTGTTTGAACATTAGCCTCAGCTAAGTTCAAATTGGAGAAATATTCTCTGTTTTTAAGGATTATGTGCGTTGTAGCACAATCAGCAAGACATATATCGCTCTTATTTGATTCATGATTTGAACACATGATTTGTTGATCCATCTGGACAAATAATGTTTGGCAAATTAGAAAAGAGTCATATTTCATTGATAAAATTCATAATATTTTGTCTTTGATTTTAAACGCATAGTAAATGTTACAAAAATATTCGGGTATATATATGACAATATTTAGGCAAAATAGTCTTTCGTATATGACAAAAAAAATGTCACAATTATGAGCGCTCATTGTCAATAATTATTTACCCTTTATAGTGGTGCATCACTTTTGTTCCAATTTTTGGTGAAATTGGCAATACGACATTTACCTGATATTTTCACTTTTTTCATGTTCATAAATTTATTATTGTGATCATGATCATTATATGCAACATATGCTTCTTAATTTGAAGCTGAACTAATTGGACGATAGCGATATTATATTTATAATATCTCATTATTTTACTCGGCTACCATGAGACAAGAATCAATCCTTAATATTCATTGGATTGATGTGCGCACTCGATATTTGTTGCAGCAATAAATCGAGGCGGGCCACGTGACCTTATTTTTATTGTCTCATCAGTCATATTTCCACGTAGCCTCAACATAGAGGTAATTAAAATTGTGGAATTATAATTAATATTTGACCGATTAAATTTTGTAGCTTGAGACTCAACCGCTCATTTTGAGCTTTTGGAGTATTACCTTTTTTGATATTTATATATTTATAACTCCATACGGTGAAAAGATATATGAAATATTCACTTTTCAAATCTCTAAAGAGATATTAGCAAATGATTGTGTACAACATACAGCCTTGCATAGATGCAAGCTTTATTCATAATTTGTAATATCTAATTATCATGACAAGAATTATAATAAGGTAACAAATTCAACTATGGTTGATTAATATTTTGAAAGTAAATATAATATAAAATAATTTTTTCTTTTCTTTTATGTAAAAAAAAGCATAACATATGATTAAGTATATGTTCACAACTTGATTCATTAATAATCAAATGTACTATTCGTATGAGTTGGTGGGACAACCTCCAGGTTGGGTGGCGAGACAAAGTCTGCTTAATATCATGCCTCCTCGAACGGAATAACCTGTCTCCCTTTCAATGTTTAGCTTTACCGGGGACAAGGCTTACCCACTATCAACTCAAACTTGTAACATTATTTATATTATAAAATCAAGAATAGAACAATAACTAATCGTTTATAGTTTTAAAAGAAAACTAGTTATGTCACATATTGACTTTTGATTTCCGATGTAGAATATCGTACAAGACGCAACTACACAGAGCATATTTTCGCAATCGGTGACGTTTAATGTATAGTATATGAATAAAGTATGCATATAGAAGTGATACATGTAATAAAAGAAAGCAATCATGATAATATATAATTGAACTTATTTAAATAACAAAAGTTATACCTTCCTAGCTTTGTCTCCTTAACAAGCCTTCTTGAACTTCAAGATCTCCTTAATGCTAGAGCAAGCTCGTGCGATAACGTGTTGTAAATTAAGTTGGAACTTGCTAAGAACTAGAGAAGGAAATAGAAGACTAAGAACTTCTACTACTACAAACTACTACTACAAAGGAGAAGAGAAGAAATGAGATAGTTAGAATGAGAAGTTTTCATTCAACTTTGTGTGTTTTTACAATGAGGTTGACACCCTTTATATATATAGGTCATTTTGTGATGATGATAAATGTACTTTATACAATGTGTACAAGTAACACATACACCCTATGTCATACAACACATTACAAGTAATTTGACAATACATGAAAGAGTTGATGTACATTGGAAATGGTTACAAGTAACATGACAATACATAGACAAGTGGAGGTACTATTAAGTGAGAAATACAAGTTACATGACTACACAATATGTTGGTGTGCATGTATGGTCATCCATATTCCACAACATTAAGTAAATTTTATTTGTCGACATTCAATTAAAAATAAGGAGTCAAAAGCATTTAAGGTGAAACATCATTTGCTAAAAGGTAAGCGGGGAGGTCGTGTGTTCAACTCTCTCTTAAGCAAAAAATAAATAAATAAAAGAGAACAAAAAGCAAGAAAAAGGTTTAGCAAAGTTTAATGTTTATTTCATTGATTCAATAAAAAATGTTTATTTCATTGAACTGGTGTTATTGAAATAAAATTAGAGTGAGCTAGTTTTGGCAGAGACATCATTTGCCTAAAGGCAATGTTTCAGGAGGTGTTGATTCGATTCCCATTGAAGTAAAAATAAAAGAGCTAATTTTGGTGGTGCAACGTAATTGAATTTGAATTGCACCTCTATCGTCCTGATCGGAATCGAGATGAACTTTATAGTATAATGTAGTTGGTATCTATATCATCTTTCTTCCTAGAGAAAAATATAATTAACACTTGTTGATATATTTTTGAAATTCTTTATTTAAACAAAAAAAGACCCTACTATATACTGTACTCAGAAAATTCACGTATTTGTTGGCGTCCCTCTAATAGGCATCAAGATGCGTGCAGGCACAAATGTCGGGGAAACTCAAGAGACGTCACTAAGTGAATGTCAAATTTTCTACGTTACAAAAGTATTTTTTTTCAAAAATATTTTCGAAAAAAAATATATATTAATATTTAAGTCTAGCCCAGGTCTACTTAAAATCTTGGATTCGCCCCGGAAGTAGTGGAATGTGGCAGGCATCAATACCAAATTTGTTTAGGCTGTTTCAACAATAGCACACTTTGCTATTGCCATTTAATTATGCTTTTGGATTTTGAATAGGGGGATTTTGATTGTGGGTTTCCAGACCCTGCCGGTTTCTCTAACGTCTCCTAGTTGAGTTTGTACCCCAAGCCAAGTATAAGTGTATGTGGGCTTGCGGGGAGAGTTAGAAGTTGTAGAGTGTAGACTCTATGTTTGGTTACGGCCATTGATGTTCGGCACTACGTAATGGTGTAATGGGACTCATCTGGATTCTTATGGCTGTTCGCTTCACCGTCTTGGTCGGATTAGCCACACTTTGGATTTGGTTAATCCGGTGTTCGTTTGGAGGATTAACTAAGCCACAGGATTAGTTAATGGGCATGGGAGGGGATTAAACAATACCACCATTTTTTGTGGGATTAACTAATCCATAGTGGGTGGTTAGTGGAGATTACCACTTTACCCCTCACATTACAACCATCTTCACCGAATCACCCCTGTTTCTTCTTTTCCACCCACGCCCACCAGTTTCAGAGACGCCTGAAGAAATCCAGCAGCCTCGATCGATTCATTGCTGGAGAAGGAGAGGAGGAAGTGAGGAGGAGGAAGCCCTTATCGTCGCCAGCGTCGTCGCGAAGAAGATGGCGCAGGTGCGTGCGAGAAGGAGAGGGGGAACTGAAGACGAGGAACCCGAATTCGTCACCACCACGGTCGCGAAGAAGAAGACGATCGACCATCAGTCGAAATCGAACAGCGAGAAACGCGAGAAGGTAAGATTCGTTCACTGGTATTCTTCTTCAGTTGTGTCATGCCTTTCGATTGGTTTGTCATGAATTTGTGTATGTACATTACTAATGTCATGAATTTGTGTATGTACAAGCCTTAAAATGATTTCATAACATGATGAAAAGTGATGAAAGTGATGAGTATAGTAAGACCATTATAGGGTGTGGGTTCTGATCAGTTTGGTAAGCTTATCGGGTTCATTAGAACTCATTTTTATTATGGAAATGGGGACTGATATCACACTCTTCGGTGGTGGTAATGGATTCTTTTGAAACCATTTAATGATCAATGTTGGTTTAATAGTCCATCACTGATGTTCTAAGTTAAGTCTCAATCTCGTGTAGGTTTAATGCTTATTTACCTGGCATACAATTGACATTAGATCAATGATACATGAGACTATGAGAAAATGTAATTTCAATCAAACAGAGACATAATAAGAACAAAAATCTAAAACCAAACTCAATAGAGGATTCAAATCCAACATTAAATCTTCATAACCCATTTAAATATGGCAATTGATGCATCAAGTTTGACACTCGACTACCACTTCAAAAACTTGATTCATTGCAATCATCATAAATAGATTAAACAACCACACTTTCATATCTCATATTGAATTCACTTTTAGAAGGTTCACATGGCAAATAAAGAAGCCAGTAGCCTAAGATTTTTATTCACAATGAACGACAATCATGAAATTAAAATCATTTGGCGAGTCTAAAACATAACACGAATGTTTTTTCAACTTCATTTGAAACCATTGTAAAGATCAAACACGTTGGTTTAATAGTCCATCACTACTATTCTAAGTTAAGTCTCAATTTCATGTAGGTTTAATGCATGTTTTGACTTAAAATGAGAAGAAACTATGACTTGAATATGGGGTTTGATTAATGTTTATAATTATCAGATGTCTTGGGAATGTGTTATACCCAAATTTATTAAGTTTTAGAAGTTTTTATGTGGTTGGAAGGAGTTAATTGGGGAAAGGGGTTGTTGTCCTTTGACAGCAACCTTGTAGCAAACTGATGCACAACTTCACTCGGTGCAAACTGCACTACTTTACAGTTTTGTTTGGAGTTTTATTCTAAAATTTCAATGAGCTTTTAAGGACTTTGAATTACTTCAAATGAAAATTAAAGTAATACCAAATATTTAAAACCAAAGCACCTACAATAGAGGATTCAAATTCCACATTAAAATCTTCGTAACCCATTTACATATGTCAATTAATGCATCAAGTTTGACACTCGACTATCACTTTGACAAACCTAAAAATGTGCAGCTCAATTTCACAATGTTAATCAATTTGATCCCAAAAATGGGAATCTAGCTTAGGACATTATTTTACCATATAATACGCACTTATATTTTGAGGATCATTTGAACATATTCATGGTGAGAGATCAACTAATTTTATTGTCTATTAATACTGTCATGCATTTGTGTATGTACAAGACTTAAAATGATTCCATAACATGATGAAAAGTGATGAAGATGA
Source organism: Stephania yunnanensis (assembly GCA_039657365.1). Taxonomy (NCBI): domain Eukaryota; kingdom Viridiplantae; phylum Streptophyta; class Magnoliopsida; order Ranunculales; family Menispermaceae; genus Stephania; species Stephania yunnanensis. Next base: position 50,193,174 of record CM077583.1, on the reverse strand, counting down.
TGAGTATGGTAGGACAACTATAGGGTTTGGTTTCTGATCAGTTTGGTAAGCTTATTGGATTCATTAGGACTCATTAGGACTTATTTGTTAAGGAAGCCTAACAAATAAATGCATGTTTGGTCGAAATTGATAGATTTTGTTGGTGGCTTTTGTTGTGCAATTACGCCTCCATTTTATTTTGGAATATATTCACCAAGTATTTTATAAAATTAGGTTTCATATAGATTTCTCACCAATGGATTCAAATTCTTCAAGCGGTTGACCTCGTGCAAGGGATTTGGTAATGAATCACATCCACATTTGTATGTGATTCATTGAACTCCTCGTACAAATGTTTAGAGTTTTGGCAAATCGTAGGCGTCGTGTCGAACGAACATACGAACTAAGTTATGACAAGCATCGACAAATAATCCATAACATCGTCTACAAGTCCGATGAAACTTGCTACAAAATGCTTCGGATGAAAAGGCAGCCATTTGAAAAATTGAGAGATATGTTGTACGAACATGGAAAATTGAGGGATAAGCGTTGTGTGCTTGTTGATGAGCACTTGGCCATTACCCTCCACATACTAGGGCACAACATACGTAATAGAGTCATTTCAACATGGTTTCAAAGGTCGGAGACACTTGTAAGTAAGGTCTTCGGAGAACTATCCGCGCGCTCATACGATTGCAACGTATGCTTTTGAAGCACCCTGTCCCAATTGGTCCCGAAGAAAATGATTTGAGATGGAGTTACTTTCAGGTACAAATTATGGTAAACTTCCTCGTTCACTTCGCTTTAGTCATAGAAATTCTCCTTCGTTATATGACTTATGTAATTCATTTGTTTTGTCAATGTAGGGATGCCTCGGTGCTATTGACGGGACGCATATACCAATCATTGTTCGTAACAATCAAAAGGCTCGATTTAGGTGTAGAAAATGCTTCCCAACGATGAACGTCATGTGCGCTTGTACACCATCTAAGCTAATTACATACATCCTACTGGGTTGGGAAAGGTCGGCCGCCGATGGGAGAATTTTGAGGGATGTTTTATCACGCCGTAATGGTTTGAAAGTTCCTAATGACAACTACTATTTGGTCGACGCGGGGTAAGGGTCGGCCATAGAATTAATAAAAGAGTAACGCAAGTCGTGTTCAACACGAATGGCACTAGTCACCTTGGAGATTTCGTTCGCAACGATTTGTGTCGTCGCCGCCATTTGGTCACCAATGTAAACATCATTGCTCACCTTTCTCTTCTTCTTTGCTTCATTCCCACGACCATCAGCCGTAGTAGTCCGCGTTCTTGATGATGTGGGAGTAGCATCAAACTCTTCGGTGGGCACCGTTAATGGCTCACTAGTATTGCTGGAGTCATGGACATCGTTGACATCCTCAAAAGCATCCTCTGGTGCACGTGCATCGTCGCTTGTGGCCCTGTCATTCCCAAAAATGATATAACAATTTTCGTAATCCGGGAATGACTTTAAACGCCAAGGTTTTGCTTTCGGGTAGTTCTGCAACCAATAATACTAGATTAGTCATGACATTTGGATAAAATAACACATTAGGATGCATTCATAAAAATTTCAAACTTGAAAGACAATTGCATACCCTCGGGTAATCTTCCCATACATCCTCGGGAGCGGTGACCATGTTGGAAGTCGAGTCGAAGCCGAATCCGCTTATACCATGCCGAATGTCGCATATCATATCATTCACTATGAACCAATCTTTCTTCAACGATTTTAGTCTAGACTCAATATGTGGTCGAGCCTTGATCTCCGAGTTCGGGCATGTTGTTTTCAATGCCTCCTTAACGTTTTTCAAATATCCGGGCTTGAAGCCATTGTCACATTTGTACACGCCACTGGCCACCATCTCAACCATAGCATTTACGAGGGCAACATCCTCTGCATGGCTCCACTTACGTCTAGATGTTTTGGAATTGTCGGCCGAGTCTTCATGCGAATCTTCACGTGAACACCTTCCTTTCCCCTGCCCACTTTTCTTTGTTGACGCACCTGCACATTGTTGAAGGAGCTTGGAAGGCCTACCCCTTGTATTCAATAATTTTCTCGGGGGTTGATCCATTTCTACTATAAGCAAAGAAGAGGTTCGGTACTTGTATTTGACATCATGACTATTTTACTGCATACAAAGCAAATAATGATAAAACCAACATGTGAAAGTTGAATTCATGTGTTGCTAATTTTTCTCGGTGGTAGGATTAGTATTTTAAAATGATTGACCAACAAAAAGAAAATTAGTAAACATATGATTAACAGTCCTGCAGAGGCAACATCCTCTTCATATAATTTCACTATCTAGCAAGTATCTTTATATTAGCCCACCTACACATATTAAAGCATGGCATGTAAAAAAAAAATCATTCCCCTTGTTTAGATTTAAATCATGGTCTTGTTCACTTGCTATCTTGTTGTTATTTCCTGGCAATATGTATATATATATATATATATTTATTCACAATGGTAAACCAATATATATATATATATACACACACATAGAGACACACACACATACACACACATATATATTCTCACAGTTATGTCATTATGAAATAGACATTCACTCTAACAATCCACCTATTAACAAAGGGTGTGATATCGGAAGCAATGACTTCAGTTCAAGATTAATGGACACCGAAGGAGAAGGCATCAATGATGAAGCAGGAAATATTGAGAATCAAAATGCAACACCAGTTGATGATGATCATGATGGGGGAGCTAGAACAATTCAGGAAGTTCCTGAAGTTGAAATGGGTTCACAAGGTTGAAATAGAGATGTTCATGGAGCTTAGCACTAGACTTCATTCAATTAGTAAAATTAGAGATGTCCATGGATTAAAATAGAGAAATGGGACCCCAAGTGCATGATAAGCCCTGTGAGGAAATGCAGGACATATGAAGAGAGACTGACTTCCATTTTTTTCTTCGTAAGGGAGCTTTGTGTATTGATGATATTTCGGAACCAGAAATACAAAGGCGAAAAGAAGAGAATATTATGATTCAGTCAAATGGCAATCATCACAAGCTTAAAATAGGGAAAGTTTCATTTTCATTTCAGCCGAAATATGAATGCTATCAAATTATCAATCGTACAAGGAAGAGAGGTGAATTCGTTCAAGTTAGTAGGACGGTATAAGAGAATAACAAACAAGTTTCACAACATCTCATATGTAGAACCAAGGAATCTGATGAAACATTAGATTCCGCAGCAATGAAAAGATGCATAGTTTCACAGTATTACATACTGTCATGCTATGTCACCAAATCAGTAGCATGATTGACAGAAACCAAATTGTCAAATTTGGAAGTACAAACTGAAACCAATCTTCTTGATTGGAATATGGTCGGGTTTTTGGTGAACATTAGACACCATTGAGGTGTCGTCGGAGAAGCGTGCGATACCAATGATGAAGATGTTCGATTATTTGGGTTGTCGAAAATGCTCTCGACTTGTGGGTAGCGAAGGGCCAAGTTTGCAGGTTGGATTTAACATCCACATTGAGGAAGCGATTGTAAGCCATTGCAGGTTGGATTTAACATCCACATTCAGTGACCAACAACGCAGCAGCTCACCAACAAGAACACAGCAGTAGCTCACCAACAACAACCCAAACCCTTATGCCGTGTTCTTGTAGGTTAACAGCTCTCATCAATGATCAAGTAAAATTTGCCTCGGATGTAGCCACCTTCACTGCGAATGCGTGTAGCAGATTACAGCTGTAGCGGACTCCTACCTCGCGATGGAAGGAAGGAAGAAGGGGATGAACCCGTGAATGAACAAGGTGAGGATGCGTGAACGAACCGGGTGAGGAGAGGTGAGAAGGAGGCGTACCATCGGCCGGGTGAGGAGGCGTCTTCTTCACCGGGGAGGCGATTCATTGACGCAGGTGAGGTGCGAGCTTGGAGGCGTGGAATCGTTCAAGCAGTGGAGGCGATGAGAAGTTCAACCAGTGGAGGCGATGAGAAATGTGTGAAAATGAGGTGAGGATGTGTTATTTATGCAAGGGTATTTTGGTAAATGTACATGTACAACCTCATTTAATCCCAACCTTAAAACTCTCAACCAAACAAGATACACATATGGGAATAAACCATCTAAACCCATGTGTTAGTCCCATCACAAATTAATCCCATGTGTTAGGATTCACTAAAATGTGAAGCGAACATGCCACTAGTGTACATAGAATTCTTTGTAAATGACTCACAGGGGAAGGTAAACGATCCTCTAGTGTAACAATTCTTTGAGATATATATAATTTTCTCCAATTTCTCAAAAAAAAAAAAAAAACAAGACATCTTAGATTTATGAGAAGTGAGGTCTTCTAAAATTAATGATTTAGGGTCAATTAGAAACATTTTCTTCGATTATTGTCGGGTATTCGGAGCTTTGGTCCCAACTAATTCTGATTTTACCAAACGACTTATTTTGAAAAGTTGAAGTTGTTAAACCGGAGGGATCGGCAATGACTTCAAAGTGTGTAACACTGCCACTTTCCTAAAGGAAGTTTTGCTCTGTACACCGCAAGAGTCAGCAAATATCCTAAAGGATACGATGAAGCAAACTTAGCTTTCACTTTGCAGTAGTGAAAGATGAAACAAGAACTAATGCTGGTAAATTTTGAGATGACTTCTTCCTCCTCAAACCTCTTCTCTTATAGAGCACTGGTCATGACAAGTTAGAGTGAAAATGGGGTAGTGGAGCAGTGGAACCGTTTCAACTGCATCCACTCATTCAATGAGCATTGAATGAAAATGGGTAGTGGAGCAACAAGTAGTGGAGAGCAGTTTCAACCGCATCCACTCAGTCAAAATTAATGGTAAAAATTAATGGTAAAAGTTTTATCCATGGTTAGCTTGCACACATATACACACACGTGTTGAGTGCTAAGTGCGCCTAAAATGTGCTATGCGTGTGTGGCTCACTTTGCATAACACTTGTGTTTTCTTTTTACACACGTTGTAGTGGAAGAGTATCTATACTCGTTAAACTTGAAGTTTCTAACCAATGTGGGACTAAACATTTCTTTTAAAAATGTACAAGAAGTTCAAGAATTATTAGAGTTTTTAACGTCTCAGTTGCACTTAAAAAAATGGCGGGAATCCAATCACATAGTTCATTCATAAAATTCTTGATCATACAGTCAGTGAGCAACACAGGTCGGGAAAATTTCATGTTACGCCAATGACCAACTATAAATTGATTGAATCGGGAATCTTGTGTTCTAAAATAGTGATTGCATATCAAGTAGACATGTGATATATAAATGGAAGATATTTCTACTTCTAAAAACCTATTAAAATTTAGGACAACGAACAAACATGGATATTGGGTCCTCAACCGGTCGGTTATCATGTTTCTATGTATTATAGCAGCGACACATGAATCTATCGCTCTTTGTTTTCTGATACGATTAGATCTTCATCGATAGCTTTTCTTTATTTCGACAATGACTACTGTGGAAAAAAGTCATGTGGACCATGACTAAGATGAAGGAAAAAGAGAGCCATGAACAAAACCATGTGATAATTGATGAGGTACGTAGGTCACAAGCTTGCACAACTGCGCGCCTTTCACTCATTCGAAACAACGAAAATATCTCAGCGTATTCAAACTAATATAAATACACAAACTACACCAAGTCTTTCAACTCGCATCTCATTGGCATATAGTCTTATTTAACAAGTCTACAAGCTGTCACTGAGACCCTTCTTTTGAGGTTTCCCCTTCAGTTCAAGAATCAGTCATGGGTGTCCATTTGCCTTCAATGGCTCTTAAAGCAAAGCAAATCTTCAAACTACATTCTCTAGTTACTAGAAATCAATTGTCTTCAGTTCCAAAAGGCCACTTCGCAGTGTATGTTGGAGAGACCGAGAAGAAGCGGTTTGTGGTTCCAGTCTCCTACTTGAATCATCCTTCATTTCAAGAATTACTCAGCTCGGCCGAGGAAGAGTTCGGATTCAGCCATCCAATGGGCGGTCTTACAATTCCGTGCAAAGAAACAACTTTCGTGAATCTGACTTCTCGTTTGACAAATTATTAGAGGAGGATACACACAAAAAACTGAAAGATCGATCAAACCCAAGGCTTTTTACTGTTTTGTTTATCAGTTTTTTTGGAGTTTTAAGGCTTGGGTTGTTAACCATTTCATCAATTTTTGGAAGAGAGTTGTTGTCAACTAATTTCCTCACTTCTCTTCTCTATTTTTGTCCTGTAAATTAAGGAGTGGGAGGGGGAAAGAACTGATTGTTTCTATGAAAATGTATATCATTTAATGTGAATTCATTTGACTATATTTAGAATTTATCCTTGATTTCTGCAAATTCATGAACATGGGTGTTTGGCTTGATTTCTAAAATAAACTACTTTTGTTAGATTACAGATCAAACTAAAACGAGTGGACTATCAAAACACATTGGGCAGATCAAGAGCCAGTAGTTTTTGTGCCATATATATTGATTCTTGACGAGAAAAGGCAATCCAGTGAAAAAAGAAATAGTTTTTGTTCCTAAATTCAAAACCAAGCTAATAATGGTCTATCTGTTATTAAAATGATGAAATTTTTATAAATCTGATCAGGGGAAATCCACAAATTACTTGCCTTCTTAGGTTTACTGCCCCTGTACCTATCGTCCATGATTTTTTTTCTATGCCAACATAATCACATGGGGCCATAACTTCTTGTTTCCTACATACATCAGTATGGGCATTCACTAGAACAATTTCAGTATTTAATAAAGATTTTTAAACCTCTAAATGGGGTGTTATTAAATAGCAACTAATTGATATGAGTTTAAAAAAACATCTATGTAATACATGTATTAAAAATTAAAACATAACACATTTTCACATTACATTTAATAACATTCTATTTAATATAAGTTTTAAAACCTTAGAGGCCAAAAAATGTTTTAGTGAGGACCGCTATTTTGCTTTATAATTTTTGTTAAAAAATAGCTATAAATATTAATTAATTTGGATTTCATTAAAATATGTATTTAATTATTTACCATACCATAAATAACTTTTTTACAAAAAAAGTGACTGTTCAGGAAGGTTGGCTGGAGGGGTATATAGGGTTGGGGCAACACCGGCTCGTTGTCCTTCCACTGTCAAGAGAGGGAAGTGTACGCTGCTCTGTGAAGCCAGCCTAACGCGGTATCCTCCTCTCTAGGAACAATGCAGCCCGGGCCTTCGCCAGAGTCACATTGGTCAACTCCCAACTTGGAACGGGCGAGCCAGGAAGTTGTTGACCGAACCCAACCCCATCCAGTGCAAACTCATGTTCAGCCACCTTGGTGCCCTCACTTGAGTCACAAGCTCGCGCAACTGAGCTCGGCGAGAAACAATGACATTTGTGTCGTATATTTAGTGTTATTAAATGTTGGACTATTCGATGTGGGATTTAAGGCTACTAGTCTCTTCAATATGTGCTTATTTGACCCAACTTTCAGTAGGGTTTCTCGGTGGATTCTTTGTTAGGAATAGTGATTTTGTTGGTTTGTTGTAGAGAGAACACGAAAGGGGAGATCGATCGCGAAATGGGGGTTTCTCGGATGTCATAGATGAAGTCGAAATGTGGGTGAAATGTTGGGTGAGTGCTAAACAAATTAAGTTGCTTTGGTGTGGTTAGATGAGACTTTCCTTCGATTCAATTTTTTTTTTTTTTCAAATTCAACAAACTAGGCTAATTTCATTTGGAAAGATGGTTACGAATTTCTTTGGGTGCTAGGGGTCTTAGAGGAACCCCTAAATCAGTTCAAACATATTTCCAAAAAGAGAGCCTTTTCCACTAGTAAGGAGCCATTAATTGAAGTCCTTTATTCGGAGTTGGCGCGCAACCCCTATTTTTATGTTGGCATATGTCTTCATGTTAGGTTCACTTAATCTTTGTGTAATAAGTTCTAGGAAAACAGGTTGATTGGACAGTATAACATGGTGCCCTCTAAGCTAAAATAGGCTAAAGCTTAACTATACTGCCATTTCATGATCGAAAATTATGTTCTTACACACTCAAGGTCGCACACCATGCACACACCTCTTTAAAAGCAGTGAAATATTTTAATGTGCACACATAATTTCTCATCGGTTTTCAAATAGGTGTGTGATCGTAACTGTGTAACCGAACCATGTAATTGTACCATTCCCCTATTTCATTTTCCTTTTTTACATTATGTCTAATTTAAATCATCAAGACACAGATAAGATCACAAGACAAAAATTACCTTGTTCACAGCCTAAATACATACTTCTAACACAAAATAAGAATTCTTTGAGACAAGAAGACTAGATTGAGAAAAATAAGTCTCTCACTAAGTTACAATATATATATATATATATATATATTTATCGGAGTTTTTGCTTGATTAGCATAATTAAGAAAAAAATTTATCAATCAAACACATCTACAAAACTTTTTCCCTAACTAACACATTTTTAACCACATCAGCGCCACCTCACCCAGGCAAAACGTGACTTGAGGTCACGTTTTGCACAAAAGCACAAAACGTGATACCAAGTCACGTTTTGGGTGGCACCCTCACCCACCCCCCCGCACAACCCCCCTCTCTCTCCTCACCCACCCCCGCGCAAACCCCCCCCCCCCCCCCCTCCCCCCCCCCCCCCCCCCTCTCCCCCCCCCCCCGTCTCTCCCCCCCCCCCTGCACAAACGCTAGTCCCCGAGCCTGCTTGCTTTGCCTCCTGCATGCCATTGCTCCCGCTCCCTCTAGCCGCCAGCTACCATTCTGATATGCTTTCTTGCGCCGCCTGCCACATCGCCCACCGTCCACCGCCGCTCCGCTTTCGCCGGCATGCCATTGCCACTTTGTCGCCCAACTTCACCACTTGCTTGTTAGACCCTTTTCGCGACGACGGCGTGGCGCGGGAGCGGAGCGCGCGCGATGCGCGGCGATGGCGACGATGCGGGCAGGTCGGCAGCTAGCGGCCCAGCGGGAAGCGGAGCAGCGGCAGCAAGCAGGCGCGAGCGCGCGGGCGGGGACTAGCGTTTGTGCGGGGGTGGGGGGGGAGAGAGCGGGGGGGGAGAGAGAGGGGGGGCGGGCAGCGCGAGGGGGGGTGGGGGAGAGAGACGGGGGTTGTGCGGGGGTGGGTGAGGGAGAGAAGGGGTAAACGTGACTTGGTATCACGTTTTGTGCTTTTGTGCAAAACGTGACCTCAAGTCACGTTTTGCCTGGTGAGGTGGCGCTGATGTGGTTAAAAATGTGTTAGTTAGGGAAAAAGTTTTGTAGATGTATTTGATTGATAAATTTTTTTCCTTATTATGCTAATCAAGCAAAAGCTCCTATATTTATCATATCGCTAACACAAGCTCTAGATCTTCACAAGGAAAACATGATTGACGATAACGGTGGAGTTAATTAGAAGAGTTCCTTAGCAATTCTAATCACAGATTTGCATTAACTTGCATAAGTGTTAGTAAACGTGTCACTCTTTGTTCTCATCGTATCATCTAATTTGTTTGGCAAGCAGTGCTAAATAAGATAAGCAACATTGTTGTTGCTGTAAATTCTTTGCAATTGAGAGAGAAGTCCACCGAAAGTGAGCATTTAATTTCAATAGCTAATGACCAAAACAAAAAGAAAAAAGTTCAGTCCTTTCTAACAAATGGTACTAATGATTCGGACCCCCTAACCATGATTCGCTCTAATCATCATGCAGTTGTTTCATTGTACATTTGAAGAAAAAATTTAGCAGAAGCAATCATTGAAAATCTTAAGTGTGTGGAAACCAAGAAAACAACGATCACCATGCATATATCCAAAAGTGTATCAAAATAAAACTGTATAATACACAAAATTTCAAAACCTACAAAATGTTGATGCAATGGTACGTTGTTGGCTCAGATGTAGTCGTCAATTTTCTCTTTGCCCGGCTTGCTCGTCGACGGTGAGTGCAAAAAGTAACAGTAATCCTGTTGACAAATTCATTCACATTTTCAAAACAAACTAAATGGTATTTAAAAGCATAAGTTCAATAAAGAATGACTAGTACCACAATTATGGCAAAAAATACCACAGTTAAATAAGTGAAACTGACACAAGGCTAAGTAATTATGATCTAGATCCGGTCGGCTGTAACCTACGTCAGTGAAGCCTTAACCACTAATGGACGTGCGCGGTGTCGCACAATCTAATATCACTAGGGACTTTAACCTCAGCGTCATCAGGGACTCTAACCCCGGTATCATTAGGGACTCGAACCTCGTAAATAGGCAACCCCCAGAGACTCTAACTCTGTGTGCCTCATCATAGTGGCGAGTGCCGACATCCCCAGGGGACTCTAACCCATATGTCGATCGACTCATAGTGCAATGGACTCTAGATTTTATAACTACTTTATAAATCTAAGAAAATGAAGGATTCTAAGAATTAGCTATGCTACAAAGTACAAAACTCTCCAAAGAATAAAAGTCTACAAAGTCATTCACAACTCACAAATCCCTAATAGCATGCTATTTATATTACATTTACTGCAAAACAACAAGAAATGACATATAACACATGAATGTATTCAAAAGAATTCAATATATCAAAATATCAAGAAAACCAAGCTCAACAAGTGAGAAATAACAAATAGGTCCATGATATGAGAGTACAAAGCCAGACGTAGTCAATATAAACTACAACAAACAAGTTAAAACTGAAAATAAAAAGTAAATCAACGATCAAAGGGTATACTCACATGAAGCAATGTAAAATCCTAGCTTTACGAGCCTCTCGACACCTCGAATCTTATATCCAAACCCCCGTAACCCTTTCCTAGGTTTCTGATATCACATAACACATTTTTGGATGTGTTTAGACCTTTACTTAGGGTTTTAGACTTAGTTATATTGTTTTGGCAAATTTGAAAAATTGAAGATTTTTATGCTCTCAAGTCAATTAGCGAGCTAAGTGATTTGATTAGCGCGCCAATGGTCTCATTAGCATGCTAACCATTGTCGCTAGCACACTAACTGATCTACCTAGCGCAATATGTGTAGGAAAACCAAAAATTTTGCAACCAGAATTCTGAATTTACACCACATATAGGCTACCCAAATGCATTGGGGATCTCCACAAACACCTCAAAACCCCCAAGACATCATCGACAACATCAAAATAGCCACACATACTAATAAATTCATGAATTCATCAAATTAAATTAAGCAAACTAGTGTAAATAGATTACCTAGTTGATGTACACTAGCTAGCTCAACTCCCACATCTTTACTTCACCAAGTCAAATTAATTTCTTCTTCTTATTCTCCAGCAAGCGTTTTCTTAGCTTCTAAGTTGTCGCAAATGAAAATTTTGATTTGCATTAATTACTCTCTCTCTCTCTCTCTCTATATATATATATATATATATATATATATAGTTAAATGATAACCATTGATCTAATTATTCACACGTATCTTGAAACCTATCTACACTTAATCGAGCACAATGAAAAAGTTTGATCCATGTAGCCGACCCCAGTTAATTTGGGACTGAGGCTATGTTGTTGTTGTTGTTGTATCTCGAAACCTATCTAATGGTTCACCTTTTAACACATGTCTCACTTACCTCCACTAATTCATGCCAACTAACTCTAATGTGTGACTTAATTGGTTTCTAGATGTGCTAATACGTGTCTCGATGCAAATCACATGACTATTATTTTAAAATGCTAACTTAGGTTACATTTAATTAAAAATCAACTATAGCTGCATTAAAATCATTATACAATCTATACTAACTCAAAATAGACTTACCACAATACTATATACCCCAGTCCCACGTTGACACGCAACTCGAGACACATCTCCACTCATGTCACGACACCTATACACGAGTAGGAATGTCTTAGTAGTCTACACATATACAATATACTATGCATACACCACAACAAATCTAACATATACAATATACTAAGCATACACATATCACGGTGTGGATCGCACGTCACGAGTCGGTGATCTCGATTACGAATAATAAGTAAGATTAAAAATTCGGGCCATAACAGGTTTATTGAGAGCAATGGATCAAATCACTTTATATATAAGATATATTAATTGTAATGAAGACAAGAAAGAAATTAAGCAACTTTTATTTTATCTCTATCTTTTATTCTTCCTTTGATATATTTATTTCCCTTTTAATTGTCTTTATATTCCTTTAATCTCTATTTTTGTTCATTTCCTTTCCTTGTTGTCTTCAACCTTTTGATTAGGGTTTGACCCATATCATTGGTGCTTTAATTATGATCTCCATGCCTCATCAAGCTTGCTTAATGACTTACTCACCCTACTCATATGAAAGTGTTGTTGTTGAACAACACACCTATTTTGGATGTTACTCATCCTTTAACGGCCACCTTCACCTTCAATGTCTTCTTTTCCTTCATATGAACTTTTTTTTTTTTTTTATAATAGGAGGCGAGACTCCTTCATATGAACGATTGCCTCCACAAATATGGTTTCTTCAACAGGTAGCCTTTTATGAGACCCCCACCCCACCAACTATGCCTCCATTACCACATTCACATGAACCTTCACAACAACCCACAACTCATTTTCCTCCACGGCCATGATTTCCCATCACTCACCCCTATTACATCAACACTGTCTACTGAACAAGTACAGAACAATAACAGCAGATCAATGATCAACAAAGGTCATTGATCAATGTAACAGTGCTCGATGAAACAATGTAATCTGATCTTATTTCATCAAAAATCAATCTGTGTATTACATTGTACTGCTTATATATAAAATTTACATGGTGTACATTGTACCCCCTTGTTACAACTGCCTAGAACAAACTAACATGAACCTGTAGTACATTACACTGAATACATGATTCAATACATAGTTATCAACTAACATAAACAACACCACCCTTATGTAACACATCAACAACTCTCCTATACCAAAGCACTAACAAGACCAACTCACGTGTAACACATCAACAGCTCTGTACATCTCTATATAATTCTACATCCCCCCTCAAGATGGAAGTCTATGCCAATCACATAGACCCATCTTGGACAATAAATCAGAAAACAAAGGAGCTGATAAAGATTTTGTAAATAAATCACCAATTGTAACAGAAGAAATGTACGAGGAAGAACAAATCCACACTTAAACGATGTCTAACCAAGTGGCAATCAATTTCTAAATGCTTAGTACGTTCATGAAAAACTGGATTAGCAGATAGATGTATTGCCAGCTTGGTTATCACACCAAAGAGGAATTGGAAGTGAAGTAGGAACATGTAAATCCTTAAGGATATATGAAATCCACAACAATTTCACAAATGTGGAAGACAAGCTGCGATATTCAGAACTTCAGAGGACTTGGACACCGTAGCTCGTTTCTTAGCTTTCCAAGAAACCAAAGAAGATCCCATGAACACACATAGCCGGTGATAGATTTTCTTGAAATAGGACAAGCGACCAGATCTGAATCACAATAAGCAACCATAGAAAGATCTTCTTTGACAGGGGAAGAAACAGACCACTTGGAAGGAGTACCCTTAAGATATCTTAAAACATGAAGGGCACCGGACCATCATGTTGCTCTGTAGGGGCTTGAACATACTTGACTTAATTGTTGTGTGGCAAAGGTAATATCGGACGAGTGAATCTAGGTAAAGAAGACGACCAATAAGTCTTCTATATCTCATCAACTTCAAGTAACAAAGGTGAATCGGGATCTGTAAATTTGCGATCACGAGGAGTGGAGTAGCAAATTTGGTTTAGCCATGAGAAGACCAAGCATCGATAAGTAGATCAAGAACATACTTGCGTTGATGAACATAGAGACACGAAGAAGATCGAACCAATTCCAAACCCAGGAAATAACGAGCTTGACCAAGATCCTTAATGGTAAACAATGTATGTAAAAAGGTCTTGACTTGATCAATTAAGTCAAGTGAAGTACCGATAAGAAGAACATCATCAACATAAACCAACGAACCAAAAAATGACCAAAGATTGTTGTAAGTAAACAAGCGGGGATCATGAGCGAGATTGAGTAAAACCAAAAGATTGAAGTTTGGTTGTAAGCTCATGATTCCATTTGGCGAAGCTTCTCTTCAAACCATATAGAGATCTATGAAGTTTGCAGACTTGATTAGGTGAAACCACATTATAACCATCAGGTGGCTTCATGTACACATCTTCATCTATGTATCCATGTAAGAAAGCATTGTTAACATCCAATTGATGTAAGGGCCAATCTCGAGCAGCTGCTAAAGATAATACAATTCTAACAGTGACATTCTTGGCAACTGGAGAAAAAGAATCAGTATAATCAACACCTTCAATTTGGTTAAAACCTTTTGCAACCAAACGAGCCTTACACATATCCAAGGAACCATCAGGATGAAGTTTAACCTTGTAGATCCACTTGGAACCAATGGCTCTCTTACCAGGTGGTAAAGTAGTAAGACTCCAAGTGTCATTAGTTTCCAAAGCCTGTAACTCTTTATCCATTGCTTCAATCCAAATAGGATCATGTTGAGCTTGAATATAACTGGTAGGCTCCTTTACATTTGAAATAGCAGCTAGAAAGCATTTGTAGCTAGCAGTAATGTTTGGAGAATGTACAAAAGGAAATGTAGGAGGGTTACCAGTAGATAGAGAAATTGGTGTATAAGGCAGAACAGATGTCTCTACATTGTTTAGAACAAAATCATTTAGCCAAAGAGGCTTATGAACTGCACGAGTACTTTTCCTGGTAATAACAGCATTAGGAGGCAGGACATCTTCATGTAAATCATCATTAGTATGAGGTACTAATGCATCAGTAGGAGGTACATAGGAGACAGCTTCAGGGATATCAAAACCTGCTTCATTAATAGGTAAATTTTGAGAAGAAGGTACAGTAGCTGATGTAGGAGCATTAAGCTCTGGAATGTCTCTCAAATAATCAGAATTATCTTCAGAAGGAATAGGCAGAGGACACTTTGAACTTTCAGAATCTTTATGAAAAGGAAACTGATTTTCAAAGAAAATCACATCTCTTGAAACAAAACATGTATGTGTGGCCATGTTATACAGTCTATATGCCTTTTGTCCTGGAGAATAACCAATGAATATACATTTAACAGCTCTTGAATCCAACTTAGATTTGTTTGGTGAAACATTTGTAGCAAAGCACAAACAACCAAAAGTCTTTAAAGAAGAATAATTTGGTATTCTTCCAAATAAAAGACAATAAGAAGATTTCCACTTCAGTAACTGAGTAGGTAATCTGTTGATGATGTATGTGGCAGTGAGAACAGCATCTCCCCAGAATTTTGTGGACAAATTAGACTGAAAAATCAAGGCTCTTGTAACTTGCAGTAAATGTCTATGCTTCCTTTCAACAACACCATTTTGCTGAGGTGTATATGGTGTTGATCTTTGATGAACAATTCCCAAATCAGAGAATAAAGCATGACAATCTTTATTACAAAACTCAGTTCCATTATCAGTCCTAATGGTTTGAACTGAGACCTTGAAATGAGTTTGAATGAAAGCTAAAAACTGTTTGATGATGTTGCCTGTCAAGGACTTATGTTTCATCAAAAATGTCCATGTGAACCGACTAAAATCATCCACAATAGTCAAAAAATAATGAGCTCCTTGAATGGAAGACTGCTTATATGGTCCCCATATATCCATATGTAACAACTGAAAAGTACTAGATGTTTGAATAGAACTCACTGGAAAAACCAATCTGCATTGTTTGGACATCTGACAAACATCACAAGGTTCGGTATGTTTTACACTTGATCAACTGTTAAGTAACATATCAAGTTGCCTTGTTACATGAATAGAAGGATGCCCCAATCTACAATGCCATGAAAACTTATCA
Source organism: Stephania yunnanensis (assembly GCA_039657365.1). Taxonomy (NCBI): domain Eukaryota; kingdom Viridiplantae; phylum Streptophyta; class Magnoliopsida; order Ranunculales; family Menispermaceae; genus Stephania; species Stephania yunnanensis. The sequence goes on along the minus strand of CM077583.1, from coordinate 50,177,319 downwards.
GTGGCATTATTACAGTAAGCTAATGACAATTATGAAGGTGATATAAAAGAAGCAATGACATCCTTATGGAAGGAACTTGAATCCAGTATGTATAGTCCTCCAACCATCCTTCCCACAGCTAGAACTTGAGAACTCTCAATGTTCTTGAAAAGACAAAATGATGGATAAAATTCAATTGTCAGTTTAGTAGATGAGAGTAACTTACTCACTGACAAAAGATTATACTTGAATGATTTTATATGTAAACAAGAAGAAAGTACTAAGTCTGAACTCAGCTTCACATCTCCAATGCAATTCACTTCTTTAGTATATCCATCAGGTAAGCAAACCATAACAGGCTTAGGTAAAACATTGACATTAGCAAGTAAATCATAGCTAGTACACATATGATTTGTTGCTCCACTATCCACAATCCAAGCATCTGAATTAAAAGAAGAACAAGAACCGGAAGATCTTTTGTATGAGCTACACAGCAAAATCGATACAAATTGAATTCACATGATTAGAAGCTCCTGCCTCTCAAACGGACTTTCCTTTCATAAAATTCTCAATCCTATTTGTATCATTCTTTGCTATATTCGATCGAAAATCTTCAAACCGAGATGATCATGCATCTTGTATGTCCATAGGTGATTCCATTAAATTCACAAATGATTTTGAATTACTCGACATCTCGCTTCTTGTCAAGATCTTTTTGTACCAATCTGAAATCCATGAAGTTTGAAACAAGTTTCTTTTGTGTGCCTCTTTTCTTACAATGATCACAAAACAGATCATCTTTATTAACAAACTTCATTTGATTTCCTTTTCAAAGAAACCTATGAACATTTGCTAAACCAGATGATCCTGAATTTATCTTAGTAGTTTTCATCATCATGGCTGTATCCGTCACAGGTGAATAGCTAATATGTACCTCCTTTTGTTTCTCAACTCTAAGAATCATAGAGTAGGTTTTGTTTATACTCGGTAATGGATCCATTACCAGTATTTGATTACGAATATGATCATACATGTCATTCGAACCCATCAAAAACTGCATCAGCCTATCATTAGACTCCAGAACAACCATTGCAGCTGATGCTCCACATTCACACACAGGTAAAGGAGCTAAACAACTCAGTTCATCCCAAAGCTTCTTAAGCTTAGTATAGTACTGTGAAAGTGACATATCTCCCTGACTTATAGAAGCAATATCTCGTTTCAATTGATACAAGAGAGGACCATTACATTCTCCAAACCTTTCTTTTAATTCATTCCATAGATCAAAAGAAGAGGTTGTATAAAGAAAAGCTTCAACAATATCCTTTGAAATAGAATTCAAGATCCAAGAAGTGACCATATAATCCACCTTGATCCATCGATCAAGATTAGGATCAGTAGATTCTGGTTTTACACATCTACCATCAATAAAACCAATCTTTGTTTTTGCTCCCAATGCAATCATCATAGCTCTACTCCAAGATAGGTAATTTGAACCAGTAAGAGAATTAGAGACAAGTACCATACCAGGATGATCAGATCCTTGAAGAAGTAAAGGATTCTCGACTCTCCAAGATCACTGTTTCAGAGCTCTTCTGCTGCTCCATTTCGAATTGAAGAACTTACAGAACCATGAACAGATGCCATGTTCAGTCCGTCAATTCAATCAAAAAACAACACAAATCAAGAATAGTAGAACCTTCTCTGATACCATGAACAAGTACAGAACAATAACAGCAGATCAATGATCAACAAAGGTCATTGATCAATGTAACAGTGCTCGATGAAACAATGTAATCTGATCTTATTTCATCAAAAATCAATCTGTGTATTACATTGTACTGCTTATATATAAAATTTACATGGTGTACGTTGTACCCCCTTGTTACAACTGCCTAGAACAAACTAACATGAACCTGTAGTACATTACACTGAATACATGATTCAATACATAGTTATCAACTAACATAAACAACACCACCCTTATGTAACACAAATACATGACTTCTGTCTATACCAAAGACCGACAAACACCAACTCTGTGTAACACATCAACAGCTCTGTACATCTCTATATAATTCTACATACACAGTCCCACCCTACACAAACCCGCATCAAATCAGCCCAACGCCACCCATCACACACAAATTTCCCGACACTCTACAAACCCTTGAAATCACATCTACCACCACGCCTACACTAGAACATTTTTGCCTTTGATAGAGGTTTTAAAACCCTTATTAAATAAAGTGTTATTAAATGTCATGTGAAAATGTGTTATGTTTTAATTTTTAATACATGTATTACATAGAGGTTTTTTAAAACTCCTATCAATTAGATGTTATTTAATAACACCCTCTTTAATAGGGGTTTAAAAACCTCTATTAAATACTGAAATTGTTCTAGTGATTCAAGTTGAAATAATCTAACAAATAGCTGGATCTGGCTGTGTTATGAAGAGATGTGAAATTGTTTAATTAATCGGTGAAAGGACTTCTAAACCTATTGTTGATAGTTGCAACTCAACTGCGAATATCGAGCTTGTTCGGTTACGTATTCCAATTAAGTTTATGGCCAAAAGGTTTAAGATTGAAGTTATTCATGTTATAGTAAATGTCAAAAGCTGTTGAGCCTCAACAACGTCAAATGCAGAACATAATATAAAACAGTTGAATGTCAGTGTTACTGAAATATTTGTTTATCATGATTTTATTTTATTCTAGATGTCACACATCAAGAAGCATTAGTGTTTGAACATATCAAGTCTCAAATCCAACAGCACTTCGATCATGTCTCTTCCAACCATAATCCATAAGTAATCTTGATAAATTTATAAGATAGGCAGCTAATACCAAGCATTAAGGTTCTAATAAACAGTTACTATCCAATGTCTTAAATTTTGACAACTATTTTCATCCTTCCAAGTAGCAGTGCACTTGACTTTGCACAAACTTAGCTCTGCATAGCTCAACCATGCTCCATAAACCAAGTTATCGTTCATGACTTTCTTTACATGCTCAAGACAACAATGAAGCACTCATAAATCCACATTTTGATGCATGCTTCCGTGTCACTGTCATGTCCTTCCATGGCCATGTGTTTATGTTGCCCTTCATGCATGTATTTGCCGTAGTCCTTAAGTTCTTTACAAGATTACGGAAGATGGTCTCGTTTTTAGTGATCTGGCATATTAAATATCTCAAGTACTTGTTAAATCAGATTTCAATCTAATTATAACATCGACCGAATCAGGAAGCTTTCGATCAGTAGTGAAGAAACTGACTAATCCTGTTGGACAGCTGGAGGAGGGAAAGGACTAAGGCTCGGACATGTATAATACTTGCTGAGTTATCAACTTGTCGGTTTCATGTTTACATGCATGTTTCAGTACATCTTCATTTGAAACTTTCCTCATTGTCTTCTGGTAACAAGGCAGCTAGCTAGCCATATTTTTTTTCCTTCGAAACTCGTCCTTATTTTGATGATGACTTTAGTCATCATGGAGATGATACAATAAGAGAGGAAGCGGTGGACAAAACCATGGGATCGTTTATTAGGTAGGTCCCTATATTACACAACTACCACCAACTCAATTCAACAGAATGAGCAAAGCAGTATTTCCATTCTAACATATATATATATATATATATATATAAACATATCAAGCGCCATTCAACCCAAGTCTCATCAGCATCAAAGCTTTCTTTGCCTATTCCGCGAGCTCAGCTCAGACAGATCTTTCTAGCCTCTAATCTTCAATTTCAAGAATCAATCATGGGTGTCCATTTGCATTCTATGGCTGTTAAGGCAAAACAGATGCTCAAGCTGCAGTCTCTTGTTACTAGAAGTCAATTATCTTCAGTTCCAAAGGGCCACTTAGCAGCATTTGTTGGAGAGATCGAGAAGAAGCGGTTTGTGGTTCCAGTGTCATACTTGAATCATCCTTCATTTCAAGATTTATAGAGTTCGGCTGAGGAAGAATTTGGATTCAATCATCCAACGGGTGGTCTTATAGTCCCATGCAAAGAATCCTCATTCGTCAATCTTACCTCTCTTTTGGCAAGTTTTTAAATGCGGGAACATACGCAAGGGAAACGAGACCACTAACCAAATACTTCAATCTCATCAATTTCAGAAGAGTTGTTGTAACACACATTCTTTTTTATTATTTTGTTCAGTTCTACAATGAGAGAAATTAAATAAATAATTCTCATTCTAAAAACATCATCTAATGAAACATTTTTTGAGTCATTTTCCGCATTCCAGTCTAGACTGATTCCAGATCTTTGCAAATTTATTTTGAGTTTTGTTTTTTGTTTTTTTGTCTTTTTTATTCTGTTGTGTTGGGATTCACTTGTTCAACAGTCATACAGAATAAAAGGTTGAATCCACTTCGTTAAATTAATATTGCCAACAATGTAATGAATTAACATCGAAAGATCGATAACTATATCTAATAATTTCCATCAGCAATTAGTCCAATGTGAAATTCCATGAATAGAACAACCCATTCAATGAACAAAAGATAAGGATTTGGAAATCATGAAATGAACAATTAATAATTAGACTGCAATATTACTCGAATTTATATATAAGTTCGACCAGTGGTTTTTTTACATCTTGGATCACATGAATTCAAACATCAAAAATATAGAATCGTGATTCATGAACATAAAAAGATAATATAGTCGTCAGAGTCAGTCGTAGTACGATTTGGGATGAACAAGAAGACAAAATCATACATTAATGAGAAGTGAGATTACATAAATTAATGATCTGAGGTCAAGAAACACTGGTTTTAACTGCAGACTTGTTTAGAAAAGTTGAACTTCATAAATTACTACGATTAATAACATCTAAGTTGCATTTAACAAAAATCTAAAGAGATTACATAAATTAATGATCTGAGGTCAAGAAACACTGGTTTTAACTGCAGACTTGTTGTAATGACTAATATTTTGAACTTCATAAATTACTACGATTAATAACATCTAAGTTGCATTTAACAAAAATCTCAAGAACCCAATCATATAACATCTATGTTCATTTTATCTCATTATTGATCATAAAGTCAGCAAGCTATATACAATTTAGAAATTCTTGTGTTGCACCATGACCATCTATTGATTGAATGAATTAGGAGTCTTATCTTCTCAAATGGTGATTGTATATATCAAGTAGACATGTGATATGTAATGACTAATATTTTCATGTCTAACAACCTATTAAAGTTTGGGACAATGAATGCAACACGCTTGTCGGGTCCCCAACTGGCTGGTCATCATGTTTTCATGTATTACAGCATCGACACATGAACCTATCGCTCTTTGTTTTCTGATAGGATTTGATCTTATTATATAGCTTGTCTTTACAATGACTACTGTAGCACGAGTAGTCTGCACCATGACTGAGAAGAAGGAAAAAATATCAAGTCATGGACAAAACCATGTGATCATTGATGAGAGGTAGGTCCCTTATTGCTTGCACAATTTCACGTCACTCACTTTCGAAAGAATGATAAACATAGCTTTCCAAACTAATATAAATATACACACCACACCAAGTCTTTCAACTCACATCTCATCAGCGTCGAGTCTTTAATTATTACCTATTCTACAGGCTCTCCCTAAGATCCTTCTCTTTGTGGCTACCTCTTCCTTTCAAGAATCAGTCATGGGTGTCCATTTGCCTTCAATGGCTCTTAAAGCAAAGCAAGTCTTCAAACTACATTCTTTTGTTAGTAGACATCAATTGTCTTCAGTCCCAAAAGGGCACTTTGCAGTATATGTTGGAGAGACCGAGAAGAAGCGGTTTGTGGTTCCAGTCTCATACTTGAATCATCCTAGCTTCATTTCAAGATTTACTCAGCTCAGTGGAGGAAGAGTTCGAATTTAGTCATCCATTATCCAATGGGTGGTCTTACAATTAATTCCATGCAAAGAAACGAGTTTCATCAATCTGACTTCTCGTTTGACAAATTATTAGAGGAGGATATATACACAAGGAAAACTGAAAGAAGTCGAGGCTTTTTTCTCTCTTTTGTTTGTAACTTTTTTGGGAGTTCAAGGCATGGGTGATTAACCATTTCATTCAGCCTCTTCAGTTTTTGGAAGAGTTTTTGTCGACTAATTTCCTCAGTTAAAGGAGTAGGAGAGTGAAAGAACTGATTGTGCCAATGAAAATATCATTAAATGTGAATTCCATTTTAGTGTATTTTGAATTCTAGCCTTTATTTCCGCGAAGTTTTTGAACACATGAATGTTTGGCTTGATTTTGACATAAGCTACCTCTGTTTGATTGCAGATAAAACTGAAACAAGTAGTGTCATATTAACAGATGTATGTATCAATTAGAGTGTGAATGGCATTTCAACATTAAAACAAAATTGAGCAGTTCAAGAAAGATACATAACCAAGTAACACCAATTAGTACTGTTCCTTGATTCAAAATTAAGCTAGTAATGGTCACCTGTTTTCTTGGTTTCACCGTCCGTCTCTATCATTCATGATTTGCAAATTTTCAATTTTTCCATGCCAACACAATCACATGGGATCATAACTCTTTGTTTCCTGCCTCGGCATGGGCATTTATGCTGATGAAAACATGTAACGAATAGCTGGATCTGTCTGTGTTATAAATGGAAGTGAAACTGCTTAATAAGGGAAATGACTTCTAAACCTATAGTAGCCAATTGCAGCCCAACTGTGAACATCAAACCGGCATAGTTACATATTATAGGTTGAATGCAGAACAGAACATTTTGAAGACAAAACTAAAGGTTGAAGTTAATTCAGATTATAGTTAATGTCAAAAACAGTAAACCTTGAGCCTCAATGATAACACAAAACGGTTGAATATCACTGCCAGTATGATTGTGATTATTGTTGAGATGTGTAGACCGAAATAATAGTCCAACATCGGATAATTGAAACTTGATAATTATATATGGTGATCTCCTCTTAGATGGTTTTAAAAAAACCCCACACCTATAAAAATTGAAAAGTGGTCAAGTTGGGGACGATATCGCTTGTCATAGTGTTTCAACATGATCGATTTAAATGAAGTATGTAATAATGATCTACATCCGATAATCGGTACTAGCGCGGGCATGAAAAATCAACAATTTGTTTATCAAGATTTGGTTTTATTCTAGATGGTAAAAATCAAGAAGCTTGTGTGTTTGAATAAGCCAAGTTTAAACTCAATAGCATTTCACGTCTCTTCTAACCGTAAGTAATCTTTACAAGGAATTCATGGACGATGGACCCACTTTGATCGAGTGACATTGCATGTTAAATATCTCAAGTACTTATGAAATCAGATCGAATTATATCATCAACCAAGTCAGGAAACTTTTGATCAGTAATGGAGAAACTGACTAATCCTGTTCAACAGCTAGTGGAGGAAAAGTATAAAGGACTGGGACATGTATACTTGGTAAGTTCTCAATTAGTCAGTGGTTTCATGTCTATATGTTTCAGGGCATCACCAAATGCAACTTTTTTCATTGTCTTCTGGTAACAAGGCAGATAGCCTCTTTTTTTTCTCCGAATCTCATCCTTATTTTGGCAATGAATTTACTGGCGTGAACAATTCTTAAAAAAGACCATGGAGACGATACAACAGGAGAGGAAGCGGTAGACAAAACCATGTGATTGTTTATGGCGTATGCACGTTGGGCTTGCCCTGGGCTGTAGCCCAGGGCAAGGCCCAAAAAAAAAAATTAGTATTTAAGCCCAAAAAAAAATGGGATCGATCAGATGAGGACGTGCATCTCCTTCATCAGTACCCTTCGAAGCCTCACAGCGGCGGAGGAGGCGGCGGCGTCGTTGCCGCAGTGATCTCGCCCTCCACGAGCGTTCATGAGCTTCTTGAATGCCCTGTTTGCACCAACTCGATGTACCCTCCAATCCATCAGGTCTGTTCGTCGATGCCCTTTTCGATTCTTGGGGTTTTCTGTGTAAATTTGGTACTTTTGGTTGATTGGTGAGATGGGGTTTTGAGATTTGTTGTCGATCTGTTATGGACGAGTTTCCTTGTTTGGAAGATCTCTGTTTGCCATTATTTTGTTGGTTTCATGCCCAAACTTCCAAAACTGCCTTGCCGAGATCTCTCTTTCCTTGCATTGGATCGAAATTGAATTAGGGGTTTGTTTGGATTGTTGTTACACTGATAAAGATCAATTCTTGCTTGGTTTCATGCAAATATTTCGGTCATTGTGTTTAAGTCTTGATTGGGATTGAAGCACAAGCAAATTCAGTGTTGGTTTTTGTTTTACATAAGTGTAGATCTTCTCAAGACTTGGTACCTTGATTGAATCCAAAAATACTTGTGTAAAGTTTCCATTTTTGCTTGATAGTAATGCAATTATGCTATGTTCTTTTCTATGTTGTATTAGCCAGTGGAGAAGAATATAGGGTAGTGTTTATATTTTTAGATAACTGAATGCAATTTGAACAGTTAGTTCATATCTTTCGCAAAATTCGGTTTTTTTAAGCTTTAGTTTATCAAATTTTGAAGTTGGTAGCTTAGGTTGGTTACATAAAATAAATGTATAAGTGTAGTTATCAATTTAGCTCAATTTTATGTTTCACATGTTTTTTTATATCTTTGATCATATTTAAGGAGACATTTTTTCTTTTAAGGATAGCATACTAGCTTTGGACTAAACTCTATGGAGCGTCATGGTAACAAAAGAACGAAGACAATTTTTGACTTTTTTAAATCAAGTGGGGAGGCATCTAAGGTTGACAATCTTTCTCCATCAGTTGTTGAGGCTTCATCTCGTGAGGAAACGAGACCTTTAGAATCTCCAACTCGAGAAGTTTATGTTGATTATAATTCTCTTGAAAGAGATCCGGGCTTGCGTACTCCAATACGGCAATATTCGCCGCATAGAAATTCTGTACAATCTGTTGAGAATTTGTCGAATGTTACTCGACACATTGACATGGTGATAAATGCACAAACTTCAGAGGATGTTCGAAAAAATCGGTTGCGGCTTAAGGTTACAAGTGAGGTTGTTCGATGGCTTAGTTTACAAGGATGCGTAGTTAGAGGTCATCGTGAAGGTTCAACTTCAGAGAATCGAGGAAATCTCATAGAAATGTTGAAGCTTATGGGTAGATTAAATGTTAACATCGAGGACGTTATACTCGACAATGCTCCAGGGAATGCAAAGTACACCTCACCAAATATTCAAAAAGAGATTTTGCATATTATGGCTAACATGGTGAGAAAAAAAATTCGTGAAGAAATTGGAGATAAAAAGTTTTGTCTATTAGTTGATGAAGCCAAGGATGCAGGAGGCAAAGAAGAAATGGCAATTGTGTTGAGATTCGTGGATGGTCAAGGCTCAATTAAAGAGCGTTTTTCGATATTGTCCAAGTCGAAAACATCGTCCGTTTCAACACTTAAGAAAAGTGTATGTAACTCTCTTGCTCAGTATAACTTATTTATAGATGACTTGCGTGGTCAAGGATATGATGGTGCTAGTAACATGCGTGGGGCATGGAATGGGTTGCAAGCTTTATTTCTCAAAGACTGTCCATATGCATATTATGTGCATTGTTTTGCTCATCGACTACAACTAGCATTAGTTGCAGCTTCTAAAAAGGAACCGTCGATTTGGTTACTCTTTTCAAAGTTGTCTTCTATTGTTAACCTTATAGGTTCTTCTCCAAAACGCCTTACTGAGTTGCAAGCCTTTCAAGCTGTAGAGATTGCACGTAAAGTAGCTAGTGGTGAACGTGAAACTGGTAAAGGAGCTAATCAAATCGGAAGTTTACAACGAGCAGGAGAAACACGGTGGAGCTCTCATTTTGATTCTATTTGCAGTGTGATTGATATGTATTGGGCAACGATGCAAGTGCTTAAAAAAATGGTTAGTGATGGATCTACTGATGATATTCGTGGTGAAGCAAAAGGTGTTTTAATGATGATGAAAACTTTTGACTTCGTATTCATGTTGCATGTAATGCATAGAATTATGGGAATTACAGATATGCTTTGCCGAAACTTGCAAGAAAAAACTCTAGATATTCTGAATGCAATAGATTCAATTGCCACAACAAAAGTACTTCTTCTAAAATTACGAAATGAAAGCTTTGATCACCTTTTGATGTGTGTGAATTCGATTTGCATAGAGTATGAAATCGAAACACCCGATATGAATGCTTGGTACAATGAGGGCACAGGTCGTTCTTGTCAGCAAAAAAGTCTCGTCACAGTTGAGCATCATTACCACTTTGATATGTTCAATTCCGTGATTGACTATCAATTGGAAGAGTTGAATTACAGATTCAATGATGATGCATTGGAAATCCTTAAGTTGAGTTGTGCTTTACAACCAAATGATCAGTTCAAATTATTTGATGTTGATCAAATATGTATTCTTGCAAGAAAGTTCTATCCTGCTGATTTTAGTGATCAAGAAATGCATCATTTGAGATGTCAATTGGAGCATTATGAGGTTGATGTACTTCACCACAAGTGTTTTCATAATTTGTCATCAACTTCTGAGTTATTGCAGATATTAATTCGAACAAATAAGTCGCATCACTACAACTTAGTTGAGAGATTGATTCGTCTTATTTTGACTCTACCTCGTATCCACGGCATCAACAGAGCGAGCGAGCATTTTCAGCTATTAAGCGTATTAAGACCGATTTACGAAATAGAATGGAAGAAGAATTCTTGACAGATACTATGATCATTCATATTGAACGAGAATTCGCTCAAAATATCGATATAGATGAAGTAATTGATGAATTCGATTCTTTAAAGCAAAGGAGGGCACAACTTAATTAGGTTATTTTTCTTCATACTCTGATTTTTATATAATTTATTATTTAAGTATTATTTTTATTCTTTACCCACCAATATAATTTATATTTGATTCTATATTGTTTGTGTTTGCAGCTGATACACTTTTCATTGTTCGAGTCATGTTTGTGACAAGTAGACAACAATTTTTTATTTAAGGTACTTCAGTTGAACTCATTATCTATTGATTTGGTTTCGATTTGATCTATTACAAGTGTTTGTGTTCAAATGTTTTTTTTTCTTTGCTTAATAGTTTGTGGTTTAATTTATGCGATAACCATGCTAATTTTATGTTTGTCATGGATGCATATATATATATATATATATATATATATATATATATATATATATATATATATAGTGGTATAATTTATTTAAAGTATACATAATAATATATAAAAATAATAATTTAAAAAATATTTATAGCCTAGTTCTATCAAAAATCCTGGATTCGTCCCTGTGAGGTAGGTCCCTTGACTACTCAAGTACTACCACCAAATTCAACTGGATCTGCAGTTTTGCATTTCCATTCTAATATAAATAAACATATTGCACAGATCATTTAACTCAAATCTCATCAGCATCAAACCTTTCTTTGCCTATTCCGTGAGCTGAGTCAGGTCATTCCAGCCTCTACTCTTCAATCCAAGAATCAGTCATGGGTGTACATTTGCATTCTATGGCTCTTAAGGCAAAACAAATACTCAAACTGCAATATTCTTGTTACTATAAATCAATTATCTTCAGTTCCGAGGGGCCGCTTAGCAGTGTATGTTGGAGAGGCTGAGAAGAAGCGGTTTGTAGTTCCAGTTCCCTACTTGAACCATCCTTCATTCCAAGATTTGTTAAGTTTGGCTGAGGAAGAATTTGATTCAATCATCCAATGGGTGGTCTTACAATTCTATGCAAAGAATCCTCATTCTTCAATCTTACCTCTCGTTTAGCCGGTTTTTAAATGCGGGTAAATACACAAAGGAAACAAGAAGGCAACCCCAAGCATTTTCTTTCGCTTTCATACACACCCTTTTTTGAGAGTTAAGGCAGCAGGGATGACCACTAACCAATACTTCAATCTCATCAATTTTTCAGAAGAATTGTTGTAAAACATTTTTTTTTGTATTATTATCATTATTTTGTTCAGTTCTGTAAATGAGAGAAAAGAAATAATTCTCATTCTATAAACATCATCTAATGAAACATTTTTTGAATCATATTTCAAATTCCTGTCTAGACAGATTCCAGATCTCAGCAAATTTATTTTGAGTTTTGTTTTTTGTTATATTTTTTTCCTGTTGTTTTTGGGCTTCACTTGTTCAATAATCGTACGGCATAAAAGGGGGAATCCACTTTGTTATATAGATATTTCCAACAATGTGATGAAATAAAGTTAGAAATTGACAAATATATCTAATAATGTTCATCACTAATGAGTCCAATGTAAGATTTCAAGCATAAAACACCCTTCAATGAACAAAAGATAAGGATTTGGAAATCAAGAAATGAAACAATAATGAGACTGCAATATTTACTCAATCTATATATAAATTCTATGATATTGTTTTGAGAAATTATCATAATCAATAAAGAGGGTCACCGTTTTACCAGAGTTTTATTTTCTAACATTGGTTTTTACATCTTGGATCAGATGAATTCAAGCATAAAAGGACAAAATCATGATTCAAAACATAAGAGATAACATGGTCATTAGAGTCAGCCGTAGTACGATTTGGGATTAACAAGAAGACAATTAAAATCATACATAAATGAGAAGTGAGTTTTTATATATTAATGATCTGAGGTTAAGAAACAATGATTTTAACTGCAGACTGGTTTTGTAAAGTTGATCAAGAACTATTAAGATTAGTACCATCTAAGTTGCAATTAACAAAATCGCAAGAGCCCAATCATAATGTCTATGTTCATCTTAACTTATTATTGATCATAAAGTCAGCTAAACACAGGTTATACAAATTCTTATATGGCGCCAATGGCCAACCATTAATTGACTGAATTAGGAGCCTTGCGTTCTCGAATGGTGATTGTATATCTAGAGATCATGTAATATGTAATGACAGATGTTTTCACGACTAACAACCTATTAAAGTTTGGGACAATGAATCAAACATGCTTGTCAGGTCCTCAACTGGTCGGTTTATCATGTTTCTGTGTATTATTACAGCATGAACACATGAATCTATTGCACTTTGTTTTTCTGATATGATTAGATTTTCTTCTATAGCCTGTCTTTATTTCGACAATGAGTGCTGTAGCTCAAGAAGTCTGGACCATGACTGAGATGAAGGAAAAAAGATGAAGTTGTGAACAAAACCATGTGATCATTGAAAAGGTAGGCCCCTTGCTTGCACAATTTCCCTTCACTCACTTGAAAGAACGAAAGCATTTCAAACTAATATAAATATATGCACCACACCAAGTCGTTCAATTCACATCTCATCGACATCGAGTCTTACTTACCTATTTCTACCAGCTCTCCCTGAGATCCTTCTTTTTGCAGTTACCTATTCAATTCAAGAATCAGTCATGGGTGTCCATTTGCCTTCAATGGCTCTTAAAGCAAAGCAAGTCTTCAAACTACATTCTTTTGTTAGTAGACATCAATTATCTTCAGTCCCAAAAGGGCACTTTGCGGTATATGTTGGAGAGACCGAGAAGAAGCGGTTTGTGGTTCCAGTCTCATACTTGAATCATCCTTCATTTCAAGAATTACTCAGCTCGGCGAGGAAGAGTTTGGATTCAGTCATCCAATGGGTGGTCTTACAATTCCGTGCAAAGAATCAACTTTCATCAATCTGACTTCTCATTTAACAAACTATTAGAGGAGGATACACAAGGAATACTGAAAGCACTCATGGCTTTTCCTCTTTTGTTTTTCACTTTTTTGGGGAGTTTTAAGGCATGGGTGACTAACCATTTCATTCAGCCTCTTCATTTTTAGAAGAGAAATTGTTGTCGACTAATTTCCTCACTTCGCTTCTCTCTTTTTTGTCTAGTAATGGAGTGGGAGAGTGAAGAACTGATTGTAACTCGGAAAATATTGTTTTAATGACATTTAATTTGTCTATATTCAGAATTCTGTTATTGATTTCTACATATTCTTGAACATGAGTGTTAGGCTTGATTTCTGAAACAAACTACTTGCTTCTACTAGATAACAGATCAACATTACAAAAAAAATAAAAAGAGCAGTTGAAGAACCAGTATTGTACTTCATCTTATATAACAAGCCCAATTAAATCTGCTCCTAAATTCAAGATCAAGCTAATAATGGCCATCTTTTATTATAATGATGAAATTTCTACGATGGAAGAGCACACTTGATCAATAAATCTGATCAGGGTAAATCCAGAACTACACTTAGTCTTCATGGTTTCACTGCAAATTTGCAATTTTCATATGCCAACATAATCACATGGGGCCAACTCTTTTTTTCCTACCTCAGCATGGGCATTTATGTTGAAATAATCTAACACAACGCTGGGTCTGGCTGTGTTATGAAGGTATGTGAAACTGTTTAGTAGGGAAAGGACTAGACATATAGTTACCAATCACGACTCAATAATAAACATCAAGCTGGTATAGTTACATGTAATAAGATGATAGCCACAAGGTTCAAGGTTGAAGTGATGCAGATTATAGTAAATGTCAAAAATTGTAAAACTTGAGTTTCAACGACATAAAATGCAGAACATAAAACTATCGAATATCCACTGCTAGTGTGATTATGGTTATTTGTTTATCAAGGTTTGGTTTTAGTCTAGATATTAAACATAAACATCCAGGGGATTTGTGTTTGAAATCATATCAAATCTGAAATCCAATAGCGCTTCATGTCTCTTCCAACCACAAGTCAATCATATCGAAACAGTTACCATCCAATGTCTTAAATTTTTACAACTATTTTCATTCTTCTAAACAGATTTTCACTATACTTTGCACACACTTAGATCTTAATAGCTCTACCATGGTCCATAAACTAAGTAACCTTCACGACTCTCTTTACATGCTTGAGACAGCATTGAAACACTCATAAATACCACATTTCGATGCATGCTTCTATGTCACTGTCGAACTTCATGTATTTTCCATAGTCCTTTACAAGTAGTCATGGATGACGGTCCCGCTTTGAGTGACCTGGCATGCTAAATATCTTAAGTACTTGTTGAATCTGATTTCAATCTAATTATCATGGACCCAGTCAGGAAGTTTTTTATCAGTATTGAAGAAACTGACTAATCCTGTTCAACAGCTAGAGAACGGAAAGTATTAAAGGGCTGGGGCAGGTATACTGGCTAAGTTTTCAATTAGTTGGTTTCATGCTTAATTACATGTTTCAATGCATCACCATATTAAACTTTTCTCATTGTCTTCAGTTAACAAGGCAGCTAGCCTTTTTTTTTTTTTTTTCATTGAAGCTCATCCGTGTTTTGACGATGATTTAGTAGCATAAACAATTCTTCGCCAGACCATGGAGACGATACAATAATAGAGAAAGCCATGGACAAAAGCATGTGATGGTTTATGAGGTAGGTCCCGAGATACACAGCTACCAGCAACTCAATTTGAAAGGATGAGTAATCCAGTGTTTTCATTCTAGTATAAATGAACAAATATCACAGACCATTCAACTCAAATCTCATCACCATCAAAGCTTTCTTTTCCTATTCAAAAGTTTAGTCGGATCTTTCTAGCCTCTTCAATTCAAGAATCAGTCATTGACTCATTCTTATCAAAAAAATTCAAGAATCAGTCATGGGTTTCTACTTGCGTTCTATGGCTCTGAAGGCAAAGCAGATGCTTGAACTGCAATCTCTAGTAACCAGAAGTCAGTTATCTTCGGTTCCAAAGGGCCACTTAGCAGTGTATGTTGGAGAGACCGAAAAGAAACGGTTTGTGGTTCCAGTGTCCTACTTGAACCATCCTTCGTTCCAAGATTTGTTAAGCTCGGCTGAGGAAGAATTTGGTTTCAGTCATCCAATGGGCGGTCTCACAATTCCATGCAAAGAATCCACATTTATCGACCTGACCACTCGTTTGTCAAATTTTTAAGGGAAAGAGGAAGGAGGATACACAAAGGAAACATAAGTCGCTCGTGGATTTTTTCTCTCTTCATTCATCACTTTTTTTTGAGAGTTCAAGGCGTGGGCGACTAATCATTTAATTCCAGTCTCTTCGGATTTTGGAAGAGAGCTGTTGTGAACTGATTTCCTCACTTCTTTTTTTGTAATTTTCTTCTGTAAAAAGATTGAAAAAAATTATTGTCTCTCTTGCAAGCACCTTATAATGTAAATTCTCATTTGACTATAATGTTTGGATTTTGGAATTCTATTCTTGACTAAACTTCTGCAAATTCTTGAGCGTAAGGTTTAGCTCAATTTCTGAATAAAACACTCAAATTATACAATAGACAGATACAAAACAAGCAAGCAGGCAGTCACTCAATATATGGATATGTATGAAGTACTGTGAATGACATTGTGGGCAATCAAACAAACTGTTCAGCTCAAGACTATTCTGTAGTACTGCATATATATTAGGAAAGACAACAAAACAGCAAATGAGCCTTGATTCTAAGTTGAGATAATGTATTCATCTTTAATTATCATAGTAAAAGCAAGAAAAGTGTTGATCAAAAGCAAAAGAAGTCGTTTTAGAAGTCGTCTTAGTATCTTAAAACGTACTCATGTTGTTGATCTACGGTCCAAGCTTAATTTTATCTTTCTTGATTCGTAATTTCACTACGCCAACATAATCACATGGAAGCATGGCTCTCTAGTTCCTAACTTAGTATGGGAGTGTATGCTGAAATAATAGAACCATGGATCTAGCTGCAATTTGAATCAATATGAAGTTCTTTGTTAGCTAAAAGACTAGAAAGGATCAGATAAGCTGCGTCTCAGTAATGAATATCGAGCTTATTCTAATGGGGGCGAAAAATTTTTTAAGCCTTTAGCCAAAAGAAGTTCACATTGAATTGACTCGGATTACAGTAACCATGCACAAACTGTCAAAATTTATCCTTGATGAAGACAAATGAAGAGTATATGAGTCATCTTCAATTCTAAAATGGTTGAGACAAGGTTTACATGTTAATCAATGAATTCTCTTTCGAGCGGATAAGTTGCTTGTAAAGATTTTACTTCAATTTAGAAGTAGGAGATCTAATCGAGGGTTCAATAGTTAATCAAGATTGAAAAAACTAAATAGATAGGCCAATGAACAAGAAATATGTATACTAATGAGTAGTTATTATTATCCTGTAAACATTGCAAATATCGTTCAGTATTTTCACCCTTTCTAAGCAACCCTTTGCTATAATTTTCAAATGACAGTTCTGTTGTTTTCAAAAAAAAAAAAAAAAAAGAAATTAGCCACCGTCCATTAATTGGAACGTACTAATAAATACCTGCACATTTCGATACATCTATGTCACTACCGTGTTTTTCCATGATCGTACATTTATGCCACTCAGTCCTGTCCGTGGTCCTTCACAAGTGCAATATTTGTGCGGTTCATTCTTATTCTAATGACATGATAGTTGAAACAGACTTGAGTCTTATGGACATGACTGATGAACCTTCCTTAACCAACCAATTTGAAATATCTTTTTCCCTCAAATCAACAAATACTGCATAAATTAGTTTAACAGCTTCATAGATGGACACACATGCTTGCTGGGTTCTCAACTGGTTCCCATCATGTTTTCATACTTCAGTGCATCATCACATGAATCTTTTCTTCATTGTCTAATGGTATGGTAGCCTAAATTTTATTTTTTATTTTTTTAGAGTCTACCTTGTCCTTATTTTGACTGACTTTAATGGCATAAGCGGTGCTTTACTGGCCCAAGAAGAAGGATAGAGGAAGAGGGAACCCATAAACAAGACCATGTGATTATTTATGAGATAGGTCCTTAAGCTTTCACAATTGCCACCGACTCATTTCAATATGATTGGCAACGTGTCGTTTACATGCTTATATAAGTTCACAAAACATACAAGCCTTTCAACTCAATCTCTCCTCAGCTTCAAAGCTTTTTTGTTTGTTGTATAAACTCAATCCAATCTTTCTTTCTAGCTTTTTCAATTCAAGAAAAAGACATGGGTGTCCATTTGCCTTCCATGGCTCTTAAAGCAAAGCAGATCTTCAAACTGCATTCCTTCATCAACAGAAGCCATTTCAATTCTGTTCCAAAAGGACATTTAGCAGTGTATGTAGGTGAGACGGAGAAGAAGCGATTTGTGGTTCCAGTATCCTACTTGAGCCATCCTTCATTCCAAGACTTATTGAGCTCAGCCGAGGAAGAATTTGGATTCAACCATCCAATGGGCGGTCTCACAATTCCATGTAAAGAAGACACATTCATCAATCTAACGTCTCGTTTGACTAATTTGTAAATGGAGAAGGATACGCAAACAGGACACCCTCAGCTTTTTCCTCTCTTTCATACACCACTTTTTTGAGAGCTAAGGCGGGGGAAGATGACCGTATAATCCAACCTCTTCCATCCTCATAAGAGAGTTGTTGTCAACACATTGATTTTTTATTTATTTTTTTCATTTTTTTCTCATTATGTTAGAGCTCCTTTAAAGAGTGGAAAATCTTAGTTTTCCTGGAAATTTCATAAATGAAGATTTATTTGATTCAGAAGAGACTTGTTGTCAACACATTGATTACATATATCTAATATTTTGTTGAATCAGAATTCAGTCTTATGTAGCTTTACTGATAAACCATTCATTGACTGATACAGAAGGCTTTGGTCAAAGCTTCATTAACCTTACTTTGACTATGACTTCAGTAGAACAAGTGGTGCTTCGTAGAGGAAATGAGGAAGCCATGAACAAAACCATGTGATCATTCATTAGATAGGCCCCGGCCTAAAGGTAGATAGTTTCCACTGATGGCGCATTTCGAAAGGCCGGCAATGTAGTTAGTTTTACATGCTAACATAAATACACAAATTGCAGATCTTTAAAGTGCACCGTCTTGTTATTAGACACCAATTTTCTTCGGTTCCAAAAAAAACGTTGCAGAGGCCAGGGAAAAAAAATCAGTTTATCTGTGGATCTAGCGAGGAGGAATTCGGATTTAATGGGCAGTTTGACAATTCTATGCAAAGAATCTATCTTCATCGATCATTTGATCTGACCTCTTTTTTTATAAGATTTAAAAGGGGAAGATGGACATGAAAAGGAAATGATAAGAAACAAGCCAAGATTTTATCTCTTTCATTAAACTTATTTGAGCCAAGATGGATAACTAACTACACATTCAATTCAACCTTTTGAATCTTTAGAATATAGTTGTTCTGAACACAGCATTCATTACAAGATTTTCAAATAAAAGATTTAAATTTCTCTCCAACTAACTAATATGATATATGAACTATATTTTCCTAACATATAAGTGAGCTATGGATACATTTACAGTGATACACATGCAATATAACAGAACATGCATGAATCTAGAGCAATACAATGTAAATGTAAACCACACCTCAAACCATCGTGGCTTTAAAGTAGTGCAAAGCAGCCGTCGCTGCTTTATTTTTAACAACATCCCTTCTTCGTCCACAAGTTGCCGTGCCCACCAAAGTCTCATCCAAAAAAATGCTAACTCTAGTTTTATCCTCCAATGAGTCTGTCACAAACTTCAACTTTAATTTCTTTTTTTGAGACCACTCTAGAAGTTCAGTCATTGGATGCACCTTCAATGTCTCGGGACTTATAATTGGCTCCAACAATGGTCTAATCACCTAATTCAATTCAGCCAAAAAGGATTGAGTCTTAGTTAATTTTATGTTAGTTAATACAAAGTTAAGTCCCTTACGCTACCAAAAGATATATTTATAAGATCTAGCTATATAGGATTTGGTGAACTGATGACGATGATCATAGCATATATATAGTACCTTCCACACAGTTTCAAGAGAGTTGCTGTCCACGTAAATTGCTCCTACTACAGATTCCACAATGTCCGCAAGGAACTTTGGCGTATCGACAAGGCCACTAGAGTGCACTGGGTATTCCAAGATCGCTTCTTGGAAGTCTCGAATCTGAAAATATATGAAACAGAGAAGTTAATAAAAAAATGGCAGATATGAGCACAAATTATTTGGAAAATTAACAGTATACTCATCAAGAGAAGCTATCTTAATTAACTATACAGTTGAATGAAGTTGGAGAAACTACACTGTCAGGTTTGTTGGATTTACAGCAATTATATACTTAAGTTTGCTTTTGAGCTTCTCTTAAGAGTTACAAAAATCTGTTACCATGGTTGGTTGGCATCAAAATCAAGGACCCACTTCATTTGTGTAAAGGAAAATGAAAAAAGTCACACTTTGAGAATGTGCAATACACATCGGACTACGCACGATACACATCTCAAAATGTATCCAACGGTCTATATTTATATACACACACGTAGATATGTAACAAAACAGTTAACCAAAAGTAAATGTTGTAAATCACTGTACTCTAACATGGCGGCCCACAATCAAATTTCATGAAAACATTCTTCTTTGCACTATTATTTATACTAAATAATAGGGGAGTGCTAAACTAACTACTGTTGACACATACATTCGAAATCCCAATTATTGTGGTCCTTTGGATACACTTTAAAATACGTTTACACTCTTTGAACTAAAATTCTAATGTTTTGTTGGTTTAGGTGTTTCAGTAGTTTCTTATTGTGTTGTTGGTTTCTTCCCTCACTGAGGACTTTTGAACTAAGATTCTCGTGTTTTTGTTGGTTTAGGTGTTTTAGTAGTTTCTTATTGTGTTGTTTTTTTCCTCATGGAGGACCTTTTTTCCTTTGGTAGGGCTTTTCTCCTGTTTTTACCGGCTTTTTCCTCCATTAATTATGCCATAGAGGCTTTGGATGGTTGGTTGTCATGCTTCCATTACTCTTACTCTCGTGTTGAGACCGGGCCTTCAATGTTGTATAATGTTGTATAGATTTATCCAATGAACTTTTGAAAAAAACAAAAAAAAAAAAGGCCACACTAAACAACTTATAACCAATCCCTAACCCCTCGGTAAAAGTCAAAAACATTACGATGATGAGATGGCAGAGACACATGAGAGACATCCCTGGTCAAAGGTAGGGAGGTTTTGAGTTGAAATCTCATTTAATTATCAAAATAAAAACAAAAACAAAAACATTCATAAAATCTGACCTGTTGATGAAGAACAGGTGTCAAGCCAAGCATGTATCGATGAAAGCCATGCTTGGCGGCCACACGAGCGAGCTTCTCATTATCAACATTAGCCGCACGAAGGCGCGTTAGGCTACCGGGGGAACAATCCCGGTACAACGAATACAACTCCCTCGTGACCAACAAGTTGAGCACCGAGTCCCCCACGTGCTCCAGCCGCTCGTACGACAACTGCGGCATCCTCGGGTGACGGAACGATGGGTGGATCAACGCCTCCAACAAAAGCTCCTGCTTTTCGAACTTGTACCTCAGATGCTCCCGCTCGAACTCCTCGAGATTCGCGCTGTGCGCTTCCTCGTCGAAATCCACTACTTCATCCTCTGTCATTGCGCCCATGTAGAGATCGATTGATGGGTTTGTGTTTTTTTTATTTAATGTGATTTTGATTTTTTTTTTTTTGTGTGAGAGACGAAATATGTGAATATTGGGCAATAAATAATGGGGTTTGATGAGGGAGTCGTATTTGGAAACTGACGGGAGATTGATCGTTGGATGGACTTGTTGCGCAAGAAAAAGTGGTTAGGTGGAGTTCTAAATTGGTGTGGGAGTCAAATGTGAACGGACGGCTGGGATGGGTTTGGGTTGTCATGAGGTCAGCCAGATGGACGGGTGATATTGTGGGACTTATGTTTCTGCAATCAATGCTGGAGATAACAAGTCACGTGATGTTGAAGTCTGTTAAAACGTATCGGGATGCGTGTTTTGTGGATCGCGGTAAGGGATCAGTGGTGTGTAATGCATTTGACTTTGGAGGTGTCAGCATGTGTATTCACGTTATATGCACTTGTACTACCAAAAGATATTGCAATCGTAATGTCAACACTTGAGGGATTTTTTTTTTTTTTTTTTTTTTGACATCATACATTTTTAACCCCTGCTTCAAAAGATTTATATTTATAATTTTTTAATTATTAAACATCAAATGCATGAATCAAAAAACATGTCTTTTAAAAGTGTATTTTTAACACATGTTTTTATTTCAAGTAAGTTAAAAATGCATGCTATTATTTTAACTAAGCTATTATGTAAACGTTCCTTCTAAAGACACTTGAGAAATTATGCTTAACAATGGTAGAAATAAGCAAGAAATTTGTGTCATTATGACAATCCAACTGATTGTGTGTAGATCTTTTACCACCAAAAAATAGATACCCAAAAAAAACCTCTAACTACGGCGTGACACAACTACACAAGTGGAGTTTGGCCTCTCGTTTTCGTTTAATTTTCTGATTGCTTGACACTTATATGCATTTGACAAGTTGTTATAGTCCTTTAATTTTTGTATATATATGTGTTTGCTCCTGTTTCGAAGTATATCCAAAGGAAAAGTTGCTTACTTTATCATTTCCCTTAATGCTATCAAAACCAAGACAGCGACTCGTGAAAAGGTCCCAAAAACAAAGCGGGAAAATCAGATCATGATATCCACAGTCGAGGAAACATTTCATGTAAACGTTAAGTTAGCTTGCATCAAAGAAAATTAACATGGCTACAACCAGTGGCGGAACTAAAAAATTTTGTTAGAGGGACAAATTTTAGATGGAACTATAAGGGGTCTCAGAGTTTAAGGAGGCAATTATATGAAAAATTAAGCATAAAATTATTTTCTTTTACTATGTATAACATTTCCCCCCCGCCCGATCCGCCCCTGGCTAGGGCTCAAACCATATTCAGTAACATTGAGTTTTTTTTTTTTAATTTGGGTATGCTGTTCTATGCTAGCATACTACTATACGATATTTTGTCCCTACCTTACCACCTTTTACCTCAAATGTATAAAGTAATACGACTTCGATTTCAATTCTTCGGTGTGGTAAGAATATCGCCCGAGCCACTGAATACGCTCAAGCCGATTATGCTAAAGTTTCGTCGAAATAGTCAAGCTCGCATGGATACCAACGGCTATCAAAAAAAAAGTATGAAGTTTCACTTTAAAATATCTTGATACTATATGAAGAGAAATCCAGAGTTGTATTCTTGCGTTAAGATCATTAAGTTGAAGAGAAAGAGATGTTTATGAAGATAGTCAATGATATCTTATTTTCCTTATTTTATATGCTTTTGAAAGTCAATATATACGTGAACCTTTTTTTTATCAACAATATATACACGAACTTGATCGAGAATGAATTCTGAACATTGCACCAAATTATATTTCCTAACTTTTCGAGAATAATCGGTCAAGTTCTTGATGTGGCTAATTCTTGGACCATTATTAAGAACAATTTTTTTGTTTTTTGTTTTTATATAACAAAAAAAATTATCAACTTTCAAAACTTTAATGGCCTGTTTCGTTCACATTTTAGTGAATCCTAACACATGAGATTAATTAGTGATGGGACTAACACATGGATTTAAATAGTTTAGTCTCATTTGTGTATCTTGTTTGGTTGGGAGTTTTAAGGTTGGGATTAAATGAGGTTGTACATGTATATTGACCAAAGTACCCTTTAGATAAATAACCCTAATCAGCCCACTGTCACTGTGCATCCTGACTCACACCCTCTTCACTCGCCCCATCCTCCGCCGCGCGGAGGCGTTCCACTCTATGTACGACCTCGCCGCGCTGATCGCAATCGAATTCATGTACCTGATCTTTCTCTTCCTCTTCTCCCTCCTCTCCACCGCCGTCGTCGTCCTCTCCGTCGCCTCCCTCTACTCCTCCTCCAAGCCCCCGTCTTCCTTCTCGTCCCTCCTCTCCTCCGCCCTCCCCCGCGCCTTCCCCCGCCTCGCCCGCACCTTCCTCTTCGTCTCCCTCCTCATGATCCTCTACAACCTCCTGTTCCTCGGGTTGTCCTTCTTGGCTTTCGCCTACTACGCGATGGCCGAATCCGAGAGCTACCGAAACTCGACCTCAATTGTCGCCGTCGCCGTCGCCGTCGCCGTCGCCGCGGTAGTGGTGATAGTGGTCGTCTACTTCGCGCTCCATGTCTACATTACGGCCTGGTCGCATTTGGCGAGTGAGCTTTTGAGCGACGATGTTCTTCGTTTCTCCTTTTCGAGTCCGCCATGAGTGACCAACTATGAAGCCGTTGTGTTAATGTGAGGGGTAAAATGGTAATCTCCATTAACCACCACTATGGATTAACTAATCCCACCAAAAATGGTGGTATTGTTTAATCCACTACCATGCCTCTTAACTAATCCGCTGGCCTAGTTAATCCTCAAAGCAAACAGCGAATTAACTAGTCCAGTGTGGCTAATCCGGGCTAATCCCACGAAACAAACAAGCCATAAAATGTCAATCAAAGTGCGTGGGACTTTAATTAGTTCAATGGAACAATTAATGAAACAAAAGCATCCATCTTAAATTAGTTTGGACCGAGTCAATCGACTATATACATTGATCATGATCAAATTCTTCAATTTTGTTCGATTTAATGTAAGAGATGTCATGCTTTTAAAATTCTTTAATTATTCACTATAAGAAAAAACCAAATCGGAGACAAACCAACGACAGACCATTCTGTTGCTAAGTTTGTATGATTTTGTTGCTAAACTGCACTGCAACAAATCAGCAATAAACACTGTATGTCGTTGAATTCGTTGTCACTGGTCAAAGTCAGCAATAGAATTGGTTATGACAAAATTGTGAGAATAATTTGTCACTAAACAGCAAGCCTGGCATTAGATGTGTGACAAATTAGCGATAGGTCGCTAATATTTAAAATTAAATTTTTTAATAATTTACTTCTTAAAGCAGTAAATAGTGAAAAAAATAATATATAGTAAAATCTGCCAAAACAATAAAAAAAATCTACAAATGTTAACTTTATATGAAATATATTTGTATAATATCAAGATTGTACATATAATGTGTACAAAAGATCAAAATATTTCATAATTACTACTATAATATAAAGTAGTAGATCAACATTAATCAATCATAAATCGACAAACAACTACACAAATTTACCAATATACAACGTGTACAAAAGACACCGATAGCATTCCTTCACTAGTACATAGATAGCTATTACACAAATTCTTTAAATAGCAGAGTGTATCTCATCCAAATCCTGAAAATAAAAATGAACATCAACATTATTCAACAAATCGACAAGCAACCAACATATCCCAACACAAATTAAAACTTCACATCCATTTTGTCTAACAAAGTTAGTTTACCAATTAATTAAACTTATCAGACCATACTTCTAATTAAACTTCTCAAACCATACTTCTAATTAAATCAGCATCACACAAACATAACTACTCACATTGTCTCATCAAATACATTGGGCGAACCCTGTGACAACATTACAAAGACTCGCTATTAATTAGTGATTGACTGGATTCATTGTAGCAAATCGACTTAATTACTTTTAGACTTTGTAGCAAACCTATATGTGCTTCTCCATTCTCCATTATTGGTGAAACAACAAGGCATGCAGTGATATTAATGAAGATTTAGGTAATATTTAACAATAGTTGAGTTGGCTTCGACTTATCTTAACGGGTTGGAATATACAACCGCAAGCAATTTTGATTCATTATTAACAACAATGGATAGTAGCCAAAGCATCTCTAGAGAGATGAGGTATCACTTGCCGAAAGGCAAAATTTAAGGATGATTGATTCCTACTGAAGTTTAAAA
Organism: Stephania yunnanensis; assembly: GCA_039657365.1. Classification (NCBI taxonomy): domain Eukaryota; kingdom Viridiplantae; phylum Streptophyta; class Magnoliopsida; order Ranunculales; family Menispermaceae; genus Stephania; species Stephania yunnanensis. The sequence continues at coordinate 50,151,676 of CM077583.1, read as the reverse complement.
TAACAATAGAACAATAAAAGAAAAACCATTAAGGGAAAGTGCGGAGGAGAAGACAAGACAACATTACCTATATAATAAGACATCCCAACTAGAATTATTTAGCTTCAAAATTCAAATCATCACTTCATAAACTTAGAAAAAATGAGACAACCCACCTTGAATTAATTTGCTAGATGTTAAGTCTTGAAGTTCAGCTGCCTGCAAATCATGTGCAATTAATCAAATTTAGTTTTGGTCACTAATTTAATCAAGTACTACAATACTTATTATTTCACTTTATTGAGCAAGTCTTATCAATGACACAAAACCTTAATCCAAAGTAGTCTTATCAATGACACGAAACCTTAATCCAAAGTACAAGGCGACCAAAAAAAGAAACGAAAAGAAAAGTACAGGGCACCTAATCTTTATCCAAATACAATATATCTGATTAATTAATGAATAATATGACTGGTCTACTAAAATTAATTCAACATGTCACATGTGGCATTGATACACATCATTTTGAGCATACGCTAAACAACAATCATTATCCGAATATTCCTATCAAAAAACAATCATTATCCGAATACAAATACTACAAATATTGCAAGAAATTGAACACAACTTACTTAGTGCCTAACTTACTTAGTGCCCGCTTAGCACATATGTTTGAAAAGCAAGTACATATCATGTGTTCTGAAAACTTTCCATCCACAACCTACAAATAGATTGCACAAAATGAGAACAAATTAGAAGCAATAGCAATTAGAAAGCTAAAAAAAACACATAATGACTATATTACCAAGTTTCCTGCCTTTCTTTCTATTTTCAAAAGCAACAAGTTTCTTCTCCATGATTTGGTAAGGCAGTATGAGGAAAAGAAAAAAGAAAAGATCTCATACATAAAATTGTTTGAGAAATTAATACCTCTTCACGAACTCGCCTGAAGTGTACAGAGATGCAGAACCTATTGTTTTCTAAAATGACACCATAAATACATTTGGTCTTTCCCTCCAATTCATCTATTATCTGTTATACATGAAATGAAATAGTGTCAGATTATGTGTGAAAAAATCAATAAGAGTAACTGAGCTTCTCCCTTGTCATATATAAGCTTAAACAAATGAAACTTGATAAACAAAGACCTCTTGGATTGTTGGTAAGAACTCTTTGGCTGGTTGGAAGAGCACAGCACCACTTCCCTACAAGACTCCACCAGACATACATCAACCACACCCCCATCAACAACCATTTTTTATCATCAACACCATCTAATATGTCTGCTTTAATCGATGATCAACATCATGTGTACATATAAATATGTGAAGCACATATATGTCCTCACTAGCTTTGGAAACTACATAACCTAAACAGTAAGCAAGGTAAGGTGAAGGACAGCAACCTTGAAACCAAGCCTTCTGATGATGACCATGACTCCTCCAATATTATGATCATCTATGTTCCTCATGTTCCTTTAATTTTACACTACTTAATGTCTGTCTTTTTGAGAGTTCTAAATTAAGAGAGATCGATTGGTCGAAGACGAAGGAGTGCGCGAATGAGGCAAGATTGAAGGGAAGAATTGATTGCTATTAGTTCAAGTGATTTTTCTTCTTTTTTTGTGTGTGCTCAAGATGCAGCTCCATATTTCCCTATGATCAAGATCATCTTATGGGATTGGGAGTGCACGACATAACTCTGATTTCCACATTTGTCTGATTTTCAATTCCTCCCCCTTGCATTCAACTCTTTTGTTAATTTGTTTATCTAGAATTCATTGTCTTTAATTTCAAGGCTATATGACTATGACAAGTAAGATAGATGTTTCTCTTTAAGCGCGTACTTCTTTTTTGCCTTCTTCTTGCCATCTTTTTCACTATGTTGTTTATTCTAAAAGAAGTACAGAGAAGAGCTTTGTAGAGTCCTATGATGTTAATAAACTACATAAATAAAATAAGAATAGAAACTGGAACTAAATAGTAAATGGAAAGAAGTAAAGAACCAGAAGTGCTTAAATTTATCAAAGCTCTTTCACAAAAACTAAGAAAAAAAATTATTAAGATAGAAAAAGTCATTGAGAAAGTTAAAATAATGAATATACAGTTCAATTTGTTTACAAGTTTTGTTGTTAGAATATTGACTATTGAGAGAAGGCTCCCTTCTACCTGTCCAAAGTAACTTACTAACTATACCATCAAAGTATTTTCCAATATCACTTATGCATTTGTATCCACAATTTAATTCTCTTCACAATAAAGCAGGTACGTGCTTTCTCCTATCATTTTGGGGAGTTGACGACAGAGTATGGAAGTCCTCTTGGGTAAGAACACTTGTATTTCCTTTTGACTTGTTTATTTTTGTGATATTGGAAACTAGCTGTATTAGCTATATATCCCTGATGCATCAGGGTCTTTTTTGAAAGAGGCCAAATTCCTGTTCAATTTTTATAACTTTTAATTCTCTCTTTTGCAATCTCACTAGCTCTCTTTAATTCCATAAACCCTACCTAGCTATTTGTCGAATCCATCTCTTTCTTCAGCTACAGCAAACATGTATGATATGTTCATATATATATATATATATATATATATCTTATCTCTCTCTCTTACCTAGCTAGTACTTTAATGTCTTCAAAGAATATATATGTTGCTTAATTAATAAGATCATTGCCTAGACTTACTAATATAGCAATATATATATATATATAATGAGTTTGTATTCATCAAAGCTATATATGCATCTCTTATAGCATATTGACAAACCCCAGCTTTTGTTTTTTGTTCTATATATCATCATCATTATTGTGTTCTTGAAGATAGAAGACTATAACCTCTTCACCAAATCATCATCACTACTAGTTCTCAAAGCCTATTGAAAGATTTCGTATACGTATCTTTATTTAGTTTCTCTTTGCACTCTATTTAGTTGAGTGCACAAAAAATTCCCCTTGAAGGGATGTTGGAAACAAGCTGTATTAGCTATATATCCCTGATGCATTGAAATTTCTTTGGCAAGAATGAGTGAGGAGGGTATAAGAGACAAACATTCATTAGACATTGAAAGGAAAAGAAAACCTACTAAGTCCGAAAAAGAAATGAAAAGAAAAAAAAAAATTGCCCTAATTTACAACAAATCGGAGAATAGGAAGCTAACAAGCATTTAAGATTTACCTCTTCTTGTAGAACTTTTGTCACTGATTTGCTTTCTCTACGCCTTGCAAATTAAGGAGTACCTCAAACATCATTGCCCCACTTAACAGCTTCCATGGCATGCTCAAGCTCTCCATTTGCAGCCATTTGCTTACCATACTCAACAATGCTCCATGACATCATTGTAATTGTGAAGGCCATTGGCAACCCAAACTTCGCATTGTCCCCTGCATCATAGTAACAGCCACCTGACCAAAACACAAATCACACAACACATTGTTGTTAACACAACATTGGTCTTCAAATGAAAAGCATATACAGTATAATTTATCCTTCTGAGCAATATAATGAAGGCTGGGAAACAAATTGGAAACTAAATTGTAACTTGAACAACTGCCCTTAATGTGTAAGATCACCCAAAAAACTGTAAGAGCAACAACAGATAAACATATAGTTCAAAAAGCTACTGCTCACTATGTGTATAAGATGGCTTTTTACAGACACTTTGATGAGACAAGTTCTCAACAAACATTGGAACCAAAAAAGGGACTCAAGGTAGACACAAGAAATAAACTCTACTTTTGATTTCATCTGCAATTTTCTTGTTAATTAACAGACAAAATCTTCGCATCGAGCCCACTTCCTAACAAGCTAAGTGAGAAGTGGGAAAGGGAGGTTGTAGGTCAAAACCTAATTTAAGCACTCATTCCATTGGATCCATATGAACTTTCTTGTTTAACTAACTTAAAAAAAAAAAAAGCATTTTCACTTTGTGAAGCTTGTTAAGAGAAAAATTAATCTGGAACACTTTTCATCAGGAGAAAAATAGATAAACATCATTAATTGGCACAACACTTTTATTCCAGTAGTAAAAAAGAAACAAAAAAAAAATACCCAAAAGAAAACATCAATTAGCTATACAAGTTGTAACGGCGTTAGAGTAGGCGAAGCCAGACTTTGATCTTAGGTGCATTCGAGTACTCACTCAATATAACATTCAAAAATGATGGTGTTTACTTAGCTTTCTACAAATAAGCAGACATCTCAAGCCTTGGGAACAACATAATGCAAATGAGCAAATTCTTTCCTTTCATAATTTCATTTCATAGTAGTACACTACTTTGAAGAAGAAAATGCAAATCTAGCTATAACTGATAATGTATTAGTTGGTAGCGGAAAGTTATAATCTAGTTGATAAACTAAAAATTGTTTGGAATGATAGCTGATTGATTAGCTGATAAATGCAAAATGACAATAAATGACATATGACACGATTAAGTATATTAATTATATAATCATATAATTAATGTATTTTATTTACAAAATATAAATTAATACCATAAAATAATTTATATTATTTAGAAAACTAAACTATGTGTGTCCATAAATGCTTACATGAAAATAACTCTATATTAATTTATAAGAATTCGTAAAAAATAAACACATGTAAATAAAATACAATAAAGGACTTGGATAACTATACATATACCTAACGCATCATCCATAACTGAAAAGCAATGTTATTGCGAATATTCTTCATTTCTATAGAAGTATCTGTATAACTTAAAAAAATAGTAGATTAGTAAAAATAAATTAAAAATATGTAGGATAATAGCCCACCACTCGAACACTACATTAAAAAATATTTTTATAACATCTAAAAATATTTTTATACTCGACGGTGTTAAAACTTATTTAATATGTAATAAATATCTAACAAGATTATCTATAATTAAGAAATTAATGTGTAATGATTTTTAATTTTAGTGAAATTCTTTGTTTTATAATATTTAGTTAATTATTATCACTATTTTTTTATTAACAATATTAAGCTATATGTTACTAATATTCGAGTTAATTTATTAATACCTTATAGGGTATAATGGAGAAAAAAGATTTCAAATGACGGATTTTCGGTTCAAACGCTACTAAGAGTAGCGTTTCAATTGAGAGCTTATCATCTATATTATTTTTAAAATAAGCTACAAACCAAACACAGCTTAACAAATAAACTAGCTTATCAGCTTACCAAACAGAGTCATAGGGTCGATCAATTTGGGAGGCCGTGAAAAGATGCACAAATAGAGTTGGAGCTCAACGATTTGTTTGGTCCTCGTAGCAAACTACACCTGTTGGTGTTTGGATCTATCACTAATCTGTCACTGATTTTAAAAAATATATCGAAAAACTCAGCCATATATCTGTTACAGCCAACCGTCTGTCACTAACGTTTGTCGTAAATATGTTGTTGAATAGTTGCTTCATAGTCAACTAGGTCAAACTAATTATTTAACGTACATCTATTGTTGATTTGTTGTTGTTTAGCAACAAATCTTGGTTGTCGTTATTTGTTGTTGTTATTCACATTCTCGTAATGATTCTATATCATCTATAAGTCCCAAGTTATCTTATTTCTATCTAAAACGTAAGTTTCTTCAATAATATATATATGCATGTATGTAAATTGCAACTTTAATATTTTTTTGGGCTAACTATAAAAAATAACATAATCTTTCGTCATTTTTGTAAAAATAACACGGACTTTCAATTTCGCTAGAAATAATATAAACGTTTAATATTTTTCAATTTTAGCATGGAGAGTGATTTGTGGGTTTTGGACGTCGACGTGGCAACATGAACCTTTTTTTTTTTTTTACAGTTTACTTCAACTAACTCAACGAAAGCTTAAATTTTACATATCATCTGATCAATTTTTTATATGTCTATTTTTTATGAAAAAAATAATAAAACATAAAAAAAAACTCAAATTCGGACATCTTTTTTTCTTGAGGCGAAAATAAATCGAAAAAAGAGAAACTTTATTAAAAAAGCTCTTTAGAAATTTAGATTCGCATTTTTTCTCTTTAAGGTGGATGAAAGATTTTTTCGATAAAAAAAATCGAACTTTAAAAAATCAATTAGATGTATAATTTAGTTTTTATAGAGTTGGTTCAAGTGACTCCAAAAAAAAATCGGTTCACGTTGTCACATTAATATTTGAAACTCACTAATCGATGTTTATGCTAGAATTGAAAAAATGTTGAAAGTTTGTATTATTACTGGAGAAATTGAAAGTTCCTGTTGATTTTGCAAAAATGATAGAAAGTTTTGTTATTTTGATAGTTAACCCTATTTTTTTTTATTCGAACTAAAAAGAGTTTGCTTTATGAACTATGTTAGTGGTTCTGGGCCCCCATCAAAGGCACCCAAAAGCCCATATATATGCCAATAGTAACTTGGTTTAACGATTCATGGGCTCAGTGCTATGTTGTTCAGGGCCCCCATGAAAAGCACCCACGTACATGCATTTTTTTTTTAAGTATCCACGTACATGTTTAATTAGTCTTAATAAAAAATAAATTATTAATACCGCATATATCCGATTTTATTTTTATTTTTCTATGTACGCCAACTAAAACGACAAGTCGACCGCGCTCAGGCTTATTGGGTCATAATTTTACAATGGAGCTCAAATATATATACTCATTTCGTGAGAACTATATATTTTACCATTGAATTACTATAAAATTTTAATCTAATGTGATTGATGTAGTGCATTTAATACAAAACACATTAAATACGTAATAAATGCTATAAATTGGGTTGGTGGGAACTACTAAAATATTCATGACATGGGTATTTCATTTAGGGTAATGTAGATGAACTCAAAAAGTCCGGACTCAAACAATCAAAAAGACATAAAGACCCTTAATTAAAATTCATTATTAGTGTTTGAGGTAGAGGGTAATTAGATTTTTTATTTAGATAGATATCTTAAATTGTTAACAAAAAAATCTTTGAGTCCGGACTCAAAGAGTCCAAACAGATTTTTTGTTTCATTTATGACCATAAGATTAACATCAAGATTTGTATCATGATAATCAGCTAAGCAAGCACTAAAAGGATGATTTGCTTTCTGGGTCACGGTATTAATTAATTCATAACAACAGCATTAAACACACAACCTCAATTAATGCATGTGGAGAGAAGTCCAAGGGACCGAAATATTCATCTGTAAATATGAAATTGGGCTATTTAAAAAGGAAATTGTGCTCGAGGAGCAAGCAACTAACAATGTATAGGTTAATAACTTAATAAATTAAATATCAAATAGAAATTGGGATATTCAACCTCTCTTCCCTTTTTCCTTCAAAAACTTAAAATTCTTATTTTTGATTCTCTTTTATGATTTTTATTTTTGAACCACCGACGATCTTCCTCTTCGATAAGCGGTGGTTCCAATCAAATCCATTTTGCATTTTATTCATACAATAACCAACAGATCAAATATGTGAAGATTGATCCATTATTATTGCGGTGCATCTTCATCAACGGTATTGTGTGATTTGTGCGACTCTGGATTGATCCTGCCTGTAGTTTTATTTGATAGTTAATTTTCTTCCCTTGTTAGAAGTCTTTGGTTTTGTCTTCTCCTTGTTGGGAACTTTTAAATTTTCTACTCATTGTTGGGAAGTTTTGTTGTTCTTTTTGTGGTTCTAGAAGTATTGTGTCATGAGTTTCAACGTTGTAGAAAATAATTTCTTATTGTCAAACTGTTTCAATTTTGTATTTACAACCAAAGTATTGGCAGTTTGTTGAACAAATAGGATTAACGAATCGATGTACTTGATTCTATGTTTGGTCTTGGTCATGTAATGAGCCATAAATGATTAATGAAATTTCTCTTCAAAAAAAATATTTAATTGTCTAAATTAATCATGCCATAAATCTTATATATCATGTAATTAATTAGTTTTTCGCAAATTATTTATATACTGCAACATTTCGATTTAGATTGATAATAAATAATATGCAAGAAACGAGGAAGAAATTAAATTAATAAAATAGAAATAGAAAAAAAAAAAGATTAACCGAGAGAAACAAAATCGGATTTGAGAGATAAGGAGGTAGGGGTGGCAAGAAATTTGGCTCCGGACGGGTCTAGGTCAGGGCAACCCCCACTATAAAAAGTATATTAATAATTGTTTAGACTCAGAGCAATTTTAAATTTGGACAAGACTAGCTTGTTCAAATCTATTTTGCTTAAAATTAAGGTTGTCTGATTGTCTGGATTTGATGCAATTTTGAAAATTAACTTTTTATATAGAAACCTATTCAAATGTTAGAATATATACATATTGTAATCACATATGATATAATTTGAAAAGGTAACGTCAAAGTCTTAACAAATATGACACTATAAATCATTGTAACACTATTGCAAAATAATTCGTGTAATTAAATATTTAATGTAAAGAAACAAATGTTCAAGTATAAAAAAGTTAAAATTTAATTCATTCCAAAATCAAAAATATCTTTAGTACATTAATTTCTTTGTGTATTAGAGTATATCAATGTTTGTTAATTTATTTAATAAGTATCAATTGTTTAATATACCATTTTATCAAAGATAATTAACTCCATTTAAAATTCGAAATGGGGTTAAAGAGTCTTGTCCAGACTCGGTCTGGTTTTGGATTTAGATAAGAAGTCTTTGTCTAAACTCGACTCAAATTTATAAAACTATTGTCCAAACCCTTTTATATCGGGCTGAATAAATTCGGGTCGACGGGTCCAGACACTAAATTGCCAGCCCAATCTGGAGCGATCGAGTGTGACATGAACGAGCGAGTGATCATTTCAAGCAACGTGTCAAAACTTCCAAATCAACTTGCATAAAAGTTTTTTCCTTTTTTGTGTACAAGGAATTGATCACCCAACCTCGCGGAGGAAGGAGCTTGTTTTTTCATTGTGTTGCATGTGTGGTTGGCCATACAAATTCTTTCTTAATTAATTGTTTTTAGTTTTTTATCAAGGTTAATCAATTCTTGATTAAATGTTTAATAACTTTATTTTTTGGTCCAGATAGCCCTTGATAAATAAACGAGCATATTTGTTGCTCGAACTAAACTTGATTTTAAATCGGAGAACAAGTGTGTCTTGTCCATACTAAATTTATAATAACTTTTTAAAGAAAAAAGTTATTATAAATTACATACGGTATAATCTCAACTAATGTAGTTTTAAAAGGTTGCCTCCAAGTTTCATTTACTGTTCAAATGTTACAAGAAATAATGATGTCTTTTTGTCAAATGATGAAACACATAATATTATTAAAACAACCTCAGTTTTGAAATAAAAATAGTACATTTTTACAAGTGCTATGTATTTTTTATTGTTGATTTTTTCTTGATTATACAATGTACAATAATATATTTTCAAAGGAAAAGTAAGCACAATTTGAAACCTGAGCAGTGTTCAATTAGATTTAATTGGAATACCTTAAAACAAATCCTAGATTGTACAATTAATTAAAACACAACCACCTCTCAATTAATTAATGATTGATATTGATTAATTAGAAACACCTAAGACATTCGTTTCGTTTCCTTCTACATTTCAAGATTCAATTTTCCATTGTGTTGTGTCACAGTTTCGCTCTCTCTGATTTTATCTAAGTACTCTCTTTATTTATACAACAAGAATTGGGTTTGCTTTCGTACCAATATGTAGGCTTTGGCACTCAAAACTATATCACTTGCATGGTAAAAAAAAAAAAACAAAAACCATATGACATGCATCTGATTAACTTACAATAATACATGGAGAAATCTCCTCCGTTGGCTGAAACGGGTGACTTGTCACTTTCTCATCCAATGGCTGATATGAAATATATTCTGTCTATTGTTGGCCTAACTATGGCCCACGTCACTCGCTACATGCTCCAATAACATGGCGAAAGTACTTCCAAGCTCCAATGATTGTTTGGTGTGGCCCATTTGACTGTAAGAAAATTAACATTATTTTTTCTCTCTCTAGATACTGAAATCATAGTCGTGCTGTAAAAGGTTTCATATGCAATTCAGGATATATAAGTTACCATCAGCGATAAAAACTGGCTACATATTATACATGAGACATTAGATACTATATACGAGACATTTTTTTTTGGCTTTGAGAAGGAGGCGAATTCACAACTTCTTCAAATTTTACTTTTTGATAAGTGATTTTTTTTTTTTTTTTGTTACAAGCAAATGATGCATTTACCATTTCATCAGAGATGCTTTGACACTATATATATTTTAGTCGTTTCTCTGCGCTCCGCGTAAATGTTATTGAAATTATACAATAAAAGATTTATTAAATTATCTAATACCTTAAAAATATGTTAAACTAGTCGATTTCATGCGCTTTGCACAGGAGTTGTTAAAACTTTAATATAAAGTTGAAACTTTCTCTCTCCTTCAACTTTTATATATATAAAGATAAATTTGAAGATGATATAGATTTTTTGTCTTGTTAATGGTGTTACATACACTAATATTTCTTCTTGAATATATTATTCAAGCGCGAGCGTTTAAACATGAAAAGATACCCATGACATGGGTACCAATTTATAACCATTGAGTTACGATCAACAGAGAATTTGCATTGATTGATTTCTTTTCTTACATGTTGAATATGTAAACATTGTATTAATGACATTAAAGGTGGGACCCATCAAAAGATGGATTCTCTTTCTCCCAAAAAAAAAAAAAAAAAAAAAAAAAAAAAAAACGATATGTTTATAGAAAAATATGTTTTCTATTTATGATATGACCTTAATGGTGTGAGAGCTTCCAGATTTGTCATTCTTTGTAGGAAAAAAAAGAAAAATATGTTTTCTATCTATGATATATATTAATTATCCAAAAGACCTCTCAACCTCCAAATCTTTGTAAATCCTTCTAGTCAAGGAAGCTCTATTAGCAGTGATGTGAGTGTTTTGACAGTGAGATTTACTGTTCTGATGCTTGATTAATTGGGTGTCAGCAGAGATTGATGAAGATTATTTTGCGTCTCTGCGACCAGCTTTGAAGCTACAATAGAGCTTTGCTTAATTGGTTATAAGCTGATTCAATAATTTATTTTTTTTTCAAAATTGTCATCCAAAAATTATCTCTTTATTCAAACACTCCTCTACAAATAGGAAATTTAAATTTTCGTTTTTAAATTTTTTATTTTTAATTACAAGGCCCTATGAAAAACGCGACAATTTATAAAAAAAATTAAAAAATACTATAAGTTTAGATTCATGAGTCCATATATATAAATTTATTGTTTTGTATAATTAATCTAGTTACTTTAAAATTCTCATCTCCTAATTAGTAGCACGTGATAATCAAGGTTTTGAATGATTCTATATTAAACATAAGTTCTTTAATTATGAATTAAATGAGAATTGAATGTGACCTACTCGTTACGTTCATCAATTTAGTGAGAAAAAAAATTAAGGACATTTTTTTTTAACGAATACAGCTTTCTTTCCCTTATTAACAATCATTAAATGAGAGTTGAATGATTCCTTTCTCTTTTATTTTTTTTTAATTCTTGATAACATCAAATTCAATTTTTAACTAATTTTACGACCTAGTTAATTTTATTTTGATGTATCTATTTTTTTTAATTTGTTTCGGTTTTTTTTTTCTTTTTGTGAACTTTTATTTATTTTTTGAAGTATTTGATTTTTTTTGTTTTCTTTTTAACTTCATCAAAAGTCGAACTCATGATCTTCATAAATTTTATCTTTTGACAACTGATGTCTGATTCATTTCACTATAGATGCTTTAACTTTTTTGAAATATCTAATTAAGCTTTAAGTTTTGATTCAATTTTGTTTTAAATATGATTTAATTAGGGGTGTCAATTTTTTGGGCTTGGATATGGAATACCCTTGATATAAATGAGCATATTCGTTATTCAGACCCGACTCAATTAAAATTTAGAGTCTTTAGACAGATGTGCCTTGTTTATACTCAATTTACTATATTCAGACTCATGTGTCTTGTATGGTAATATATTTTCAAAGTAAAAATAGTTATATTTTCAATTATGGGCTGGGGGCTTAAAGAGTCTTACCCGAACCTTGTCAGGATTTCAATTCGACATCATTGTCTTGCTCAAACTCGGCATATATTTCAATTCAAACATAGACATCTTACTCCATACCCAGTCTGAGTTTGAAAATCAATGTCCAAACCCTTTTTGTTCCGAGTTGGATCAAAACGATTGATGAGCCGAACAAAAAATTGATACCCCTAAGTATGAGTGACAAGTGTTGTATTTGGCTTTTTCGTTAAAAGATAAATACATTGATTTGGTGCACTAAATTATTCTATGTTGTAATTATATTTGATTGGATTAATAATTATATATGATGATAAATATATAACATTTGGACCTATTAATAATTACGAGTTAATTGCAATAAATATATATTTTAGGAGAATTAAATAATATTTATAGAATTGAGTATTTGAAAGCTTAATATCAACTAAATCAAACCATCCTATAAAAAAGGACTAACTTACATATTGCATTAGTTATAATAAAATGATGAAATTAAACTATAACTTCCAATTGATACAAATATAACATTACCAAAGTATCTCTTCTATGAAATGGTAGAGGCATCACTTATCAAAAGATAAAGCTTGGGAATATCGTGAGTTCGACTTCCACTTCAGTAATATATATATATAACATTTGAATCAATGTTTTAACTCTAAATTAAAATCAACTATACAAATTGAAAACATTTATAGAATTAAAAGGTTAAGTTTTCACTAATTTCATTTTTTAATGGGGAAAAAATCAAAAAAAATTTATTCATTCAGTTTTTTTTTAGGAATATGCATTCAATTTCTTTTTTGATGAAATATTCATTCAGTTTCTTTTTTTATTTGATGAAATATTCATTCAATTTATTAATACAATTGCTTATTGTAATATAAATTAAATAGTTGTCTAAAACAAATATTATTTTTTTTTTTTATCTATTATGGTTTTTATACATTAGAATCTAAAGGCTTTAAGTTGAGTAGGACGAAAATCGAATACATGCACTGTGAGTTTGGAAACACTAGACATCGAGATGACGGTGTGGTAAAATTAGGGGAAATAGAAGTTCCTAAGGTAAACCACTTTAGATACCTAGGATCAATCATACAAAATGATGGTAACATTGAAAATGATGTCGCATATAGAATTCAAGCTGGATGGAAGAAATGGCGGAGTGCAACAGGGGTGATTTGTGATCGACATGTTCCTACTAAATTAAAAAGAAAATTTTATAGGACCGCAATTAGACCAACTATGCTCTATGGAGTGAATGTTGGGCGGTAAAGCAACAACAATTACATAAAGTGAACGTAGCGTGTGTGGTAAAACTCGTAAAGATATAATAAAAAATATAGAAATTCAAAGACAAGTAGAAGTAACACCAATTGATACAAAGATTAGGGAAGGGCGGTTGCGATGGTTTGGTCACTTGCAAAGACGGCCTACAAATGCCCCAACTAAAAAACTTGACTCAATAGAAACTGTAGAAATTCGACGAGGTATGGGCAGACCAAAGTTAACATGAGATGCATTAATTAAGAGGGATTTGAATGGTTTGCAAAGCTCACCATCAATTGCACTTAATCGAGCATAATAAAAAAGTTCGATCCATTTAATCGACCCCAATTAATTTGGAACCGAGACTATGTTGTTGTTGTTCTTGTTGTTGTTGTATTATGATTTTATACAAATTTATTTAGTCAATGGATTGGTTTTGACTTGATCAAACCTTGATCACGAACCAAAGATATCTCGGTCATGTTTTCGTCGTGACTTGATCTTGCCTTAATTAATTACAACTCAGTCAATCGAGAACAAAGGCTATTTTGGTCAAGGAAAAAGGTCACTTAGTTATCAAGACAACCCTGGTTACCAACATCAATTATTATTATATTTAATTGTACTATAAGTTTGCGTTAACTTTTGAGGGCCGCTAAGGGCACCCCACCATTTCATGAAGGCACCATGTTATTGAGGGCACAAAATAAATTACCAAGGGCACTCAAAAATTACACACGAATCCCGAAAATACCCCTCCTGCACTAACACGAAAAAAATTCGTTGCACCATCCCCTCCACCACCTTCACCGATCTTGACTCCAAGAAACCATTTGGTTTGAATCGACCAGTGAGAGGAATCTCCGAAATCGTGTCTCACCTTGTGTTTCTCCTTCGGTTTACGGTTTTTTTGCGGTTCGTAGAGTCGTGGTGTGAGCCGATTTCGTCTCCAAGTTAGGGTTAGGTTGAAGTTCGTCAGACACACCTTTATTTAGTGTAATTAAGTTACATTTGGTAGAGTAGTTGTGATTTACAGTGGTGGTTTGTTCCATAGTTAAAAAAATGAGAATTCGCGGTTCTCGGCCACACAGGCCAGAGACTGTGCTAACTGTCTCAGCCAAGCATGGCCGAGAGGGAAGCTACATTTTTGGGAAGTCGCAGTCTCGGCCACAAAGGCCGGAAAGTCTCGCAGTGTCTCGGTTACGCATGGCCGATAGTACTCTAGTTCTCTCGGCCGAGACTTGACGAGAGCAAGGCGAATTGAAATGGTCAACCCATATCGGCGGTGCACAACCGAAACCTTTCCATCGGACTCGGTTGGACACCGCCAATATATTGGAACAATTGTCGGTCATGGGTGACCGAAAGCATGGGCTGTTTCACGAACCTGCTTGACTGAGACATTAGAAATGGATGAAATTGAACATTACTTTTTGTAAATTTTTTGTTTGGTTCTGTTCCATGCGCTTATATGTTGTAATTTTTTTCAGGTATGGCTCGTCTGAAGGCACCGGTGACTAGGGAGGATATTAAAGGAAAGATGAGGATACTTAGTATCAGGGTCAATAGGTGATCTTATGAAATACCAAGGAACATTAGAGAGATAAACAAAAGACTCGATGGTTGAAACTGCAAAGAACACAATCATAAGCGATGGAAAGGTAGTCCTACATCATAAGCGTCATGAGGAATCTGTTTTAGTAAAAGCAAAGCCATTTCAAAAAGCAAAATATATAATAATTACAACCAGACAAAAGTAAACAGTGAAAGCAAATAGTAACTACTACTTTACATAATAAGATACCAAAAGCAAAAGCACTGCGGCATGGGCCGGATGGCTAGACACGTCTATGAAGCATGGGCTTGATGTGAGGATGGCATGGGCCTGATTAGTCGCTAGGTCCTTGGTAACGGATAATGCAATGTGATGATGCGGGGGAAAAATAGAGAAATTCCCCGATAGCAGCATACACATAATGAGGGAACCGCATCATAGTCGAAAAATAAATATACACACGTATAATGGGACATCCCAATAAATACCATAAGGCAAGTAGAAGACAAATATCATCTTGTGTCCACACATAGTTGATATGATATGTGAAAATGTTGAGCGAATGCCGCCTTGGAGGAGGATTCCAGACAATCTCAACGCCATTGTTGAATAATTCTTGATAAATGAACTCTACTAAAGGATGATGAATGCCAAGATTCATGGTAACCGTAGGAGCTTCACAACTAGTCACAAATCTGCATCAGAAAGATTCTGAATGTTATCATCAGAAACAGATCTGGTAGATGACGAACATTTAGAAGCGATTTGTTTAAATTCAACCAAAATGTACAGCACAAACACGAAAAGACCCAAAAAAAGGTTCTCGGTCGTACATATCCGAAACTTTCTTCGAAGTCTCGCTCACGAAAGACCGAAAGTTACTGATTACTCTCGGTTTTACCATTCCGTGACTTACGTACACCTATCGGTCCTCTATGATCGAGATATAACTATAAATCTCGGTCATGCGAGGCCGATACAATCGCGCACATCCACCGAAACTTCGGATAACCGCATAAAAAAACACAATAAATTTGCAAAATATCCATGATTTCGACCTCCTCTTGCACAGTAGCAGTACAATCCTACATTATATAGTGGAAACAAGTACGGATTTGAAAAAATTACCGAACCTTACGTTGACAAACGAATCATCATTTTCACAGTTATACACAACTAAACAGTTCTAAAAAACCCTAATATGGTTGTCAAACATTGTTACCTCGCTGTCGGACGATGTCAATCCGCAAGAATCGATCAGCTCTTCGCTAAACGGAATGCGGCTGTGGCTTTGTGGTTCAAGCTTGCTGGTGGGGTGCCCTAACTCCTTGTCAAAATGGTTTGTGGGGTTTGAACCATTATATATACAGGGGCAAAATAGTCTTTTCCATTTTTGCTGGAATTTTTGCAAATAATTTGGGTGCCTTCATGAAATGGTGGGGTGCCCTTAGCGGCTCTCTAACTTTTTAATTGTTATGTAAAAATACTACAATATTAAAATTAATAAAATATTGGTATGTTGTTTTGATTGTAATTCCATCTATTTGATTAATTCATCATTTAATAAATAAAGAATTATAATAAATATATGAATTAGTATTATCTACAATTAGTGTAGCCGAAATCAAAATAATTACATATATATATTTGTAGACATGATTTTTGTTTTTTTTATATAATCAAGAATAGTTTTTAATTTATGAAATAAACCACATTTAAAATAATTGAATTAAAACTTAACTAGATACTTGCAAAAAATAACTCAAGAAAAAACTAGATACAATAAAATAAAACTAACTAGATTGTAGAATTAGTTTAGTTTGGATTTAATTGATGTTATTAAAAATAACTTAAAAAATAGAGAAAGAGAGCAAGCAAGAATTACTCCATAAATCATCTCAAAAAATAAGGAAAGATTGCTAATAAGTAGACATGTCGACTGGGTGAGCTCGGGTGGCGGGCTTGGGGCGGGGAATGCAATTCTCATCCCCATCCCCATTTATGACAGGCCGAGGATTCTCCGCTTGAAATTCTTCACTGGAGAAATTTTGACTCTCATTCTCCATCCAACGGGAATCCCCAACCCACGGGGATTCCCCACACCTATCACTTTTTTATATAATATGTAAAAAAAAAGATCAAATATATTGTGGATCCGAAATTAAAATCATTAAAAGCTTTTTCTTTGCAATTGTATATCGATTTTCAGACTTTATGTAGAATATTCACTACACAAAAAAGGAAAATATAAGATTTAATGATTTTGATGCAATTCCTACATGAAATATTTAGGATCCCCGTGGGGAATCTCCATGGTGGAGAGGGGTAATACCGCCCTCGTCCCGACCCCATATGGTGAGGATGAAATAGTCCCCGTCCCCAGCCCCGTGGAAGCTAGTTGGCGGGGAATCCCTGCCTCATCAGGGCAGATCCCCGTGGAGAATTGGGATTCCCCGGCCCACTTACATCCTTGGGCCTAGTTCGGTCCGGGCTTTGAAGCCCTTGCCTAAGCCCACCCAAGTCCGTCCAAGTTAGGAATTTTTGAATTTTTAATAAAAAAATATATTTAATAAATATTTAAAAATGAATATAAAGTAGTTGTTGGCCTTGTAGGATACGTTGTACTGTATTAACCTTAATTTTTAAAATCCAAACTTTACTAAACACACTTTTTTCTAATATTAATATTAAAAAATGTATTTTTAAATACTTGATGGGCGGGCATGATATGCTTGGACTTATACATACATACCAAAACTCATTCCAAATAAAGTGGGTTTGGGCGGGCTGGGCGAGCCCGTGAACATGTCTACTAAAATAAAGGAAAGAAAGCTGTCATGTTGTTTCTCACTAAGGCCTTGTTTGGTTATGGGTGGAATTATCTCCCGAGAGATAACTTACAGGGAGTTGGAAACTAATCTTATTTGGTTGCCCAACTTGCCTGCAAGTTATCTCCTAACTTACACCTTAGGGTGTGAGATATCTCCCCACCAACCCCTTAGGGAGTTATCTCTCAAGAGCTGTGGACATAATTACCCCTCATTAATGACCCATTTAATACTCATATCTCTCTTATTTGAAAGCTATTTATGTCAATTCATGTTTTTTATTGTTTACAGATTTGAAACTTCCCTACGAGTTTAAAGTTGAACTAAATACGAAATATTAACTCCAAAGAGATAACTTCAAACTCCCACTGTAAGTTAGCAAAAACCAATCAAACAAGGCATAAATTGATGATGAGCTGCGACATAAGAGTAGATAAGTAACCAACACATTAAATGTTCTTTTAAATAATTACTATTTTTACAAAAAAACACAATTTTCAGAGATTAAAATCATTTAAACCTTGATTACCATCATGTAATTGGGTTACTACTCCGTAAGTAACAATATTATTTGAAAGATCCCTCTTTAAAAATGTAACCTAAGATAAAACCACATTTCGACAAAAAAAAAAAAAAAAAAAACCGTGTGCGCTCCAACAACTTTTTTTTACTCGCACCCTCGCGACTCACGAGCAACACAAAAAATCCCCTCATTTCCTAAACGCACAGAAACAAAGCCTCTTTCTCTCTCTCTCATCTCCTCTAGTTTCTTGTACGAAAATGCCAAGAAGTTATTTCAAGCTCTCTCATAGCTTCAAAGCTCGTCGTAGATACACAATGCACTCTTCATCGGTCTCCATTAACAAACAATTGGATCAAGCATCCGAACATTAAATCTGTCTGCCAAAAGAGCTTTTAAGGCCAGACAGGTTTGCAAAGATTTGGGGGTTGAGAGGTCTTTGGATCATTAATCACTACTATACTTCAACCAAATCATAGATATAATAAATATAATTTTCGTTTCTTAAAATAACTTAAAAAAATTATGATTTCCACCATTAACGACATATACCTTCTTCAGAGAGAGAACTAATGGTTTGCTTTTTGTTTATGAGAGAGTTGAAGTCTGTGTTTCTATGGGGGTCATTAATGCAATGTTTACCTATTCGATCAGCAAGTAAGAACCAAACTGAAAGCATCCAATTAATACCACATTCTCTCTTTTGATCTCAATTCGATGGCTATAAATTGGTATCCATACCATGAGTATCTTTTTGAAATCCATATATATATATATATATATATATATATATATGCTTCTAGCACTACAAGAACATGGTGGAATAACATCAAAAAATTGTGACAGAAACAATCTGCGGCTAAACAACAACAAATCGACAACAACTGTGCATAAGACAGTCTGTTGACCGAAAATCAGCTATTCAGTGATAGATTAGTGACAAAACATTGTGACAAATTGTATTTTGTCACAAATATGTCGCTGATTTATCCCGCCATACATTCCCGCCAATGAGTAAATGTGGTTGTGATAGATCAACGACAGACATGATTTTGTCGCTGATCTATAGCAAAGTGAAAAATCAAAATAAACAAAACCCGTCTTCTTCGTCCCTTCTCTGCGGAAACCAAACCCAAAAACATTTTCACGACCACTTCATC
Source organism: Stephania yunnanensis (assembly GCA_039657365.1). Classification (NCBI taxonomy): domain Eukaryota; kingdom Viridiplantae; phylum Streptophyta; class Magnoliopsida; order Ranunculales; family Menispermaceae; genus Stephania; species Stephania yunnanensis. Next base: position 50,132,324 of record CM077583.1, on the reverse strand, counting down.
TATTCCTCGCCACTCTCATCATCGTCGCCATCACTCTGGCCACTCTTCATCATCGTCGCCATCCAGGTCCATTTCATTACTATCGTGGCTCTCATCCTCCGCGACTTCACCGACTCCATCTTTCGTCTTCATCCACCGCTGCTCGCACACTGTCACCGTCAGTTCGAGCTTCGCCCCGGTGGACTGGCACGAATAGCATAGCAGACTCGTCAAGTGCCTCTATTTCATTACCGACGTGGCTCCCCTTCTCCGCGACTCCGCCGCCTCTATCCTTCCCCTTCATATACCACTTGCACACCGACATCCCCGTCGGCCCGAGCTACGCCCCGGTGGACTGGCATGAATGGCACAACAGACTCGTGGAGTGCCTCTATTTCACTACCACCGTGGCTCTCCTCCTCCGCCACTCTACCACCTCTGGCCTTCTCCTTCATACACCGCTCGCACACCGACACCGTCGTTGGCTCGAGCTTCACCCCAGTGGATTGGCTCGAAGGCATAACAGACTCGTCGAGTGCCTCGCGACCAGGAAGTTCACGCAGTGGACTTTCGAATCACAGTCCCAGCACAAGCTCGCTTGATTCGATTCCAGTACATCCTCGCAGGAGCACTACATAGCTTGCATTCCTCATCGCTGATGATGATGATTCGCTGAAACAACAAACCCTAGCTAGGTTTGCGCATTTTCTTATTCTTCTTTGCGATTGTGAAATCTGTTGATTCCTTATGTTTTTTTCTTCTACTACTGCAATTAGGAAATCTAAGTTTTACCTTCAATATTTCAATGAAACCCTACCTAGGTTTTGCTTCCAGCATTCGGGTCTCATTAAGCCACTGAATCTTCGTGTGGAAGCCTTGTGTTAAGAAATTGATGGTCTTAACTATTGTTAGTTTACAGAGTAATTAGTTAGGAGTGAGTACTTGTTTTCTCAACCTATCTATAATCCCATAACACATTTTAGATTGTTTTATGCATCTTATATTGGTCTGATCCATAAGTGCAGGAGTGAATGATTCATTCGTGACGGCCCCTCTCCTAATCCAGGGCACCGCCCGGCCTAATCCCGTAATTAAGCCCTAATCATATCCACGCAGGACTTTACTACGTATTAGTCAGCCTTTACAACCTAGATGCCTCTTTTCTCGTGTTCATGATAAGTAATACACTAGTCCTACCAGTGTATAAAAAATAAAGTTAATTAAAACTTTTTATTTAATTAATTAATTAGCGGAAGTCTTATTGATTATGCGAAAGCAATGAGTAACTCATGCGGAAGCCATTTATAAAATTCTAAGTGTGAAAAACCAGGAAATGTCATCAAATATATAAAGTCCTCGAAATGTAGTGAAACAACAAAATAGTCTAAGTCAAGTCGGGGAACTAACGCTCAACCCAATATACAACCCCAAATAGAATATGAAAGACGTATATAACATATAAAATCAAAATATCAAAATAAGACCTACAATCAATGCGGTGACGCACCGCGGGCTCATGAATAATCGTCGATCTTCTCCTTTCCCGGTCTGCTACTGCTCGACGGACCTACACCCACTGTCACAAACTAGACGGTGAGTATAGTGATATTTAAGTACTAACTGGAGAATTTCACGTCACATTTCCAAAAGAAACGAGTGGTATTTAAAAACATAAATGAGAGAAACAAATTGCTGAAACAAGTAATGCAAGTAAATACCACAGTTAAAGATGTAGATACAGACACATGCTAAGTCGAGATGATCAACGTCTGGTCGGCGGTGAGACCTATCAACTACCTTTTCCCACTACCATATGGAGCTGCGCTCAACATATCTCGCATAAATAGCGGAGCTGCGCTCTACGCTTTATAACATCAATCTCATACTTGCCGACCACCTCGAGTCTCATACCTCATGTGCTGGCAAGTGTAGTGGTGAGTGTCGGAACCCTGATAGACCTATGTCCCCGTGAATCGCGCATCTCTCGTGCAATGGACACTAGATAATCCCTACTTTCGTTTCAAAAATAAATAATTCCAAAATTCTAGAATTTCAAGACAAGTTAGGCTGCAAAGCCTAAAGAAAATTGAATACAAGGCTATTTAAATTCAAAGTAGTCCATTAGCATGTTTTTCATCAATTAACGACATCAACTGTAGGAATTAGAGGCAATGAAATAATTCACAAAGCATCATGTCACAATATTCATCCATGAATAGATACAAGAACAACATGATGTGAGATGACAAGTAGTATTATCTACCAATAGACCAATAAAGCAATAAGAGAATGAAATGAAATATAAAATTCTCGCAGTCATATTTACAGTCACACGCTTGTCCTAGTCTAGCGGATTCCTCGACGAATCGAAGTGCGTGCCCAAACGCCTGAGTTCCCCCGTGATTCCCTAACATTCAACAATGTCTCACTTAGGACAAATCGAAGTCGAAACAAATTTCGAAACACTTTTCTTATTTATTTTCGGCCATTCAGCCCATTTCACATTTTTCGAGGTAAACCCCCCATATAACGTCTCGATCGACTTCCGAATTCTTCACTTTTTATGAAAATCTTGAATTTCTATTGATTTGGGTCACAAATATATTTTTCTGGAATTTTCCTGAATTTTTTTTTCCATATTTTTCTCTATTTTCTGGGATTTATTTATTAAAAATTAGTTTAATTTAAATTAACTAATTAAATATATATATATATATATATATATATATATATATATATATATATATATATATATATATATATATATATATATATTTTGTGGGTCCGGGTCAACCCGACCCGATCCCGCCGGGTCAGGGTCCGGCCCGGCCCACCTATGCCTGGGTCGGCCCTACCCGGTTCCTTCTTCTTCCTCACGAAGAAACAAAACTGATGCTCTATTTCCGAAAAAAAAAATTTAAAAATCTCGGTGATGGGTTGGGGTTGCTTTCCACCCCAACACCGGTGGAATCGATGACAGGGGAGACACCCCTGCCATCTCAACCTCGGCCCAGTTTGGTCATGATTGGAATACATGAATGATTATGGATTGTTTGGCAGCTATATTATGTGTGTAATGAAAGGAGATCATCTCAATGTCCACTCAAACGAATGCGACTTATGTGTAAGGTAAATTATTTTTCGCTTCATTTTTTCGGTTTTGAAGTTCTAGATTTATTTTATTCATTGTAATTCCACTGAGACACTTATCCATATATGATCTTTATGTCCACTCGAACATTTCCCTGATATGCTACTTATTGAAAGTTTTCAATAGTGGGGCAGGAACATAATAGATTTTTTTTTGTGGGTGTGATTTAGAAGGGTAAAGCTGTATCTTTTCATTGTTCTCAACTCTTTGCGCCTTTTGGGGTTGATCAACCAACTAGTCTCTCCCTCTATGTTATAGTAATATTAATATGGGGTTTCCTTGATTTTCATGTTTTAGTGTATTCACCCTGTTTTGATAGATTTTACTTATGGGCATGCACTATAATTAATCATACTGGATTGATGAGTTGTTTCCATGTGGGTTGGATTGATCTGAAGTTGGTGGGACATCTACTATGGATGCTATGCGGTTGGATTCTCTGAGAGATATCCATTAACATGTTCATAGTGATGGTCAAATTATCTTTATGGGTAGTGATAAAGGGAAAAGATGGGTTAAGTGGTGGGAAAGCATATCAAAGAAAGGTTCAAATATCCTACATCATTAGTACCTTTTTAATATCAAGGTGAGAAATACTTACTTTTAAAATTGTTTAAGTCTTTCAATCCAAATTAGTGAATTAATTGACTTACACTGTTGATAACTTATTTCTTTCTAAAAAAATCCTTAGTCGACTCTGCATTTTGTTCTTCATTGATTCAAGTCTTGTGTGCTTACTGTACGTGTTTAGGGTTTTGTGATATGAGTGTGAAATGGTTGATAACTAATTTCTTTCTTTAGTATAGTTTTTTTTTTTGCATTTCAAGTTCTCTCCATCAATGTTAGTTTTGTTTTGTTGTTTTGTTTATTTATTCATTGTTGTAGCTAGATTTTTTGTTTATAAATTTATTTGTTTAGCTAAGGTTATTAGATTTACATGCACGATTCAAGGTTATTTGATCATTGATGATGAGAATTGCAATTATTTTTGTTTATTTATTGTAATATTATGGTTACATGCAAATAGCTAGTTTTATCAGATAAGTGTTATTGTTGTAAATTAGTTATCTGAAATTTGTTTATAACGTAATATTGACATCATGTGATTATATCTTAACCTCTTGATTGTAATAAGTTCATGATTATATCTTGATCTCTTGATTGTAATAAGTTGACCTTCTGTTGTTGAAGAATGAAATTTAACATTGCTATGCTCATGTTCAATTTGGACAATCCATTGAAAGTTCTTGTTATCTTGTTATTCATTTTGGACTCTTCACCAATTAGTTGAACAAGGTATCTATGTTGAGATTCAACTTTAATTTTTTAATAAACAGCCTACATTTATAGTTGCTTAAGAAGAGTATTCATAGTCTTCAATTTCACTAAAATTGGATGTGATGTTGTTTTAATTTGTGTTGGAATATGTTGGTTACTTGTCGAATAATGTTGATGTTCCTTTATAATTCAGGACTTGGATGAGAAATACTCTAATAGCTAAATAATTTGTGCAGTGCCTATCTATGTACCTGTGAAAGAATGTTATCAGAGTGTTTTGTACGCATTACATGTATGCAAATTTGTGTAGCTTGTGTAGTTGTTTGTCGATTTGTTGAATAATGTTTATCTACTACTTTATAGTATATTAGTAATTATGAAATGTTAAAATCTGGTTTTTTGGTAGACATTGTTTGTAAAATCTTGATATTATACAAATATCCTTCCAATTAAAGTAATATTTGTAGCTTTTTAATTGTTTTGTGGAGTTCTTGCAGGTTATTTTTTTACTATTTACTGTTTTAAATTCTTTTTTAAAAATTTACTATTTAAATATTAGCGACAACTCAGTGATGACGCTAATTTGTTGCTAGGCGTCTATCTTTATCGGACACTAGTCAAAAAAGAAGTCAAGTCTGTTCTTGAGCAAAGAACAGACTAGCGACATGACATTATGTCTGTCTTGATGGATTTCACAAAAAAGACTTTTTTCTTGTTCAACGATAGAAATTTGTCACAATTATGTCGCTGAACAGCAACAAAATACAAAATATGTCGCTAAAGTGCACTAGCGACAAAGACTTTAGCAACAGGTATTATCTGTTGTTGAATTGTTGCAGAGTCCACAAGCGACAAAATCATACCAATTCAACATTAGACTAGTTGGTTGCTGAATTGATTTTTTCTTGTAGTGTAGATTGAAGTTCAAATATATACCCATGTCATGAATACGCTATTTACAACTATTGGATTCTAATCCAATACATTAATCGAGGCGTCATAAATGCACAAATAATTTAATGCATAACACATTTTGAGAGGGTTCCATGATATGAGTATATATTTGAGCTCCATTGTAAAATATCCCCATATATAATATATCTTTCAAAGGGTTGTCCTTTCAACTCAGTTTCTTGGTTCTCTAGACTATCAATACCAAAATCTCAAGAAAGAGGTTCATTCGACTCACTCTAGTCAATTGTTATATATATAGTTTGCACAAATTATACTTAAAAAAATGTGGTTACTTACGCAAGGAGCCCTAGTATAATAAAAGTTGAAACACGTAGCCAAAGCATTTTTTTGTCAAATAGAGCAAGACATCACGTTGACTTTTTTTCATAAAATCTCATGAATATGTAAAGAGCCTAGACTGGCAATTTATTTATTACGAGGTAATTAGCTTTATTTTTTTATTGCAATAATTGTTAGAATTCAATAGTTGTAAATAGTGTATTCATGACTTGGGTATATTAATCGAGGCATCACCGCCACATCATCGTGGCTAGCCACGTTTATAGATAGCGCCTTTTCAAAAAGCGCTATCTATATAAACTGACGTCACGTCACCGCCACGTCACCGCCACCTCACAAATAATAATTAAAATAATTAAAATTATGGAAAAATTAAACTGATTTATATAAACTGTAAATTACAGAAAATAGATAAAAATAAATAAAAATTATGGAAAAATTCTCGAAAAATATGAAAAATATGGAAAGCTAGAAAAAAAATGACTTCGAGGCTTTTCGGGCGTTTGGCGCCCTGGTATAATTCGAAAAAGGGTACTAAAAACTTAATTTTTATAAAAATAAAAATGACAAATCTATAATCACATACTATAATTGCATGTAATGCGACCCTAAAATTTTAATTGGTATAAATGGACACTAGGGACGTAGGAGTCGGGTGTCGGGTGCTCAAATCGAGGCGTGAGAGGGACGTCATGAGGACGAATTACGAATTTTGAGGTAAGTAAACCAGTTAGAAATGAGTTTTCCCTATTTTTCATATTTTTCAAGAATTTTTTAAAAAATTTCCATAATTTTATCTATTTTCTGTAATTTACAGTTTATATAAATCAGTTTAATTTAATTTAATTTAATTTTAATTATTATTTTATTAATGGGGGTGGATGTGCCCACGTGGACGGGACACATGGATAGCCAACTCACCGCCACCTCACAAACTTCAAAAATAGCCAATATTGGAAATTTGTGAGGTGGCAGTGAGGTGGCGGTGAGGTGGCGGTGAAGTTGTATGGATAGCGCCTTTTGAAAAGGCGCTATCCATACAACCTCATACCACCTCAGCCGCCACCTCAGCCTATACGCCCACGTGGACATGACACATGGATAGCGTCTTTTCAAAATGCGCTATCTATGTGTCCGCACCAGCAAAAAAAAATTGTCGATGTCCACGTGGAAACAACACGTGGCGCCACATCAGCAATAACGTCTTCTGAGAATGCGTTATTGCTTAGTATGGGGAAAAAAAAAAATAAACCCCCGTACTTACCTCTTCTAAAGTAGAAAATGTTGTACTTTGGTAAATTTTTCGTCATCATTCGTTGCATGCAAGTTCTTGCAAGCGTGGATTATTTTCTTAATAATTAATTATGCATGTATGGTGTATACGCATGTGTTTGTGGCAGTTGGTTTCTTATGCTGGAAGTTGTTGGAAATTTTCTTTTCATTGTGGTTCTACTACTAATGTTGCATTTCATCGTATATTTATTAAAGAACAATCCACGATGAATTGCCGTAGTGTCTTAATACTATATTTTATTAGGACAATTAATTTTATATCCGATCATATTTTATTGAATTTACATATTAATTAATGATTAATGAAATTTTCATTTTAGTACTTAATTGAAGAAAAAAAGACGATTCATGATACTTCCATTTCATTCTATGAAGTCGACTCATATATGCAGAATAATAATTCCACGGATAAAAAAAATGTGGGAACATCTCGACCTCAAAATCAAGGTACCTATGACTTGAAACTTTATTAGTGATGTTGTGATATGTGAACGCTTATATCTATAATTTCCTGGTCTCTCTCCCACCAAGAAACCTCTATACATTGAACAAGACTATTCGATTGCAACTTGTGTTTTATTTCTTGGATGGAATTAATCCTGAAAGCATATAGATGTAGCAACGTTGAAGATGAGCGGAGCACGAGGGTTCTTCACTAGGTGTTACTCACTCCACGTTGCCCCTTCAAAAGTACACAAGGTTGTGAGTCCTGACCGCTAAATATTGACGTCTATAGTACAATTGGGATGTCCATGTCCCATACTTTCTTGGGGACCATGTACGTACGTGTGGGGCTCACACGTGCGTATATATACAAATATATGACATGACACTATATTTTATATATATATACTATAGTATATTTATTTTCGTTATCTTTATTTAAAGCTTTTTTAAGTATATAGGCTCCACGTGATGTTTTAGGTGACAAATGACTAAATGAGGGAGGTCCACTATTGGAGTCCCGGAAAGATCCTCGAATCTTCCTCGCTCGTCGGTTCCTAATTACTTTTTCATTTTTATTTTATTTTCATTTGTTTGAACTTGGGAGTAAATTATGTGTCTTGGCCTTTTATTTTACTTTTTTGCTAGTGAGATTCATGACTTTTTTAAACTTTTTTAAATTTTATTTATTTTTTTGACAAGTATTTTCTTATCCATCTTACCAAAAAGCTTTGAGCCATATTTTTATTTTTTAAAACTCACATATATATACAATATCTTCTCAGTTAGAAAAAAAAAAAAGTTTACCTGACAATGAGAACTAATTCCATTAATTGGACAAAAAAATTGTATTATATATAACAGTAGCATTGTCTTAGAGAAAAAATAATTATCTCATATTAAATAAAAATAAATAATAATAATAATAATATAATAATAATAATAATAACAATTAATAATTACATATCGATTTCTTGAAAAGAAAGATAATATTGATTTATAAATTTATAGTGAAATTATAAAATATCTATTGGAGATGTTAGAATGTATAATCTCACGTCGACTATTTAGAATACAATAATAAGACTTTCATGTGTGGAGTGGATGCTTCATCTTGTCTTAACATTTTAGAGTGGACTTTCAGTACTTTTTCGCTCTAAAACTCAACATAAGCTAATAGTCACCACTCTCTTATTATCTTGGATTGAGCTCAACATTACAAAAATTAAACAATATCTCTACTAGCTAATTGATATTTTGAAATTAAATAAGTTTGTACGTATTGAATTCTACTTTCCTTAATTGACATTTCGAAAATACACCAATCTCAAAATTAAATCAAACCATCACAGATACTTAATTAATTTAATTAAGATTATTGTAACTACATTCTCGTCAAAACAAAATTATACCCTGACTTTTTTTAAATGTGTATGTATTGCACTTCTGCAAGATTAAACTCACTTTGTAAGTTAATTAACTGAGTCAGAAAATATTTTTTAAGGAGGGAGATAGCCGGATAATATATCTTACCATGCCACTTTCTATCCCCATTTATTTGTACATGAAGAAGCAACTAGATAAATATCAATTAATGAGGAATGAAAAGAGTGAAAAAAACAAAAAAACCATACATCGTAACCAAATAAAAAAAAAAAACCAGCCATACACGTGGAAAAAAAAGTGTTAAGGGAAAAGGAGATGAAGAAAATGAAAGAGGTGATGGGAAAAGGGATCAAAATTAATGTTTTGATATACATAACTCAACACACGTGGTGAAATGCAGTAGAAAAGGAGGTGGTAAAGAAGCTGGTAAAAACACTTTACTGTACCTTAAAGGTACGTTGATTAAGTGAGATACTTGTATAACGCAAGAATGGATGAAATTAAATGGGTACAAAAGTAAAAGAGACGGGTGAAAAAGTGAGCCCTTAAAATTAATTAATTTTTTCTCTAAATCATAAAGTTGGAACGAGGCACCCGAATGACTGTCAATAATGGGATAGCTGAGAACATTTCAATAGAATGTGAATTGAATGTCGATATGTATTACTTATGACTAAATACATATTAAAGTGAAAATAAAATATCTCTAATGTAAGGTGCATTTTGAATGTCGAGTTAACGTGGATAGACATTATTTATTTTGAATGTCTACTTCTACTTCTAGACAGTGCAATACAAATCACGTTAGCAATTTTTTTCAAAATATATAAAAAATAATATTTTTTTTTTTAAAAAAAATAGAAAGTGCAATCCACATTCATCATTAGAGAACACTTTTAAACTTCGGTGTAGATTTAAGCCACATCTTCGATCTTCACATTGCTGATATGACATCAATCTACGCCTATATGCAATTCACATTTTATCATTGGAGATGCTCTATATATATAGAGGGAGGAGGATTAAAAAAATTTGATGTCTACAATTACAATAAAAAAAAAGTAAATAGACACTATATATATATATATTTCAATTGACATCATATTACTTCAACGGGTGAAAGCGACACTCATTTTGGGGTTCTCTTCTAAAACAAAATATTTTTAGAGTTTTTTATTTTCCTTTTAAACTCAACCTATGTTGAACAGTAAGCGTGCAACTTAGCTGGTTTCAAGTCCGGATAAGGGAGGATGACTCTAACGTCCATTCTTCATATCGAAAATAGGTAAAGAAGGTCTCGAACTTATTTTTCATACTTGAAAAGTGGGGGAGGGAGGCCCCGTGTCTATTTTTCATTCTTGAAAAATGGAGGAGGGTTGCGATAGGTTAACAACCCCCAGCGTAAAACTTTAGTCACTTTTCATGAAATAGATCAAACACCCCCATGAAAGTGAATGTTAGCAGTAAAACAACAACAATAACATAGAATAAACGTAGCAAAAATGATAATGCTTAGGTGGATGTGTGGTAAAACTCGTAAAGATATAATACGAAATATAGAAATTCAAATGCAAGTAGGAGCAGCATCAATTGATACAAAGATTAGAGAATAACGGTTGCGGTGGTTTGGTCACCTACAAAGACGACCTACAAATGCCCATACTATAAAACTTGACTCAATATAAACTGTAAAAATTCGACAAGGTAGGGGTAGACCAAAATTAACATGAGATGCATTAATTAGGAGGGTTTTGAATGGTCTGGAAAGCTCATCATCAATTGCACTTAATCGAGCACAATGAAAAAGTTTTATCTATGTAGCCGACCCAATTAAGTTGGGACTGAGGCTATGTGGTTGTTGTTATTTTACTTTTACTTTTTTTATCAAATATATTTTCTTTTTACTTGATAGTTGGACATCACTTGTCAAAAGACAATGTTTGAAGTGGTCGTGAGTTTGATTTCCACTAAGTGAAAAAAAAAGAGAAAAAAGCATAAAGTCTAAATATTGTTTTTTTTATCTCCCTTGTTCATTGATTTCTTTACGAAGTTTATTTTTTATCAATAATTTCTCTTCAAAGTTGGCTCAATAGTCAGTCAATGCATTCATTGAATGTCACGACTATGCTCCATTTGTTTTTGTTGTGGATTCAATGGTTGAGTTGAGCACTAGCTCCATTTGAATAATATCATTGGAATGAAGAATGTGGGCGCCTTATTATGCCAATGATATATGTTGGCAACTGGCACAAATCTTTTGTTATTTCTTTTACACATAGCAACAAACCGTTATTTCTTTTGTCAAATATAATTCCACTATTTTATTACAAGCGATTGCGTCCGTAACCCCTCCCCGCCTCTTAAAAAATATTTTGTCTCAATTACATATTTATTAACATTTTGTAGACATTCCTAATCAAGCAGTTATAATAGATCTAATATCGACAGATTTATGTGGGAAACTTGAAAAGCCGAAAGGCGGCTTCTTGGGAGCGAGAGAGAAACACAAGAACGTGTTGTTCAATTCTCATCATTTTCTTGTGTGAAGTAATATCATTATTGTTATTTAAACATCAAAAAACACGATCACTAATACATGCTCCCATTATTTTTCTTTGATCTCGTGTATTTGGAAATATTAGACATCCGTAAAACTATGAAAAATAAAATTTTCAAAGGTGAACCACATATATGATAATCATACAAAATGATTACGACAATATTGAGGATGATAGTAATATTGATAGAATCAATCATCCAAAAAGTTGACCTCCTCTTTTACCCTCAATAGTCATTCACAATCAATGATATATCCTGTATATCAAGTCACATTAACTAGATGCTCAAAATGAGTCACAATGCATTTTTTTTATGATACGATGAAAAGTCATTATCATTGATAAACTAATCATAGAAAAAATCGGAGGAGCAGTTCCCGTGGTTGCTTTGTCTAAGTTATTATAAATATAATATGCTAATTAATAATTGATCGTCCTCCTTTTTGGCGGGGGATTTAGATTATCAATATAGTACTATATAGTACTAATAAACAATTGTTTTTTTAATTAGCAAGAATTAAGTAATGCTAATCAGATACTTAATTATTTTGCAAGCAATTCAAAATTTGTGTACTTTTTAACTTTTGGCTAGCCACATATTTTATGTCCTTAACAACGGGCCCACTTTGACACGACTTACCAAAATCAATCGAAGAGTAGTTTATAATTATCAGCTAATGAACACATGCACAAATTACCTAATTAAAGAAAATACTAAAATGACACATCTAATGACATCCCTTGTGACAACCCATGTGATGTAACACACGGGACTCATATAAAAATGGATATGGGTAAAATAATTTTTGGTGTATAATACTCATGCTGTGTATCTCGAAACGTGCATGACGGCTCTAATAAATGCGAATCTTCGCGCCACATCTCAAGGGTGAGAGGGGTGTCATTTGGGCATTTTCCCTTAGAACAAAACATTATAGGATTTCCATTGCTGAATCTTGATCCCCCAAAGATTCCATATCAATAGGACCATTGGTCATTTGGTTCCAGTCTTAATGTATACATAGTGAGATGACGTACCCTTTCATCCATTAATTTTGTTTTTAAATAAAACATCTTATTTTTTTTAAATAAATCATCTTATAACTCATTAGCGGGTGGTTGCAAAAAAAAAAAAAAAAAAAAAAAAAAACAAACAAACTCATAAGTGGATCAATTTCACTTATGGTAACAAAACTTTCTTTCTGTTTTTTCAAAAGAGTTACAAAACTTTTAGTCACCATGTTCCATCTATTTTTTGTTAAATAAGTTAAATAAGTTTGACATGACAATGACGTGGCTAGGATATCAAATTTACTCAGTTTTTTTTAAAATATAATAAATTTACTTTACTTTTTTAAACAAATTAAATGTCAAAATCATTTTTTTTTAAAACTAAAAAGTTATCCTCACTCATGTACGTATAACGTAATTACATCCACACTCTCATTTCTCTTCATCCGTTAAATCAAACTTAATTGCACTTTTGGTTAATGTTATTTTGCATTCAATTATGACCATGAGGAGGCAGAGTGACACGTGAAGCCTAATGGGTGCGAAAAAAGGTGAGTGCAAATATGTTGTTCGGGAGTGAGGGAAATATTTACTTATTTTTAAAAAATAATCTTGACATTTTATTTAAAAAATCAAGTAAATTTGTTTTTCTTTAATAATGGAGCAAATTTATTTTTTTAGAAAAAATTGAGCAAATTTGATGTCGTAGCCATGTCATTGCCACATTAGCATTACTTCATTATTAGTTAACGAAAAAAAGATGGAATGACCGTGAGTGATGATTTTGAAAAATTTAGTGATCATTTTGGAAAAAAGGCTTTGTGACCAAAGTGTAAAAAAATAATTTTTTGTGATAATGAGTAAAATTGACCCTCTCATAAGTCATACACGTTAATTTTTCGATAAAATGCTAGCTAAAGATCGAATTCATACTTTTGTTAAGACTTTTGAGTACAACATTGATGAGATCTATTAGATCATACATAGAAATTGTTGGAAGGTGGCACAAACTCTTTATTGGAGTTAGACTTGAATCGACATTTGTATGCAATGCATAATTTGTATACGATTTTCTGATGTCTAGTGTGTTCAATTAAGTTAAAACTTTGAGTTGGACTCAAACAACATATTAATGTCGTTGGTTTAAATGTAAAGTGGTATGAAAGTAATCTTAGAAAACAAAACTATGGTCTTTCTCGTTCTCATCAAGAGAACCTTAATGCACTGCAACATCTCGTTTTGAGAGTCGCCTTTAGATTCAGTACCTTTCGGGGATGCCGATGTGTAACGGCCCTAATTTTAGTTACACCATTATAATTGATTATTTTCAGACTTCGACGCCAGCTCAGATCTGCGTGGATGGCGCAAATAGGTCAGGGCACACCTAATTAGGTGAATAATGATTTTTTCGTGATATTTGCCTATTTGCGATGTCCTATATTAAGTTATTTTACCTAGCATCGCATGTGTATTTATATCGTTGAACCGAGCGAGATAGTGTAATGAGTATTTGCCTCGAAAAATGTATCAATACGGATACTGAGCGAGCGAAATGTGGGTACACTAAGTTGGGAAAATAATTTGGTTGATCAAATTAATTAAATGTGATAAAATATTAATGATAAACCTACAGTGAAGGCCAATTGATAGAAATTGGCAACTGTGGCGCGTCTCGTTATGCATGTCGAGGTGCTGGACACCGGGTAACCGGAGATAATTGACCACGACTAAAACTCTTATGTCTAATGAGGAGCAGATAAGAACATGCCACCTACACACCTAACACCCTTAAAATGAGGTTCACCACTCATCCTCACACCCCTCCCACGTTTCCCTCTCTTTCTTTCCCTCTCTTCAACCTATAAAAGAGAGTGTGTATCTAATGGAGAGAAATTTGTTGAAGAATTGATAACAACCATTGAGAGTATGAGATTTTATGAGTCACTTGGGGTTTTTGAAGGATATTGATCAAGCAAACAAGCAATCAAGGTGAGCATCTATACTTTCTTTCAATTTTTCATTAAAATGAAGCTTAAATGGGTTTTAATGGTGATAGTTGATTGTTGTTTAATGTTGGAAAAAAAGAGGTGTTAGTGGTGGTTGGTTATTGATGATGATGTAGTTCTATTGATGTTGTTTAGTTGTTGAAGTTGTTCTAGATGTTGAAGTTAAAAAAAAAAAAAAAAAGAGAAGTCTTTGTTGTTGGAAGAAGAATTGTGAAGGGGAGTGGGGGGACGCACGTACGCGTGTGCGTGGATGCGATTTCTGGACCGAGCCGGGCCGACCCGGCTGGACCAGGTCAAACCCGATTTAGGGACCCACCCACATTATTTAAATAATATTAAAACAATTAATTTAAAAATTGTTTTAAATAAAATAAATCACAAAAAATAAGAAAAATAGGTAGAAAATTATGAGAAAATTCAAAAAAATCAGGAAAAATATAAAAAATGCGAAAAAATAGAAAAATAGTATTCGAAGAATTTTCGGGCATTTGACATCCCGGTATAACTCGAAAAGTGTGCCAAAACCAAACTTTTTGAAGTAAAATTTTAATATTTTGGTCATATTATAAATTCACTTAATTTGACTCTAAACTAGTTAAAATGATTTAATTTGACACCAGAAGCTCAGGAAACTATAGTCGGGAGTCGGTCGCATATCTCGAGACGTGAGTGAGATTTCGAAGTGCGTTTTGAAATACGTAATAATCTATTTGAAAGTCACTGAAGGTTTCCTTTCCATTGTTGATTTCCTATTCCTTGTTATTGTACTCTATTCCGTGATACATTTGGGTTGGTGGTCGAGTTACTCCCACCTGATATTCGTAGTGTACTTATGGCACACTAGGCTGTAGCATGTATGATCAAACATTCGGTGAATTGCGACCCGAGTTGCTTAAGGTGCACGTGTTGGTTAGAGCTAACATAAGACAAGCACCGCGAGGAACCAGGTGAAAGGAAGTGGGAGCACCTACCGAAAGCATCCTAGGGTCAAAAGTACAATTTAATCTGACCGAGACGAGTATACACTTTGTTTCTCTCGTGTTATCTATTCATGTTATGATCGTAGCGCAGTTGTTTGTTTAGTTTTCGCATGATTATTTAAGATGATTGTTAATATCTATTTGCTTTCTTATAAATGTTCGGTGTACTTCGCTTGGAATCATACTTACTGTACTCTTCATCTGGCTTTTTGTGATAGTTAAGTGCACATCTTGGTACTAGTAGGGGCAAGGGGATTCTTGGCGACTTCATCTGATTAGCTGCGGTTAAGGACACACTAGTACGTGTTATTTTGATATTTGGCTTTACTTTTGGGGTATTGGTAGACTGGATAGACACTGTACTTGTATATATTACTACTTATTAGTATTTTCGCCTATATACTGAGTACTTTCCCGGGTTTTTCACAGTAGGACTTGCTCTTATAAATGATGCTTTATATGATAATGAAAATATTTGTTTTACTTACTTTAAATCTAAGACTTCTATTGTTTTAACGATAAAATCGATTCAATTATCTAATTAAACTGATTGAACTAAATGAGTTAACACGCATATCGAGTAGTAGTGACGTAGCAACAAATGTCAGTGGTGCGTAGGATCCAGTGAGTCAATGATTTGACAGGACTTTGGGGCCACGACAGTCTAAGTGGCGACCTTGGGATTTGGGGCCGCCACAGGTGGTATCAAAGCGAGAGTTCTAAGAACCTAGGGAAATTAAATGAAAGAGCATAAAACTTAAAAAAAAACTTTAGATGTGGAAACCTGATGTACTTGCCTTGGAGCTCTACTTGGGAAGTGATGGTGAGGCGTGTAGAGTTAGGATTTATATACGTCTTATGTTTTATTGTAAATGATATATTATACGCTTATATGTACCAAGGCTGATCTGATGCACTTTTCTCGATGCAGATTACGATGGACTGATAGCCCTCTATATGGCCGAGATAGGACAGACTAGTGATCCTACTAGGGACTCCAATACTAATACTATTTTGACTCAGAGCATAGAGGACCGACTCACTGCTTAAGATGCCCAGTTGGCGGAGATCCACCCATTACTTAGGTCTTTGGCTGTGGCAGCCGCTACAGCAGCAACAATAGCTCCACAGTTCTTGTCGCACCTACAGTACAGACAGCCGTCGCCCCGGCTACATCATAAATGCCTATTGAATATTGATACATCAGTCTCAGAGACGCGGGCGATGGGAGTTTCGCCAGCGATTATGATACCATTAAAGTCTTCAACTCTTACGCCCCAACCTATGACCACCGACCAGCCGACCGCTACTACAGTTGTTGCTACTTCCGTATTTGTCTTGGCCCCGGAGGCAAAACTTGTTAGAGAGTTTATAAAGTTTCAGCCGGGATAATTTTACTAAGGTGGAGACCTTAAGGCGGCAGGGAAGTGGATAGTCTCGCATCAGCGTTTTCATAAGCTGATGTAGAACGACGACATCATACAAACACGTTTATCCGGAGCATGTCTGAGAAACCATGTAGCGGTCTGGTGGACTGCTTTTTTGGATAGCCATCCAGAGCCAATGACATTGGCGGAGTTTCGAGAGTTATTCTACGATGAGTTCATTCCCACGCAGGTGTGGTTGAGGTTAAGGGATAATTTTTTGGCCCTACGATAGGGTAACCGCTCATTGATGCAGTACATGGAGCGGTACCGATACCTATTGTAGTTCTCGATTGATGTTGCGGGCACAAAGAGGCTTCATATTTACTATTTTGCCCATGGTGTTGATGAGCGGATTGCTAACGCGATAGTCTCGACATGGGCTACTACTCTTAAGAAGGTGCACGATCGAGCATTATGTTATGACATACTACTATTGGAGTGAGAGGGCAGGCGTATGACATGCACAGTGGTATAGGCGGGTCAAGGTTCTCGGTCATATCGGAGATCGAAGAGACAAAAAGATCATTCTGACTAGGGTCATCGAGATGATCAACGAGATGAGGACCGTATGGGTGATCATAGGGACAACCATTTCCAATACAAGGATAGGCAGCAGACGTATGTCTTAGCACCTGCACCCACAGAGCAGCAACGACATTAGCCACAATAGTACCGTTAAGATAAGGATTAGGGAGGTCGTGACAAGGGTCAGCGAGACCAGGATCGGGGTCAGAGATTCGGAGATAGGCAGATGGGAGGCAGGAGAAACGTCGATGTCATCATTATGGTCAAAAAGGGCACCTGATGGCTGAATGCATAGTACCACCGACATTACCAGAAGCACAACAGGGTCAGAATAGGGAGAGAGCACATGCAGTTACGCAGCCGTCGAGTGTATGTTAACTTTTATGGGTAGACCGATGCATGTTATGACAGATTATGGTAGTACATTATAATTCATTGTTGAACGCATGGTAGGAGAGTTAGGGTTAGCATCACAGATGCTAGACACACACCTTGTCCTCAATATGACTGCTAGAGATAATATATACCATAACCGGATATGTCTACACTGCACGATAAAGGTAGAGGGGTATCAGTTTCCGATAGACCTACGAGTCCTAGAGTACCTCGAGTTTGACGCACTTTTAGGGATGAACTAGTTGGCGACATATCATGCACATCTATATTGCTTCCAGAAAACCGTCACGTTTCAAGTTCTAGGGATTCCGAAGTTCGCATTTATCAGAGTCGCAACTGCACCACCCCTTACTAGAGGCCGACTAGCTACGACTCAAGAGATATAGGCATTTGGAGTAATAGTCGAGCAGGAGATTAGGATTGAGGTCGGGATCGAGGATGTTCCAGTAGTCCGAGACTTTGTTGACGTATTTCCAGATGACTTACCAAGATTGCCACCGCCATGAGCGATTGACTTCACCATTGAGCTGATAACTGTGACTCAGCCGATTGCCAGTAGACCTTACCGGATGTCACCTTTAGAGCACGAGGAGGTCAGGAGGCAGTTGGATGACTTATTAGAGAAGGGCTTCATTCACCCTAATATGTCACATTGGGGGAGCTCCAATGTTATTTGTGAAGAAGAATGATGTTTCAATGAGGATGTGCATAGACTACATGAAGTTGAATCAAGTGACAGTTAAAAATCGTTACCCATTCCCCAGGATCGATGATCTTTTGAATCAGTTGGCAGACACCAAATTCTTCTCGAAAATTGATCTGCATTCAGGCTGTTATTAGTTAAGGATTTGAGAAAAAGACATCAAGAATACCATTTTTAGTACAAAATGTGAGTTGTTTGAGTTTGCAGTCATGCGTTTTAGGATGACTAACGCCTTGACGATTTTTAAGGACTTGATGCACAAGGTCTTGAGACCATACTTGGACAAATACGTCATTGTTTATATTGAAAACATCTTGATTTACAGTAAGACTTGTGAAGAGCACACAAGTCACCTCGGAGCAGTTTTGACGACATTGAGATAACATAGACTGTACGCCAAGATCAGCAAGTGTGATTTCTAGCTGAGCGCAGTGAGATTTTTGGGACATGTTATCAGCGACTAAGGTATCTCTGTGGATTCAGAGAAGATTCGGGCGATAATTGATTGGAAGACGCCTAAGTCTGTTTGTGACATTCATAATTTCTTGGGTCTAGCAGGGTATTACCATCGATTCGTACATAATTCTTCATCGATTGCTGCACCGATGACTAGACTGACCAAGAAGGATGTTAGTTTTGATTGATTCGAAGAGTGTGAACATGATCTTTAGGAACTGAAGAAGATATTGACTTCTCCACTAGCGTTGGCATTGCTAAAGCCGGGCAAAAGATTGCCAGTATATACAGATGCATCAGGCATTGGACTTGGATGTGTTTTAATGCAAGAGGGCAGACCAGTAGATTAATTGTCCCGACGGTTGAGACCCCCCGAGGGAAACTATCCAGTGCATGAGTTGGAGCTTGCGTAAGTCGTTTTTGCACTGAAGGCTTGAAGACATTATCTCTACGGAGAGCGATTTGTACTCCACACTGATCATCAGAGTTTGAGATACATTTTCACTAACGGAGACCTGAACATGTGTTAGAGGAGATGGATTGAGTATCACCCAGGGAAAGCGAAAGTTGTAACTTACGCATTAAGTAGGAGCGGTATTGGCAGTTAGACTGTAGCGCGACGTATGACACACGAGCTTGGCTTATTACAAGCGGCGTTAGTTTTGTGCATGACAGAGGTGTTTACCATGGCCGAACCATATATTTGTTGTCAAATGGAAGTTCCAATTGTATCTATTGAGCGTGTTGCTGAGTGTCAGAGGACTGATAAGCTTTATAAGTGGTTCGATGGTATGACTCGTGGTCCGGAGTGTACGTATTGGGCAGAGTCGATGGATCAATGTTTAAGACACCGTAGGAGGTTATGGATACCTGTAGTTCTGGAGATACGAGACGGGATTCTGGAGGATGCATACAGGTCTCGCTACACGTTCATGCTGGCCGGACGAAGATTCACCATGATTTGAGGCAATTGTTCTGGTGGCCAGGGATGAAGGCTGACTTTGGCGAGTATATCAGGAGTTGTCATATTTGTCAGGTTAAGGCTGAGTAAAGGAGACCGAACGATTTACTACATCCACTACCAATTCCACAATGAAAATTGGAGCACGTCACTATGGATTTTGTCAATGGGTTACCGCAGACTTCGAGGAGACACGATGTGGTTTGGAATATGATTGACAGACTGATGAAATCAGTGCATTTTATTCCTATTTCTATGAGATATTCGTTCCCACAGCTGAGCATTATCTTCGAAAGGGAGATCATTATATTGCACGGGGTGCTAGTCTCTATTGTATCTGACCGAGATCCTAGGTCGTCTTCGAATTTTTGGGAGGCAATGCATGAGCAGTTTGGCACCATGTTGTTGTTTAGAATGGCTTACCATCTTCAAACACATGGACTGTCTTAGAAACTGATACAGATCTTGGAAGATATGCTCGGGGCTTGTATTTTGCAGTTCGGAGGTTCGTGGGACGATTATCTATTGATGTATGAGTTTACTTAATATAACAACCATAAGATGAGTATAGTGATGCATTCGTTTGAGAATTTGTATGGTAGGCCCCGCAGATCACAAGCGTGTTAGGCAATACTTGAGGATACATCAGCGATTGGGCGAGAGATAATTGTTAATCACGTAGGGAAGATTAGGCAGATTCGACAGAGACTTCGGGTAGCACATGACAGATAGAAGAAATACGTGAATAAGTATCACGAGGGTTTAAGCTATGAAGAGGGCGACATGGTTTATCTGAAGGTTTCCCCCAGAAAGGGCCAGCAGAGATTTGGAATTAAAGGGAAACTGACGCCGAGATACATAGGACCGTTCAAAGTCACAACAAGAATTGGTAGTGTGGCTTACAGATTGGACTTGCCAACAAAGTTAGCTGGCGTTCATCCTACGTTTCATATCTCGATGTTGAGGCTGGCTAGGTCGAGACCGAGACCGATGGTCGACTTGAGACGGATCGAGGTTCGGCTTGATGCAACATATGAAGAGCGACCGAAAGCGATTATGGATCGCGCGATTCAGACTTATAGGAATAGGGTGATCCCTAAGGTGTTGGTTCGTTGGCAGCATCATGGTATTAGGGACTCACTTGGGAGCTTGAGTCTACTATGCAAGATCGTTACCCTCAACTATTTCATGGTACGACACTTCAAGTTATTTTAAATTTCAGGACAAAATTTATTTTTTAGTTGGGAATAGTTGTAAGGCCCAATTTTAATTAAGTCGTTATTATTGATTATTTTCATACTCGGACGCCAGCTTAGATTCACGTGGATGCCGCAAATAGGTTAGGGCACGCCTGACTAGATAAATAGTGATGTTTGCCTATTTTAAATGTCGTATATTAAATTATTTTACCTAGCATCACATATGCATATTTATATCGTTGAACCGTCTCCTCGAAAAATGGGCCAATAGGAGTACTGAGCAAGCGAAATGTGGGTAGACTAAGTCGAGAAAATAATTTGGTTAATCAAATTAGTTAAATGTGATGAAATATTAATGATAAACCCATAGTTTAGGCCAATTAATCGAAATTGTCAACTGTGGCACGCCTCGTTATGTGTGTCGAGGTGCGTGACACCAGGTAACCGGAGATAATTGAACAAGACTAAAAATTTTGTGTCTAATGATGAGCAAATAAGAACATGCCACCTATAAACCTAACACCCTCAAAATAGGTAGAAAATTATTGAAAAATCCAGAAAATCAGGAAGAATATAAAAATAAGAAAAAAATAGAAAAATAGTATTCAAGACGGGCGTTTGGCACCCTGGTATAACTCGAAAAATGTGTCAAAATTAAACTTTTTGGAGTAAAACTTCAATATTTTTTGCCACATTATAAATTCACTTAATTTGGATCTAAACTTGTCAAAATGATTTAATTGGATACCAGGAACTTAGAAAACTATAGTTGAGAGTCAGACTTGTATCTCGAGAAGTGAACGGGACTTCGAAGTGCGTTTTGAAGTACGTAAGAATTCATTTGAAAGTCACTGAGAGTTTACTTTCCATTGTTGATTTCATATACCTTGTTATTGTATTCTATTTTGTGATAGATTTGGGTTGGTGGTCGAGTTACTCTCACCTAATATTTGTAGTGTACTTATGACACACTAGGCTGTAACGTGTGTGATTAAGCACTCGGTGAATTGTGACCCGAGTTGCCTAAGGTGCACGTAAAGCCGACATAGGACAAGCACCGTGAGGAACCAGGTGAAAGGAAGTGAGGGCACCCAGTGAAAGGATCATGGGGTTCGAAGTACAGTTTCGTCTGACCGGGATGGGTACACATTTTGTTTCTCTCGTGTTATCTATTCATGTGATGATCGTAACACAATTGTCTGTTTAGTTTCTACATGATTATTTAACATCATTATTGATATCTATTTACTTTGTTATAAATGCTCGGTGTACTTCGTTTGGAATCTTACTTACTATACTCTTCATCTGATTTTTTGTGATAGTCGAGTGCAGATCCCAGTACTAGTATGGGCAAGGGGATTCTTGACTACTTCATCTGATTGCCCGCGGTTGAGGACCCACAGTATGTGTTATTTTGATATTTTGCTTTGTTTTTTTGGATATTGGGAGACTAGATAGACACTGTACTTGTATATATTACTACTTATTAGTATTGTCGCCTATATACAAAGTACTTTCTCGGGTTTTCCATAGTACGACTTGCTCTTATGAATGATGTTTTATATGACGATGAACTTATTTGTTTTACTTACTTTAAATCTAAGACTTTCATTGTTTTAATGTTAAAATTGATTCAATTTCTAACAAAACTGATTGAACCAAATGAGTTAACACGCGTATCGAGGAGTAGTGACGTAGCAACAGACTGCGGGAGCCGCGACACTCCACGTGGCGACCTTAAGATTTGGGGCTGCCACACGATGACAACGTGACCTTCTCCGGTGGTTGTAGACGTTGCCTGTGGCCCCTTATTTTTTTTTCTTTTTCTGGCTTCTCTTAGGGTTTGATGGGTTGGGTGTTCGCAAGAGATGTGTTGGTATTCTAAAGTTTGGAGTGTTTGGGGGCAGTTAGGGTTTGGAGGGTTTGAGGCATTTATGATTTGGAGGGTGTCCGAGAGTTTCACAAATAGAGGAGAGTTTGGTGGGTGGAAGATTTAGGGTGGACTGTATGAGAAATTGGGAGATTTTGTTGCTGGTCGGAGAGGAGATCTCGCCTGTTGGTCGATTGATACATGCTTGAGTGGCGAAGAAAAGCCGATGCGGGATGCTGTGGCGGCATTTCGGTAAGCGAAATGAAAGGTTTAGTTTGGCGATCTTAAGAGCAAGACGGTACCATGCCGCATGTTATGGATCACATTTTGGTTTTGTGGATGTTTTACATTATCTGTCGATTGACAACTTAGTGGAGTGAACGACAAGACCATGGGTTGGTTTTTTGGTTTTGTTCTGTGTTTTTTTTTTTTTTTAGATTAGTTCTGGGGCGTTTTGTTGGGCTAGTTTGGCAAAGGACTTCAATGAAAGAAAGCATTGGGTTATCAACCTAGCAATAATGGTTAGGGAGAGCAAGGATGGCAATCCATCTTTTGGTTTTTGTTTTTGTAAACCCATTATTTGTATGTTCTTTTTTTATACATTCTTTTTACTTATATGTGGAGTATCTCCTTTTTTTCATCAAAAAATGTTGGTTTACATGTACACATATGATGTACACACACTTATAAATAGGTTTAAGCAGTAGTGTTAAAAGTATAGTGTTGTGCTTACGGGCGACGTTCTAGTTGCGAATACGTGGCACACATAGAGTGTAAGGTGCTTGTGAGAATCGAGAGTTGTGTTGTAACGTAGGGCCTGCGAGCGGGTACGTGAGACTGTAAGATTGAATCTTGTTGGGGTTTCTATCCGAGCTTAGATATAGGAGGTTTTTCCTTTGTGTACTAAACAATTGATAGTGGAATAATGTGACAGCCCCAGTTTCCCACAAATTGAGCCTTGCTCGACCTAAGCCCATGTGGGCCTTCACCCAATCTCGTAAAGTCGGCGCAGGCCTAGTCAGCCTTCTGATCCATCCATATAAGAAAACTCATAATCTTAATTCGAGTTATTTGTGTTTTTCAAGTTTTATAATTTAGCGGAAGTAATTAATACGTTAAATAACTCACAATAAAGTAAAAGAGTTAGACATCCTAGATGTGGAACCCTGTAAACATGTGTAATCATGTATATCTTGTGTCAAGTGTAATAACTAAGCAAAAATGATATACAAGTCACGTGTATCTCTCGACCTAAATAAGTATCTTAAGTATGATATTACAACATATATAAGTAATACAAAAAAGTCAAAAACCTACAAAAGTGAGCGAAGGAGGGCTGCTTCGATATCCTCATATTAGATCGCCACATATGGATGTTTTGCACTTTCTCAATTGTAGATATGCACTTGGTCAAACACAAGAATGCCGAGTCCAGTAAGTAAAAGCCAGTAGGATCTAAATAGTAATTCAAAATAAATAAAACAGCCTAAAAGTCATATGGATGAAAGAAAACTATAAGGAATGCATGATAATAAGACTATAAAAATGAAAGTACAATGAGAAATGAATGTCAAAAGAAACAATAGAGAGGTGCCCAAGTAATCTAGGACCACCTAGTGTGTGTGCCAGATCGGGTCATAGAGTCGCGGCAACGCCGAGCGGATTCAGGTTTTAGGACGTGGCAACGCCTGCTGTACCTAGACCATCGTGAATGAGGGATATCAATGGTGCCCAGGATAAAACACATCTCATTCCGACCAAATATTCCTGTGACTCGAGGTCATGGCCCCGGTTGCAAGCCGGCAACCACTCCATGAGAGACACTCTCATGACTCACTTGGCCCTTGGGCACTCATAGATGGGTATGAATTCCAAGAAAAGGTCATAGTGCAATATCAATAAAATATAAATTCAAATGAATTATTGTGCATTTCTTAGCTGGTTTTACTTATATCGGATCCAAGCTATTATGCCCTCGCTACTCTGACACGATCTCAAAACTATCACCCGACACTCGGCTCTGGTCTCGTAAGCTCCTAGTATCAATTTACATTAAATTAGGTGTATTTGAGCATGTTTAATAAAGTTAAGATTTTTAAATCCTTAAATTGTTCAAAATATTAAACTCGTAGTGATGACATGCTTTTCGGCGTAAAAATCCTCAAAAGTCCCAAAGCCAACTTTCTTATAATTTCCTTAATTTTTCCCAATTTTTTTGAATTTTCTTTATTTTTTTCTATTTTTTACGATTTTCTGTTATTTGTTTCATTTTTCCTTTTATTTCTTTCTTTTCTACCATCACCATAAAAAAACAAAAACTAAAAATTATAATCATAACAAAAAATAGATTAAAACATAAAATTTGTTTCCAACACAAAGTCTTACATCACTATGAGTTGATCTCATTTATTTAACCTCCAAAGGCCTTAAATTTATACACATTAGTTATTAAAAATTGAAGAAATGTAGAGGTTGAATAGGAGAATGACTTACCTATGAGGGTTTTCTTTCTCTTGTTCTTCTTCTCTTCTTCAAAATAAAAACACAAACTCCTAATGTTCTACACTCATCGATTCTCTCTCTCTCCTTTATCTAATTTCATTTTCCAAACTCACTTATCACACTCACTCCATCAACATGTGACACATGTCCAATTTAGGAATTGTCTATTTTACCCTCAAATATTAATTAATTCAATTACTCACGCTATTGAATATAATTTTAAACCTTAGAAATCTTTTTTTATCAAACTATAGCCTTGTACCCAAAAACGCACACATCTCAAGAAGTTACCTATCTTATAACCCGACGATAGAAATAAAATAATTAAATTGCGTGCATTTTTTTAGACATGTAATACATAAATCATCGAAAAATAAAATACTTAGGTGTCGACTCCCAAGGGTTAACCGAGTGTACCACGTCAAGACAGGTCTAGGTCTAGAAATGTCGCGCGACACGGGTTAAAATTTTAGGGTCATTACAAATAAATTGTTTTTTACTCGTAGTTTTTCTTTGATTTTGGGGGTTTTCCATGTAAATTTTTGTGTTCTTATTTTATGTGTTGTTTGTTTACTTTTTAGGTGTATTCGCGTGATTGTGATCACGGGATTACCAGGGTGATTCATCATAACAAAAATGCGTGCACTGATCACATTCTGATCTCAATATCCCAACGAACAAAAAATAAAAGAAATAGAATGTTGCGGAAATTTTATGTGGTAAAACCCTACTTGGGAAACATCCATGGCTCCGTAGAGTAGAAAAAAATCCACTATGAAGAAAGTTTACAAAGCAGTATCGAATTCAGTTGAACGCCTCGGTATTAAACTCTCTCCCATAAAACTCCATCTACTTCCCGATCTCTTTTTTTATCTCAAATCTCTCTTGTATTTTTTTCTTTCTACACATGTTTTGATAGAGACAGAGAAAGAGATAAACTTCGGAAATATTTTCTTAGTGGGAACTAACTAGAAGTAGTTGAACCCAATTCAACTTTTTTCTTTTTTCTTTACAAAAATAAATAAATAAGTAAATAACGGATCTGACCTCCCCCATTAAAAGGTTTTTAGTCACTCAAAAGCATTCCACTAACTAATTAGCGAAACTTCTATCTGACTTGTTCTTCAGAGTACTACTTTGCATGATATGAAAAATGACATTTTTCACTGTTCCAGAAAAATTCATGACTTCTCTTTTCTGGTATGTCGAGCCTTTCTATCCAAAACCAAATATTTTGTAGTTGCTTCATTTGGAACTAGATCATTCACTTTTCGAAAAGTTGTTGCCTTACAAGTTATTTTATTCAAATTCTTCAATACTTTTTTTCTTTAAACCCCATATAGTTGGTTTATTTTTGAAAAGCATCATCTGAAGTGGTAAACACGACGGTTCTTGCATGACACCTTCGAAATCATTCAATTATTAATGAAGCTTTTTTCTGATCATCTGAACAATCATTAAAAGTAATTCCTAATAAATTGACAAATTGGATTTTTGGTTGGAGTTAACTATGAAACTGTGGGAGAGGATAATTGACAATAGGCTAAGGAGAGAAACAACAATATCAGAGAAACAATTTGGTTTCATGCCTGGGAGGTCAACTATGGAGGCGATTTTCCTCGTAAGACGATTGTTAGAAAAATATAGAGAAAAGAAAAAAGATCTTCATATGGTATTCGTAGATTTAGAAAAAAACATATGATAGGGTCCTTAGAGATGTTCTTTGGTGGGTTCTAGAAAGAAAAAGAGTGCATGCTAGATACATAGACACTATTAAGGATATGTATGATGGAGTAGTAACAAGCATAAAGACATTAGAGGAGCTACAAAAGAATTTCTCATTACGATAGGACTACATCAAGGATTTGCCTTAAGCCCATATCTATTTACTTTAGTTATGGATGAAATAACTAGACATATTCAAGAGGATATAGCATGGTGTATGCTATTTGTAGATGATATTGTCTTAGTGGATGAAACTAAAGATGGAATGAATAGGAAATTAGAACTCTAGAGGAATACATTAGAATCTAAAGGCTTCAAGTTGAGTAGGACGAAAACTGAATACATGCACTGTGAGTTTGGAAACACTAGACATCGAGATGACAGAGTGGTAAAATTAGGGGAAGTAGAAGTTCCTAAGGTAAACCACTTTAGATACCTATAATCAATCATACAAAATGATGGTAACATTGAAAATGATGTCATCCATAGAATTCAAGCTGGATGGAAGAAATGGCGGAGTACAACAGGGGTGATTTGTGATCGACATGTTCCTACTAAGTTAAAAGGAAAATTTTATAGGATCGCAATTAGGCCCGCTGTGCTCTATGGAAGTGAATGTTGAGCGGTAAAGCAACAACAATTACATAACGTGAACTTAGCAGAAATGAGGATGCTTAGGTGGATGTGTGGTAAAACTCGTAAAGATAGAATAAGAAATATAGAAATTTAAAGACAAGTAGGAGTAGCACCAATTGATACAAAGATTAGGGAAGGGCGGTTGCGATGGTTTGGTCACCTGCAAAGACGGCCTACAAATGCCCCAACTAGAAAACTTGACTCAATAGAAACTGTAGAAATTCGACGAGGTAGGGGCAGACCAAAGTTAACATGGGAGGCATTAATTAAGAGGGATTTGAATGATTTGCAAAGCTCGCCATCAATTGCACTTAATCGAGCACAATGAAAAAGTTTGATCCATGTAGTCGACCCCAGTTAATTTGGGACTGAGGCTATGTTGTTGTTGTTGTAGTTAATCATATGCTTAGTCCATTGTTCAATCATAAGTTGCAATTTCTTTTTCTCCTTTGATGCCATAATTTTGAATCTCTTGCCAACTTTCACTAACCGCCAAATATTTTCTCGCTGGTAATAAGTGGTATCTCGGTCTCGTAAATAAGGAATACTAAAAATAATTTGGCATACATCCAATGGTATGACATCACAAGTCACGTGATCATAAAATCTTTCTTTAATTGCGAATTTGAAAGTGCATTGGTTTTTTACTTGCAACTCCAAATCTTTCTTCAACCATTCCAATGGGTAAGGCAGAGGATGTGGTAAAGTCTCCGATTTCAATTGCATCACTAGTTGTTCTGCAATAAGGTTTCACTATTATCCGTTATCAAATAAAATGATTATTGGAGTTATGCCAATTTGAGCATATACTCAAAATAGTTATTCCTTGGTGGATTCAGGTACATCAACATGACTTGAAGAACAAGCTATTTCATTGGAGGTGGTCGACTCTCCTTTGCGTGTGGTAAATACCAATTTCTCATTAGGTTCTACAGAACCTTTAGTCACTTCGTCTTCAACAAAAGCAATTGTTGTTGTTTTCTTGTGATCTTTCCACTAATTCAGTCTCAACTTTGAATGTAATTTCCAACATTTCTCTTTGGCATGACGGTCTATCTTGCAATTGTCACAACATTGTTTCTCCCTATTTGCCATTACATTATTTTTCTTGCACTCTTTTGAAAACCTATTTTCTTGAGAATTTACTGGTTCCCAATTGTTGTGACGACAACTTTTCATCTTAAGAAACATTCCTTTCTTCGAAGCATCGTCAATGTCCATAGTTGGAAGGAACGATAATTCTATTCGAAGACTTGAGAACAAACCCCTTTTGTATATATCTACGATTTGAGGATCTCTTATATTAATACTCAGAGCCACTGCTAGCTACATAAATTCAGTTTTGTAATCTTGCACACTCTGCCCTTTTTCTTGTCTGCGAAACTGTCAACGTTCTTGCAGCCGTTTCTTATAGCCAATAGGGTAGAACTGATTTCTGACTGCAATTGCAAACTAAACTTAAGTAGTATCTAGAGGTTCATTGTTGAGAGCCAACCCTGTGGTATGTGCTTCCCACCAAGTAAGAGCATGTCATCTCAATCCCAATTTTGTCAAATTGACTTTCTGTAGATCTGAATACAACTTAGTACTGAAGTATAGCTCCAAAGATTTCAACCAAGCATGGAGCTGTTCTGCATCTAATTCTCTGTTGTAAACATGAATCTTAATTCTCGCTTTTACTTTGAACGGAGTATAACGACCTATTTTATTAACGTCGTTATTTATATCATAATTGCAAACATAGACGTCAACTCAGATCTATGTGGACGCTGCAGGTAGGCTACGACACACATCGACCTAGGTATACTAGTTAAATTATGTGTTAGATGGCTTATTTTCCATGCAATTTATTAAAATATTTTTTAAAGACATCGCATGTGTGTATGTTGAATAACGAGAGCGTGCGAGGTTCTGTGACAGGTAACTGCCTCGAAGTGCATGTCAATGTGGGTATCGAGAGGCTTAGTACTGGTACACTAAAGAAACTCAATAAATTCAAGAAAAATGATTATGGAATCAAATTGAAATGGGTAATGTAACCATAGGCTAGCCAAAATTTAAACTCGAACAATAGGCTATGACGTGCCTCAAAATGTGTGTCGAGACGCGAGCCACTGAGTACGGATGGCCGAAGGTTAGTGTGACCATGAGTTGGTAAAATTTGATAAATAAAACACTAACCATATGGTTGGATTAGGCTAAGGATAATGTAGAATTAATTGAATAAATGAAGCCTATACTTTGGCATGAAATAAAAGTGACCTTGAGATGGACATCTAGATCATCATGGTTGTTAGTTCTAAGAGGTGAGTGCGTTATTGGAGTCATCAGTAGGTGTATAACAACATGCTTGTGAACCACAAGATAAGCCTCGGGATACGTACGCACAATTAATTCCAACAAACATATAAATAGAGGCTGAGTGGAGTGTTGATCAAAACGCTCACACAATTCATGCAAACTGAGAAATCCAGTGTAGA
This sequence comes from Stephania yunnanensis, assembly GCA_039657365.1. Classification (NCBI taxonomy): domain Eukaryota; kingdom Viridiplantae; phylum Streptophyta; class Magnoliopsida; order Ranunculales; family Menispermaceae; genus Stephania; species Stephania yunnanensis. The sequence continues at coordinate 50,102,104 of CM077583.1, read as the reverse complement.
GAAAGAGAATTTGGAGCTGGAGATTCATCACTTAGAGGCTAAATCTATAGAACAAACCAAGGTAATCATCTTCCTCATCTTCTCCACTTTCTAATAAACCAATTTTTGACATGTTTACCGAATTTCATGAATTGATGATTAGATCTCTAGATTTTGGGTGTAAATTGATGAATTATATGATGTTAGACCATATCTATAAAGAATTGTTCACTGGTTTGACTAGATTTGATGGTTTTGATGAAATTGAAAAATGTGGTGTATGCATGAATTTGGAGAAAATTGGGTTAATTCAATGATCTGTAGTGTTTTAATTGATGTATTAAAGTTATTTTGATGAGGAGTGAGTGTAAAACCAGTTAGAGTAGCTAATTGATAGGGCTAGGACGGAATTCTCGAATTGTGAATTCTATCCCAAAAAGCAATTAGTGCATTAATTGGAATGATTAGCGTGCTAATCGTCCCGAGTGTGCAACTGTTCTTCGAAACGAAGAACACTAGCGTGCTGGTTAAATTCCCTAGTGCACCAATTCCATCTAGCACTCTAGGTACACCCCCTTAGCGCGCTAGGTACACCATATTAGTGCGCTAATGATAGATGAATATGGATTATAAAGATTTGTTTTGGGGATTTTCAGTTAATACATATCTAAAACTTTGTAAATAACCTAAACTTGTAAAAATGGACTTCAGGGGTTTAGTGGACCTAGGCTCAGTGTCGAGGAGCATATCAGGCTGGTTACAGGAGTCCGAGGAAGTTGGAGAGCGGTGTGAGGTTTGTAAAACCCAACTGAAAGACACTGAGTATTTATTCTACTTTACATTTCATTTCTATCATTCCTTGTTGTTCATTATTATATTCAGATATTTGGAAATGGGTTGAGGTTACTCCCCCGAGTTTTTTGGTTATGTGTTTATAATGCACTAGATTGTGCAGTGTGACTCGGCCCTCAGTGAATGGTGACCTGAGCTTTCCCTTGGTACACGTGTCCATGACTCAACGGATTTGGCCAGCACCGCGAGGGACCAAGTGTCGGGCCAGTTGGACGCGACCACTGGTGGGAACCGGGTGACTCGAAGTACAGTCTAGTCCATCTGGAGCGAGCATATACATTTATTAGCTTGTTTTTTGTTTATTCATGCGATGAGCCATTTATAGTTGTTTGTTTTATATTCCGCATGTTTACTTGACAACATTCCTTGCATTTCCTTTACTTTGTTATACGAATGCTCAGAGGAGTTCCTTGGGATTTTACTTACTGTACTCGTCATCTGTCTTTTGTGACGATTGAGTGTAGATCCTAGTACTTGTAGGGGCAAGGGGATCCTAGGTGACTATATCTGATTTCCCGTTATCGGGGACCTACTTGTATGTGTTTATCTTTGATATTTTGCATATTTTGGGTATTGGGAGACTGGAGATGACACCGTTCATGTATATATACACTTTGTTTGTGGTACTGTCGCTTATATACAAAGTACTTTTCACGGTTTTTCACAGTTGGATTTGCCTTTGAACAATGTTTATCATGCTTAATTACTTTGTTTAAATGGTATTAATTAAGACTTTCGTTGAATATGTTAATTCGTAAGATACAACCCACTAGTATGGTTAGGATCTCAATAAATTTTCAACTAAGTAACAGTTGAAATAGTTAGATTCCCACAGTGAATGGATAAAAAATATAAGAATAATTTACTAATTTATCGGATAATACATACGTGGACACGATTTAAGAGACATGAAGATGAGGGGCAGGTGCTGGACACGTGTAGTTGGGCCAGCTAGCAAGGAGTAGCCGGGGCAGCAGGGCCGCCACACGGAGTCTGATCCACCATTTCAGTATTCTGATTCTGAAGATTTGAGGATGAAACTTCCATTGCTTCAAAAACTTGAGGAGCCTTTGCCGCTGACATTGAGAGACTCTGCATGATTTCCATAATTCTTTCCATATGTTTCTTCATCTCATTCATGTCTTATGCAAGCTTTTCAACGAACAACCTTTGAGAATCTTGCAAAGTGAATATTATTGATCACTTTTTTCTTTCGATTTCAGGATTTATTGGAACTATTTCTTCCCCCTTTGATCAGAGTCCGTGCATTCAATGAAACCCCCACCAAAATAGATTTGAGAAGAAAAGGACTATAAAAACTAAGTTCTGATACCGAAAACTTGATCCCAATATCCCAACGAACAGGAAATAAAAGAAATAGAATGTTACGGAATCAAAATAAACAAGAGGCAAGAATTTTTTTTTACGTGATAAAATTCTAATCGGGAAACATCCACGGTTTAGTAGAGCAGAAAAAATACACTATAAAGAAAGTTTACAAAGCAATACCAAATTTGGCTGAAAGCCTCTGTATCAAACTATCTCCCTCAAAATTCCCTCTACTTCCTGATCTTTTTTTTTTCTCTCAAATCTCTATTGTATTTTGTTTTCTCTCCACACATGTTTTGATAGATACTGAGAAGGAGATAAACCTTAGAAAAGTGTTCGTAGTGGGAACTAACTAGAAGTAGTTGAAACCAACTCAACTTCTTCTTTTTTCCTTTTTTCTTTACAAAAATAAATAAATAAATAACGGATCACATTCCTATGTGTGTCCAATAAGACACTGTCAATATTGTATCCATAGGTTGTAACAGAAGTACCTGAACTAGCATTTATCTAATCTCCGCACGTAAGATGGAAAAATTTATTGTGCACGCATTGAATAATATCTTTCAAAATTGAAACCAAGTTAAGCATAATGGTTTAAGGTATAACTATCTATTAGAAACAACAGAGTTAGAATCTTGAGAATTACATAATAAATGCTTGATCTTTAGTTGGCATCAATCGAAGTTCATTACAAAACTTGATTGAATGGTGTATATCGATTACTGAATACAGATCGTAGTAATTATCATATGGGTTGTAGGCACACCGAGGCTCTAAGGGTAATTGCAATGTATGCCTAATACACACTTCTAAAAGTGTGTTTGCTACAATTTATTAGAACAAAGATGATTCTTATATTCAAACCTTCACTATTCTTACTTCTAAATAACAAAATAATAATAAATAAATATTGGAACAAAGTTAGCTTTGTTTAAGATCAATTTATTCCTAGATTTCGAACAGTCAATTTGTTAAGAATTTTTCTAAATCTTATTTTTTGTATGTATACAAATTTCTTTGAATGCTAGCTTATTAATTTGATATGAAGTCACTTGTGTAAAGAAGTCTGGGGGGAATTCAAGCCTCAATTGGAGACAAGTTATGACATTTTCATGCATTTGATAGCCAAGATTTTCTCGCGGAACATTTTCTCACAATTACTAATTTTTCATATTAAGACCCATATATTTTCTTATTTATTATGGTGGACAAATTGAAATTTTTTTATTGAGAAAATATGAGTTTTCATATTAAGACACATTAAATTTATATTTTAAATATAAAATCTAATATATATATATATATATATTTGGTAAACTTTCAAGTTTATTACACGTATAAGAAAATCTTATTATAAACACTGGTCAATGGGGCCGCGCTATGCGCGTAAGGCGTAAACAATAAATGTATCAAGAAACATTTGTGAAAGTTAATATTAAAATATTATCTTAATGACATGTATAATTTATTGAATTTTATATTTAGAGAGAAAAATGTGTGTCAAATTTACATTTCAATAAAAAATGTTCAAAATTTTTAGTTGGGTCTAAACAATTTTTTTTAGGTGAAATTAGATATTTTCAGTGCTCATGAATTTAGAGTATCTCATGACAGATACATACAACCCATAAAATATTTATTGTGATAAGTTTTTAGACAATATTATAAATAGAATGGAATTGATCTAATTGGATTTGTGGATTCATGAACACCCCTAGATATGATCAATAAATTTCATGTTCACAAAGTTTTTGGTACAATTTTACATTACACGCAATGTTGTCAAGCTGTAAAGGAGATGTGAGGGAAATAAAAATTAAAATAGTTTAACAATTGTAGAGAATTTTTGGTCATAAACGAAATTAATTGTTTGAGCTTTGAATTAAAATTAGTGGTTTTGTAATTCATGAAAAGAAAAAAAATATTGAATTAATATTAGTTGTACCTACATATATGTTGTTGGATTGTTTTGTTTCTAAGAAAAATTAAAATGTTTATCATAGTTTTGAAAAACTTTAGCCAATTAGATTGATGGGCATTGTAATTAAATTCATTAATTTATGCATTTAATAATTTGTCTTTATGCCTTTGAATAAAGTTTTTCTATAAAGTAGTAATATAGTGGGACAATTTTTAACAGAACTGCAATAAATCCTCTAATTTGACCCATTTTAATTTAATGCTAGCTACATTTGACGAAGAGTTTTAAAATTTTTCTTATTTATAGGATCGAACTCAAGACATTTGATTAAAGAAAGATGGATCTTTGCCACCAGTGGCGTATCTACAGCCCAGGGCAAGGCCCAAATTTTTTTTCTTTAAGCCCAAAAACACATTTGAGCCCATCCCAAAAATCTCTCAAACCCTACGTTAAGAATCAAAAAATTAGCAACGCACATACGACCAAAATGAACGCACGACAAAAAAAGCCTCTCGGCACATTCGCGCCATTCTCACACTCACCGAATGTAAGTTCTTTACATTTTTTGAAGTTTTTTGGAGCAATATCTTTTCAAATTCTATTGTCTTGTGTCTTCTACCTCTATTCTTTTTGTGTTTGAAGAAACCAATCCTTCTCTTTGAGATTAATTTCGTTGCTCCACATTTATTTTTTCATTAGATTACACTATATTACGAGGTTAGATTAACGGTTCTTTTACAAAGTGCGAGCAAAGATGTATGTTAGTTCATAGATTTTTTTTTTTTGTATGTCTTTTTTTGAAGGGATATTTTTTTAATGTGGAAATCATTGAGCAAAAATATATACTAGTTCGTGATTTTTCTTAACTTGTTGGTTTTTGATGTTTTGTTAGTTGGGTTTTTTTTATAAGAAAGAGATTGATTGTATAACTACGTTGTTAAAAATCTCATATTTTTATACAATTCAACATAATCTGTTGATTTGATGTCTAGTAATGAATGTCCAAATGGATGAAAATGAAGTTAGCCGGTAAAATGCGTTAGATATAAAGATAAGACTTCTCGGAGCCTTACCATCATTTCCCATATAAAGAGGCAATAAATCATTAACATGTAGAAGTTCAAGTTAATCTCACTCATTTTACCACATCCAAGTTCAATCACCTTCCCTCTAATTATGTCCCAACTCAAATTGTAATAGGTTAGAAAAGCACTATAAAAATTGTCCATATAATGCTGGAATTAAATTTTTTGGAAATTGAATTTGTTATGGCAAACAAAAAATAGTCAAATAAAGGTTGCGTCGGTACTTTTAGATTAAGAAAGTTAAGTAAATGAGTTCTAATAGGTCAAGGTGTTCTAAACTTCGGACTCGGGATAAGGATTAGGGGGTTTCACATAGATCGGGCACAAGGCTATTTTTTAAATGTCTATCTAAAAACCCAATGGTCTATGTATGCCTTCAGTTAAGAAAAATGTATAATTAAGATAAAAACTTAATTTATTATGTATATAAATTAGCAACATTAGTCCGTTTTTATTTTATTTTTATGATTCACATGTTTTTTTATATCTTTGATCATATAATATTTACGTTGATTGAATTAGGAGAATAAAAAGAAAGTTTTCACGACTTTAATATTTAAGGAGACATTTTTTTTCTTTTAAGGATAACCATGAGACCTTATATTGTGGCATATATATATATTGTGGTATAATTTATTTAAAGTATACATAATAATATATAAAAATAATAATTTAAAAAATATTTATAGCCCAGGGCTATCAAAAATCCTGGATTCGCCCCTGTTTGCCACCTTAATTACAAACATTGAGATGCCCATGCATGCATACATTTTTTTGTACAATGCAAAACTCAAGGGACATAAACAATTGTAGGTATCAAATTCACCTCTATGAGGTTAGTTGATACAATCCTTAAAAATCACAAATAGAAGCAAGTAATTCACAACCAAAATTAAATTTTTGAGATTTGAATCCAAAGCAAGTATATGAAGCTTTGAATTTTCTTATGACAAAAAAAGAATTTTAAATATTCCATGTCTAAGAAAATAAGCATTATTCACAACCATTATTACTAAAAAAATACGCAATATTGAAGTAGTAATCAACCCAATTTATAAAATTAAAAAAGAGAAGTATTTGTTAATATTGGAATTAATTCAGTAATTATGAGAAGATGTGGTGAAACAAATGAAAATAAAATTCTTAATAATTAAAAAAAAATCACAAAGCAAGTATTTGAAGCTTTCATTTTCCATCTATAAGGAAATAAACATTATTCACAAATAATTAACAAACAAAATCCACAAATTGAAGCAAGTAATTCGCAAACAAAATTAATTTTTTGAGAATTTAATCTAAAGCAAGTATTTGAAGCTTTAAATTTTTCTTATGACAATAAAAAGAAGCTTTGAATTTTCAATGTATAAGAAAATAATTTTTTTTGACAAATATTATCAATTAGGAAAAAAATATACACAATACATAAAATTCAAGTAGAAATCAATCCAATTGATAAGATTAAAAAAGAAGAATTATTTGTCATAATTAGAATTAATTCACTCATCATGAAAAGGTGTGGTGAAACAAATAAAAGGAAAGTTTTTTTGTAATTTATACAAATAATTCATAAACAAAATTCGCAAAGCAAGTATTTGAAGCTTTGGATTTTTCATGTCTAAGAAAATAAACATTATTCACAAATAATTCACAAACAAAATTCACAAATTAAACCTAGTAATTCACAAACTAAATTGATTTTTTGAGATTTTAATCCCAAGCATGTATTTGAAGCTTCGAATTTTCCACATTTAAGAAAATAAAATATAAAACAAAATTAATTCACAAACATTATTACTAAAAAAAAATATAATCAATACTTATGATTAAAATAGAAATAAACTCAATTGATAAGATTAAGAAAAAGAGAAGTGTTTCTCACTATTAGAGTTAATTCACTCATCATGAAAAGTGAAAAGAACTATTAAAAAAAAAAATTTATAGTTGTTCTAAGTATGTTCACGTCCAATAAAAGAAATAAGAAAGAAAAATTGGAAATTGAGTTTATGATATATACATTACCACAAATATAAAATAAAATGAATGGTTGTCTTCAAGGAGACCACCGAACCCAATAGCAAATCATAAAATTTTTTTATTGAATCGAACACGTGGGTGGAGAAATGGAGAGATAGATGACTTTTTTTTTCTTTTTTTTTTTTTTTTTTTTTTTTAAAGAGAGGAGGCACTATGATTTTGAAGAAGAAAGTGGTTTTCAATAAAATAAACACATGTATGTTACAAAAAGAGAAGAAAGCATGAATAGAGTGGAGAGAGAGAATTGTGGAGGGGAGAGAGAAAAAAATGTGAAGGAGATATACAAAAAGAAACATAGAGGATAGAGAGAAAAAAAGGGAGAGAGAGGCTCTGTTTGGTAAACACGAACTAGCTTATCAGCTAGCTGATAAGCTAGTTTATTTGTTTAGCTTTATTTAGTTTGTAGCTTATTTTAAAAATAATCTAGATGATAAGCTCCCAATTGAAATGCGTTTGAACCGAAAATCCGTCGTTTGAATTTTTTCTCGCGATTATACCCTTATTTTTACGATATTAATAAATTAATGCCCTTGAAAATTAGTGGAAACAAAATACGTAAGACTTAAACAAACCCTCGAATATTTATACCCCGTGATTATACTATAGTAGAGTTGGTAGAGGCGAAACCAGCATTTCAAGCTCTTCTAGGCTAGACCAAGAGTTATATAATACGTTATTAAAACTTATTGAATTTAAAATTAACATATAGCTTGATATTGTTTATGAAAAAATAGTGATTAATAATTAACTAAATATTATAAAACAAAGAATTTCACTAAAATTAAAAATTATTACACATTAATTTCTTAATTATAGATAATCTTGTTAGATATTTATTACATATTAAATAAGTTTTAACAATGTAGAGTATAAAAATATTTTTAAATGTAGTGCTCGAGTGGTGGAATATCCTACATATTTTTAATTTTTAATTTTTACTAATCCACTATTTTTTTAAGTTATAGAGAGACTTCTCTAGAAATGAAGAATATTCGCAATAACATTATTTCCCAATTATGGATGATGCGTTATGTATATGTATAGTTATCCAAGTCGTTTATTGTATTTTATTTATATGTGTTTATTTTTTTGCGAATTCTTATAAATTAATATAGAGTTATTTTCATGTAAGCGTTTATGGACACACATAATTTAGTTTTCTAAATAATATAAATTATTTTATGGTATTAATTTGTATTTTGTAAATAAAATACAGAGTTATTTATAACAATTCATTATATGATTCTATAATTAATATATTTAATTGTGTCATATGTCATTTATTGTCATCTTACATTTATCAGCTAATCAATCAACTATCATTCCAAATAATTTTTAGTTGATCAACTAGATTATCGGTTTTTATTCATACTGATAGTAGATTATTAGCTATCAGCTAAATTATCAGCTATCAGCTAGTTTATCGGCTATCATCTAGCCTTGCCAAACAGAGCCGAGAGGTGGATGAAAGAGAAAAAAAAGGAGGAGGAGAAAGAAAAAATCATAAAATCCCACTTTGTTAGGAAACTGAAAACTAATTTGAATATTTGTGTCAAAACACTTAGAGGCATTATTGAAAGTTTTAGCCATAAAAGCTTCACGGTTAATCATTTCTGGTTTGCTATTATAATAGTATAGATAGATTTGCTGAGAAAAACTTTTTTGAGAAACTATTTTTTTACTATTGAACATTTTTCTTGTAATCGACCTTAATAGTTAAATTTTGACAAATTTTGACAATAATTCAAAGTTGTAGCCAAATCATGACAATTTTTATTTTTTTTATTTTTGAGGAAACAAACAACACATTTTTTTTTTTTGGCACTCGAATTTGACAACAATTAATTTTTTTAATTATTAGCCAAATTTGGACTTATCAAATGTACACGTAACTGCGAACGTTGTGCCCAAGACCACCAAGCCTTTCAACCAATACAGGCCTCCACGTCACGTACATTGCCTGCCGCACAATACCAGCACTACGTGCCACTCTCTCATTTGCCGCTGGACCGAAAATCGATGTCCATACCGCAGAGATACAGAAGCCGTTTAACAATCGAGTCACTAGAACACAGGATCTAGGTTCATTCGTCGCGGCCCTACACCTTCCGTACGATTGAGAAAAAACAAAGAAAAAAATTCACAAAAAAAATAAATTAAGAAAAATGCCAGAGTATCCGTACTTTTGTTACAATTTCGATCTATTCGATCATGTATCTAAATGTGTGCATGAACATTTCAATGTGTATCTAGGATTCATTAATGGTAAAGTTGTAACAATAGTATGCAAATCTATTTTAAAAACTTTAAAAATTATTTTCAATAAATCTACTTTGGGCACGTAAATTTGTCACGCTTTTTAATTGTGACTTTTGATTGTTACACCAATGAGTGTGTATCAATAAGCACACGAAACTTAACGTGCGTTTTAGGGACTTCCAATTAATGCGTGCAAAATTATGTGCATTTTAGGGACTTTTAATTAGTGCGGGGCAAATTGGGCGTGTTTAAAGTGGGTTAAAATAGTTAGATCTCAACAATTAATCAAAAGTTACATTATATTTATTTGATGAACACACTCACCTAAATACTTGCCTATGTTGCATACTTTGATGAAGATGTTTAAGCACATTGGGATGTGTAGGCTTGCATTTCAAGCATTACTTCATATGTGAGTGTGTTTACTTATTATGTATGGAACGTAACCATGAGGGTTGTGGAATCGTAGGTTTTTTTTTTCAGGCATCTAAACTTTTAATTTTTGATATTTATCTAATCTCACGAGGTCTTGTCGGATACTCCCTATAGTATTGGATCGATTTTCAATTCAACACCAAAATTCACATCATTTTGGTATGGAGCTACAATGTCGTAGTCTATATATATATAGTGCAACACTGTAGTTCAACATCCTTTTGGAGTGAAGTCTTTTTGATGACCTAAAATGTTTAATGTTTGTTTTTATTATTTTGGTTGAGTTCCGCAATTTGAAATAAAAAGAAAAAATAAAGAAAAAGGATTAGACAATTTGGTGTAAAATATAGTGTAATTGGTTGGAGAAAGAAATAGTTTTTTTTTTTTTTGGTATTTTTACTTTTAAATTATTTTGGTATAATGCATTGAAGATGCCCTTAGAATTAAAATTTATTTTTTTTTCAAAAAGAAAGGTTTTTATCTGGTGTTACGTTAACTGCACTAATTAATCCCGTATACGGGCACTATTATGCCACATAAGCAAGGTAGCCCTCAAACCCCAATTTCTCATTTAAGAGAGTCAAATTTGAAATTTCGCTAAAAAATAATTTTAAAACTTTTAGCCTTGAAAGAGAGCAACAAGACGTGGACCAGATTGAGAGGGGTGTAACAGCGTCAATAATTGTACGTTTGAAGACAGTAAAACTGAGCATGCTTGTACCGCAGGGAAAGCCCTGAACCACTAATACAATAACTCAATCCACGTCCACTTGTTCTTCTATATAATCTCTCTCTTCTCATTGTTTTTCTCACCACTTGAAACCAAACAAACAGAGCAAGCGAGAAAGATTTCTGAAATTCTACTTGGATTTCGATCTGATCGAGGATCTGAGAGGTACCCGGTTGAGGAATCTGATCGAGGGAGAAGGGTTTTCGAGGGTTTGTCGTTTGATTGATTCAGGGGGGTAAGACCCGGTGTGAGCAGAGTTGTTGACATCACGGCTATATCCAAGGCGATCCGGCCTTTCATTCATGTCCGGGCTGTCCGACGAAAGGGCTGTGTAGTGGAGAGCAGCACACCTTCGCCGCACGGTGGGCGTGGAGCGTTGCCTTCTGAGGGAGGCAGCCCTTCGGACCTTCTATTCCTCGCCGGTGGTGGTTCCCTCTCTGTTGTTGTTGTTGTTAGCGTTTCCTCTGCTTTTGTTCTGTTTTAGGGTTTAGTTTGTTTTCTTAGATATTAGATTTTGAGAGAAAGAGAGAAAGAGAGAGAGAGAGAGAGAGAGAGAGAGAGTTTGTATTTGAGAGATTGAGAGATTTGGAGATGGAGATGCTGAAGATCAAGAGGGTTCCTACTATGGTGTCCAACTTCCAGAAGGACGGGGAGGAGGAGAGCGGCGGCGCCCGCCAGGGTGGGTGTGGCCGGAATTGCCTCCGGAATTGCTGTATTCAAGGTAATTTCTGTCGGACTCAAGAAATAAATTTAGGGTTTTTATTTGTTCGGTTGATTGTTCTGTGAAAAACTTGCATTTTGAAAGTTCAATCTTGGTATTTGGATTATGGGTTTTGATTTATGTGTTTGCCTAATTGGGATTTTGGATTGATTTTATGTTACTTGAAATGCTGTATTCAAGGTGGATTTTGCCTGATTCATGAAAAATTTGTGTTTTTGACATTTTTTTTTGGATGTTTGAGTTGTGGGTTTATGATTTATGAGGTTGGCTTGTAGGATTTTTGGATTGATTTTAGGGTACTTGAATTTATGTATTCAAGGTAAATGTTGTCTGATTCAAGAGAAAAAAACTTGGATTTTAAGTTATATGATTGGCAAGTTTGGATTGCGTGATTGATTTCTCTTTTTGGCTTTGTTGTGTTGTGAATTGTTTTCTTGTTTGGAGGATTTTGGGGTGTTTGAATTGTGGGTTTTGATTTGGGAGCTTGGTTATGGTGAGTAGGAGCTAGGCTCCCTCTGTATGCCTTCAAGAGGGCGAAGAGCGTTGCGAATGGAAAGTACCCTGTTGGGGAGAAAGGCGAAGCGCCTGTGCCCTTTCTCGACTCGCTCCTTCTTGGAGAGGTGAAGATTGATCTCCCAATTTCATATTTTGTTGTGGTTCATCTTTCGTATTCAAATTCGGTGGGCGAGTCCTTGTGTTGTTGAAATTAATTCGAATTCGTGTGCAGTGGGAGGATCGAATGCAAAGAGGGCTCTTCCGCTACGACGTCACTGCCTGCGAGACTAAGGTATTGATTTCATCGCCGTTTCTCTAACTTGAAAATGGTTGTTTTTGAATCAAAGGTTCGCTGTGAAATTCATGTAGTGTCAATTCATTTTGGGTTTATTGTATTCAGGTGATTCCGGGCGAGTTTGGCTTCATTGCTCAGCTGAATGAAGGGCGCCACCTTAAGAAGCGCCCAACAGAATTCAGGGTTGATAAGGTTCTTCAGCCCTTCGATGAAAGCAAGTTCAATTTCACTAAAGTCGGGCAAGAGGAAGTGCTTTTCCAGTTTGAGGAGAGCTGCGGTGATGAAGCTATGTTCATCCCAAGTGCTCCAATTGACGTTGAAAGCTCCCCTAGTGTTGTCGCCATTAATGTAAGTGTGATTTCCATGTTTATGATTATGAATGACTTGATTTAGCAGCAGCTCAGTGAACATAAATTAATTATACAATTCTGATAGAGAGAGACAGATAGAACATTATTTTCATCCTTATTGAATTGTATGCTTTGACAGATTGACATAACATTGAGATTAACTTATTTACATGTGCATATTTTGAATTAACAGGTGAGCCCTATTGAGTATGGGCATGTGCTTTTAATCCCTCGAATTCTCGAGCGCTTGCCACAGATGATTGATCGCAAGAGCTTCTTGCTTGCTCTTCACATGGCTGCTGAAGCGAATAGTCCCTACTTCCGATTGGGCTATAACAGCTTGGGTGCATTTGCGACCATTAATCATCTTCACTTCCAGGTTCCTTCCCTTTCTTATATTTTCAGATTAGTCTATGAAATGAACTGAAATTATTGGTTTAGTGATTCATAATTGATTATTTTGTGATGGGAATGGTTGTTTCATGTGACAGGCATATTATTTGGCTGTGCCCTTTCCTATGGAGAAGGCTCCTACCCGCAAGATAATTATCACTGATGATGGTGTGAAGATCTCAGAACTGTTGAATTATCCGGTTAGAGGTCTTGTATTCGAGGGCGGCAATTCTGTTGAAGATCTATCGAACATTGTGTCCGACTCGTGTATTTGCCTTCAGGATAACAACGTTCCTTATAACGTTCTCATCTCCGATTCTGGGAGAAGGATCTTTCTCTTGCCTCAGGTGATTATTGATTCTACTATCATTCCATGTTTTGATGGGATTAACACTCCGGTTGCTAATATTTTCATGTTGCAATCGTCATTTTTTCCGAGGACAGTCTCTGATTGTAACTTTGTTTTCAATTTTGTTGTGGTCAGCGTTACGCTGAAAAACAAGCTCTTGGCGAAGTGAGTGCTGAGCTTCTGGACACTCAAGTGAACCCAGCAGTGTGGGAGATCAGTGGCCACATTGTGTTAAAGAGGAAGCTGGATTATGAAGAAGCATCCGAAGGAAATGCATGGCGCCTTCTCGCAGAGGTGTCACTCTCTGAAGCGCGTTTCGAAGAAGTGAAAGCTCTTATATTTGAATCGATAGACTTCGATGGAAATGGGAGTGTTTCAAGCTTGGAAGAAGATTCCGAATTGGATAAACCGGTTGATGCTCCTCGCCGTGCCATGGTTGCAGGAAAGCAAGAATGCGTCGTGCTGCAGTAGTGACTGAAGTGGTGTCGACGATGGTGTTTATTAATCTATGATATGAAGTATCTGGTATCTGGTACATAAAATAAGGCAAACTATGTGTGCTTGTTGCCATTGTTGTTGCTTATCAATCTGTACCTCTCGGCTTTGCGAATGTCTCGCAGACTTGGTTTTTCTCGTTCGTTTCGTCGTTTCGTACTTTGTATGAATCATGTATGATGTACTGTTGTATTCCTTATTGCCTTGAAGTGTTAATGCATTGTTGTGAATTAAGTATTATCTGCTGTATTATCATTCTATGCAACAAATGAATGCCTAGTATTTGTTGCATCATTGTTTGCTTACAATCTAGGACTTAATAATAAATCTCCACTCTCATGTTAAATGAGATCCATGTGGATGTGGTGCAAATATACTAGGCTACATGCTAATATTGTGTGGTGCAGATATACTAGGCTACATGCTAATATTGTTGAGTATATTTGTTGTAGATTTTATGCGAAAAGAATCTAAGTTTGGTGGTTGGGCAATTTGTGGGGACATGCGTCATATATGCACATGTGAAGAGAAATACAATAGTTTCTTTCAATGTCTGCCAACAAAAAAAGGCTGACACAAAGGAACAGAAGTCCTATTCTACTTTACCTGTCCATAACATGTGGAACTGGCAATATAGAAGGTACATTTTGGATTTCTTTGCATTTTAGGGCCCATTTACTGGAGCAACAGACTCATCCACAACATACATGACTCTTCATGATAATGAAAAACTAATGTACCTGTACTTCATTTCTTCTGGTTTGTTATGGGTCAATTAATATTGTATTTTGTTTTTTTATTTGGACAGAAACTACACTTATCAATCTGTGTTATATAGGCTTTATCAATCAGTGTTATAATGCCAATTGATACTTAAAGAACAGGGGATTCGCAAGTTTTTTTTTTTTTTTTTTTTGCAGTGAATTAGGGTAGATTACACAAATGGTCATCTAACTTTATAATTTGTAATACTTTAGTCACTAAACTTAAGATTATAACAATATGATCACTTAGTCAGCAACTTGTAACACATTAGTCGCTGAACTTTACAATTTGTAACACAACAATCACTCATGTGGCTTGCCTTCCCAACTAGCATTGCCTAAAGAACCACCACAAATTCCTTCCCAAAATACTTTTAGTTATCTTCCTGTCACTAGTTTCACTAGAGCTTGGTTGTCGTAGAAAGAGCCGACATCCCAATCATCATCATGTTGACGACGAAGAGTCATCATGGCAACCACAATATATGGACCTCATTGTTGGCCTCAGCTTGGATAAGTAATTAGTCACCATTGCTAAATAGGTTTTGCACCCTTGCAGACCATGGGAGGGTTCCATTCCAGCAGCAAACAATTCAGCCACATGCAATCACACACTTAACTAATAAGATTGGTAAAAATAACTGAATAGGAGCACTTCTTTGCAGATCTCTTGTTTTCACAACCATATAAATAATACCTCTCAATTTTCTTGTAGAGAAATAAAAAAATATCTAACTAAAAAGTTTGTCAAACTTTGCATGCGTTTTCAAAAGAAAAAGAAAGACCATTATATAGTTTTATGCCACATGGGACTGACATGGGACTGGGGTGAGTGACTGGGTGTGGGGAAAACGTGAGTGGAAATCACGTTTTAAGGGAAGTCGTGATTTCCACTCACGATTTCCCCAGAGTGGAAGTCGTGACTGCAAGTCACGACTTCCACTCTGAGGGTTAAAAAAAAAACAGAGGCAGAAATACACTTCGTCCTGTTTTCTTCCCCTCTGCCACCGAGATCTCTCCTCTTCTTTGCTCACCTCTGCCTCATCGAGATCGTCCCTGCGACCACCGTCCCCGTCTCCACCGTCTTGCATCCACCGTCCCCTGAGCGAGTGACTGCCTTCTCTCCGGGCTCCACCGTCCCTGCGCCGTCCCTCCTCCACCGTCCATGGACCATCCTGCCGCCACCTTTCGCCGCCTCCACCTTCCTCGACCGCCTCCTCGCTCCACCAACGTCCGCTTCACCGTCCCGCGCCGCCACCAACGCCGCTTCACCGTCCCCTAGCCATCCTCGCCACCACAGTGATTTTGTCTCGTCTCTGCCGTCGTATCACGCTCTCGCCTCCACCGTCGCCGCCTCCACTTTGTCCCTCGAAGAGCCCTCTTAAAGGTCACACGCCGAGCCCTCTTGTCTCTCGCTTGGTCCTCGCCGGTCCTTCGCTCACGGTCCTTGATCGCTTTTCCGCGCCGTAGGTATATTCTTTTGTTAATTTCAAGTTCATATTTGGGATTAATTACAAATTATATTCATTAAATGTGAAGAAGCTATTTACCAAATCCAAAGATGCTTTTGACAAATACTAAACCAAATCCCCTTGAAAATCTTCAATTGAATCATTAGAGATGCATTGTCGTGTCTTGAATCATTTGCAATGCATTGTCGTGATAAGGCCATTTCCTATTTAGCTCATCTAGAAATGAACCCCTTGAACATCTTCAATTGACTTTGAAATCTCTATAAGACATTTATTTGTAGCAGTTACATAGCTTTGTTTCCAAACAAAGCTAGTCTAGTGATTTTTTTGTTTTTTATTTGTGGAAAAAAACAACAACAACTAGTCTAGTGATCAAACCGTGCCTGTTCAGAATTGTTCCATCTAGGTTTTAGAATTGTACTTTTGATATGGTATTGATTGATATTGTATTGATTGATATTGTTGCATTCACTTCTTTTGATCATGTTTTATATTCTACATATATAGATTCAATAATGACTGATCGAAGAGTAAGTTTGTTGTGCTATATGAATGGGGACATGGTCGATGGACCATCAAGAATTTCATACACTAAACCGCCCGTTCGACATCTTAGAGCGAACATGGGTTTAGGGTACGAGGAATTTATGAGTTTTGTCTATAATTCTTTGGAGATAGACAATGAAAAGATGATATCGACCATCACATATCGATATCCGGCGTACATCGGTAGTGGTACGCTAACTACGTCCCTCGTGCGAATAGATGATGAGGCGAGTCTCAAAGATGTTTGGGAGATTGTGGCGAGAATTACCACCACCAAAATGCATGGAGTTTTATATCGATTTGAGAACGAGAGATTCGTATAATAGTACAAACTGTAATATGGCGTTAGATTCTCGTGGTTTGGACCTAGCACTCAACCAAATATGGAGCGAGTCATTGTGCATCGCCCTTCATGACCGGAAATCCCGAGATGAACGAGGATCCTTGTTCTGT
Source organism: Stephania yunnanensis (assembly GCA_039657365.1). NCBI lineage: Eukaryota > Viridiplantae > Streptophyta > Magnoliopsida > Ranunculales > Menispermaceae > Stephania > Stephania yunnanensis. The sequence goes on along the minus strand of CM077583.1, from coordinate 50,085,144 downwards.
GATGAGTTGAACACTAGTGAAGACGGAGACTATTGCGGTAGTGACGAAGGTACTAGTGAAGAGAGTAGCGATGATGATACGATGATGAAGGGGTTGATGCACATCATGTTGATGATGCCATGATTCGCTACACATTAAATCGAGTCATTGCCGATGATGGCTCATTATCTTGTCCTCCAATTCCGAGCGAGCTTGGGAACGATGATTTTTTCGACGAAGAGGTCTTTGGAATTGATGGTGCGCCGTTGGTGTACGTGAATTTGTCGTACCTTCTCCTGCATTTATGGAATTGAGTAGTGAGGCATTGCAACCCCTCAATGAGAATGCTATGATCCCTTTAAGGTCTATATGGAATGAGGGAGCGAGAATTTCAAAAGGGCATGCGGTTCATGTATAAAGTAGATATCCAAAGATGCCGTGTAGTTGTATAGCATAAAAGAACACAAAGCGATTTGTGGTGACTCATTCTACACGTAATGTATGGATTGTTCGATGTAAGAAATATGTTGATGGATGCACTTGGAGGTTGCGTTGTTCGAGAAGAAAATCGCATGGAATGTTTGAGATTAGTAAATATGCAGGACCACATACATGCATCTACGCCAATTTGTCCAAAGATCATGCGCATTTGGACTCCACCGTTATATGTCGTGAAGTTGAAAATGTGGTGAGAAGAGATCCGTCCATTTCAGTTCCAGTGCTGCATCAGATGATCAAGGACAAATACAGTTATGACGTTCGTTACAAGAAAGTGTGGTTGGGGAAGAAGAAGGCAATTGCTAAAGTCTATGGAGACTGGGAAGAATCGTATAAAATGTTACCGCGGTGGATGGTCGCTTCTTCAAGAAACCAATCCAGGGACATGTGTGGAATGGCGGCATGGGGAGCCTAACGCGAACAATGAGGTTATATTCAAATGGGTTTTTTGGGCATTTGAACCTTCTATTGCAGGGCTTCGAGACATTGCGCACCAATGATACAGATTGATGGCACATTCTTGTATGGAAAATACAAACACAAACTCCTAATAGCCACTTGTTGTTGATAGTAAAAGTCATGTATTTCCTTTAGCATTTGCCATCGTTGATGAGGAAAGTCAACACAAATGGGGATGGTTTATGGCTTGCTTGCGACATCACGTGATCGATAGGGATGGTATATGTGTCATTTCGATCGACACCCCAGGTATATTGTTGGCTATGAACAATCCGCAAAATGGATGGACTCCTGAAAGGGCTCACCACAGATTTTGTCTCCGTCACATTTGCAGTAATTTTAACATGAGGTTCGGGAGCAAAGAATTAAAAGATATGGTGTACTTAGCTGGTGCACAACATCAACCCCGAAATTCAAGGCGATCATGACAGAACTTCAAGAAATTAATGCGGAATGTATTGCGTGGTTTAATGACCTTGATCGAGCACAAGGTGATGAACGCATACGACAAAGGATATCGATACGGATGGATGACTACCAATCTAGCTGGTATGGTTTATCGTGTCCATAATTTGGTACCATTGTTTATTTACTACATTTGATTTGTTACGTTTAGATGCTTATACACATATGCATATTTTGTTCCTACCGTAGAATGCTTTAACGGGGTCCTTAAAGGCGCGCGATTCTATCCCATCACCGCATTAGTGCAAGTGACATTTTATCGTGTCTTGGAGTTCTTCAACAAAAGGCGAGACGAAATAGGTGCACTTAGGTAGGGCGAAGTGTACACAAGTTACGCGTTGAAGAAGTTGTCGATTGGGCAAAGTCTTCAAAGCGGGCACAATGTGACATTAGTGAATCGCGATAATGGTACATTTGAAGTCGTCAACGCGCCACGTGGCCATCATTTGCGGAAAGGGTCTAACAAGCAAATAGTTAAATTGCGAGCTCGTAGATGCACTTGTATGAAATGGCGGTGTTATGGCATTCCTTGTTCTCATGTTCAAGCGATCTGCGCCGTGTTGCCATGGATGCTCATCAATACATTGAGGATTACTACGATTGGATGTGTACAAATCAATGTTATGCTTTGCGAATTTCCATCCCATTCCGCACGAAGATTATTGGCCAAACGCCAGACTTCCATACTCGTTACTGGCTGATCCATCTCGAAAGCGAGTTAAAAAAGGTCGCCCTCAACAACGACGTCTCCGCACAGAGATGGATTGGAGAAGCAACCAGAAACAGCCACGTCATATGCAACGTGAAACTGAATGGAGAGAGACCCCAACCACGCTGCGATGTAGTTTGTGTAAGCAGGACGGACACAATAGACGCACTTGCTCTCGTCGTCGGCAACAACAACCACCGAGTGCCTCATAGTGTCTCATTCAAGCAATGAACATTTACTTAAGCTAGCTATGCCTCTTGTCTGTTGAGGGTCATGAATGTAACTTAAATCTTATATATTTTCATGAGTTCCATTTACTTTATTCATGTTGAACTATCTCCATAGTTTTGTTAACCCTTTCCTACTTATTCATTTTGAGTGTGTTTGATCTTCTTGTTCAAAACCAAGTTTGTGGTGGTTTTATAGTGGTAGGAATTCCAATATCAGAGTATATGTACAACCCATTTTTCATGTATGCTCTGTTTTGTTTGTTTCATTTGGAAAGGTGGAGGCATGCGTTGGAGACCACAGGAACATCGATGCACGTGCTGACGAAATACAGAGAAATGATTGACATGCAATGACCGGATGAAGTAATAAATATACTTAATCATTCTCTCCAACAAGCACTTATGGTTTATCTTGTTGATGACACCGTTTTATTCAATTAATGTTATTTTCCATGCTACAGGTTGTTTGGGAACCGTATCCGGAAACATTGATAAGTGACTGCCAAAGATATTGTAGCAGTGGTCGAGCAATTTGGCGAACGAGGGCACCTTTGCTTTTCTTCTGCGTTGTCGAACTGTACAATCCGGATAGAGTAATGCGACAATTCGGTATGAAACAAAGGATACCTAATTTACATAGCACAAGTACGGAACTACATAAGATTGACTTGAGAGGGAAAACAGAAAAGGATTGGAGTGCGTAACATAGTGCTTATGTTTGCTTGTGGAACGAACGTGCTTCCAACTTAGCAACGATGAAATATTAGACGAGCCTTTGGACTTTTACGACCCGTATATGCAATGGTATCGTCGCATTACACGTCGATTCATGTCTCGTCGTGGAGCTATTCTTGAGGCATTGGTAAGTGCAATTTCATTTTTTCCTCCATGAAGTTTCATATTGTTGTTTTCATTTTACTTTCACATACAAGTTCTCGACATAGTTTATATGTAGGCACATGGAATGACATCGATCCATCGGTTGACATTGGGTGATGACGTGTCGATTGCACGCATTAGAGATGTAGGCGCATCGACTTTGATAAGCATTTGAAGCGATTATCGCATGCATAATGTGCCCACATCATTTGAAGCCTCTCATCATACTTCTCACGATGATACGCGTTCGAGGCATGGCACTCCGGTGTATACGTCTTCGCACCTCTCAATGAGCGTGACACTCCACATACTCCATCCGTTCCTCCCTACATGGCATTCGAGCCTGCGGAAGTCGTTCCATCTTCGCGCCATTTCAATACAACTCCAATAATGATGAATTTCTCTGAGAGTACAAGTACACATGAAGGTGGAATACGTGATATCGATGATATTCAGAGAGAAGATGCTCAAAATCCTAGTGATATGGGCCAGTCGAATGTCCCATTAGCGTTGAATCGTAATGTTCGAGTTGTAAAGAGAACACGTTGTGGGACTGGAAGTCATTATTTGGGGTCGGAGTAGGACTTGTGTGTAACAATAACAAGACTTCTTTTATTATTGCTTTGTACTCAATCACTTTGCAATTTTATGTATGTATGTTATGTTTGGATGTATGTATGTACTCATGCTTGTTTTAGTACTTCTATTTTGATGAATTGTTTTTTTTTCCTTTCTTGCATTGTTTGAAATAACTTTTTTTTTTCCTTCGCTTTAAACACTCCAAACTTATTTTTCCAATTAACATTTCATTGATTGTTTAGTTATTAACTTGGCCTTTGATTTTTATGATGTTAAGTCATTTTAAATAGCCATTATCATTCTTTGAATGGATTATGTCCAACTCTTTTCGGGTTTTCTGGTGTATTTCTGTCTGCCTCTGTTTTTTTTTTAACCCTCAGAGTGGAAGTCGTGACTTGCAGTCACGACTTCCACTCTGGGGAAATCGTGAGTGGAAATCACGACTTCCCTTAAAACGTGATTTCCACTCACGTTTTCCCCACACCCACTCACTCACCCCAGTCCCATGTGGCATCCTACGTGGCACTAAGTGTGTTATATTGGGAATTATTTAAGCAGATGTGTTTTTTTGGGAATTTTTTCTCCAAAATCTATTAATCAGGCAAAAACTCCCATTATATAGTAGCAGGGGGAGAGCTAGGCGCACATCAGAACGCACATCGTGATGTACGTGGGATGTCTCTCGAGATGCGATTCACATGCATCACGTGGAGCACCGCACGCACATAGTAGTAGTCGTTGTTCGTCACTGGTCACGATGGATCAAAGATGTACAAACAATTAAACAACATTAATTAAGAGGAGAAGAAGTAAAGTTGAAGAAAAAAAAAAACCACCACTAGTATGGTACTATTACTCCAAAGACTTTATGTGTCTGCTTTACGTGTCTCGAAATAAATCTAGCCTACTATTCTCATCAATTTCAACTTCTTCAGTTCTTCTTAATTAGTTATTTGATCATTGCATCTATCCATAAATGACAGACGGCGGCATCGGCACGTCCGGCATGTTATGCAAGGAGCAAGACACCCCAAACTGCAAATTCAACAGCCAGTTACTCTCCATCCACATCTCCTCTCTCTACTTGGTTGCCCTGCTTGTGCAGCCCTCTGCCTCTATCTTGGCCGCTTTCAAGTGCGGCCGCAAATACTCCCTTGTCTTTGGCGGCATTGTGTTCTTCTGCGGTGCCGCCTGTTGGACATTTTCAAAAGAAATGTTTAGTCCCACATTGGTTAAAAACTTAGTTTAAAGATTATATATACTCTTGCACTATAGTGTATGAAAAGTAAAAAATACAAGTGCTATGCAAAGTAAGCCACGCTCGCACTCTCATAGGCGCACTTGGCACTTGTGCGTGTGTGTATTGTGTGCGGGCTAACCATGGGTAAAACTTTTTACCTTGACTGAGTGGGAGCAGTTGAAACTCCGCTCCCACTACCCCATTTTCACTCTAGTCTTGACCAGTGTTCCATAAGAGAAGAGGTTTGGGGAGGAAGAAATCATCTCGAAATTAACCCTCCATTAGCTCCTGTTTTTCATCTTTTACTATGACTCTTGTAGAGACACCCTCGAATTATTGTTTGAATTGATGGTCATCATTGGATGTATTTGTGAGTTGTGACAATCTTACACAATCAAGTCATGGAGTTGAAGTCTTGAAGATATATCTAATAGTTGATAGTTAAGGGTAGCATGTGGTGTTATGAGTTGTTGCTACTGATAAAATTTCGATTTTTCACAAGTTATAGTTTAAGTCTCGAAGAGATATTCTTATAAAAAAGTCTTTGAAGAGATATTTGTAATAAATATTTCATGTACATCATCCACATCTTTGTTAATGATATGCATAGATAGTATGTATAGCTGACAATGCCAAGGCATCTGCCACTTGAGTCTTCTTAGCATTGCCTTGAAAACCCTACTGGCTTCTTAATATATGAAATTAATTTCATGACATTTGAATAATCTTAATTCTAGTAAGTCGTCTTGTGTTTCTAGCTAGGTAGTGTTTCAATTTGCAATATGATCTACTACTTAATTAGCAAATCACACCTTTAGACGCGAAATTGGAGTTATATATAGGCTCCAAATCCATACTCATCAACTTGATTCTTTCAACCGTTTTCACAAGTTTCACTACATTTCCCTGCATATATACAACTAATTCTTATAGCTCTACTCTTCCTAATCATCGCGCTTTGGGCTGCAAAGTTTGGTATCCTCTGCTCTCTTTGTCATCTATGCAGAAGATACTAATTCGGAAAAACGGTTAAGTATAGCTCGAGTCATTGCAGAAACACTTAGCTCAAGTTATCAATTCAGTAGCTAATTATGTAGTTTAGGTTCTTTTGTCAATTAGTAACGAAGGCTTTTTTTTTTTTTTTTAAATAATCGTGGGTGTTGAGCCATTTTTTTAGGGTCCCTCCCTCCTTAGCCTCGACTATTCTCATGAGTGCCAGTCAAACTGCGCTGAAGTAGTTAAGGTTGTTAAGTTAATTACTATTTTATGACACTCAAGTTTATCACAAGCTGTTGTGTTTGTGTATATATATAGCAGTGAGGCTGTAGAAAACCTACCAATATAAATTGATTATTGTTGATCATTACTAAAAAGAATGGCATTATGTGAGAACCAACTCTTAATTCGAATTAACTCTTATTTTCACCATCCAATAATCCAGGGTGTTATAATCCTTAAACAACTACAACTCGAACCAATTAGAATCACACTCGGACTCCGGTTACTTAATTAATTGTTTGTCAAGTCGAGGCTCGCACTTTCTATTTCAAGACCAAAATAGATTGTAATTTGACAACAACTCCAACTTTCTAATTCCGGTACTACACAACTCTATAAGACTCCCAGTTCAATCAACTTTATAAATCACTTCAACTTCGTTTAAACCTACCAATCAAGAACTGTCTTCAACGAATTAAAGCTCCCAGTTCAATCATCTTTAGTTCAAGCCATGGACGGTGGTGATGATGGTTTGATCATGTCTCCTAGTTCTTTTTCTTCCTCTTCGTTTGTTGATCACAAAGAATGCCGAGAATTTGGTGAAAAAATCACAGATCCCGGCGTCTCCAATCCTCTCATAGAGTGGTTGGTGAAGGACTTGTATGATTTCGGACTTCAACCCGAGGTGCACAACACCAAGACTATACAACTCCATGCCGAATATGCTGTTAATTGGTCGAGCAGTGAGGAGAATACTCTTGTAACTCTTTGGACACTATTAGGGTGCCCGAAGATAGAGATCTTCGTCGACAATGAGAGCATTGATGCTCAATATCCTGCTTATGTCCATGAAGGACTTTGGAGGACTCTAAACAACAAGTTTCTATCCTCATCTTCCAAGTTGTGTATATTTACCTGGTGATTTTATTTTGTTCCATTGTAATTTTTTTCTTCTTGTTTTGTCAAAACATTGCAATTTTTTTTTTTTTTTACCTCATTGAGAGACAGTTTAATTTGTAAGTGCAAGTGTTAAAACGTAGATCATTGATGAATGGAAGCCACATAGTGTTAATTTGATGGAGAATTCAGTATTTGTGCTTTGTCTTCATTGTTTTTATTTGGATACATAGGAACTATATAGCCTCATCATTCAGTGTCATATATAGCTTTTATGGTGAATCCAGGGAACATTATATTGTTTCAGATTTATCCACCAAAAACGGTTACTGTATATATTGCAAAAATGTGATAATCATGAAGCTCTTAACATCATATATAATGAATGAAAAGCTGTTAATTCACAAAGAATACAAGATTCTACATGCCAATTGGTGATTTAATAGACAGGGGGGATTCCTGCTTTAATTAGTCATATTTAGAATGTATTCGAAAAGGTTATGTAACCTTCTTCCACATCAATGCTCGAAATGCGCCGATCGACTATGAGCTAGCATCAAGGCGACTGCAATGGACCACATTGTTGGCCTCCTCAGTTGGGGATTGTCATGTGTGCAAGCATGAACAGTCAATTGGATACAAGTTTCTATTTTTTAGGATAAGAGTTTTATTCCAACTTTAGTTCTTGTTACTTAAAGTGTATTAAAATACACGTGCAAATCAATTTTTATACAGATCGAAGCATCAAGAAATAAAAGAACCAGATTTCAGTTCTTGTTTTTCTTCCTTTTATATAGATCAGTTTTTCTTCTCTCTCTATTCAATTTTACTTCTCTTTGATTTTCTCCAACAGAGTTAGTCAGCATTCATAACTAAGCCTACGAGCTGCGATGTATATTGCCTAGAAATTGTTTTTTTTACCTTGTAAACAGAATCGATTGAGAGGGTAAGTGCGCGCCTCCGAGTTTAGGAACAATTAATGCAAGTATAGCTTCTTCGGGGTAGGGCTTATTTAGGACTTCGTTGTACAAAATATATATATATGGTTTCGCTAGCTAGTTTGCAGTATATATGTTACTTAACAAAGAAAATGTAGTGGAAAGAGAATGCCATCATCGGTGCGACAGACCCCTTTTACTTGGCCATAGATTAATTTTCTTGATTGTAGCTTCCTTGGCCAAAATAAGTTCATAAATTAAGGACTAATAAATCTAGCTTAGGAGAAACATCTCCATATATTGAGCATACCCACAAGAAAGCCTGTAGTTAATTGGATTTATTCTGATCAAGTGAACAATATTAAGGGGTGTTTGCTTAAATTGTATACTTAATTCAGTATGTTTGCCTTCGGGGTAAAGCTTGATGGATACGATAGAGTTACATGAAATGTTTATACTCTACGATAGAGAAATTGTCGTGACGAATCGCCGCAGAATACCCAAGATCGTAGTCACACGAATACACCTAAAGATGAACAAATCACAGAGAAAAGATGAACACAAGAATTTACATGGAAAACACTAAAATTAGGGAAAAAACCACGGGCAAGAAACAAGACAATCCAATATCAATAGTTTAGTACACAAAGGAAAAACATCCTCTATCTAAACCCCTGATGGAAACCCCAACAAGATTCAATCTCACAATGTCGTGTACCCGCTCGCAGGCTCGTACGCTAGATGCACAATCGGTCTCACGACACTATGTATTTATCCCGCTTGACAAAGCCACTACGCTCAACACCTTAACATTATATCCTTTCACTTAACCGTACTCACATTTTTATAGGTGTTACATGCTTGTACACGTAAACCAACACAAATATTAAATCTTAATTGGAATACAATACGTTAACGTAGTTTGTATCCAATTACTAAGTAATCCTATATGTAATCACCATGTATGTATGAATTCATATAGGACACTAATTTGAGTCCAACTCAAATTACAAGTTTGAGCCACTTGATTCAACAAATCTTCACCTTGGTGAAAACTCACTACCTTGCTCTTACTACACCGCCCTCTTGGGCTACCATTTTCAACATCGAGAATGAACCAAGTCCAATCCAGCCTGTTTGGACTTACCAACAACTGGAACTCACTACTTGATCAACTTTTGAGGCCCCATATCTTGCTCCATGTTTTTGGACTAAAACAAACAAGTTCCTTTTCCTCCACCAAAACAAATAAGTTCTTCTTCCTCACACCTTTCATGGCCAACGAAGACTTCTAGAATATTTTCAATACTCCATCTCGCCCGGAGTACTTGTAACCCTCAGAATCTAATTCGGAGAGAGAAATCAGATTTTAAGTACAACTCGACACATGTCAAACATCTCGAAGCGTCATGACGCGTCCATCAAACGACTTCAGCTGAACTTCATCGACTCCCGATATCGGTCGCAGAGAGTCATCAACCATTAACATAACTTTGCCACCCATACAAATTGCATAATTATCGATCCATGCCCTATGTATGTACACGTGTTGTGGCACCTCTGTCAATTGCCCATTCCCCCTTCTGATCACCAATCATATTCTTTGCAAGACACATAGGATAACTACTATCAGTCTTAAGAACTAACAAATTGTTAGTGTCGTCACCTTTAATATCAGAATCCCCCTTTGTTGAACATGAGCTTTTTTTGCCGAACTCGCACTTTTACTTTTCCTATTCCCGCAATCTTTCTCCGAGATGCCCTGCTTGATCGCATCTCCAACAGATTACTTTCATGTACTTTTTGGAACATTTCCTTGCAGCTACCAAACTAGAGTTTTGTTAGATGAACCGTTGTCGTCACCTTTCATTACCTCGAAATTAACATAGTTGTGATCTTTGCTAAATTGATGGTTTCCTTCCCATACATCAGCGTTGGCTTCATGTGCTTGAACGAAGGCGAAGGTGACCAGATGAGTTTGAGTGCCTGATCTTCATTACTGACTTGCACTCCCTACTCCTCAAGTTTCAAGACAATTTCGTTAAGAGCACTAAGATGATTAGTAATACTTGTACATTCATCTATCTTTAAGTGATGGTACCGCTCCTTCAGGTAGAAATGATTTTTGACATGCTTTTCGTCATATACATAGTCTTCAATTTCTCTCAAAGATCATTCCTCGAAGAAATATTCCTCATGTTTGAAAGAACTTTCTTTGCCAAATTGAATCTTATGATGCTTGTCGCCCTCAAATCCAACTCTTTCCAATTCTTATCACTTTCTTTCCTACGACCCTTCAATGCTTGACGCAGCCCAGATTGAATGAACAAATCGTTGACTTGAATTTTCTACAAGCCAAAATTTATCTTCTTGTCGAACTTCTCTACATCGAACTTCATCGCACTTGTGTAGTTCGACATCTCTGAAACTTCACCTTAATAGTGTAATCCCCCCAAATCGAAATTTTGACTCTGATACCAATTTGTTGTGACGAATCATTGCGGAATACCTAAGATCGCAGTCACACGAATACACTTAAAGATAAAAAAAACTACAAAGAAAAGATGAACATAAGAATTTACATGGAAAACCTCAAAACTAGGGAAAAAACCACGGGCAAAAAAAAGGCAATCCACTATTAATAGTTTAGTACACAAAATAAAATCATCATCTATTTAAACCCCAGATGAAAATCCCAATAAGATTCAATCTCACAGTGTCACGGGCTCGTATGCCACGACACACACTCGACTCTCACAACAATATGTGTTACGTGCCCGCTTGACAAGGCCTGTATGCTCAACACCCTACTATATTCTTTCACTTAACCGTACTCACCTATTTATAGGTGTTACATGCTGTACACATAAACCAACACAAATATTAAATCCTAATTGGAATACAACACATTGACGTAGTTTGTATCTAATCACTAATTAATATCCCATGTGTAATCAACGTCGTGTATGCATGAATTCATGTAAGACACCAATTTGATTCCATCTCAAATTACAAGTTTGAGCCACTTGATTCAGCATAAAATACTGGAGCAAAACTTCTTAATACTGTGAATGACTCTTAGGGATGACATGAAATTGAAAGAGAACAAAAAGCAAACTCAAGGTATTGTTCTGTATCCAAATTAATGTACGGACAAGGCGGTTGGAAGCGATGTGCCTCCGACTTCAGTGAGTTCCGTTAATCCAAAATCTGCAACCTACTGTACAAAAAATTAGACATTAGACTAGAGGAAGCTCATAAATGTTCACAAAATCTTATATAGTATTGTTTCATAGTTCCGACCTTCCCATGGAAGTTCTTGTCAACCAAAATGTTTGCTGACTTGATATCCTGATGGATATACACGGGGACAGTATGTTTGTTGATATATTCAAGCACCCTTGCTGAATGAAGGTTGTACCCTTCTAGACCATGGAGCAAACAATTCAGCCACACTCATACACTTAACTAAGATTGGTAAAACTGAATAGTAACGGCCAATGGCGGAACTAGAAAATCTTGTTAGAGGGGCGAACTTTAGACGGAACTACAAAGGGTCTTGGGGTTTAGGAGGGCGACCATATGAAAAACTAAGCATAAATATTTTTTGAGCGTGGCTATGAGCACCCCACCAATTACTAAAGGCACCCCCATTTAAGGTTTTTTCCTACTCCAAATTGTACATCAATGGAAATGACACAATTGCCCCTTCATATAAATAAACCACACTACCACCAACACACATTCCATCCAATTTTGGGGCACCCCACCTCCGCCTCTCTCATCTCCATCGAAACCCAAGTGTTCCATCGGCGGTCGTGCATCGATGCTTTCACGTTCACAACAATCGATTGTGTGGAACAATCAATTTCAATCATATTGAGCTTTGAATCAACTGTTTTGGTGTGACAAAGAGTGTGTTTGGAGTTTTGATTTTTATTGTAGGGCTTTCTAGATCCGACCATTTCAAAGTGGTTTTGAGCATCAAATGGACCAAGGTAACACAATGGGGTAGAAAGAGCTACAAGAATAGATATTTGTTGTTGTTTTTTGTGAATTTTTTCGATTTTTAATAAGTCTCGGTTCGTAGTGGCAGAGACTTATCATTAAGTCTCTCGACATAGTGTGCGAGACTTATCATTAAGTCTCGGTACGTGCGGTGACCGAGATCTGTTGTAATCGAGACTTATCAATAAGTTTTAGTTAGGCCTGAACGGAATTTTGTTCATATTTTCGACCCTGTATGGCCTATAACCACGGGGTTTCAAAAAAAAAAACCAAGAAAATGAATAATATACAAACAAGGCCACAACAACACATAAAATGCAACAACAATGAAGCGCCGCTCATGCCATCAAAACACAACAACAATAACAACACCAACAACAACAACAACACCACCAACAACAACAACAAGAACAAGAACAAGAACAAGAACAAGAACAACAACAACAAGAACAACAACAACAACAACAACAACAACAACAACAACAACAACAACAACAACAACACAAAACGCAAACAAGGCCGCCAAAAATCTCATACAACTCCGTCTCGCCATTTGCACTCTAGGGTTAGAAGAATTTCATGGTTGTGTTGGTTGGGATAGGCATCGTACGTTAGGCGTTGGGGTGTGACTATAAGTGTGTGCGTGGGATGCTCAATTTCAAGAACAGGGGTATTAATGGCATTTCACCCCAATTTTGTTGCGTGTCTTCGATAAACACTTGGTGCCCTTTGTAATGTGATGCCTTCGGTAATGGGTGGGGTGTCATAGCGGGGCTACTATATTTTTTTACTATACGTAGATGTACTATAGGGGTCCCAGAGATTAGGGGCAGCCGCCCCCTGCCTTTAGATCCGCCCTTGGTAACAATTCTTTCCTGTCACTTGTTTTGCCAACCAAGGGAAACCTAGTATTGGCAAATCAACAGTGGATGCACTCATTACATATATCTTTCAATGCAGTTCAAGGAACTTGATGAATCATATAGTTCCAAAGTGCGCATCGATAGTGGGAACATGTGTTAATTATGGAAGTTAAAGGACGAAGAATAATTGTTATTCAAACACTATCAAGTAAATTAATCAAGAGGGTTGTGGTGGGATGACGGTTGTGGTGGGATGACACACAGGTCCTTCCTCCTTTAAACAGAGGTCTCGGTTTTTGAACCCTAGTTAGAAATGGAAACTCTTAAGGCAGGCTAAAGGTTGTCCCAAGATTGATCCAAAGTATTTAGAGGCTTTGGGCGAAATTATAATTTGGAGGCCCCTCAATTATAGATGTGTGGAAAAAAATAAATTCTTATACCTACACTAGAAACGCAAATCTCATAAAAAAAACTTGTTCAATTGATGCATAATAACGTGATCAAAGCCTCTCAAAATATCTTTAAAATATTTTACATTAAGTAAAAGTCAATCATACTGGAAAAAATAAGAAGTAAATTGTGTATAACACATACAAAATGCAAATTAGAAGATAATGTCACTAAAAATGAGAGAATACCTATAAAAAAAAAAGAGGAGAGAATAAGTTGAAAGAGCTACTTAATTATACAAGTAGAAAATTTAAATTTAATTTTAAAAATCTATAAATAATTTGCTAAGCAACAATCTATTACTTAATTATATATATAAGTGGGGCCCTGAGGGGGTGGGGGCTGGGGCGGTCGCCCCACTTGCCCCCTTTGGGATCGACCATGTTTTCGCCCTTGTGGTCTTTTCCTCTCGAGTACATGATTAGTTTGAGCAAGGTTTCGGATACCCTGACTATATATAATCTAAAAAAAAAAAAAACACAATCAGGTTTCAATTAAAGCTCATTGGTTATGTTTTATATGTGCTTGGACCTTGGCTAAATCATTTAAGTGTTGCACCATCTACAACTCTAAGGACCGATGTTGATCATTATTAAAAAGAATAACACTCCGACACACAACAATCCACCAACTCTTAATTTGAATTAAACTTGAAGTGATTAATTTTAAGACCATGTATTTTTTATTATTTTTACTTTGAAGTAATTAATGAGTAGTACTCCATAACGGCTATGTACCGAATTCCTTGAATTTGGTTTCGAAAAAAAACAAAAAAAGGTTTGCCGTTATATTCATGATCCAGTAGTCCAGGTACGTTTGCCGTTATATTCATGATCCAGTAGTCCAGGGTACGTTTGCCGCTATTTTCATGATCCGGTAGTCCAGGGTGTTACAATCCAACTTTCTAAAATCATATACGGACTCCAATTTTCTTGTTTTTGAGGTTTATGTAGTTTGACAACAACTCCAACTTTCTAAAATGTCGGTAACTCTCTACACAACTATTGCTATAAATACTCAACGAATTAAAACCCCAGTTCAATCAACTTTATAAATCACTTCAACTTCGTTTAAACCTACCAAGAATTGTCTTCAACGAATTAAAGCTCCCAGTTCAATCAACTTCAACTCAAGCCATGGACGGTGGTGATGATGGTTTGAATAACTCTCCTAGTTCTTTTTCTTCCTCGTTGTTTGTTGATCACGAAGAATGCCGAGAGTTCGGTGAAAAAATCACAGAACCCGGTGTGTGCAATCCTCTTATAGAGTGGTTGGTGAAGGACTTGTATGATTTCGGACTTCAGCCCGAGGTGTACAACGCAAAGACCATAAAACTCCACGCCGAATACGCTGTTAATTGGTCGAGCAGTGAGGAGAATGCTCTTGTAACTCTTTGGACACTATTAGGGTGCCCGAAGATAGAGATATTCGTCGACAATGAGAGCATTGATGCTCAATATCCTTCTTATGTCCATGAAGGACTTTGGAGGACTCTAAACAACAAGTTTCTATCCTCGTCTTCCAAGTTGTGTATATTTACCTGGTGATTTGATTTTGTTGCATTGTAATTCTTTTCTTCTTTTTTCGTCGAAACATTGTAATTCTTGTTTTTTTTTACCTCATTTGAAAGACAGTTTAATTTGTAAGTGCAAGTGTTAAAACGTTGATCATTGATGAATGGAAGCTACATAGTGTTAATTTGATGGAGAATTAATCAGTATTAATTTGTGCTTTATCTTCATTGTTTTTATTTGGATATATCAGGAACTAACCTCATCAATCATTGTTAAATTATACAGCTTATATGGTGAATGCAGCGAACCTTGTTTCAGATTTATCCACCAAAAACAGTTTCTATACATTGCAAAAATGTGATAATCATGAATCTCTTTAACATCAAAATGAATGACAAACTATTAAAAATAATCATCAGTAGAATAAGAGAAATTATTAATTCACAAAGAATACAAGTTTTTGTTTCTTAGTAAAGCTTACCACATGATGGGAGCCTAAAAAAAAAAAAACATGCCAATTGATGACTTAATGGACAGGGGATTTGTAATATTTTTACGTCGAAAGACCATCCTTTTTTCGACAGCATACTTTTGCTTTTCCTGATTCTTGCTTAGTGATACATTGAGAATGCATTGGAATGAAAAGGTTATTTAATCTTCTACCACGTCAATGCTCGAAATGCATCTGTCGACTATGAGCTAGTTTGTTGCTATCTTCCAGTCATTAGTTTCACTAAAGCTTGGCTGTCGTAGAAAGAGCCAACATCCCAATCTTCATTAGTTGAAGAAAGAGTCATTAAGGCAACCACAATGGATCTCATTGTTGGCCTCAGCTGGGGATTATCATGTGTGCAAGCCTTGGCAACCTGAGCCATCTGCATACATGAACAATCAATTAGATGAGTGAGTCAACTTTGCTACTAAGGCTATGATGTATGTCTAGACATTAACTGTTCTCACCTTGTGAACTGAATCAAGAGGGTAAGTGCTTCCGAGTGTTGGATCAACTAGTGTACGTAGGCATTCTTCGGGGTTAGGCTTATTTAGGACTTCGTCGAACTGCGAAAAATATATGGTACAGAAAGATTTATATTTTTTCTAGCATGCAGTGTGATGCATGACAACGAAATGTATGGGAAGAAGAGAAATTATATCACCAGCGTGACAAGCCCCTTTGACTCGGCCATAGACCTGTTTTTCTTGACAATAGCTTCCTTGGCCGAAATAAGTTCATACAGGACTACTCCAAAAGCATATACATCTACCTTAGGGGAAACGTCTCCATACTGCGCATACCTACAAGAAAACATGTGGTTAATTGGATTTATTCTGATCGAACAATCAGAATATATACTTGAGAAGGGATGTTTGCTTAAATTGTATGCTTAATGCAATATGCTAGGCCTCAGGATAAAAGCTCAATGAGATGATAACGATAAACGTCATATGTTTATATTCTAATTAAGATAGATTAATAATTGTGCAGAACTTTTCAATTTTTCGAACATTATAACTCTTAGGGATGACATAAACATGGCGGACACACTTTGAAAGAGAACAAAAAGCAAATTCAAGGTACTATTGCACAAAAGGTTCAGTTCGTGAAGAGAAAAAGATAATCTGAAAGTTATCATACTCCGGGGACATGTATCCAAATGTACCGACAAGGCGGGTTGGAAGTGATGTATTTCCAACTTCAGTGAGTTTCGTTAGACCAAAATCTGCCACCTACAGTACAAAATAAGACTAGATCACTAAGCTTCATAAACCTTTTTCACAAGATCTGATATATTAATTATTTGAAAGTTCTAACCTTCCCATGAAAGTTCTTGTCAATCAAAATGTTTGCCGACTTGATATCTCGATGGATGTAAACAGGAACCGTATGCTCGTGGATATATTCTAGCCCCCTTGCTGAATCAAGAGCAATTTGCAGCCTCGTAGACCATGGCAGGGGTTCCATTCCTAAAGCAAACAATTCAGCCACACTCAAATACATTTAACTAAGATTGGTAAAAACTGAATAGGATTTTTCCGGACAGTTATTTCTGTTGATCTTACCCGGATTGCGCAAATGTTGGCTTAAGTTTCCATTCTCTATGTATTCATAAACAAGGAATAGGGATCCCTCGACACAATATCCGATCAAGCGTACCAGATTCAGGTGATGAACATGTGTCAAGACTTTTAATTCAGCAAGGAATTCTTTGGATGCTTGCATATCCATCTTCTTTATTGCTGCTTTCTGCAAAAAACCAATAAGAAATCATACAATGTGTGAAAAAAGAAATAGAAACTTCTGATTATAATCTTTAGTGAAACCTACTTAACAAGCTTTTGGGTCCTGCTTTACAGAAGCATCGGTGAATTATGTTTTTATTTTTCTCAATTACATTTTAGTTCTCTTTTCATGCTTATCCAACCAAGTTCAAACTTTGAAGTCATTCTCTTCTCATGTGTCAACAAACCTCAGACACCACGTTATTCACGTCATAAATGACGGAGACTCATATATTCTTCAATATAATTAAACAAGAGCTAGTCCAGTAATCGAGCAGATCGCTGTTAAAGGAAATCACATATAAATTGGGGTGTCATAGCAAGATTTTATCAGAAGAGGAAAGAATAAGAGAAGAGCCGTTGTGCTGGTTTGGACTCTGATACATCCAAGGAAAACTTGCAAATGTCTTAGCCAGTTAGAAATCTCGACGCTCTAAAAATTGAAGAAACTCGAAGAGATAGACTTAGACAATGTATCGAATTCAAAAGATCACCAAGCTTCACATTAAGTACTGCATTAAATCAAACTGAATGGAATAGTTAAATCCATGTAACTGACCCCAACTAATTTAGATTGAGGCTTAATGTGATGTTGCTATGACAATTGTATTTGAAGATTTCGACAGCATAACTTACAATACAATGTCGATCCTACGTACTATACTTTCTATCAACGATTATGCTATATATATATATGAACACTTAGTAATTACTGCAACTGCATATGATCTTTATACTCAAGAGCAGATAGTTTGTTCTAAAATATGTGTATGAACCTGCGATACGAACCTCTCCTCTTAGTTCAGCATAATAAACTGCTCCAAAGCCACCTTGACCAATTCTGTTTGAATCATTGAAGTCATTGGTGGCTTTGGCAAGCTCCTCGTACGAAAATTCCACCGATTTGTCCATCGTGATGCCTGTAAGACCAGGGGAACCCCCAAACCCTGCTGTTTCATGATCAATCTTTTTAAAGCCACTTCCGGAACCTATACCAAGACAATGTAGACCATCCCGAATCGCTTTAGCATATCTACAAGGGAGTAAAAGTAGCATTGTTGAGTAAAAAGCTTGAAACGTTTGTAAGGATCATATACCTTCTCCATGTTGAACAGACTGGTGTCCTGATACAGTTACAGGACCTAATTCTACGGTGCATGGTTTTGCCCTTAAAAGTCGCCAAAAGCACAAGCATATAACCACAAGTAATGCAGCAGCAACAAATGCTCCAACCGATATGCCTGCGATTGCTCCCGCGGATAAACCTGCTCGAATTCATTGACTATCAATCTTTTCTTTTCTTTTTTTTTCTATTGATGTAAAGTTTAATAAAGTATCCAAATTCTGAAAAGAAGGCGATGTCACAAATACCACCTGTACTGCAAAAAAGATAAAGAGCAAGAAATTGAACTGTAATGTTAGCTAACTCTGATGGAAATAATGTACCCTGAAGTAACTCATCGCTAAAAAAGCGCGAATGCTTGTCTAACTTACCTTGATCTCAGTGGTGGAAATTTTCCATTTTCATCTGCAAGAACCCAAGAAACATGACCACTAGTTAGATGAGCTTTAACACCCTCACATTATCTTCATAGTTTATGAAACAACATTGGATGGAGCTCTCTAATAGGCTCAAATCGACTTTGCTCGGGAGAGATACCATCTGCCATTAATTTCATTATATTTTTATATCGAATTTCTTTAGTTCCTATTGTGCGGAATTTCTTAATTAGTTAACTGGGATATTTGCACGTCGTCTTTGGATGGCAAGGACATATTCGAAGACAACTAGAAACTTCAATCCGATGGAAATTGAAAAAAGTTCATCTACTCCTATGTACTCAAGATGACTTAAGATGCATTAATTAACAAGTAATTAAAGGATTTTGAACGCACTTCATCAAGTGCATTAAATGGAGCTGAGTAAAAGAGTTTGACTTATGTAGTTAGACCTTAACTAATTTGAACAAACTCTATCTAGTTGACCTTAACTAATTTGACGTTAAGGCTTTGCTGTTGTTGGTGAATTCTATTTTTCATTTTCTTCATACAACACTTAAGCATTATAATTAGAAATTGTAATTCAAGCCCACAATACAAGCACACAATTCCTAATTAAACTCTATGCAGTTGACCTTAACTAATTTGAAGTTAAGGCTTTGCTGTTGTTGGTGAATTCTATTTTTCATTTTCTTCATACAACACTTAAGCATTATAATTAGAAATTGTAATTCAAGCCCACAATACAAGCACACAATTCCTAATTAAATTACTACACGCACTCACATGTAGAGGTTACAAAAATTCGGGTTTGGATGAATTTGGGTCTGGACAACCCCTACTATAAAGAAGTATGTTAGTTGCTCGGACTCGACCCGATTTTAAATTTGGACAAGACTCGCTTGTTTAGACCTGTTTTGATTAAAATTTGGGTTGTTCAATTATCCGGATTTATCTCAATCTTGAAAAGTAACTTCTTATATTGAAAGCCTCTTCAAATATTAAAATGTACACATTATAATTTCATGTTATGTAATTTGGAAAAGCAATATCAAATTCATGTTATTAAACATTTAATGTCACGAAACAATTATTCAAGTATAAGAAAATAAAATTTAATTTATTCTACAATCAAAGATATCTTCAATACATTAATTTTTATATGTATTAGAGTAGATTAATGATTGTTAATCTATTAAATAAGCGGTAAGTGTTTAATATACTCATTTATCAAATAAATTTATAAATATATTTAAAACTCGAATCAAGTCCAAGCGGGTCTGATCTATAAGACCTTGTTCAAACCCAACCCGATTTAAAATTTGGACAAGGGTTTTTGTTCAGACACGACCCGAATTTGTTAAAATATTGTCCAAATCATTTTTTATTTCAAGCCAGACAAAATCGTGCCAGCGGGTCCAGACACTAAATTGTCACCCCTACTCACAGGGGTGTGCCTGGAGTAGGAGCCTCAAGCCCACAAATAAAAATCTCCCAGCTCATGTGTTTAACTTAGTATACATATATGTTTTTATAAAAACAAATAAATGAATGACAAAGTTTGACCTTTAAACGGCTTTAAACGGTTAAGCCTACTAAAAAAGCCCCTCCATTTGTTCACAACTAAACTACACATTTTTTATTCTCGGTCCCAAATCTAAATGAAGGAGGAAAAATGTTTGAAAACAATTTTTAAAGTATAATAGTAATTTGATTTTAATAATTGATAAGGCAAAAATAAAATAGTTTAATGAAGACCCTTTTTAATTTGTTTTTGATAATTATAGGGATAGTATTTGGTTGCATCTTCTCAATAAACATCCTCATCTAAATGCTCCAACTTTTGATCAATATATCAAGCCTTAAAAAAAGAAAGAAAAAAAGTCACCCTAGCTAATTGGCCCTACCTATACATTGAACGGACCAGATAATCAATGAAGGGTCAACTACTCTCACATTAACCTATTTTCATATGTAAACATATGTCCTGATCCCCTAATCATACGACATAAAATATAACACAAAGTCACAAACCATTCCCAATGTGACAAATCACACGCTTGAATTTTAACATTTTCATTTGTCTCTTCTTCTACCGGATTATCTATCATTAATTATCTCCCAACCCCTCCCAACATGACAAGTGTCAAACGTTCAATAAAAAGGCGTCAAAATCAGACGGTCAGGATTTGACTCACCTCTAGCCGGCACGAACACGGGCCCACTCCCGAAACTAAAGTTCGACCCGGGATTGTACATCCGTAACAGATCGGCCGGCAAGCCTGTCTCGGCAGAAACCCGCGACAAACTCTCCCCCTCTCGTATCGGGTACGTCTCGAACAGTCCATAATCCCTCGAGATCGGTGCGTCCCCACACGAGCAGTTAATCGTGACGTTGATGTTGGCGAAGTCAGGAATCTGAGTGGACTTGTAGCTGTTGACTCGCTGGACCCACTCGGGCGTGGTCAAGTTGGAAAAGGCGTTTCGGGCAATACGTTCGTAGGTATCGGAGTGTAGGGTGGTGTAGGCGAACACGTGGCCGAGAAAATCGCCGTTGATGCAGTAGCAGGAGAAGGGGATGTTGACACGTGTCCCGGACTGGATGGTGTTGGGGTTTGGGATATTGGGGTTGTAGGGGAGGATTTTGGGGATGGGCGTGGAGAAGAGGTGGGAGATGTAGGAGAGGTTGGAGCCCTCCCAGATGAAGTAGGAGGCTAGGGACACGTGGCACCCTCTCGTGCATGGTGATTGGTGAGTTGATTTGATGAAGATTGATGAGATTAGGAGTGGCAGCAGTAGTGTCGTTGTGGAGGACATTGTACGTTGATCGACGTTGTTGAGTTGATTTGATGAAGATTATTGATAAGCATATGGAGTGGAATTTGATGAGAGAGATGAAAAATGTTCATCATGACGTACGTGGGTGATGGGTGGTTTTGGGTTTTAAAAATTCTTGGGTGTGCGTCGGCATTAATGTTGTGTTGTGTGTATTTGATTCCCCAACTCGGACAGCCAACTCGGACTTTGTTTTTTCTTTGTTAGTAGTTTTTTTTTTTTTTTTTTTTTCGTTGTTAGTAGCTTTCTTCCTTCTTTTTTTTGTCGCACTGTAATCACCCATCATTGACTAAATAAACTCTATTTTTTTTTTGTTGAAGAGACACTCTATTTTTTTTAATTAGTTTAGAATTAATTTTTCTAATGGTTATCCAATTTTATAAATTATAACATGATCACAAAAGTTACCTTTATAATACAAAAATCACAAGCCTTTTAAAATTTTTACAACAATGGTCGCTCAAGTTTTTTTTTTTTTTTTTTTTTTTTTTTTTTTTTTTTTGATTATTTTCTAGCAAAACTGCCAGCGTGGCAATGATGTGGCGTCACGTTAGAAATTAAGGGTAAAAAATATCCCTTACTCCAAATTAGTCAACTTATTTAATTTTGTTACAAAAATCGAGAAATCCTTAACCTAAAATAATAAATCCCGAAATTTAAACCTAAAAGATCTTAAAATTTATATATTTCCAATCTCTAGAAATTAAAACTCCTAAAAAATAGTTTCATTTTTATAGTGTGAATATTTTACATTTAATTTTTTGAAATTAATTAATCATTTTGTTTATAATTGATATTTGTTTGCATTAGATTGTAATTTTTTTCTTTTTTTTTGAAACGTTGTAGGAGATGTGTTGTTGCAAATTAGTTTGCACGATTTGTTATTCCAAGTGAAAATGGTTTATCTATATTTTTAATTATAAATTCTCATACTCTTTTAAAAAGTTTACGTTATTGTACCAAAAAACTACAGAGATAAATCACCTTCGTAGAAAAGATAAATAATATTTAAGATGATGTAGAAATAGTTCAGCACCAAAACTAAAATGTCATTTTTTTCTTATTAATTTTCTTTTGGAGTGAATAATGTTTTCAGATAGTGGGGATTGTGAAATAAAAAAATTAGTTGTCTAATTTAGAGTGAGGGGTATTTTTGAGCTTTAATTGCCAATGTGACGCCACATCATTGCCACGTTGGCAAATTTGCTAGAAAATGTTAAAAAAAGCTTAGGTGACCATCATTGTAAGATTTTTAAAGGGTTTGCGATTTTTGTATTACAAAGATAACTTTTGTGCTAAAATTTTATAATTCATAAAGTTGGGCGACCGTAAGAGAAATTAACCCAATTAGTTTATGTTCTCAATAGAAATGACATATTTTCAAAAGATAGGGAGCCTTTATGCAAGCCTTGAGTGCATATAACGCAACATTACACTTCAGACATTGCCTGTTGTGTCAGTTTACATCAACCGACACTATGTTTCAAGTTTTGGTGGGAAATGACCGAACCTATGGTCTCTGACACACAGAACTGAGATAAAAGCAGTTGTGTTAGTTGGTGTCAACCGAGATATATACATATGTCTCGACACAAAGCCACCGAGACCACTTGTATATAAGTTTCAGTGGTCGCCCATCGAGTTGAGTATAAGACCACCTTATTTGTGTGTCAGTTGGTATATACTTACACTTTAATATGAGTCTCGACAAGACATGACCGATAGCACTTCATGACTCTCGGTCTTGTGTAATCGAACAACATATGGATCATAAAAAACCATCATGTGATAGCTAAATCTAACTAAAATGTGTATGAGAGGAATTAGGGGTTGCTATGCGAGAGAGAAGTAAGGCACGAAAGGAAAACGATGACTTTGAGTTCGTTTTTATGAGTTTTGGATGGTGAGGTGCGTTGGTTGACATCAAGAGCATTTTGGTAAAAAATTGGTGTACTTTCACAAAATTGATGGGTGCCCAAAAAATGGGTTGCCCTCAATTCAAGTTAGGTGCCTATATCGCGACTCTCTTTTTCCTCCCCTTCACAAGTGATGAGTCTTATTGCATACATGTACTATATTGATATTAATGAGCTGCAATGTATATTTAACATTATTATTTTTGTTTGTTTGATAAGAAAGAAATCATAATTTGCTTTCATTAAGGTTATAACCTCTAACATATTATATATCACTAACCACATTCCTTACCAATTAGATATTCATCTGGTTATATGTTAACAAAAATAATAGTCTATTCACACTTTGGCTCGGGTAACAAATTAGCTTATGCTTAGGTCTGAATTGTTGTAAGAAAATGTACAACATTGATGGGGTCTATCGAATTATGCATCAAATATCGGTCTCGCTTTACTAGTGTCATGTATCGTTTTCCTAGATGTGGTGGTGGTCGTGATTGTGTAGTTGGTTTGAGATTTTGATTTTGGTTTTGAAACTATAGTGCTTGAAATCCACGACTGCAATTCCTTGAATTTGTGCTTTGTGGTCTCTTTTGTTGTAACGATCTGTTACCTTAATTAAGTTATAAGCGATAATCTAAATCTTAATTAACTTGAGTTAGGCTCGTGATTAAGTCCAACATATCTCGATCAAAGTGTGAGTAAGTTTGTGTGTTGTGTGATGTGTTAACGCAAATTAAATAGGGTTAAGTGAATTAAAAGCCTAAAGTCTTATAGTTTTATTTAATTAATCAATTATTTAAATCATTGAATGAGCTTCAAGATTTTTTCCGTGTCTCGATTGGTGTCATGTAGATGACAAGTGTCATTTTAAAGCTTGAAACCACATGATGTGCCTCGGGATTTATGCGAGATGATCATGATGAAGATCAATTAGGTGACATGCGGGAGAATGAGATGGGAAATTAACTTAAGGGTTAAGTCAAATGAGATGAGATCAATCTCATCATTAGTTAGGATCCGTCTCACTAAGTCCTGACTTGACCTAATCTCAGGTTCTTAAATCGTACAATTAATTTTAAACCTTGAAATGACTCTTAATTCAGCCCTTATAATACTCCAAACTTAAATATAAATCGTTATTTAACCTCATGGAGCAAATTAGGAAATCATATGGAATGTTTTCCATATTTTTATAATAAGTTCGGCAACACCTCTCTTGATTATAGACTGTTGACATCCAAAACCTAATAGACAACAAAATGAGAAAATGCCTAATAAAAGGACTTAAAACTCATTGCATTTCACAATATGATCAAATTGAACTTATAAATTGAACTTCAAACTCCCAAGAACTTATTTACAACTTAACAACTTCAAACTGAAATCAAACTGAACCTGAAATAATACAAAAACTAAATCATTTAGGTCTCAAACCTATTCCCGACCAATTTGTAAAGTTCTCAAATCGTTACTCAGGTGATTTATGCCTTACACTCACCCTAAAACTCAAAACAAAATGATATAAATAGTAATTACATGTAGAAGGGAAAATAGTTCCTCGGTAGAAGGTTTCTAGCTTCCTCTTTCCCTTTTGATCCTCCTTAGCCTCATAACTTGACAAAACCATTTCGAGAACACCAAAAAACGGTGTGCATAAAATAAACAGTGTCAGATAAGTATAACAATTCAAATTAATTAAACCAGGATTAATGTTAATATCGGGGATTAACGGTCATAATTCGAGCGTTAAGTGTATAAGTCGGATGACTCGAACACGAAACCTGAAGGAATATGTTATTTATAGATGATAGTTATTTATATGTAGTGTTTAAATCATTATTATTGTATTATATTGCATGTGTATATGTTGTTATTGGAAAGTTGGTGTAGGGAGTAACCTCGAGGTAGGTGCCGAAGCGCGAGCAGCAAGTGCCAGGTAGTCGAGAGATTGGTGGGACCATTAATGTGTCCATATGAGTTTCTAAAAACACCAATCATATATTTTATGACGGGCCTAAGCTAAGTTAATTAGATCAAATAAATAAGGCCTATAGTTTGGTTAAATTAATTTGGAATCATAAAATTGATCTAGAGATACGTATTGGCACATTTAGGAACTAATAGAGTTGGAAATTAGTGAGGGAGTTAATGAAAAGTTAGTGGGATAAGTGTTAAGTTGTAGGCCATGAGATGAGTCTCGGGATATGTAAACACATTAAGATCAATGGCTAGCAACCAATCTCACCTTAATATATATAGATAAGTTGATCAACACATGCAAGCCAAACCATTTTTCATTTCTAATTTGCTGGAAAAGAAGAAAGCTTGCTAGAGAGAGAGGAGATCAGTGAGTGTTAGAGAGAATTGCTCAAGCAAGGAGGTTCATCAACTAGGTAACATTACTACACTTACAACTTAGCTAAAATTTGATGTTTTGATGAAAAATTCGAAATTGAGGAAGGGATCACTGTTTTTGATGAATTCTTGGTAAATTACAAGTGTGACGAACATTTCAAATGAAGATTATCAACTGATTTTGGTAGAAACTGAGTTTTGGTGAAAATTGAAAAAACTAGTAAATGAATGAATTTGGTGATTTTGGTCCAATTATTGATGTTTTTGTAGTTGTGAATGATGTTTTGGAGTCTCCAATGAGTGGAGAATGGATTGGTTAGCTAATTAAGATGTTGGGGACAAAATTCTCAAATTGAGAATTCTGTCACCCAGCACAGGTAACACACTAACCAGACTAGCGCACACTATTCAATCATGGTGCCTAATTGTTTTCAAAATGAAGAACAATAGTGCGCTAGACTGATTCATTAGTGCGCTAATCACACCTAGCGAGGTAGACCTTTTAGCGCACAAATAACAGATGAAAACTGAATTTAAGGTTGTTTTTAGGATTTTTGAATGAATACATACCCAAACACCTATAAAATACTAAATATGTAAAATTGGACTTCGAGGATTTATGGAACCGTAGCTCGGGTATCGGGGAGCTAGTCGGGTAGGATTCGGAAGACCGAGGAAATCGGAGTGTGGGTTGAGATGCGTAAACCCATTGGAATATCTCATTGAATTCGTGATTTTGTTTTATCAATATCGGGTTACATGTGTGACTACTGGTGGGCATACATGAGTTTTCTACTCTTATCTCAGTTTGCATTTATATTGGCAGTGGCTAAGTCACTGCATGAGTTACTTGTGTTTAGTGCTCATATTGAAAGTAATAGAATATATTTATGATCGTCACAAAAGATGTAAGGTGTTTCCTTGACTTGAATAGCGTCTGGAGGGGTTCACCTGTTAACCATAGTTGGGGTTTAGTCACTCTAAGCCTGTAAGTATATACGTAGTCATGTCCTATTTTATCGATTACTAGCTGGTTTAGGTCAGGGTTTTCTCGCGATTACACAGTTGTTTATTTATTAATACTTTATTTCTGAGCCTGTTTATCTAGTATGTGCAGTTTATTAAACACTATACCTACATTTATGAGTGTCATAGCCTGAATTTATTTGACGTGGTTGCAGGTGTGACCGATAGCTCAGACGCTCGTAGGACCCGCAATTAGGCTTGTGGGCGCCTGGAGCTAGATAAATAGTAATTTTATGTGTTGAATTGTTAATTTGAGATGTTTATATTGAAATAGTGTACATGACATCGCAATGTGTGTTAATATATTACATTTGACGTGCAAGACCGCGTGTTAAGTAGTCGCCTCGATATACGCGTCAAAGCGGGTACCGAGTAGTTTAACCGAATTAACACTAAGCTGGGGGAAGTAATATACACAAAATGAATAAAATTGGCTAAATAAAGAATATGGAATGTATATTTGGTGGTTAGGGACTTGGTAGTACGTGTTTGTCGCGGTTCAGGACGAGAAACCGGGTGTCGAAACATTGGGATTATGAGTGAGACATTAGGACTCCATCCTGTTGATATTTTGTTACATTGAAGTACATGCTTGATCTATGATGATATATGAGTTTTCCACACTAGGTATCTGAGTTAATTGCATGACTTTATTGTTATATATATTTTGTCATGCTAAAGACTTCCGCTGTGATTTATTTGGGTTTAACATGATTTTAACATATGACTTGAGTTCAGTAGCAATTTAAGCAGTAAATTGTTATCATTTGAGGTTACTCATGATAGTATGGTGGATGCGTTGGCATGTGGGACACAATTTGGCGTTGGTAGGCCAGGTTGTGGGCCTGCATTAGCCCATATGGCGGTCCATTTGGAAGTGGGTCGTCATAACGAGATTATGACTTACTGTTGCCAGAGGTCATATTCGCATGTCTTGTAGTTTATCAGTTTTATTTTATGAATATTGTGTGGACTACTCTTGGGACTTTACTTACTGGACTCGTCACTGTATTTGTTGGGTGACTAAGTGCGGATCCTTCGACGAGCGAAGACAATTGCAAGGAGGTATTGGGAAACTAGATCTGAGATAGTGAACCTATGAGATAGTGACGCCAGCTCATGTTTGATTATAATATGTATGTATTTACTTTTTGTTGGGTTTTAGAGATTGTTGAACACTAAATACATGTATATGGATCTTTTTTCTATACTTATATATACATGGTATCGTTTTGCCAAGTTTTCACTACTTAGGATTATTAAACATTACATAATTTATTTGCTTAAAGACTTCCATTGTAAAATTGTAATATAACTTGATAAACTGATTAACTGGCTAACTAAATCATTAATATTTATATAGAGATTAATTAGCGAAACTAGTGTTAGTTGGAAAAGTATAAGCAACCAGTTAGGTCGCGGGGTGTCGTAGGAAAGCCATGACATGGCAGGGCCGGGTGACGTGTGATGTGACATGGAGGGTCTCAAGGTTGCCTCAGGATTTGGAGTCGCCATAGTTTGGAATTAGAAAGAGGTTTAATGAAGCCTTGAAAATAGTTAAGAATAGAATAAAACTTAAACAAACAAACATTAGATATGGAAACTCGAAAATCCTGACTTAAAATCCTAGTTGGGAAGCAAATTTGAGTCGGCTAGCGATATAGTTTATGTACATGTTATGTTTTTTATTATATATATATTATATATACGTATAAGGAAGGTGATCCGACGTACGCTTTTCGATGTAGATCACGATGGATGACCAACCGACTCTACCTACTGCAGATATTGGTCAGACAAATGACCAGACTAGAGATGAGGGTTTGGATTAGCAGTAGCCGCGCAATTTGCAGCTCACGATAGGCAGTTTGAGCTATTGATGGATATGATGCACGTAGAGATAACAACGGTTGCATCACTCACCACTACTCGGGTGCAGAGCATGACTGAGATGAAAGTTGCTCCGACGATAGTTGCTCCGATGACAGTTTCTTTGCTATTCAAGTTGTACCAATGCCACTGTACAAGAGACTCCGACAGTGGTTGCTGCATCGACAGTAGCACATATTGAGAACTCGACTGCTATGCCGATACAGACATACATATTTGAGACTTAGATGATGGCATGCGTCAAGTTAATGAGGGAGTTCATCAAATTCGATCCTGGATATTCTCATAGAGGCGGAGACCCGAAGGTGGCTAGGAAATGGTTGATTGCACATCACAGGCTACACAAATTACCATGGATTCAAGAGAGCATACAGACCAGGATATCGGGACATGTTGAGAGGTGGCATTGCCGTGTGGTGGAAAACATACAAAGACACACATCCGTATCCGACCACATGGGCCAAGTTTCGACAGACTTTCTACAATCAGTACATTCCGATCGAGATCCAGCTGAGGTTGAGAGATGAGTTTCTGGTTTTGAGACAGGTCAACCGTGTAACGACCCTAAAAATTCTAATTCATGCCACGTGACATTTCAGAACTGTTACCTAGACCTGTTGTGACGCGGCACATTCGGTCAACCCTCGGGAGTCGACACTAAGATATTTTATTTTTGGATGATTTGTGTATTACCCATCTAAAATAAAAATGTACGCAATTTAATTATTTTATCTTAATTGTCTATTTGCGAGTAAGGTAACTCTCGAGATGCGTGCGTATATAGGTATTTGGGGAAGGTTAATGATATTGATTTAAGTTGGTTTAATAGAACTTATTTAATTGAAATGTCTAAGTTAAGTTATAAGAGGTATTTTAGTCATTTCACAAATTAATTTTTTTAAAATAAATTAGAATGATGAGGTGTCAACTTCTTGTGGTTTATGGATAGATAATGAAAAATTTAATAAAAACTAAATAAAGAAAATTGTGTGGTGGTGGCTCACCCAATTAAGGATAGTATAAAAAAAGAAAGATGAAAGGTGAGGGTTTTATCTAAGTTGGAGGTGTAAAGATAGTGCGGTTGAAGGAGAAAATTCATTTATATTGGAGGATCTTGATTAAGCCAAGTGAGTTAATACTTAATTTTATTTATTTTTAGTATTTTATGGGTCAAATGCATGATGGATTTGATGAATCTATTGTTTATAATGTGTTATTATTGAAATTGATTCTAGTTTCGTCGATTTAAAGAAAAGAAGTATTATTATGGATTTTGTTGAAGGAAGAAAGAAAAGAAAGAAAGAAAGAAAGAAAAGAAAAGAAAAAAGAAAGAAAGATTAGATTCACCAAAATCACCAAGTGATGAACCCAGTCCAACATGCTGAAATCGATCTGGTTTAGCTAGGACCCTGTTCAGGGGCCCAAAAGCCCCAAATATATATTTTTACATTTTAATTAATAAAAATAATAGAAAATTATAAAAAATAAAAAAAACTCAAGAAAAACAGAAAAAAGTTAGGAATAATAAGAAAAGTGAGAAAAAATTGTAGGAAAGTGATTTCAAGAATTTTTCGAGGAATCTTACACATATTTTCCTCGAAAATGTGCAACTACTATAAATTTCTTATTTTAAATTATATTGAGATTTTAAAATCTAAATTAAATCGAATAGGCTCAAACACACCTAATACATTTTAAATTGATGTCAGGGGCCTATGAGACTAGTGTCGGGTATTGGGTACGTATTTTGAAGTGTGTGGGCGCCGCGATTTACTTGATTTCGTGTTATTGAGGTAAATAAACTAGTAAGAAACTCAATATTAATTCTTTTCATTTCCTTCCTATATCTGATGGAATTATTGTTATTATTAGACTCTACTTCCCTACCGAGTGATCTAGGGTTTAAGTGGTCTAGTATGGTTGTGTCCACTTACTGGTCGAGCAGCCGACTAGCTTTCGTGGCTTCCCAATGGGTCTGAATCCTTTGAGTGAACATCCACCATGTGTCGTGGCTCCTTTTAGGTATTCGAGTTCCATTATGGTTGAGCATCCAGTTCAGTCTGTGGCTCCATTTGGAATGTTTTCTCGGGCTGCAGCTCGAGCGAGCCGAAAGTATCGAATGGATTAGGTGCAGTCGAAATGGCTTTGACCCACCGTACCAGTGTTAGATACTTATAGTTTTAAATGGCTTTGAGCCCACGTGTAGAGTGTCAAGACTACTTACTCCTTATCCTTTGCTTCTGGGTCACTTAGTCTTTACCGTTGATCATTGTAATCCATCTAGCATGCGTTTTACTATTATTTCTTAGCACTATATTTCTTTCAAGCATGATTTATGGACTCGTTTATTGTTTAATCTGTGTCATCCCCTATCCCGATTAGGGACAATGCTCGGCTTGAAACCCTAATTAAGCCCGCTAACCTTGCAAGACTTAACAAGAGCCAACAGCTTCTCCATCCATACCTGATAAACTCAACCTGTATATTCATATCGAAATAATATATCAAAGTATTACGCAACGAAGATTTAAAACTTTTTTGATATATACAAATATATGAAAATACTGAGTTTACCAAAACCTGAAACCATTTATAAATCACCCCAACCCTGTTTATATACATCAAAATATGTCAAACATATATATATATATATATATATAAAAAAGAATCGTACATCGGAGAGAAGACACGAGACTCCTAAATCTTCTCTTTTCCTTTAGCCAAAGCGCTGGGTTGCGAACCTGAAATGATAATTTGGGTGAGCGCTCCAACCTACTCGCTCAGTAAGTAAGGATTCACGCTGATCATCAACATTCCATATAGTAAACAAGGATATCATGCGATAGCAACATGCTCCAAAGATATCTAACAAGAATATGAAAAACATATAGATTCAATACATAATCAGATGCAAAGTGAGTAATTTGGACTACACTGTGATTCCCTTTTATTTTATAAAAGTAGGGTCGATTACCCATTGACCTATTAATACGATTGCTAGACCAACATATTGGCTAATATGCTCTCCAACCCATCCATTGATGCCCAGTGGTTTTATCCCGAACCCTCTGATGTGCACGTAATCTATACTACTTATTTTAATTGAGCAAGAGTTATATATAGGCCGAGAAAGAACCCATCTCCTATAAACCTATTCTCAAAACCAAGAGTTATAACATGGTCACATTACACACCATTTTTCATTTATTGAAAACAATCACAGTATAACTAGTCCCCTATTCCATTCTATCAATTTTATGAGCTATATACATACTAAATAGCTAGACAATATTGATAAATAAGCGAATCCGTACTTACCTCGATCTAAGTTATCGTCCGATTTTCTAGCTTTCTGGGTCTATAATTCTTTCGCGATTAATCAACACCTATCATAGACTATTCTTAGTTAATATATGTATATTATAGTCTATTAAAGCCCTTAGAATAACCCCTAAACAACTTGATAAGACACTCTGTTTACAATCAGTTTTGCACTAATCCAGGTGTGGGTAACATGCTACCTGACTTGGATAGCTTACTACCTGCATGTCAATTCATCATCCCAGTATGCATAACGCTATTGGCCAAGCCTAGCGCGCACCAGACCTGCAATAACAACGCTATTCTGCCATTCCAATTTCTCCAAAAATACCTCTAAATCATTATAACCAGTCGCAATTCATCCAAAATAGATCAAGAATAACCTCTAGTGAGATGAGTAATCATAATAGATCAACAAACAGCTCAAATAACCATAACTCATAGCATCACCATCTATTCCAACTTTGATAAACACTAAAACAAATTATACCTATACGATGCTCGCGAGCTTTTCGATCAATTAAGCTCTTCAACTGAGCTTGATTCTGTACCTCAGACAACTTGTCTCGATTGAAATCGAACTCTTAACCCTTATTTACGTTCGATTGAAATGAATTAGTTGATAATCATCAACTTTTATATTTATATATAGATTTTCTTAAGATACACATTGCGTCCTTTCGAGATTGATCTGGTCGTTGATGTGCTAAAGTGACATAAATTTTAACATATCCCGAACTTATGCTTCATTCGAGAAGATCAAACAATCTATGTAATTTTTTTTTTAATTTTAATTTTAATATATATATATATATATTTATATATAAATATAT
The DNA here is from genome assembly GCA_039657365.1 of Stephania yunnanensis. Lineage (NCBI taxonomy): Eukaryota > Viridiplantae > Streptophyta > Magnoliopsida > Ranunculales > Menispermaceae > Stephania > Stephania yunnanensis. Next base: position 50,052,259 of record CM077583.1, on the reverse strand, counting down.
ATAACTTACGTATTTCTTCACCGATAAATCCACCTGACACACCTACGCGTAGCCACGAGTGTGCACATATGTCACTACTCCCTCGTCGCTCAAAGTGTACTAGTATTTCATGGCTTATCGTGTATTTTGTCCATTATAGATTTGTATATATCTTGTTCATATACACAACCTATTTATATTTTAATTTCACAATCCAAACAAACACCAAACGTCATGCAAACGCACACACAAGCTAATCGAGGTACGCCGATCTTAACCCTGAGCCTAACTCAGGTTAATTACTATCTGAGTCGGAACTAATCATGAGCTTAAGGTAACATGTCATTACAGTCTCCCTAATTTAAAGCAATTTCGTCCTCAAAATTAAAGTAAACTTAAAGTTACCTGTAGTCTCAAAGAGGAATGGAAACTACTCATTCATGTGGGATTCCCACTCCCAGATTAGTTCCTCATCTCCGTGAAATTTCCATTTTACTTTAACTAAAGGAATTTATTTGGTTATCAACCTCTAAATCTTACGATCAAGTATCTGAATAGGTTGCTCATCGTAAGATAAGTCTTCGTGAAGACCAAATTCATTCCAATCAATTCTTGGAGTGAATTGAGTCTCCATCTTGCGTAACATAGATACATGAAAGACATTATGAACTCCGACAAGCTGAGGAGGTAGCTCCAACCTATAAGCTACATAACTAATCCTTTCATGTACTCTGAATGGCCCAATATACTTTGGAGCTAGCTTACCCCGCAACCCAAATCTATACAAACCCTTCATAGGCGAGACTTTCAATAGGATAAAATCATCCTTTGAAAACTCTAAAAACTTAAGATGTTTGTCGGCGTATCTCATCTGTCTGAGAAGTGCTGTAGTCAGACGCTAGCGAATCTTTTGTATCATCTCCGTGTAGTCTTGAATCATCTCTGACCCTAATAAAATTATGTCTCCAACCTCTGCCTAACATGCCGGTGATCGACAAGGCCGACCATACGACGCCTCAAATGGAGCCATTCCGATACTAGCTTGATAACTATTATTATAAGAGAAATCACACAAAGGAATATATTTTTCCCAATTACCCCCAAAATCCAAGACACAAGCTCGAAACATATCCTCAAGCACCAATATCAACCGCTCAATCTATACGTCGGTCTGAGGATGGTATTTCGTACTGAGGTTAGGCACAGTTCACAGCTGCCTCTGTAATTCACTCTACAACTTGGACGTGAATCTCAGATCCCTATTCAAAGTAATCGACTCTGGAACCCCGTGAAATCTCAGCACCTTACGTATGTACACCTCACATAAATGGTCAAGAGGTTCTCACATAGAAACTGGTAAGAAATGCATAGATTTCGTCACTCAGTCAACTACAACCCAAACTGCATTATGTTTGCGTCGACTTAGAGGTAGACCGGAAATAAAATCCATCGATATATGTTCCCATTTTCACTCAGGAATAGGCAACGAATGCAATAACTCTCCAGGTTTCATATATTCAGCCTTAAATTATTGACATATCTCACATCTCGTTACAAACTTAACAATATCAATATTCATTCTAGGCCACCAATAAACACGTTTCATATCACGATACATCTTATTGTTACCTGGATGAATAGAGTAAAGAGATCGATAAGATTCCCTTAGCAATTCCTGCCTCAACTGATCTTGAGTTGGAATCCATAATTTATCCCTGATTCGCAATGCCCCGTCGTCAGAAATTGATCAATTAGGGTGATCTATACTAGCTACTAACTCTCGACGTGATATGTAATCATGATTAGATTTTTGACTATCAACCACCCATATAATCATCTCCGGTTCAGCTCAAATCTAAGTACAGAAGAACATATTAGTAGCATTGGAACTAGCCATCTCAATTGATGATGTGCTAGCTGGAATTTTACAAATCATCATCACTGAAGCTTCCTCAAGAAGTCTAAACTGAGAAGCTCTGATAATAGCTACATTCTTTCTACCTGTTCTTCTCATACTCAAGGCATCATAAACCACATTAGCTTTGCCTGGTTGGTACTCCTGTGTGAAATCATAATCATTGAGAAACTCAAGCTATCTATGATGTCTCATATTTAATTCACTCTGAGTAAATAAGTATTTAAGACTCTTATGATATGAAAATACTGTAAAACTCTCTCTGTACAGATAGTGCCTCCAAATCTTTAAGGTAAAAACTATTGCACCTTGCTTAAGATCATGAACTGGATAATTTCTTTCATGAAACTTGATTTGCCTCAAAGCATAAGCTACAACCCTGCCTTCCTGCATCAGCACACGGCCCAAGTTTGAATGAGAAGCATCAGTATAAATCACCAATTCCTTCCCCGTTTTAGGTAATGTAAGAACATGTGTCATAGTCAATCTATCTTTCAACTTCTTGAAAGCAGCTTTGCACGCACCTGATCATAAAAACTCTACACCTTCCTATGTTAGTTGAGTCATTGGCAGAGTAATGCAAGAGAATCCCTTAAAAAATCGTCTGTAATAACCCACTAACCCAGAAAACTACGAATCTCTAACATTGTGGTAGGAGTAGGCCAATCTTTGATTGCCCTAACCTTTGCTGGATCAACATATATACCCTCGAAATTAACTACGGGTCCTAGAAATTTGACCTCTGAAGACCATAATTCGCACTTATTAAATTCGGCGTACAACTAATTATCCTTCAGAGTCTGCAATGTAACTTTGAGATGGTGCGAATGCACTTCCTTAATTTTCAAATAGATCAAAATATCATCGATAAACACCATAATAAACTGGTCAAGATATGGTTAAAACACCATATGCATAAGATCCATGAACATAACAGGAGCATTAGTGAGCCCAAATGGCATCACCGTAAACTCAAAGTGCCCATAGCGAGTACTGGGTGATGTCTTCGAGATATCCTCATCCTTGATCCTCAGTTTATGATAACTGGACCTCAAATCAATCTTCGAGAAATATTTGACACCCTTCAACTGATCAAACAAATCATCAATCCTAGGCAATGGATATTTGTTCTTGATAGTCACTTAGTTCAACTATTTATAATCGATGCACATTTGTAGGGTTCCATTCTTTTTCTTTTCAAAAGAACAGGTGCTCCCCACGGTGACATGCTAGGATGAATAAACCCTTTCTGAAGTGATAAGTTGGTATTTATATATATTTAGTAGTTTATTTTAGTATATTTAAATATGCGAAGTATCTAAATTATATATTTAACTTTATTTTTTGGCCATTTTTAGGTGAAACGGAGTGCGCGGTTGAATTCGTGGCCGAAAAATACTCAAAATGGAGTATTTACATACAATGATCGGATGCCAGACGGTTTGCCTTGAGTTACGCATTGCGCGGTGGGTAGAATAGGATACATCATATTTCAACCAATTGGGAGCTGCCACGTCAGAGTTCAACCAATCAAACACTGCCACGTCAGCAATTTTCCTCACAGCAGCAGCCACGTGGTGCGTTTTCATTGGATATAAGCATGTCATCACAACTGGTTCAGCCAATAAGAAGCCGCCACATAGCGTCAGCTAAACAGTTCCACCAATCACAGGCCGCCGCGTTAGCATCGCACAGGTCATGTCACGCCTGCATTTTTCTTCTTGTTTCAGCTGTTCGTCGATCTACCTTGGGGTGCGCTTCCGCACAGACTCCTAGATTTTTGGTCGATTCGCGCGATTTCCCTTCCGAGTCTTGCGTGCTACATGACGCTCACACATCGGCACAACGCTTCATTGCAGGGGTCTTCGACCAATCAAATGGCGCCACATCCCGATCTCTCATCCATGAACAGCGTCACAAACATCTATTTCGACCAATCTCGTGATGCCACGTTAGCGCGACATCAGGAAATCAACTAATAGCGCTACGAAATGTGGCGAAAACTTATTTTCAAGCCAAAAACAACCCTACGATGCTCCTCGGTGCACGAATCACCTCCCTAACCCCATAAATTAGTTTCTCTCACCTCCCTAGACCAATTTTTAGTAGTTTTATATATTAAGAACTTAGGTACTATTGAAAATACCACCGACTCTTATTTTTTAGTATCGACTTTCTTCGACGACGATGCTCGGCTAATCAACTCTTTGCCTAGGTCGGAGGGGAAGCAAGTGGGATGATGGATTCATGGCATATTATGTGAGATCTATTAATTTAATTTAATTTAATTTAAATTCTTCTATTTCATTGTTGTTGCTTTCAATGATTATGGTTTAAATCCAAGGTATGTATATGGCCAGTGCATGCTTTTAGGTGGATAATCCATAGTTATTTGGACTATTAGTATCCGTGTAATTATGCTTTTAGACCAATAAAGTGACAAACACTCACCCGTTTGCCGTCAAACCCTTTCGGTTCTTGAGTGTGCAACAATTGAATCTAGATTAAATCGGAAGCGGATACAATCCGATTATTTATGATTAGTGTTCCCACAGATCCATATTACTACGGTTAGTGTGTTAAACCTTATTGATGAATGTCTAGGGTTATACATTAATTATGGAAGTAGTTAGTGGCAGACGTCCTGACTATCGAGATTAGGGGAATGAAGAATTTCTGGCGGATATTGATTTTCTATAGCTAATCTAGGAGAATATAAATTAATGACTTTTAGGGGAAAGATTGAAGACCATAATTGTCATTGAATCTTGATCCTGATTTGTGGAATTGTAGACTTTGGTGTTACTTAGGTATTAATTAATTGTTTTGAAAATTAGTTTAATTGTTTTATTTTATTTAGTTTAGTTAGATTAGTTAGTTAAATTAATTTATTTTAAAACACCCGATTTTCTTTTTTTGTTGTTTTTAACTTAAGAAAGACTACCAATCCCTGTGGGATCGACCCTTTGCCATTATTCTACAAAATAGTTAGTTTAGGAAACTTTCTTTTATTGACGCGTTCGGGGTGCGCCATGAAGCAACTCCTCAATCTTTTCTCTAACTCACGCAATTCCTTCGATGCCATATGGTACGGAGGAATAGATATATGTTTGGTACCAGAAATACGATTAATGATGAAGTCAATGACATGTGGCGGTGGTAATCCAAGCAATTCAGATGGAAAGACTTATGCGAATTCACAAACTATAGGTATCTTATTAAGCTTATGTTCCTGTCTAGGCTCTCTAAAGGTAACAACTCCCGCCATAACTTCCAAATCTCTAGAAGTGGCTTCCTTTCCACGAGTTGCTAATTGTGAAGGATTATAGCCTTTATATATAACTTGAAAAGGTTAGGAGTATGAAAGATCATTGTCTTATGAAAATAGTCAATACTGGCATGGTACGCTTATAACCAATCTATCCCTAGTAATGCATCAAATTCTAGGAACTCCATTACCACCAAATCAATTGAAAGCTCATTCTCCCCAATTTTGACTACACATTTCTCACAGATCAGGTTAGGATAAACCTTTACACTCAACTCCTGTGCTCAAAATAAAAAACGTTTTGGCTCTAACAGGTTTAATTTCAATTCATCAACCATTGCTCCAGCAATCAATGAAACTATAGAACCAACATCAATTATAGTATGCATATCTCGACCAAAAATATTTAATATACCTTCCACTAGCCTCCGGTTAACCTCTGGATCTGCCTCTGCCACTGCATGAGCCTGACCTCGTGCTAGTGGTGTAGTATTGCCTACTGATATGGCCAGCAACATGGAACACTCTCTCAATATATGCCTTGTTTGCCTACACCTGTAGCATATAACCGGTGCCCTATGCAGTAAACTACTAGCCTGTAACGCCTGTTCCGATCCACTCGGTCTCTGTGAAGACTGGGCCCTTCCCCTCTACTTCTAAACTGTGTAGGCGGCCAAAGTAGTTTGGTTACTGACGCTCGAAGAATGATGCAACCGGTGCACTAACAAAGGTCATTCCCGCAAAACCTGACGGAGTAGCTGTGCCTCCTACACTATTGTGCCTTTTTCTTGCCTGAAAATAACCAAATTTCTGGACTCTCTAACTTCCAGGATATTGTGGTATTGGTCGTGGTGCAACAATTATTTCGGCTGGTTTAACTAGTATAGTTGCGTCTACCTCCATAGCACTCGCGAATATAAAAACATAACTAGTGTAAGGATGAGAAGAAACAACAATCCTAATCTCATAATTCAGCCTACCGAGAAACAATTCAATTTTGTTCTCCTCCAGCTCTTCCATTTCTAGAGCAAGTTCACTTAGCTTAGTGAATCTTCCTTCATATTCCCTAACAAACACCGCTCCCTACTTCAATTGAATGAATTCAATATTCTTCCTATTCCTAACTGACTTAGGGAAATACTGCCTATAGAATACTGTCCTGAACTGCTGCCATGTAGTGATAGTCTTCCTTTCTCTCTCTAGGGAATTCCACAACTTCCTCGTAAATTCTATCAACAAAAGGTAACCAGTTTAACCTTAAACCGATCCTCAATATCAACAACAACAAAACGTTGCTCCATTGCTAATATCCAGGTCTCATCCACCCCTTCCTCCATTGCGCCATCGAACCTCATGATATCATATTTCATAAATTCCTTACGAGTTTTGAGGAGTGCAGACTTCTCATAATCCTCTGGCACCTTGATAGCTTTGTCTAGTACTTGAACCTATGGAACTACTGGCTAAACTGGAGCTATTATTGTCTCAACTCCTCCCCCAACTTTGCTAACCTCAAGACTGGTTATAGGCTGTGCCTCAAGTCGCTGTACCGGTGGTCCCATCTGAGCCATCATCATCACCATTAACTTTGCCCGAGACTCCATCAACAGTTGCATTTATTGCTCTATTCTAGATTTTCATTAATCATTTGTCTCCCTATTATCCCGAGGTTCCGACCTTTGTGATCCTCCCATTGATTCGCTATTAAATTATGTAGTCAAAGGAGAGATAAGATCATCAGGTAACAGTTAAACAATTCAAAGAAATCATATCTATGCAGTATATATCAATATGTGCAGCAAATAACTTATAATCCGATTTTCATTTTCATTTCCCCCTAAAACACGATAAAACCGTTTATTAAACCCTAAGCTTATTTGTAACTCGAGATAAATTTCAAAGTTAACAAACTTAGGTTTCAGTACGACAAAATATGTTATCATTTCCTTTTAAAACTATTTAAAAGTGAAATAGAATCAGAGCCTAACTCATGATACCATACTGTATCAATTATTACCACTTTACTTCTAAAAGTAATAAAACTAAGGCTCTGATACCAAGCTGTGACATCCCCTATCCCGATTAGGGACAGTGCCTGGCCTGAAACCCTAATTAAGCCCGTTAACCCTGCAAGACTAACTAGAGCCAATAGCCTCTCCATCCATATTTGATAAACTCAACTTGTATATTCATATTGAGATAGTATATCAAAATATTATGCAATGGAAAATTTAAAATTTTTCGATATATACAAATATACAGAAATATTGAGTTTACCAAAACCTGAAACTATTTATAAATAACCCCAACCCTGTTTATATACATTAAAATATGTCAAACAGAGTTATATATATACAAAAGAATCATTACATTGGAGAGAAGACATGAGATTCCTAAATCTTTTCTTTTCCTTTAGCCAAAGCACTGGGTTGCAAATCTGAAATGATAATTTGGATGAGCACTCCAACTTGCTCAGTAAGTAAGGATTCACGCTAATCATCAACATTCCATATAGAAAAAAATGATATCATGCAATAGCGACATGCACCAATGATATCTAATAAGATTATGAAAAACATTTAGACTTAATATATAATCATATGCAAAGCAAGTAATTTGGACTATTACACTATGATTCTCATTTATTTTATAAAACTAGGGCTGATTACCCATTGACCCATTAATACGATTACTCGACCAACATATTTGTCGATATGCTTTCTAGCCCATCCATTAATGCCCAGTGGTTTTATCTTAAACCCTCTGATGTACATCCGATCCATACAATCTATTGAATTGAGCATGAGTTATATATAGGCCGGGAAGGGAACCTATCTCCAATAAACCTATTATCAAAACCATGAGTTATAGCACGACCACATTACACATCATTTTCCATTTATTGAAAACAATCACAGTATAACTAGTCCCCCATTCCATTCTATCAACTGTATGAGCTATATATACTAAATAGTCAAGCAACATTGATAAATAACCGAATCTGTACTTACCTAGATCTAAGTTCCCGTTCGATTTCCTAGCTTTTTGGGTCTATAACTCTTTACCAGTTAATCAACACCTATCTTAGACCATTCTTAGTTAATATATGCATATTATAGTGTATTAAAACCCTAGAACGTCCCCTAAACAACTTGACAAAATACCCTGTTTACAATCAGTTTTGCACTGATCTGAGTGTGGGTAGCGCGCTACTTAACATGGATAGCGCGCTACCTACATTTCAATTCATCATCCCAGTACGCATAGTGCGCTTTGGGCTAAGCCTAGCGCGCTACGTGCATTAGACCTGCAACAGCTGCACTGCTATGCCATTCCAATTTCTCTAAAAACACCTCCGAATCATCACTACCAGTCACAATTCATCCAAAATAGATTGAGAATAACCTATAGTGAGATGAGTAATCATAATAAATCAACAAACAGCTCAAATAACCACAACTCCTAGCATCACCATCTATTCCGACTTTGATAAATACTAAAACATATTTTACCTATATGACGCTCGCGAGCTGTTCCATCAATTAAGCTCATCAACTGAGCTTAATTTTGCACCTCAGACAACTTGTCTCAATTGAAATCAAACCCTTAACCCTCGTTTACATTCAGATGAAATGAATTAGTCGATAATCATCAACTTTTTTATTTATATATAGACTTCCTTGAGATACACATTGCGTCCTTTTGAGATTGATCTAGTCGTTGATGTGCTAAAGTGACACGTGCTATCATGACATGAATCTTGACACATCCTGAACTTACGCTTCGTTCGAGAAGATTAAACAATCTGTATAATTTCATTTTTTTTAATTTCAATATATATATTTATATATATCCTTATACATAAATATATATATATATATATATATATATCTTACGTATTTGTTTGTTGATAAACCCAATTGACACGCCTACGTGTAGCCACGAGCGTGCACATTCATGCCACGACTCCCTCGTCGCTCGTAGTGTACCAATATTTCATGGCTTATCGTGTATTTTGTCCATTATAGGTTTGTATATGTCCCGTTAATATACACATCCTATTTATATTTTAATTTCACAATCCAAACAAACATCAAACATCATGCAAACCCACACTCACGCTAATCGAGGTATGCCGATATTAACCCTGAGCCTAACTCGGGTTAATTACAATCTAGGTTAGTTCTAATCATTAACTTAAGGTAATAGGTTATTACATCATCCGAATTACTGATGAACTTCTTCTGGATTCACTCATTGGATCGTTTCTACTTTTGGTGACAATTGCAGGTCCCTCTAGTATCAGGGGTAAAAAGCCTGTGATCGGTGACTTCCTTTGAGCTTCCCTCAAAGTTAGCTCATCTCTGTTACTACAATAAGTTTATTTTTGATGTTATGGACTGTACATATGATATAGACTTGTTAAACTAAATACAAATCAAATAAGTAACTAATGATTTAATATGTAGGCATGAGGTTTACTTATTTAGGTTACTTTAAATCTTTTTAAATTCTGCTGCATAAGTACTAAGACTTGTTAAACTAAATACAAATCAAATAAGTAACTAATGATTTAATATCTAGGATGAGAGGCTAACTAGGCTTGCATTAACTCTGCGGGGTTGACTGAGGGTCCACATAGGTTTAGGCCGAGCAGGTCCCAATTGTGGGGTCTGGACCATCACAGTTAGTATTGGAGCGTAGGTTTTTGCCTTAACTCTATGTAACCTAAAACTCAACTAAAATATGAATTTAAAGTTAGGACAAAGTTGAACTTAGAGCGAAAATCCTATGATCATGAATTAGAGTTTTAGTTGGGAAGTGAGGAGAGTTGGGGGAACTAAGTTTGAATTATACATGTTAATTGATTGACATGTATTATATATTATTAACGGTAGTTAAGAAAACTGATCGAAGCTTGCTATTCACCTTTGCAGACCGCGATGACTGATCAGCAGGATACCGGTGATCAAAGTGGAGCTACAAGTCCAAGCTCTATTGATCCAACATACTTTCAGGCTTTGACACATAGGGTTGTTTCACAGGATAAACATATGGAAGAGATTTTTACTTTTCTTAGGGATAGTTGCCATTACCATCCACGATTATAGTGGCTTCCATACTGGATGGGAGTGCGCCTACACCTCAAGTGACTCCGTCAGGAGTTATGGTGCATGGAGCACCAATCACTACCGTAGTAGCTATACTACTTAATATAGCAACGCCAACAGTTGTGACGCTTACTGAGAAAGATACTGACTTTGATTTGACGTTTGAGGCCAGATTGACTAGGGAATACGAGAGGTACACAGATGAAGTTTAGTGGTGATTCGAATGTGTCAAAGGTAGAGAAATTCATTAGGAGTCGCAAGAAGATCCTGAGACTTTTGTGGCTATAGGATGGCTAGATGCCTGGGTTGGCAGCTTTTCCTGATCAAGGGACGCAGACACTTGGTGGACCAACCTGGTAGCCACCCAGGGAGAGCCACAGATATGGAAGGGCTTCAAGAGATTTTTCAACCAGAAGTTCTTTTCTCCCTCAGTAAGGATCGCCAAGAGGTTGGAATTCACGCATATCCAACATAGGCGGGGAAAGTCTGTAATTTAATTTATGTGGAGATTCCAGCAGTTGTCTCCATTTGTCGACGGAGTTGTCGACAGTGATATGGACTAGGTCCACTTCTTTTATGAGGGGTTATTTTTCGCCATTCGAGCATAGTTGTTACAATCGAGTAACCTTGATAGGGCTTACGAGTGTAGCTTGACCAGAGATGCTTGTCTTATCATGCACCCCGAGGATGAGCCTTACAACTTACAAAGACATCGACTACTCAAAGTTTAGGGTGGGGATTTAAGCAGGGTCATATTAGAAACAGGAAGAGGAAGATGAACCATCAAAGCCATGGGAGAGAGGAGAGTGTAGGTTCGGTTGCACCATATTTAGTTTATGCCGCTACGCCCGCTCAGACACAAAGGTTCACAAGCAGACCTCCACATGCACCAAAACCTTCTTAGTCAAGGAAACAATTCAGGGCTATTGATGGTACGCCTGGGGGTAGAGGTAATGGCTAATAGGGCTAGAGGTCAGGACAACAGAGCTAAAGGTCAAACCAGTGGTGGAGCGGACATAGCAGGGATCGAGATTATGTTTTGAGTGCAAACAATAGGGGCATATTAAGATTAATTGTATATAACTCATTAGAGAGCAGTAGAGCTTGCAGTAGCAGCGACCCTGAGAGAGAGCACACATAGAGGCTTAAGTGGACCCACATGTGACATGACGACTTGTAAAGGGTATGGCTTATATTTATTGTCGCATGATGCTGACTTTGATTGATTCAGGTTTGACTGTGTCTTTTATTTCTAGATGGATGGTAGACGAGCTAGGGTTGAGACCCAGTAGATAAGTTAGGGTTAAGACCCATTAGGCTTAGCACCCACTTGATCCTTAGCACGGCTGCCGGGGACAAGATTTTCCTTAATATGGTATGTGAGGTTATACGATTGAGATAGAGGGACACGAGATGCCGTTAGACCTCAAAGTGCTAGAGTTTTTAGTGTTTGACGTGTTATTAGGGATGGATTGGCTGACATCATATCACGCTCAACTAGATTGCTTCAGTAAGACAATCACATTCCGGATTCCTGAGCAGTCGGAGTTCAGTTTTTGCGGCGGTTCAACACAACTTTAGAGAACTTGAGGTAGATTAGGTACGAGCTAGGAGATGGAGACACTCGCCCTTATTCTAAGTACAATAGAGAAATCGGTGGCGACTATTGAGGAAGTCCCCGTGGTGTGCGAGTTCCCTGATGTATTCCCCAAATATTTTCCCAAATTACCATCCTTACAATATATTGTTTTATTATTAACCTAGTCCCTGGGACGAATCCTATTTCGATACCTTCAAACAGAATGGCACCGAAAGAGTTAGATGAGTTGAGGACCCAACTTGAGGAGTTGATGAATTTAGGATTTATTCTTCCTAGCGTGTCTCTATGGGGTGCTCCAGTACTGTTTGTGAAGAAGAAAGATGGGAGCATGAGACTTTGCATTGATTACAAGCAGTTGAATCATGTTACGATCAAGAACAAGTATCCATTTCCTCGAATAGATGACTTGTTTGATTAGTTGAGAGGAGAAGTGTGGTTTTCTAAAATTGACTTGAGGTAAGGGTACCTATGACTGCCTTAAATTCTAAGGCAAACTGGGTACCGCCATGTTGCCAAACACGTTACCATGCATGCCATGCCACTACGCACTTATCCTTGACGGCTTGATACCTAAGCCTTTTAATGTATTTTATTCGCATTAACTTAGTATTTATGAATGTTTACAAAGAGTTAACTAAGTTATGTTGTTCACGACTCATTAAATTATTATAAATTATGTTAGTGGAAGTCTTTAAAGCATGCAACTATTGTAAAAATGAAAATTTGCATTTTATAAACAATCCTATAGTGTGGAAACTCGGTATGAGATACCATGTAAATTAAAAAGCAACAAAAATACAAAATATGGTCATATACATGTATCAGGTATACAAGTCCTCTCAAAAACCCCATAAAAATAGTAAATATGTCCATATAAACACCTCCGCAAAAAGTTGATGGGGCTCTCCTAGCTCAGAGGTAGTCGTATAAGACCCCTTTGCCCAGGCTCATCGTAGGATCTACGATTTGTCACGAAAAACAATGAGAAATCCTAGTAAGTAAATCCCAAAGAAAGTTTGCTAATTTTTACGAAATCCAATAAAAAGGCTACAATCCATGCAATTTAAAAAAGGAACATAAAATAAGATAATCACATGAAAATAAGTCACAGAGAAGTCGAAACTAAATACACGTATAGTGTGGCAGAAAAACCTGGTCGACATCCAAAAATTGACTTAGCTAAACCAAGAGAAACCTATGACGATCATCTCGCCAAACATCTCACGGTCAAAAGAGAGGAACGCATGAATGGTAGAACCCCGTCCGAACATCTCTAGAGGAACCCATTACGGAGACTTAAGTCTTCGTCAAACATCTCTCAACCTAACGGGTTTCACGAGAAATAGTCACCATATGGCTTCAACATGGCCAATTGCTCGAAAACAGTGTGGGGTAGCTAGTCCCGAGGTGTGAGTCTTGCCATGCTCGACCCCGTCGACAAACACTTAGACATACGTGGGAGTAGATGAACAGTAAGTAGATAGCAATAAATAGCATGATGGAATAATTAAAATTCAAAATAAAGTAAGTGCTATAAATGAGTTTTAACTAATTTTCTCGTGGGTTTACTTACCTCAAGCAATCACAAATTGCCCACAAAACACTTACTCATGCCTCGAGATGCACACATGACACTCGATTATAGTTTACTAAGTCCCTGATGCCCAATTATATCTCTTTAATTATTTTAGAGTCACATTAAGTGAGTTTATAGTGTGTGACAAAAAATTTGTAATTTTATTCCCAAAAAGTTTTGTTTTTTGGCACACTTTTCGAGTTATACGGAGTGTCAAACACTCGAAAAAGCCTTAAAACTCATTTTTCTAGCTTATTCTAATTTTCCATATTTTTTCGGGATTTTTTGGGATTCTTCATGTTTTTATTTATATTTCATAATTTTATGTAATTTATTTTCATTTAAAATCATTTTATTTAACCTTTAATTAATTTTTTTAAGTTTTTTTAAGTTTAACAACAACAATAATAACTACATTAATAATTACCCTTTACCATCTCAACCTCACCATTATAACTTTAAATTTCTTCAAAAATATAACTATAATAACCACTGCTCACTTTGTTCTAGGGAGGTCACATGTGGGAGCGGCCAATGGAGAAGACTTCGTGAGAGAGGCAACGAGACCGTGGAGGTGTGAAGAAAGCTTGGTGATGGACAATTTGTTGAGGGAGAAAAATGAGAGGGGTATGAGGAGTAAGAAGATGAAAATCATTGGAAAGAGAGAAATTGTGGGTTTCGTTTTGAGAGGTGAGAGAAAAAATGAGGTATGAGATGATGTGATGGGTAGGTGTGATGTGACCTATAAACCCCTGACTATTCCATACACCCACGTTACGCGCACCCCGCGATGTCATACACTCTCATTACTATACGCGCATAACGCAACCAATAAAAAATTTAACTAGCGTGACTCGAGTTAAATAATAATAAAACAAATAATCACGCATCACATAAGAATAACTATTTATACCTTGGTTAGTGTGCCCTAGACTTGTCGGTAGTGTCAACATGGGTCCTAACTACGGGTTCTAATTTGTAATTAGTAAATTAATTAAGATTAAATAATACGGGTCGTTACAATACCACCAGCTCAGGATTAGAGATGAGGATGGAGAGACCATCGCCTTTAATATAAGTTATGGTTATTACGAGTTTGTTGTCATATCGTTTGGGCTGACGAACGTGCTAGCAATGTTTATGGACTTAATGCATTGTGTGTTGAGACAATACTTAGTTCATTTTGTGATTATCTTCATGGATGATATTTTGATATACTTTAGGACTCGTTAGGATCACGAGGGTCATCTCAGGACAGTTTTACAAACACTAAGAGAGCACTGACTTTATGCTGAGTTTAGCAAATGTGAGTTCTGGTTATCTGAGGTCATATTTTAGGGGCATGTAATTGGATTTAGTGGAGTATCAGTGGATCTTTCGAAGGTCTAGGCACTGGTGGATTGACATACCCTACAGTCAGTGATAGATATGAACAGCTTTCTGGAGGGTGTTACAGAAAACTCGTCAGCGATTTCTCTAAGATCGCGACTTTGATGATGAGGTTGACTTCGAAAGATGTCAAGTCTGAGTGGGACGAGAAATGTGATTAGGCTTTCATGACACTTAAGGAGAGATTGACGACAACTCCAGTGTTAGTACTAATAGAGGCAGGAAAGGGCATGGTTGTGAATGCCGATGCGTTACAGGACAGATTATGGTATGAAATGGTGTGATTGCTTATGCGTTTTGACAGTTGAAGATTCATGAGAAGAAATACCTAGTGCATGACTTAGAGTTGGCGGCAGTGGTATTTGCTCTAAAGATTTGGTGGCACTTCCTGTATGGCAAAAAATTTACTTTATTCGCTAATCATAAGAGTTTAAATTATCTTTTTATGCAGAAGGACCCGTATATGAGACAACGCAAATGGCTAGAATTCCTTAAAGGTTAAGATTTCTCCTTAGAGTACCATCCGGGGAAGGTGAACGTATTAGCGAACGCATTGAGTTGTAAGAGATCCGATGCTGAGATTGTTATTTGTCAAATGACAAATGAGTTTGCAGTCATTGAGGCTGCAGATATGATGCGTTTAGTTGACGTCCCGACTACTATAAAGGCACACACTCGAGGATAGACGAGGACTCGGCTTGTCTCTGTTTAGAGGGTCAGAAGGCTGATGAATAGTTTTGGCAAAGAGTTTAGATCATTTAGAGTGAGTTAGTCAACAGACTCGTGTTTGAGATATAAATGATGATTGTGGATTCCATTAGTGGCTGAGTTACGTACATAGATACTTTATGAGGCTCACCGCTTACGTTTTATCGTTCATCCGAGCATGACCAAAATGTATCACGATATGAAACGTCTATTTTATGGTCGAGGATGAAACCAAATGTGGAGGATTATAGGAGTTGCGAGATTTGCCAACACGTTAAGGCTGAGCATTGGAGGCCTGAAGGACTGTTACAACCACTTCTTATTCTTGAGCAAAAGTGGGAGCATATTGCTATGGATCTAGTCAGTGGTTTATCTCGATCTCTGCGCAACCATGATAATATCTAGGTAATTATGGACAGATTAACCAAATCTGTACACTTCTTGCTAGTTTCTATCAAACACAAGTTCGAGTAGCTGAGCGTCCTTTATTGGAGAGAGAATGTCGGACTTCATGGGGTGCCATTATCTATTATGTAATATAGAGGATCGCAGTTCACACCCATGTTATGGAGGAGCATGCAAGTATAGTTTGGCACGAGTTTACAACATAGTATGGCGTTCCACTCGTAGACTGTTGGACAGTCAGAAAGACTGATTCAGGTGTTAGAGGACATGCTCAAAGCTTGTGTGTTAGAGTATAGTGGGTCATGGGAGGAGTATCCACATTTGTGTGAATTTACCTATAATAATACCTACTGGGCTAGCATCGGGGTGACACCATTTGAGGCACTCTACGATAGGTCGTATAGATCACCAGTGTGTTGGGCAGAGCCTGAGGATATAACGACAGTTGGGCTATTGATTGTGGTAGAACACGAAGAGAATAGACGACTGATACGTCAGCATCTTCGAGTAGCTCTAGAGAGACAGAAGAAATATGCTGACAAAGATCGAGATGCTTTAGAGTACAAAGTGGGAAACTTTGTCTATCTAAAAGTTTCACCACTGAAGGGTTACAAATGGTTCGAAATCAAAGGAAAGCTTGCATCGAGGTTTATAGGTCCATTCGGAATCATAGAGAGAGTTGGCAAGGTTCCATATAAGATTGAGTTACCATAGCTGTTCGCAGGCGTTCTTCCAGTGTTCCATATATCGATACTGAGATTGGACTGGTTGAAAGAGGGAGACAGACCGGTAGTGGACTCAACTCAAATTGACCTAACCAAGGATATCACTTACAAGGAGCAGCCTTCGCAGATTTTACACCGCAAGGTGCAGAGTTTAAGGAACAAGGATATCCCGTTAGTTTTTGTCAAGTAGCGGCACCATGAAGCGAAGAATTGACGTGGGAGCGAGAGTTCTATATGTGCGAAAGTTTCCCATTTCTCTTTTGATTTCGGTAAGTAATTTCGTTTTAGATATTTCAGTTTTGAGGACGGGATTCTTATTAGTTGGGAAGACTGTAACGACCCTAAAAATTCTAACTCATGCCACGTGGAATTTCTGGACTGCGACCTAGACATGTTATGAAGTGGCACATTCGGTCAACCCTCGGGAGTAGACACCGAGGTATTTTATTTTATAGATGATTTGTGTATTACTCATCTAAAATAAAAATGTATGCAATTTATAACAACTTGAATTTAACTCACCGTTATTAATGACGTAGTTGTAGACGTGGCTGACAGCTCAGACGCTCATGGGACCCGAAGTTAGGCTTGTGTGAGCCTAGAGCTAGGTAAATAGTTAATTTTTTGTATTGAATTGTTTAATTTGTGATGTTATATTGAAATAGAATAAGTGGAATTACAATGTATGTACTTATATTATCTTTGACGTGGGGTTTCATGTGTTAAGTATTCGGCTCGATATGCGTGTCACGCGGGTACCGGGTAGTTTAACTGGTATGTGTATGTCGCAGTTAAATAATACACTAGGCCGGGGGAAATAATACACACATAAAATGAATAAAATAGGTTAAATAATAATATGAAATATATATTTGGTGATTAAGGACATGGCAGTACGCGTATGCAGCAGTTCGAGACGAAAAATCGAGCGTCGAAACACCCGAAATGTCACTTTTTGGGTTAAATACAAGGTGAGTGTGTCATTAGTGTCAATTTAAAAGTCATGGGAGGTTGCAAAAGGAGCTAATGGAGTTCATTTGATTTCCTAGATATGTGTAAGTGAGATGAGATGCCAAAGTCACCTATATAAGTCAATTTGACTTCAAAACCACCACTTTTTCTCTCTCCTCATCTTATAATCTGAAAATTGGAAGAGAAGAAACAAGGGTTTGGTGATCAAACTTGGTTATTCAAGGAGCTTGGATGGGTAAAAACATCAAAAGCAAAGTGAGAACCACAAATACATCAACTTTCTCTATCTTTTGATCTTAATTCTAGAGATGTTGGTGATTGTTTGGTGGTTGTTGCGTTGTCGTTTTGATGGGGTTTGTCGTGCTTTGAAGTTCTATTGTTGGTGTTGTGGTGTTGTTGATTTTGCGGGGTTGTTAAAAACCCAAAAAATCTCAGTAGTTTTGCTGTCCAGAATGCGATTAGCGCTCTAATGAAGCCACCAAGTGCACTAATGTTCTTCCTGATGAAGAACGTAAAACTATATGGGAATCGATGCGCCAATTCCCAGACCCAGCGCGCTAGATTAAGCTGTTTTGGCATAATTTTTATTAAGTGACTTAAAACACATTCAATTGAATTAAAATCAATTATAAAGGACATATGTCATTTTGGGCGGTAATTTGGGATATTTGGGACTAGGCAGAGTTGGACCGGAGGTGATTGACGGGACACATGGTGCAGTTTGAGGTGTGTAGTACCCTAACTGAAGTTTCTTGAGTAGTACTTTATTTTGCTTTTGAATTCACATTTTATCTTTCATTACTCTATTATTGGTATGTTATAATAGATGGACATTGAGGCTCTCCCTTCGTGCCAATTCTGTGTGTACATCCACTAGGCCATAACACGTATGCCATCTCGGTGAATAAGGCTAACCGAGAGTCGTGTTGGGCACGTGTGTGTGCGTCGTAGGTTCCAAGCCGACTTCCTATCAGATCTAGATACTAGCTTTGCTTGAGTGTTACTTGCCGACAGTAGTCTGTTCAGAGCCCAAAGTATGGCGCTAGTCTGACCCTAGGCTCTAGGAATACACACTTTGAGCTTTCACTATTACATATGCATGCGATGAGCACGGTTGCCTATATTTATTTCCGCATGTTTATTTAATAGTTTTGTTTAAATTTCGGTATTTACTTTCAGTATTGCTCACTTAATTTCCATGGTAATACTCATGCTGGACTCGTTATCTTCATTTCGTGATGGCTTAAGTGCAGATCCTAGTATGTGTCGTGGCAAAGGCAAGCTACCTGAATACTTGTGATTCAAAGACATATAGCTAGGCTTGTACGTTTGTATATATCTACTTTGTTTTATTTTGAGAATTTGGGATTGTGAGACACCACATGACTCTATACTGTTGATATTTGATACATCGAGGTGCATTATTGGTCTTTGATGATATATGAGTTTTCCACGCTAAGTATCAGAGTAAAATGCATGACTATAATGTTTATATATTGCTGGTCATGTTAAAAGACTTCCACTGTGATATTTTGTGGTTTAAATGATTTTAGCAGATGACTTGAGTTCAATAATAATTTAAATAGTAAATTGTTGTAATTCGAGGTTAATAATTATTATATGGTGGATGAGTTGGCATGTAGGACACAGTTGACGCTGGTAGGCCAGGTTGTGGACCCGCATCAACCCCCGTGGCGTTCATTTGGGAAATGGGCTGTTACACGATTTAATTATTTTATCTTGATCGCCGATTTGCAAGTGAGGTAACTCTCGAGATGCGTACGTACGTGGGTATTTGGGGGAGGTCAACGATATTGATTTAAGTTGGTCTAATGGAACTTATTTAATCGAATCTTAAAGTTAAGTTTCATCCACTTAAGAATAAAAACTAAATAAAAAAAATTGTGTGGTAGTGGTTCACCCACTTAAGAATAGTATAAAAAAGAAATAAATGAAGGGTGAGGGTTTTATCTAAGTTTAAGGTGTAGAGGTGGTGTTGTTGAAGGAGAAAATTTATTTATATTGGATGATCTTAATTAAACCAAGTATGTTAACACTTAATTTTATTTAATCTTGATTTTTTATGGGTTAAATGCATTATGGATTTGATGAATCTATTGTTTATAGTTTGGTTGTCACGGCTCGAATTTCTAATTCTAGTTTAATTTCTTAATCATGATCAAATGACCCATGACGTCGGACCTGCATCGAGATACATATCGTGACTGAGATGAGATGGCCAATGTATATGTTATATTTGTAATAGTGTATGCCTAGTGTATTGTACATGTGTAGACTACTAAGTCATTTCTACTTATGAATAGGTGTCGATACGTATGCGGAAATGCTCCACGAGTTGAGTGCCGACGTGGGATCAAGGTAGAGAGTGATATGGTAAGTTGACATAAGTCTTATATAGGTTTTATAATGATTTAAATGGGCTATGGTTGATAATATACTAAGTATGCCTAAATTAGTAAGTTAAAATAATAGCCACTTGATTTTCATCTAGACACGTATTAACTCATCTCAACACAAATGGAGTTACATATTGGTGTCACATAGCATGAGTTAGTGGGACATGTGTTAATAGATGTATCACTAGATGAGCCTCGAAACAAGTGTGCACAATGAGATCAATGGTTATCAATCAACCATATCCATTTACTATATAAAGCTAGTAATCAACTCATACAACCAAACTAACTTCATTTCATTTACTTAATTGAGAAGAAAACTTGCTGGAGAGAAGGAGAAGGGTTGGAGGAAGAAGAAGACTAGCAACCAAAGTGGGTTTGGTGAAGGAGAGATCAAGTTAAGCTAGGTGTTCATCAGATTAGGTACTTATCTCCCTATTTAATTGAAACCAATTTTGATTTTTGATTAAATTCAGAGGGTAGATGATTAAGATTTCGCAATTGGTTTATATATTTGGATTCTTAATTTCAAGCTGATAATCTAGCTATATTAAAGTTCTTAACTTGGTTTTGAAATCATAAAGATATGAGTTTTTTAAATTGTAAGGCCAAAATTGAGTTTTTGCATATTGCATTAGGGATTAGTCTATGTAATTTGGTCATAGCTTGCTCATTTTAGATCCAAATTGATTCAAACTGATGGCATTTGAAAGCCTACTCAAAGAGGAACAACCTCACTTAACTAGAGATGTTTTAATTCAAATATCTTCATGTCCAAAAGTGCACTATAATTAGTGCTAAAATGTAGTAGAAGATTTTTGAAACTAAAATTGTTAAAGACATAACTCCCTACCTACTTATCCAAATGAGCTGATCTTTTAGTATGTTGTTATTGGGTATGGTTGTTGCCTTGTGACCAAAAGTCACATTTTTTTGGAATTATAGATTAGGAGAAATAGATTTTCTAAATCCATTAGGTGGAATAGGTTTCAATTGGAGCTATGTTTAGTAGAAATATGATATTTCTTTCGTTTTAAATTAGAATTTTGAAAACTAAATACTAAACCTTTTTGGAAAGTTAAGATAGAGACCAACAATCTTTGTACTGATGGAAGGTTTTAATATTTAGACAATTTCATGCCTAAAATCACACTGCAATATAATACCAAAACTTCAATGTTGTTTAGTCTTATAAGGTTGTTTTGGGTTAAGGTTCCTAAACCCATTGGACCTGACTTAAACCCAGCTTATTAATTTGAATTAGTTTGATATTAGGAAAATAGTAAAGTATTTCGGGGATTGAAATACGAGTTTCGAGGTATTGAGAGACCGAAGTAGCTTAAGAAATTACATAGATTGTAAGTAAACTGATTGAGATATTTATTTACATTTCATTCCTATTCATATGTTCATTTCCAGTTATTTGGACTGATTTGCCTTTGTACTCCATATGTTACGACTTGTTGTTATTTCTCATTACATGAGGTTGTTTCCATGACATAATATGTTGATTAAATGATGTCATTGACTCCAAATCATGTGCTATGTCATTTTGATTGTTAATACATGAAGTCAGTGAAATAGCATGCTATTAGGTAGTTATTACGTAGTGTTGAGAATCTATATCATTTGTGCATTAATATGCAATGGTTTTATTGGATTCCATTACTGTATTGTTCTTGAATATGAAAGTAGTTCTTGTATCTAAGACCACTTTATGATAGAAATCTAGCGGCCATACGGGGTCACTAGACTTTCCATGGTGATTAGGATTTCTCCACTATCTTGCGCAACACATGGGGTATGGGACTCGGGGTTGTTGGCATGCATAACTTGGGTGACTTCATGAGTTATAGGACTCAGGGTTGTTGGCAAGTATACATTCTAGATGACTGACATTTGGGATAATTATAAAGGCGTAGAGTGCTATTATGACCTTCACATAATGCATAACATAACTTCATCCTTATATAGTGGAATAGGTATTGGGATAGGACTCCTGGCCACCGACCGACCCTAGATCAGTACTATTTAGCCTAGTGTCAGTTTCATTTTGTTTGACTAAACTATCTCTTTGCATGATTTCCTTTCAGCATAGTTGCTATTATTATGCATTTTGATACTTGTTGCATATTTGGAAATGTGAACAAATGACTCTCAAAGTCACTTTCGACTTTTCTGTACTCACCATCCTTTTTATGACGATGGATGTAGATCCATCGAGTAGTAGGCCATAGAAGATCGGTGACTACCTCTGAGCCAGTGGAGTGCTGCTACGCCAGATTTTGTAGGTTTTGATTTTTGATGTATTACTTTTATATGCCTATCATATACTTTTAGGGTTGTATATTATGGGTTGAGTGATTAGTACCTTGACTAGACACATGTTGTTATATATCGTCATTTTCTTATATATATATATATGCATGTGATCTTTATTCTCTGGTTTTTCCACGATTGTTAGGTACCACATTAATGTTTTCATTAATTTGTAAGACTTTCGTTGAATAAACTTGTAAGTAAGCAAAATTTTAATTGACTTTGATTTATTATATTACATAAGATATTAAAACACATATTGAAGTTATAATTTGTAAGTAGGTAAATGGTTTTGAAAAGGCTGACTAGTTTCGTGTTAAGTTCTACGAGGTGAGGTTAGGGCTTAATGATGGGATTAGGCTAGATGGTGCTCTAATTTGTGAATGGTTCATCATGGTGGTATAATTGAAATTGGTTCTAGTTTGGTTGATTTAAAGAAAAGAAGTAGTATTGTGGATTTTGTTGAAGGAAGGAATAAAGAAAAGAATGAAAAAGGGAAAGAAAGAAAAAAAGAAAAGAAAAAAAAATCAGATTCACCAAAATCACCAAGTAGTGTATAAAGACCCAAATTAATTAAACTAGGATTTGCGTTAATCATGAGGATTAATGGTCGTAATTCAGGCGTTACGTGGACAACTCGGTTGACTCAAATACGAGAACCATGGAAATATGTTATTTGTGGATGGTGGCTGTGTATATGTGGTGTTTAAATTATTATTATTATTATTATTATTATTATTATTATTATTATTATTATTATTATTATTATTATTATTATTATTATTATATGCCACCGCATGTGTGTATGTTGCTATTGGGCGAGTTTGTGTGACAGGGAGTTCGCCTTGAAAGGTGTGTCAATGCGGGTATTGGGTAGACACATTACAAATACACTATGAAACACGACTAATTCACGTTAAGTTGACTAGTTAAGCAATTAAAACGGGTAATGTAACCATAGGCTAAGATGATTCGAGTAAAACTATAGACTATGACATACCTTGAAATACGTGCCGAGACTCGGTGTATTGAGTGACGAGTAGGCGAAGGTTAGCGGGTCCATATGGTTTGATTAATTTTTTTAAATGAAAACGCTAATCATATGTATTATAATGGGCCTAAAGTAATTTAATTTAAATCAAATGAGAAAGGCATATAGTTTGATTAATAAATTGGAAACCATAGGATTGTCCTTGAGATATGCATTGGCACATCTAGAAATACTATGAGTATCAATTGGTCTCACTTGGATTGAGTTGGTGGGAATTAGTGGGATAAGTGGCAAGGTGTGAATCATTAGATGAGCTTTAGGATACGTAACCACATGAAGATAAATGGCTAGGAATCAACCCCACCTTAATATATAAGATCAACAAATGCAAAGTAAACTATTTTTCATCTGCAAACCTATGAACCAACAAGCTTGTTGGAGAAGGAGATAGAGTTTGCTGGAGAGAGAAAGAATCAATGAGAGTTGGTGAGAATTTTATAATCTAGGTGGTACATCAACTAGGCAATCTTACTAAACTAGTATTTGTACTATAAATTTGATGTTTCTAGTGTATAATTGATAATTAAGGAATGGGTCACTGGTTTGGATGAATTATTGATGAATTATAAGTATTATTAGCTTTTCCATTGATGAATATAAACTGATTTTGAAGAATTTAATTTTTTAGTGAAACTTGAGAAAAACTAATGGATTTCATGAAATTGATTTATTCAATCTAATCGATGTTCTGAGGTTGATATAAATGATGTTTTAAAGTCCCTTTGGTGTGGAGAATGCAATTGTAGGGTCTAGGTAGCTAATTGGAGAGTTTAGGATATAATTCTTGAGTTGAGAATTCTGTCACAAATGGTGATTAGCAAACTAACTAGATCGATTAGCGCGCTAATCGGTCTGGACACTTAACTATTTTCCAAAATGAAGAAAAATAATGCGTTAGATAGATCCCCTAATGCGCTAACTTCACCTTGCGCGTTAGGTATTGCGCTAATGACAGATAAAAGCTAAATTTAAGGTATTATTTTAGGATTTTTGACTTAAATACATACCCAAACACCTATAATCATACTAAATATGTAAAATTGGACTTCAGGTACTAAGGGGACCGTAGCTCAGGTATCAGGGAGCAAGTCGGGTCGAATTTTGGGAGTTCAGGGAAGCGAAGCGTGGATTGACGCGAGTAAACCCATTGGAATGCATCACATAATTCATGGTTTGTTTTATCGATGTCGGATTATATGTGTGATTGCTGGGGGCACATTAGTGGGTTTCACTCCTATTTCAGTTTGAGTATATATTGGTTGTGGCTAAATCGCTTGCATAGGTTACTTATGTTTAGTACTGTGTCGAGGACAGCAGGATATACTTACGACTGTCGGGAGGGATTTAAGGTGTTCCCTTAACTTGAAATAGTGTCTAGAGAGGTTCATTCGATAACTGAAGTTGGGATTTAGTCACTGTAAGCCTGTAAGTATGTTCGTGTTCTTATTTGATTTTATCGATTACTGGCTAGTTTAGGTCAGGTTTTTCTCATAACTATACAACTGCGTACTTATTAATGCTTTATTTTCGAGCATTTTTAATTAGTATATACTGTTTTTCTTTTTTATTTCGCGCTACTGATTTCGCTTGTCGTGCGCTGCCTACATTCATGGGAATACGACATACCGTTGCTAGGCGTTATATTCTCATGTCTCATAGTTATCAGTTTTATTTAATGAATATTTCATGGAATTATCTTGGGATTTTACTCAATGGGCTTGTCACTATATTTGTAAGGTGATCGAGTGTAGATCATTCGACAAGCAAGGGCAAGGGCAAGGAGGTACTAGGCGACTACCTCTGAGATTGTGGAGCCAACTCGTGTGTGAGTACAGTATGTACGTATTTATATTTTTTGTATGGTTTTAGGGACTATAGAAAACTGATTACATGTATATGGAACCTTTTTTATACTTATCTCGCCTTGATATATACATAGTATCTTCTACCGGGTTTTTCACTACTTAGGATTGTTAAATATTGCATAACTGGATCATTTAAAGACTTTCGTTGTAAAATGGTTTTATAATTTCTTAAAATGACTAACAAGCTAACCAAATCAGTAATACTTATATAAAGATTTATTAGCTAGATTAAGGTTAGCTGAAAAAGTGTAAGCAACCAGTTAAGCCGTGAGGCGTCAAGGATAAGAGGGTCACGATGTGGCAAGGCTTGGTGACGTGCGACATGAGGGGTCCCAAGGCGACCCAAAACTTAGGGCCGCCACATGGTGCTTTTTGTGTTTGTGTGGGGGGTAAGGGGGAGGACGCACGCATGCATTGCTCGTCTTGTTTAGTTCGGACCCGGGTTTAGGCACCTAAAATCACCAAGTGGTGCTGGCCAGGCCCAATCCAACAAATTGAACCAGACCGGTCCGGGCCTAATAGCCCCAAAATATATCTATATAAATTTTTTCTATATATATATATGTTTAAGTTTTGATTTATAAAAATAACATCAAATCAGAAAAAATAGAAAAATCCAAAAAAATAGAGAAAAATTAGAAAAAATAAGAATAGTGAGAAAAATTGTAGGAAAATGATTTTAGAAATTTTTTGGAGAATCTTATACCGAGATTTTCTTTGAAAAGCGTGCAATTACTATAAATTCTTTATTTTGAATTATATTGAGATTTAAAAATCTAAATTATATCAAATGGGCTCAAAGATACGTTATACATTTTAAATTGATGCCAAGGGCCTAAGAGACTAGTGTCGGGTATCAAGTACGTATTTTGAGGCGCGTGAGAGCCTTGATTTACTTGATTTTGCATTATTGAGGTAAGTAAACTAATAAGAAATTCAATATTAAATATTTTCATTTTTTTGCTATATTTGATGGAATTATTTCTATTATTGTACTATACTTCCCTATCGAGTGTCTTAGGTTCTAAGTGGTATGATCTAGTTGTGTCCATTCACGGGTTGAGCAGTCGATTAACTCTCGTAGCTTCCCAGCGGGTCTGAATCCTTTGAGTGAGCATCCGCCATGTGTCGTGGCTCCTCTTTGGTGTTCGAGTTCCATTGTGGCTAAGCATTCGATTTAGTCTTTGGCTCCTTTTGGAATGTTTTCGGGCTGCGGCTCAAGCGAGTTGACAGTACCAAACGAATTAGGTACGGTCGAAGCAGCTTTGACAAGTTGCATCAGTGTTAGACACTTACACGTTTTAAATGGCTTTAAACACACGTGTAGAGCGTCAAGACTACTTACACCCTATCATTTTCTTTTAGGTCACTTGGTTTCTACCATTGATCATTGTAGTTTGTCTATCATGCATTTTTACTGTTCTTTTGTAGCACTACATTTCTTTCAAGCATGATTTATGGACTCATTTATTGTTTAATCTGAATTACTGTTAAACTTATTTTGGATTCACTCACTGGAACTGTCCTTTTTTATGACAATTGTAGGTCCTTCTTGTAGTAGGGGCGAGGAGCCTGTGATCGGTAACTTCCTCTAAGCCTCCCTTAGAGTTTGCTCCTCTCTGTAACTATAATAGTTTTATTTTTAATATTTTGGACTGTACATATCATATACACTTATGTTTTTAGTTACCTTGAGGTTCATTTTGGGTTGTGAGTCATTTGATACATGTATATGACACTTTTCCATGCTGTCTGTCACTAGATAAATACATGAGATTTACTTTTGCAGGATTTCCACATATAGGCAAGTTCTAACCACTGTTTACTTAGGTTGCTTTAAATCTTGTTAAATTTTGCTGCATAAATATTAAGACTTATTAAACTAAATACAAACCAAATAAGTAACTAATGATTTAATATCTTGGATGAGAGGCTGACTAGGCTTACATTGAATTTGCGGTGGTTGACCAAGAGTCTATATAGGTTTGGCCGGGCGGGGACCAATTGTACAGTCTAGGCTCGTCACAAATTGGTAAATGTTACAGTATATGGATAGATTTCGGTACTTGATACAGTTTTCCACATACGTTGCAGGTACTGAGAGACTGCAAATTTATTACTTCGTTCGAGGTTTGATTGAGGACATAGCCAGAGCCATCTGATAAAGAGGGGCAACTTGCGTTCATCTATTAAGTCGGAGAGAGAGACATGACGTAATTATGGACAAAAGAGACATAAAGATCAGGATGGCAGAGAGGAAAAATTGTATGGTCGAGGCTGTAGAGATGATGATCGAGCGGCCAGAGCTTATGTTGTACCTGCACTACTAGCGGCACCATAGAGACAGACTTAGGACCAAGGGGCAGAAACTGCAGATCACAGGGTCATGGTCATGGGTAAGGAAGTCAGTGGGCAAGACCAGGATGGAGGATCACATGTTAACAGTAGTGACACCTATGTAGATTCGAGAGGCGGTGCATGTTATGACTGAGCCAGTTCAAGAAACGCCCCTACAACTAGTTTAGGGTATGTGATTTAAAATTTTGAATAATTATAGTTAAGGTTTATGCAGGCATGGTGGAATATAGTAGACCATAGTGGGTAAAGGTAGGTTATGGTATGACATGAGATTGTCATGGTAGGTCATGGTGTGTTAAGACTATTATGTTGTGATATATGATATGAGAGGTTTATGGTGACCTAGTGTTAGGTAACCGGGTTAGGCAAACGTGGGCACGAAATCGAGCTGAGTGTGATGACTGCAAATTCTGGGCCGCCTTAGTACCCGCCACGTCATGGCCTGCTTATCCTTGATGCCCCGTGACCAACCTGATTGCTTACACTTTCCAGCTAACCCTAGTTACGCTAATTAATTTTTACATAGGCATTAATGATTTAGTTAGCTATTTAATTTATTTATCAAGTTATATTACAATTCTACAGTAGAAGTCTTAAATTAGGTAAGTTATGCAGTATTTAAGAATCCTAAGTAGTGGAAAACACGACAAAAGATACCATGTATATATCAAGGTGAGATAAGTATAACAAAAGTTTCATATACATGTAATCGTGTGTTACTACGGCCCCCAAAACCTGACAAAAATATAAATACGTACATACTATAGTTACATACGAGCCGACTCCACAATCTCAGAGGTAGTCTCTCAGTACCTCCTTGCCCTTGCCCTTGCTCGTCAAAGGATCTGCACTCGATCACCCAACAAATACAGTGATGAGTCTAATGAGTAAAATCCCAAGAGAAGTCCAAATAATATTCATGAAATAAAATTGACAATCTACGAGACATGCGAATATAACACCTGACAATAGTACGTCATATTCCCATGAATGTAGGCAACACACAACAGAAAAAATCAAAAGCATGAAATAAATAAAGAGCACATACCAACTAAACATGCTCAGAAATAAAGTACTAATAAGTACACAACCGTATAATCACAAAGAAACCATGACTTAACCAGCTAGTAATCAATAAAATCGAATAAGAACCACGTATATACTTATAGGCTTACAATGACTAAATCCCAACTTCAGTTACTGGACGAACCCCTCCGGACACTATTTCAAGTCAAGGGAATACCTTAAGTCCCTCACAATGGTCGTAAGTATATCTTACTACCGTCGACACAAGCACTAAACACAAGTAACCTATGGAAGCGATTAAGCCACAACCAATATATACGTAAAGAGAAATAGGAGTGAAACCTCCATGTGTGCCCACCGGTAGTCACATATGTAATCCGACATCGATAAAACAAACCATGAATTTTGTGAGGCATTCCAATGGGTTTACTTACCTCAATCTGCACTTCGACTTTCCAGGACTCCCAAAATCTCACCCAACTCGCTCCTCGATGCATGAGTTATGGTCCCTTTAGTCCCTGAAGTCCAATTTTACATATCTAGTATGATTATAAGTGTTTGGGTATGTATTTAATTCAAAAATCCTAAAACAACCCTTAAATTCAGTTTTTATTTGGCATTAACTCGCTAATGGATCTATGTAACGCGCTACTTGGAGTTAGCACGCTAAGGGATCTATCTATCATGCTACTATTCTTCATTTTGAAAAATAGTTAAGTGTCTAAACTGATTAGCGCGCTTACCAGTCTAGTTAGCGTGTTAATCACCCTCTGTGACAAAATTCTCAAGTCGAGAACTCTGTCCCAAACTCTCCAATTAGCTACCTAGACCCTACAATCTTACTATACACACCAAAATGACTTCAAAATATTATTTTCATCAACCTCAGAACATCAATATGATCAAATTAATCAATTTCATGAAATCCACTAGTTTTTCCCAAATTCTACAAAACACCAATTCATTCTAAAACAATTGTGAAATCTCTATGGAAATAGTCCATAAACATGTAATTGAACTAGTTTTCACTAAAACTCAGAGATCTAACCTTCAAACTTGCATTTCATCAAAAACATATAAAAATGGGTTCATTAGATATGGTAGATGATGGAAATGACGATTACCTTGGTTTATATATGCAAATTTGAACTCTAAATCCTTGAAATCCAGTAAAAATCCTCCTCATTAACTATAATTTTTCCAGAAATGTAAATGAATGGCTTTAGTTGCATGTGTTTGATCACTTCAATTTTATATATTAAGGCGGGATTGTTTAATAGCCATTGATTCTAATGTATTTACGTATCCTGAGACTAATCCCATGATTCACACCTTGCCACTTATCCCACTCACTCCCATTAACTCAATCTAAGTGACACCAATTGATAATCCTATAGCACCTTGATGTGCCAACACGTATCTCTGGGTAAATCATATAGTTTCCAATTAATTAATAAAACTATAGGCCATGATTTATTTAATTTAATCACTTAGCTTAGGCCCATTATAATACATGCGGTTTATTCACTAAAGTTGGCAAATGTTTGATTCCACTAATCCTCAACTACCCGGCATTCGATGCCCCGCATCTCAGCATACGTTTCAAGGTACGTCATAGCGTATTGTTTTAATTTAATCAATTTAGCCTAGGGTTACATTACCCATTTTAATTGATTAACTAGTCATCCTAACGTGAATTAGTTAAGTTTCCTAGTGTATTCGTAGTTCACCTACCCGATACCCATGTTGGCATGCCTTTCAAGGCGAAACTTGTATATACTAACTCACCCAATACCAACATACACACACACGGTGCAACATCATAACAATAATTTTAAACACCACATATACACAACCACCATCCACAAATAATATATTCCCTCGGTTCTCGTGTTCGAGTCAATCGAGTTGTCCACGTAACTCTCGAATTACGACTGTTAATCCTCGAGATTAACGCTAATCCTAATTTAATTAATTTGGGCTTATTACATGAGAGTAGGTTGCGGAAGTGTTGGAGAGCGTGACATATCATGATCACCTCGACAACACACGCCTATGTCTCAGGGCAACGCTACATCTCTTGTGATGGGTAGTAGGGTGTTCAAGGGACCGTAGAACGATACTATCAAGGTGTGACGTATGGTCATACACATGGATAGGTTAGATGCACCGAATGTCCTCACGATCTAAATTCGGGGATGGAATCTCTCCTATTTGGGAAGAATTGTAACATCCCAAATTAACTAAACTAGAATTATCGTCAATCCTCAGATTAATGGTCGTAATTCGAGCGTTACATGGATAACTCAGTTGACTCGACATGAGAACCGAGGGAATATGTTATTTATGGATGATGATTATTTTTATGTGGTGTTTAAATCATCATTATCTTATTGCATCACATGTGTGTATTTTGTTATTGGGAGTTGGTGTGATGGGGAGTTACCTTAAGGCATGTGTTGAGGCGCGGGCACAAAGTGCCAGGTAGTCGAGGGATTAGTGTGACCACTAATGTATCCATAGGAGTTTCTAGATCATATGTTTTATGGTAGGCCTAAGTTGTGTTAATTAGATCAAATAAATAAGGCCTATAGTTTGATTATATTAATCTGGAACCATAAGATTAATCTAGAGATACGTATTGGCACATCAAGGAACCAATAGAGTTGCAAATTGGTATCGCTGGGAGGGAGTTAGTGGGATAAATGTCAAGTTGCAGGCCATGAGATGAGTCTTGGGTAGGTAAACACATTAAGTTCAATGGCTAGCAATCAATTCCACCTTAATATATATATAAAAGGTGATTAACACATGCAAACCAAACCATTTTTCATTTCTAATTTGCTAGAAAAGAAGAAATCTTGCTGGATAGAGAGGAGATCAGTGGGTGTTGGAGAGAATTGCTCAAGCTAGGAGGTTCATCAACTAAGTAACATTACTACACTAGTAACTTAGCTAAAATTTGTCGTTTTGATGGAAAAGCCGAAATTGAGGAAGGGATCACTATTTTTGATGAATTCTTGGTGAATTACAGGTGTGACGAACATTTCAAATGGAGATTATCAACTGATTTAAGTGGAAATTGGGTTTTGGTTAAAATTGGAAAAAACTAGTGAATGCAAAAATTTGATGATTTTGGTCCAATTATTGTTTTTATGTGGTTGTGAATGATATTTTGGAGTCCCCAATGAGTGGAGAATGAATTTGTGAGGTTTTGTTAGCCAATTGGGATGTTAGAGACATAATTCTTGAATTGTGAATTCTGTCACGTAGCGCAGGTAGCGCGCTAACCATACTGGCTAGTGCACTATCCAGTTTGGGTGCCCAACTATTTTTCAAAATGAAGAACAATAGCACGCTAGACTGATTTCATAGCGTGCTAATCACACCTAGCACGCTAGGTAGACCCTTTAGCGCATTGATGAAAGATAAAAACTGAATTTAAGGTTGTTTTTGAAATTTTAACTTAATACATACCCAAACACCTATAAACATACTAAATATGTAAAATCGGACTTTACGGACGTAGAGAACCGTAGCTCGGGTATTGGGGAGCTAATCGGGTTGGATTTTAAAGACCAGGGAAGCCAGAGTGTAGATTGAGGTGCATAAATCCATTGGAATGCCTCACAAAATTAATTATTTGTTTTATCAATATCGGGTTACATGTGTGACTACTAGTGGGTACGCATGGATTTTTTTCTTATCTCGGTTTGCATATGTATCGGTTGTGGCTAAATCACTTGCTTAGGTTACTTGTGTTTTATGCTCGTATTGACGACAATAGAATATATCTGCAATCATCGGGATGGATAGAAAGGTGTTTCCTTGACTTGAAATAACGTCTAGAGGGGTTCATCTGTTAATCGTAGTTGAGGTTTAGTCACTGTAAGCTTGTAAGTATATTCGTGGTTCATGTACTATTTTATCGATTGCTAGCTGGTTTAGGTCAATGTTTTCTCATGATTACACGATTTTTTATGTATTAATGCTTTATTTCTGAGCCTATTTATCTAGTATGTGCAGTTTGTTAAACATTATTGTTTTTGCTTGTCGTATGCTGCCTACATTTATGGGTGTATGACTTACTGTTGCTAGATGTCATATTCGCATGTATTGTAGTTTATCAGTTTTATTTCGTAAATATTATGTAGACTTCTTTTCGAATTTTACTCAATGGACTCGTCACTAAATTTGTTGGGTGAGTGAGTGCTGATCTTTCAACGAGTAAGGGCAAGGGCAAGGAGGTATTGGGCGACTACCTCAAAGATAGTAACGTCAGCTCGTGTTTGATTACAGTATGTATGTATTTACTTTTTGTTAGGTTTTGAGGATTGTAGAACACTGAATACATGTATATGGATCTTTTGCTATACTCATCTCGCCTTTGATATATACATGATATCTTTTTGTTGGGTTTTCCACTACTTAGAATTGTTAAATATAGCATAATTTATTTACTTAAAGACTTTAGTTCTAAAATTTTAAAATAACTTGATAAATTGGCTAACTAAATCATCAATATTTACATAGAGATTAATTATCAAAACTAATGTTAGCAGGAAATGTATAAGCAACCAGTTAGGTCGCAGGGCGTCATAGGAAAGTGGATTATGACGTGGCCGAGTTTGGTGACGTGTGATGTGACATGGCGTGTCCCAAGGTTGTCTTGATATTTAGAGCCGTCACAATAAGTGAACATCTACCTTGCTTCGTACACCTGTTGATAACAAGAGATATAAATGAAATAACACAAAGTGAGATTCAAAGAAAGAAATTAAGCAACCCGAATCTCTCATTTCCAGTTCAAACCTCACTAATAGGTTGGCCACCCCAGAGAATGAACATAAGACTGTAATATGAGTTTAATGCATGTTTTCCCAACATTGTCAGCTTATAGATTGACTCGCATCTAGTGCTTTTCGTTGGGTTTTGGGGTTCATACGCAGCGAAGATTACATAACAATTTTGCCAAAAACCCCAACAGGATCCGAATCTAATTCCATTAAAAACATCTAAACCACAAAAACTTAATCATACCTCAGTCGCAATGTACCTTTCTGAAGGTTAATCGATCTCTAAGGCGCTGCCAACGACGAACGCCCTCTACCAGTAGTCCACACACGAACGGCGGACGAGATTCAAAGTGCTAGCTTCGAGAGAATACCAAACCTTTTGTTTTTCTCTCCAAAACGATCCAGAGCATACCAAAAACCCTAAGTCGTTTCGGAAACGAAAATAGAGTTTCGGCCTTTTGATCTTTCGTCCGTGTATTCTAACTTAAAGCGTCTATTTATACAACCCTTGTATATAGACAGTTAAGTAAATTACACATATACCCCTACTTAAAGAAGTATAAGTGTAATACACCACAAGGACGTTTCCGTCATGAATTTTATCATATAAAATTCATTTTTCTGAACCATCTTAAAATCTCGCAAAACCATTCTTAGTGTGCGACCCAATAGGCTCATACAACGTTGGCGGTGTACCAAAAAATATTTTGGTATACAAGTCATAAGCGGCCTCTAGCAAGACATTATGACTACCCAAGTTGTACGAATATCAAATCGATACAACCTAATCAATAGTGTATATAACATCCTTTTGTCACATGATATCCTTTTGATCAAACATAAGGCATGGAATTGTAATCCAACATGTACAATCGTACTAGTCTCGATCTCTAGGTAGACTGAAAACATCCAAGTGACATTGATCAATATCAATTCACTTAGACTAGGCCTTTTAACAGTCTAATACATCGAGGGATCCACTGGATATCTCTCTTTATATGAGAGGGACAAATTCTATCTTGATTACACAACTTCATCACATTGCTCACATAGTAACCAATCACAACCTTTATAATCGTCCGGTTAAAGACAACGTTTGATAGTGTCAAATCACTATGTTCCTAATGTTGAAGTCTCCGATAATCTCAAGTCAGAGGACTGAAAAATATACTTATCATGAGAAACTACTATGACTTAATCCATGTGATGTTCTCATAGCGGGCCGGTCCAGTACTTTGTTCCCTAACAAGTACTCGTGATCTTGATTTGTATCCCTATACGTATAATCATCATATGATCATCAATCAAGACTCACAATAGTCTTAATTCATTATAGTTCCCAGTATAATGATCGACTAGGGACATTTAGGATATTTCTGTAAATACCCATGGATCTTATTATAATGTAAACGTGCAAATTAATTATAATAAACAGCAAGTGAAATCCTCTATTTTATTAACTAAAAGTATTCATAAAGACAATTGATGGATTGACCTAGGGCACATACCCCAACACTTTTCACCTATATGGGATACCTAGTCTCGACTAGATTTACTCGCACTTAGTCTTTTACACTTAAATGGGACACCTAATCGAGAATGAACATGAAAACGTGGATCATATAACATGAATGGATAATCAAGAAATTCAAACTTATTGTGCAATCTCTACCCCATATCAATGTAAAAAATAAGAAATAGTGTTTACTTACAATCAAACCAACACAAGTTGGTTAAACGAGTCCTCGCTCGCGTATTCCCCAGATTCCCTCATTTCGAAAATCTTATTAAATCACAAAAATTCATAATTTATGAGTGTCGTGTCTATTGTACTATTTTTCAACAATTTTATCATAATTTCCAAGTCATGTAAGTATTTAAACTCCTTAAAACCCAGACCAATTCTTTTTAAAATCCCAAACATTCCTTAAAACCTCAATTTCATAATTAGATTCCCAATTATAATATTATATCATTAATTTACCTCAAAAACTCAGTTATATGATTTTTGAAATTTAATTTGGTGTTTTAGGCTCAATCGCCTTTAATTATGCTTTACGAGGCAAAACCCCGTGTAAACGTTTTTGTGAGAATCCCAACTTTTCATTTTTCCATAGAAATCCAAATTTTCTATTTATTTGGCCCAAATCCTATTTTTGTTTTCTGATTTTATTCTATTTTCCAAGAGTTTCGCTTTATTTTGTCAATTAAAAAATCTTTAAAGGGAAGGGTTTGATTCCTGAACTGGACCCGGTTTGGCTCAAGTGAGGCTAACCTAGTTTGGCACGGTTTAGTGGATCAACCTTTTCTTCCCTAATTGTTTCATTGAAACAACATAATGATGCCTCTATTTCGTTTCCATGAAGCATTGTCTTCATCATCGATCACTACGGGACATGGATCTCTGGGCAGGGAAATCTATAGTTTTCCTTCTCTCCATCGTAGTCTTCCTCCTCACCTCACCTCCCTTCATTGAGATCAATTGTCATGTTGTTGTGTTGAGTCGTTTGTTATTTTCGCTGTTTTAGTTGTTGCATGTGTTTTTCATGAAACAGCCTGAATCTCTAAATAGTAGATTTGGTCCATAATAAAGAGTCACTACCCAAAGATGTGGCTCGAAAATGGGTACACCAACCCAACACTCGGCACAAAGACCTAGTAATGTATTGTTTATGACAAGATGAATGTTTAGTGCATTATATGTGTAGACATAGTAAGTCATTCCTATTTATATAGAGAGGTCAAGACGTGAGTAAGGATGCACCTCGAGATGCGTGTCAGCGTAAGATCGGGGTAAAAAGTGACGTGGTAAGTTAATTTAAGTTGATGTGGCTTAAATAGTTAAATTTGATAAGGCTATAGTTGATTTACATTAAATGTACCTAAGTTAGCAAGTGAAAACAATAAACACTTAATGTTCATCGAGATACTTGTTGACACATTAAGGGACCAATTGACTTTCCATGTGTGTTAGCAGCATGGAGTTAGTGGAGAATTAGTGAAATTGAAGTTAAGATATGAGCCATTAGATCAGTCTCAAAATGCATGTAAACATCAAGATCAAGGGTTCATATTCAACTTTATATATATATGGTTACATGCAAATGATCTCATTTTTCAAGATTGAAGAAGAATAGGCTCTACAGAAAAATCAATAGATTTATAAGGAAAATCTTAGTGAAATTGAATGGGTAGTCAAGATTGAAGAGATCAACAACAAAATAATTGGGTTTTATTTCTAGTTTTGAAAAGTTAATGAAATTGATGAATTTGGTAGATGATTCTTGATGTGTAAGTTGTCATTGTTGTTGTTAATCTGAGGTGTTATCTTAGGTTTATGGATGTAATACCAGAGATCCAAGGTGTTGGAAATAAATTTTAATGGGAGAATTTGACAGAAATCTCAAATTGAAAGTTATGTCTCTGCATTGGGTAGTGTGCTAGCCAAGCTAGATAGCACACTATCCAGCCTAGGTGTGCAACTGTTCTTCGTCTGAAGAACAATAGTGCACTATTCATTTTACTTAGCACGCTAGGTGTCATTAGCGCCCTAGATAAACTCCCTAGTGCGTTAGAAACTGTTGAAAACATGAAAATTTGTAATTTGGATAAAGATTTTACAAACCTATAGCTTAGCCTAAACATATACAAAACTATTTAAACACACCTTAAAACATGTTCAAGGATACCATGAGTCTAAATAAGGGTCTCGGAGGTTCGAGTACATGTCTCGAGGTGTCGAGAGATCAGATTAACATAAGAGCTTGATGTAGCTTGTAAGTAAATTAATTGAGATATTTCTCTTCATTTCATTTTCATTATTACTTGACTGAACTGCTTTGTTTACTGATTCTTGGTGTTATAGTTGGTGTGATTTATTTTGTATGTATATTTTGTTAAACGAAAATATGTATGTTTAGGTTTCACGATATGATTTAGGGTATACGCGACACAAGGGGTATGAGACTCGGGGATGTTAGTAAAGTTGACTAGATAATGTCACGGACCTACTATATAAAGTTGATAAAATGAACAAGCGGTAACCAATTAGGGTATTACAAAGTATTATGTGTGCAAACCTATTACATGAGGTCAATAAGTCATGTTTCACAACTAAGAAGGATAGAATATATAAGTTATTACCTGAAGGGTAATATCTAGGCCAATGTATGAAATGATTAAGCGGTGATCAATAAGCGTAATACTAAAGTACTATGTGTGCGGACCTATTACATGAGGTTGATATGTGTGGCTCATTTGAATAGTATATGTGATAAATAGGGTAATAATTGAGCTAATGTGTTATGTATACAATTTAATATGTATGGTTCATTTGAATAGTCTATTGATGCTACATTGTTTGGTAATGTGTTTGTGTATTAATGATTATTGTTATATAATAAATATATGTATTGTGAGATGTTTCTCTTGTTGTGTTTGGAAAAATGGATAAATGTCTCTCAGTGTTACTTTCTACTTTCTTGTACTTACTGTCCTTTTTTGTAACAATGGTTTAGATCCATCAAGTAGCAGACGCGGCAAGAAGAAGATCGGTGACTACCTTTGAGCCGGTAGAGAGCTGCTACCTTTGTTGTACGTTTTTTGTTTAGTTGTATGAATTATGTATATATGTCTTTTATACACCTTTGGGGATATATATATATATTATATATATATATATATTATGGGTTGTGTGATAGTTACCTGACTAGAAAAAGGTTGATATATATATATATAAATATCGCCATTTTGTTATATATATGCATGTGATTTTTGTTACATGGTTTTCCACATACTTAGGCTTTATATGAATGGCTTTCGTTAAATTGTCAAGACTTCCAGTAATAATTTTTAAATTGTATAAAATTTTAATTAACTTTAAAATAGTATTTAGTTATGAGAATAGTGTAAGGTCTATTAGAAAGGTTGACTAATACATTGTTAAGTTCTATGTGACTAGGATTAGAGCTTATAGACGGGATTAGGTCAGGCGGTGCCCCTGATTAAAGGAGGGGTCGTCACATTTCAATTAATTAACAACTGCAAATCTCATCATCTTTTCCAAGTTCGAATTCAACAGTTTCGAATCATTATCCATGGCGGAACCATAAAATCTTGTTAAGGGGGCGAACTTTCACCTTAACTTTTTTTTTCCAAAAAAAAAAATAGTATGAAAAACTAAGCATACAAAAAATAAATAAATTAATAATGCAACACTCAAGACACTTCAAATATGTCAATTTTTTAACAATGCTTCACTTTTTGTATAAGGAGTGTGTGTCGACCATATGAGGCAAAAAGAACGAATGCGTAAGGGCTTGGTACCCCTGCATAGGGGTACTATAGGGGGTCCCACCGGGGTCAGGGGCGGGAAGGACAAATGCGTTGGGGTTTGATAAACCTGTGCATGGGTACTATAGGGGTCCCGAGGGTTAGGGGCGGCCGCCCCAATACCCCATTAGTTCCGCCACTGATCATGACAACCATATTGAAATTGAAATTAACCAATTTGATTCACTCACTTATTGATCGAAGCAACCACAACGACATTCATAAGCTCCTTTATCAATCGAGAAAAATAAATGAACCAGAGATGATGAAAGGGAGAGATCAACATAGTGAGAACAAATGAAGGAGACGAGAGAGAGATGAAAGGGAGAGATCAACATAGTGAGAACAAATGAAGGAGACGAGAGAGAGAGAGAGAGAGAGAGAGAGAGAGGGAAATGACGAAAAGATGGTTGAAAGTGATGAATAACCCACTGGTTTCGATTTCATTTTGTAAATAAAAAAGGGTTGCCAAATGACCGTTTTACCCACCATTTATTATCATTTGTCATATAAAACCAGTAACCTTATTGGTAATTTGCTTTTTTCTTTTAATTATCTCTTCATTTTTAAGTCCAAATTATACCTAAAAAAATACTCTAATTTCACAAAAAACTAGAGAAAATACCGACACACTCCCAAACACTAGAACCACATGTCTAAACACTAATTTTATCCTATTTCGCGATGAATAGAGTATAATAAATATAATTGGCACAAAACAAAAAAAATGCAATCTTACCTTATGATCTTCGGTCCGTAACGGTTGAGAAAGGTAAGTCTAGGAGAGTCACGTTCTTACAGTTCGTTAGATCGAGTCTCTGCAATAACAAAAACATATGAAAATTCTCACTCAAGCATTTGTAGAGGAAAAAAGTTACTATTATACGATATATTGCAATCCCATGGATCTTAACATTTAATGGATTTATATTAAAAAACATGATTTTAGAGTTAATGTAAACTACATTTTATGTGCCTCGTATCAATAATCGTAATGGGTACTACCAAGGAGAAGGAAGAACAATATAAAATGGGCTAAAATAGTTATTCACGATAAATACTTTTGATGCCAATCATTGGATGAATTAGTAACAAATAGAATAGAGGAAGCAGATTTAAAAAGCTTTCCCTTGTTATCTATGAAAGGGTTTTTAATTAGGCCCCTCACTAATCCAAGGTCGGACCCCAATGCTGAAATATTCGATGAAAAGTAAATTGCTTCACATAACAAATGAAGAAATCCAGCTATAAGAGTTTGCAGCTTGAGACAGACACTCTCAAAACTGGATTGCATTGTAAGAATTTTCAACAAGTTTACAATTTTTAAGTACATCTCACAATAAATATGGTGAAGAAAATTTATAAATCAAGTAAAACATATGATTAAAAAGGAAACTCTTCAGACTTTACTTGATAGTTTTCTATAACATAACTATGTCACAATCGACATTGTATAATAATAATTTAACTACCTCAAGAGAGCTCATGCCCAGCTCAAGAGTCGCAAGATCTTCACGAAAAATATTTAGGCAATCTGCAAGAGACAATTCTTCTAGATTATGTAGATGCGAGAGAGGTTGTAGACATCTACTCATAACCTGCACCACATAAAATATCGAATTTATTTGATCTTCACATGACAATAGATTAAAAATACATGAAGCAATATCCCTTTAAAGTGGGAAAAAGCCAGAAATTATAGTTTGTAGGCCTTCCTATTCTGCAACACATCAATGTATCATACTAAATTTTAATTTTTTCTCGGGATATATATGTATAGAATGATAGAACTGAAATCAAACTAAGAATTTAAAAGAAAGTGTTATAAGAAAAAAAATTACATTTATCATTTGAGAAATTGTAGCCGTGTAGCCTTCCAGGCCTTCCTATTCTGCTTAAATTTTAGTTTTTTACCTAACATATTAATGTCAATGAAAAATTGGCAATTCGATATCACTTGATCGATATTTCATCAAGCGATTCGATCATGACACGATGACACATTTTAAAATCGAGATGAATGACATAAGTGTATGGCTTCAGTGTACTCATTATAAGATCTGATCTTATTGTCTTCAATTTCTTGCGGTGGTGAGCCTCTAGAATGTGGAAAAACTTAGACAACAATGAAACTGATTTCCTGTACCATAAATGGAGGCGGTCCAAAATAAGGTGTAGAATGTTTTTATAGAAGCATAGGTTTGGCATCGACTCACCTTCATCTGCCCTGCCTTGCCTTTAGCTATAGGCTAGACCCCTTTATATATATAGTAGATTAGTAAGAAAAAAACTAAAAATGCATAAGCTAGCGCACCCCTCAAACACTGCATGAAAAAAATGCTTTTTTTTTTTTTTAACATCTAAAGATGTTGTGCTACATTGTTAAGACTTATTTAATGCATAATCAATTCTAACAAAATTATCTACACTTACAAAATTAACGTGTGATGAATTATAGATTTAATGAAGTTCTTTGTTTTATAATATTTTATTAATTATTAATCATTATTTTTTGCATTAAACGATATTAAGTTATATGTTAATTTAAAATGTAATAAGTTTTAACAAAGTAGTGTATGACAACATGATTAAATATTGTAAAATATCATTTTTCTTATAGCAATAATTAACAAACTCAACGAAAATCAAATGTTGAACAAGATTTATAAACTCTTATGAAACAATCAACCTTAACTTCAAAAATAAAAATCACTTGAAGACCCCTATCTACTAATTTGAACTCTAATTCGACAATCAAATTCCAAGAAAGAAGAACAAGAAAATGTAAAACTTAAAAAATCCGTGCCTTTACAAATGACCTACAATCCAAGAAATCTATCAATTCAAACAAACGAAGATGGAAAGCCAATTCAACTTCAGAAATCAAATTGAAAGACAAGAGATGAAGAAAGTTTTAATTCACCGACTTAACCTTAATTTAATACGTCAAATTAGTTACACCACACCATCATAATACGCAGATTTATGAAAATGCCCTCGATAAAAAAGAAGAGGCAAAACATATTTTTTGGTATTTGAACTTTAAGTCTTTTAATTTATGCTTTTGGTCCCTGAACTTTCATTAGTGTACATTTGGTCTCTGAACTTTCATTGTTGTACATTTGGACCTTGAACTTTGAGTTTTTATGTTTTGGGGGGAAATTAATTTTTTTTTCGGCTTTTGTTGGGTTCAGTAATATAAACCACTTTACTCATTTTGACTAGTCCCACGACACTCTTGTTACCCACATCATCGGAATTTAACATTTTAAATGGTGAAAGAAATAAATGTAGATCTTTATAAAAGTTTAGAAATCAAAAGCATAAAAATAGAAAGTTTAGGGACCAAATGTTGCGTTTTTGCCAATATAAAAAGTCATAAGTTCGAGTTTTGGGGTGTTACATGCACCATGATAGCTGTCACGGGGTATCAAGTGAGGGGTTTACCCTAAGGAGTTTCTCTCGCTTAATCCTACCCGTGGTGCCTAAGGGCACCTTAGTTCAACACTACCAATACTTAAAGTGAATGAACAACAATCAATGGCACAAAGGGAATGTTTTACTAAGCTCTCAATGGGATTACAACACTAGCACTCCATGCTTCCCCAAGCTTGGTGCTCTTTGCTTTATAAATAAGCCAACAAGTAGTTACATAATCGTTAAGGACAAATGTCCTAATTACATCGATTCATAGACTAAGCAAAACCCCCACTCCTTATGGTCAAGGTTGTTACCCAACTGCCATGCTCACTTGCTGCCACCTGGTTCTGCAACTGCCACAATTGCTTGGTCAATTGACACATGCTCCATATGCTTGGAACATTCTTGGATGTGCCTTGGTCATGCAAGGGGCTATGACCAAGGTAGTTACACAACTGTCTGTAACTACCTTGACTTGGTCCATCAGTGCCTTAAGGTGACTTGGTCTATACCTTGCTTAGGGACAGGGTCTGCTCGGTGGTGCCTAGCTGAGCCTAGCAACTATGGGTGCCAGCCGGGGCTCGGTCAAGTCCGAGTCCCACCAGCTCGATGTGGTTACACTATGGTCCTTGGGCCTTGCCTTGGGCATGCTCATGCCCAAGGTATTCTCTAGGGTCTCCATTGCCTTCATGCCTATGCCACCGTTGGGAGAGGAAACACCCATTTTTATAGTAGATGTTAAGTCATTCCTGAAACTCCAATTGAAAACATCCAAAAGTGAGACCAATCATACTTTGACTTGGTCAACGCCTAAGTCAGGTTGTCAAACCTTGCAAGTGCCAAGGCGCAACCGTGCTCGTGCCAAAGAACGCGCTTAGGTGCCACCGTGCTCTTTACTAAGGAATACTGCAAGACGCCACCGTGCTCGGGCCTAGGCGCGCGCCAAGGAATGCGCTAAGGCACCAATGTTCTTGCACCTAGGTGAGCGCCAAGGCGCGCCCTTATTCTTGCCTAGGCATGTTGTCTCGTTCGTGCCGCATACGATTTACCCATGCGTATGCACGAGCCTCCATGCGCTATCCTGCAAACCATATGTGGGTGCACCATCTAGCAACTAAGTCCCACGGAACCTTCCGAGTCTGCCGAAACTCGGGTATTTTCTAGGTTTCTCGCTGCCCAACCCCGCCTACTCGGGTCATGCTATTGAGTGGCTAACAAACATTCCCTCGTTGAAATCTTCGATGCCTTCATCGAACTGCACGGTTGCTGCCATTTTTGATAGTATGTTATCTCTTTCTCAAATTGCCATAGAGTTGTGTCTCGCTCCTAAGTAGGTTCATTAACATCAACCTACTTGATCAAGTAGAAAATCTGCCTGTTTTTCTTGCTTCGGCCATACATTTTATGGCTTAGAATCTGCTCGATTTCTCCTATAAACTCCTTTCGTACCAAGAGTGGAGCCCGTCTTGCTGTACTCCTCCCTGGATCTGCCTCATCAGAATGGAAAGGCTTAATGTAGATGACATGGAATGTAGGATGTAACTTCAACCTTTCTGGTAGCCTAAGATGATAAGTTACCATCCCAACTTGCTTGACCACTTCAAATAGTCCTTGATACTACTAAACCAAGCCCTTGTGCGTCTCCTTCTTGTCGATTTTCTTCAAAATCTAGGGAATGAGCTTCAACAAGACTAGGTCCCCTTCCTAGAACTCTAAGGGCCTTTTGTTCTGATCAACATACTTTTTCATCCGCCGGCCAACTTTAGCTAAGTTGTCTTGAGCTGCCTCCCTAAGCTCCTGCTTGCTTTTTGCAAAGCTATATGACATTGGGCTTGACCCCATCGACTTTGATTTGGCTACCTCATATAAAGTAGCCGGCTGTTGTCCCGTCACCACCTCGAATGGACTCAACTCCATAGCTGAGCTTTTGTGAAGATTATAGCAAAATTGGGTTGCATCAAGTAAATTCACCCAATTGCACTGGCTTCCATTCATATAGTGTTTAAGGTGTCCTCTAACAATGCACTGATCCTCTCTATCTGCCATCCGTTTGAGGATGGTTTGCTGTGGAAAACTTCAATTCTAAACCTAGCAGATTAAATATA
Organism: Stephania yunnanensis; assembly: GCA_039657365.1. Lineage (NCBI taxonomy): Eukaryota > Viridiplantae > Streptophyta > Magnoliopsida > Ranunculales > Menispermaceae > Stephania > Stephania yunnanensis. The sequence goes on along the minus strand of CM077583.1, from coordinate 50,007,923 downwards.
GCAGTTCAAAACCACCCTGTGAAACGGGTGTCTCGATCACTAATAATGTCCTCTGGTGTTCCTCAATATTTTGCCACATGCTTTAGGAACAACTATGCCATATCTGCATCGCAATTCTTCGGAGCAACTATGAATGTAGCATACTTCGAGAATCAATCCACCACCACCATCATACTGCTCATTCCCTACACTTTAGGAAAATCAGTGATGAAATCGATAGATATACTCTTGAAGGGTCTGTTTGGAATAGGAAAAGGCTCCGGTAAGCCTGATGCCTTCCTCAGCTCTATCTTGTCTTGTTGGCATGCGAGACAAGTCCGCATATATAGATCCATGTCTTCATCCATCTTAGGCCAGAAGAATGAGCATGATAAAAGGGTGTAGGTGCGCTCCATGCCCGGATACCTAGCCCACCAAGCATCATGTGTCTCCTTTAAGAGTTGTCGTCTTAGTCCGTCGGTACTATGGACATATGGGCGTCCTCCCTCGGAATAGAGGATCCCATCTCCGCACTAAAATCTCTGAGTGATCCCCTCAGCTACTAGCTTTAACATCTTTGAGCAAACATGGTCTTTGCTTGTCTCCTCTTTAATACGAGGCAGGAACTCACTTTCCAGCCTCACCACTACCGACACCATCTCAGCCACCATCTTGCGATTAAGAGCATCCGGGACCGAGTTAAGCGTTCACGGCTTGTGCTCGAACTGAACATCGAATTCAGCTAGGAAATCCAACTATCTTGTTTGTTTCTATTTGAGTTTCTTTTGACTCATGAGTAAGTGTGGCAACATTGTCTGTCCGCACCACAAAGTTCATTCCTAGTAAGTAATGCTTCCAAAGATGAAGAGCATGAATCACAACCAACATTTCTTTGTCATGAGCTGGGTACCTCTGTTTAGCTTCCTTCAGTTTCCTACTTTTGAAGGCAATGACGTGTCACTCTTGGACAAGAATCGCCCCCAATGCTTGGTCTGATGCATTGGTATGCACTTCAAAAGGTAGATCAAAATTAGGCAGCCCCAATACTAGTTCAGAGCCAATGACCTACCTCAGTTCTACTATGGCTCAGTTGCATCGATCCGTCCATGCCCAAGTTCTATCTTTCTTTAATAGATCGGTCAGCGGTGCCACCCTCATTGAGTTGCCTTCCACGAACCATTGATAGTAGTTAGACAAGCCTAGGAATGACTGCAACTTCTGGACCTTCATGGGGTTTGGCCACTCCATTATTGCGCACACTTTCTCTGGGTCCATCTGTGATTTACCTTGGAACATGACCAAGGAAAGTGATCATTTACATAGCGAACTCACATTTTTCCCTTTTTACATACAAATGGTTAGCCCTCAAGGTAGTCAAAACCATCCATAAGTGATCCACATGATCTTGGAGGTTTTAACCGTAAATTACAATATCAACGAGATAAACAACAACAAACTGATTGATGAACTCCTTAAGCACATCGTTCATCAAATTACAGAATATAGCAGGGGCATTTGTCAAGCCAAATGACATGACTAATTATTCAAATGATCCATACTTAGTCACCATGGCTATTTTAGAGTCATCTCTAGCTGCAATTTGAACTTGGTAGTACCCCGAACTCAAATCCAGCTTCGTGAAATAGGCTCCACTAGATAGTTGATCGAACAAGTCTGCCACTAAGGGGATTGAGTACTTATTCTTTACTGTTAGCTTGTTCAGTATCCTATAGTCCATGCACATTTTGAGGGGTCTATCATGCTTCTGTTGGAACAGGACTGGTGCTCCATAGGGTACCTTGGATGGCAGAATAAAAACAACATCCAATAACTCTTGTAACTTATTCTTTAGCTCTTCCAACTTCTTTGGAACCATTCTATAAGGGGCATGTGCTGGAGGTTTTGAGCCAGCGACTAGCTCAATCTCATGTTCAATCGCCCTTTGAGGGGGTAACCGCTTTGGCAACTCCAAGGGCATCACGTCACCTGAGTCCTCCACTACCTCAACAACTACATTAGGGACTTTTTATGTCGTGCTTGCTTTAGTCTCCATTAAGGCTGCCAAATACGTTGGTTCACCATTCCGTAGTCCATCTTTCGCTTGAATGGCTGAAAGATGGGACAACTTTGTACTCTCTTTCCGTGAAATCATATTAGCCATAGGAACAAAGTAAGGATATGACTTGTTCATCACAAAAAATCCCCTCAAAAATGGCATCAAGGCAATACTCCCTAAGTATAGAAAATCATTCCTTAGAATGACATCAAAGTCATCTGAAGGAATTACCATAAGGTTGATATTCCCTTCTTAAGACCCAACCTTAAGACTCACATTAGATGGCATACCTTGGATTCATTTTGCTTCAGAATTTACGGCTTTCATCCGGCTGGAATTCTCAACAAGGGTGAGCCCCAGCTTTTCTAGCATGTGTTCAACCACGAAATAATGTCTTGTTCTCTAATTCATCATTGCCAAGTCTCGGTTCTGATTCACCTCCGCATCAACGTACTTCAGCCCCTCACTAAGGCTTGTCTTGGCTTGTTGAATGACATTTAACAATTGTTGTGGGTTCATTCGGGCTGACCATCATCATAAACAATCAATGACGCAATTTTCTCCTTCTTCAGGCAGTCATGTGCCCTGTAAGGACGTTGCAGATGAAGCAACCTTTATGCAAGGAACTTGTTAAGGGTTTTGTCTCGGCTTTAAGGGTTAGTATTGAGCTCGCTTGCTTAAGAGGGAATGCCTTCTTCTCGCCCTTCTTATGGTGTTCCTTGAATGGCTTCTTCTCCATGTTCTTCCCATCGCTCATGGGAGAACTAATATTGATGTCCACAAGACTGTCAGCTACAACAATCTCCCCGGGCAAGTCTTTCACCCATTTCCTATTTAGTTCGATTGAGCACATGACTGCAATCCAGCAGTGAAGTTAAAAAGCTTTTCCTCCTCTGACATGTTTTTGATGTCCACCAAGAGAGAGGAAAATTGTTTAACATAGTCTCGAGCCAATCCCCTCTGTTTGAGGTTGCGCAAGGTTTCACGCCCTCGCCAAGCCGCATTGGTAAGTAGGAATTGATCCTTCAACTCCCTTTTCAGCACCTCCCAATCTACGATCTTGGATCTACTTGCAGCCGTGTCATCATCTACTATGGTTCTCCACCAAAGCTTTGCATCACATTCCAAGTACATGGGGTGAAGATGACTTTTTTGTTATCTTCCATTTGGATAGTAGCAAAGTATTGCTCCATGTCCCAAAGAAAGTTTTCAAGCTCCCTCGCGCTCCGCTTGCCTAAAAGCTTTTTTTAGCTCCGATACCTTAGTTCTCAGTTTTGCCGCACTAGTAACCTCCGAGGTTCCTCCCATGACTCTCTAGAGCAAACTCACCTCCAAAGCCATTGTCGCAGCTATTTTGGTGGTGAGTTCTTCTACTGAATGTACATCGGCCACAAGCTCCTCGAATTTAGATTCCCACATTGCTATCATAACTTCTTGTGACTCTCCTCTAGCACTAAGGAAGCCACCAACATCTACAGGCCTTCAATGCGCTGTGTCGACATTGAAGACTCTGTTGCCCTCACTGGAACAATCATCGTTTCCATCATTTTTTCTAAGTGAACTACCCTCTCACTCAGATCACTTACTGCTCGGGTTGTCAACGTCTCCGAAACGGGGCTCTGATACCAATTCTTACGGGGTATCTAGTGAGGGGTTTATCATAAGGAATTTCTATTTCTTAATCCTACCCGTGGTGCCTAAGGGCCACCTTTGTTCAGCACTACCAATACTCGAAGTGAATGAACAATAAGCAATGACATAAAGGGAATGTTTTGCTAAGCTCTCAATGGGAATACAACACTAACACTCCATGTTTCCCCAAGCTTGATGTTCATGGCTTTATAGATCAGCCAACAAGTAGTTATACAACCATCAAGGACACATGTCCTGATTACATTGATTCATAGACTAAGTAAAACCCCACTCCTTGTGGTCAAGGCAGTTACCCAACGGCCATGCGCCCTTGTTGCCACCTGGTTCCACAATTGCCATTATTGTTTGGTCAATTGGCACATACTTAATGTACTTAGGACATTCTTGGATGTGTCTTGGTCACGCCAGGGGCCATGTACAAAGTAGTTACACAACTGCCTGAAACTACCTTGACTTGGTCCATCCGTACCTAAAGGTGAATTGGTCCATGCCTTGCTTAGGGATAGGGTCTGCTTGGTGGTGCCTAACTAAGAATAGGTACATTGGGTACTAGCTGGGGCTCGGTTAAGTTTGAGTCCTACCGGCTTGAGGTGGTTACACTATGGTCCTTGGGCCTTGCCTTGGGCATGCCCATGCCCAAGGTATTCTCTAGGGTCTACCTTGCCTTCATGTTCATGCCACCCTTAAGAGAGGACGCACCCTTCCTTATAATAGATGTTAAGCCGTTCCTGGAACTCCAATAGAAAACATCCAAAAGTAAGACCAATCATACTTTGACTTAGTCAACACCTAAGTCAAGTTTTGTCAAACCTTGCCCGTGCCAAGGAACGTGCCAAGGTGTAACCATGCTCGCATGCTCGCTCCTATGCATGTGCCAAGGAATGGACCAAGGCACCACTGTCCTTACGCCGCCTATGTGCATGCCAATGCGCGACCTTGTCACATGCATAGGCGCGAGCATGGTGGCGCATTCCTTGGCGCGAGCATGGTTACACCTTGGCACGGGCAAGGTTTGACAAAACTTGACTTGGGTGCACCATCCAGCAACTAAGTCCCATAGAACCATCCGAGTCCAATAAAACTCAAATATTTGATAGGTTTCTCGCTGCCCAACCTAGCATACTCGGGTCATGCTATTGAGGGCTAACAGTAGCCCTCGGGATAAAAGTTCGAGCAAATGTTATATAAGGATATACCGCATATGTTATATTATTGTAAGGTATATTAATAATTGTGCAGAAATCTTCAATTCTCTCAACATTAGGGACGAAAGTGGAGGATACACTTAGAAATAGAACAAAAAGAAGATTTAAGTAGTTGTCCACCTCCAAAAAAACCCTTAAAAAAAGATAATTCGAGAGTTATAGTTGCTCTAAAGGCACCCGAACTGTGCATATATAAGGTCAACTCGATGATTTATTTTTGTAGAACCCTTCTTAGAAAGGACTATATGCCCTTCACTAAAATATACACGTTGACTTGTCTTTATACACAACTTGGGTGCTTTTAGCCTGTCTCTTATTTTTATGTGGTTGTCTAGAGTTTCCTAAAATGAATATGGGAACCCTCGTTTTTTGAGTTTTTTAGCCTCCGAGTCCGAGCCTTTAGTTGTAGAGTTGGTCAGACTTCACCGAATCTCAAGTTGGAGAGTTGATCGGAGCCCTCCAAACTTCTAGTTGGAGAGTCGATAGGACTATCAAAGCCCATCAAATCTTTAGGTCTCAGCAGTTGTCTATTTCATTTCTTGCAAGAGAAATCTTTTGAGGGATTTAAAAAGTACATGCCAAGGTATTAATTTAGATTTCAATGGATTTTAGTAGAGTTTTAAAAGTTTAGGTGCATTTAATTTTTAAACATCATTAAGATTTTAGTGGATTTATCATGCGCATTGTAACAGCTTGATCCTCTAATCTGCACAATGCCCAACCTAATCCCATCAATAAGCCCTAATCTCAGCCACATAAGACTTAACAACGTATTAGTCAGCTTTTTGTCTTATTCTCCTTGTATCTCGTGTTCAGGATAAGTATTTCTCGATTCTCATTATTCATGATTTTTAAAGTTAATTAAAACTTTTTAAATATTTTAACAAATTAGTGAAGTCTTATAATATGGCGGAAGCAATCATAAAACACCTTTATGTGGAAACCACGCAATCGATCACATGTATGTATATCAAAAGTGGCAATAAAAGTGTAAGATCATGCATCAGTCAGGGAGTCTAGTCTCTCAAGCCAAACATACAATCCAAAATGTGTCAAAGACATATATCCTAAATACAAACAAGTAAATATATATAAAAAAGTAGCACACAGGCCCCGAGGACTCAAATGTAGTCGCGGATCTTCTCTTTCCCTAGTTTGCTACATGATGGATTTGCAATTGTCATTAAAGATGACAATCCCCATAAAGACCCTAAAATCTAACTCGTGTCATGTGTCATTTTAGGGTTGTAAATGGGATCCACTTGTCGTGATGCGCATGTCTAAACCTCAGGAGTCGGCATTGAGGTATACTATTTTTGTTTGATTCTTATATTATTTATTATACAAAAGATTGAACAATTGACCAATTGAAACTAATTAATTTTGGAAATGTACAGGTAAGGTACACATTGGTGTATAGGTGTCGATATGAGCTGAGACGTACCTCGAGTAGCGTGTCAATGTGGGATTGAGGTAGCGACTTATGGGGTAAGTCTATTTTGAGCAAATTATGGTATTTAGACTAGGTTTAATGTGGTCATATGTAATGTGGAATTAATTGGGCCTAAAGTATTGAAATAAATTAATTACCACATGATGTGCATCGCAATACGTATCAACTAATCTACAAGTCAAAGGGGTCAACTTGTAGTGTCATTTATGCATGGCTTGGTAAATGATTGAATGAAGGTGGACCACTAGACAAGTCTCGAGATACGTGTGCACACATGATCAATGACCAAGGTTCAATCATAACCACATATATATATATATATATATATATATATGAAATCAAAATTAAAAACTTATCATCTAAGTTTCTTATCCCATCATTGGCAAGGAAGGAGAGAAAAGAGTGCATTGCTGGAATGATCAAGGACAAGATCAGCAAGCTTAGGTTGGTGAAATCAGTGGGTTGAAAAAGAGGATCAAGCTATCAAGCTAGGTAACTCCATTAACATAGCTTGGTTATATACTTGAATTTGATGTTGTTATTGTTGATGTTTTTATATTGGGGTTGATGTTAGGGATCTCTTGTAATATGTATGAGGGTCCCTAAGGAGTTAACATGGCCTATGTGTAGCAAAAAAAAAAAACCAAAATTCGAAATGTAGAATTTTGGGTTCTGCTGCACATAGCGCACTAGGTGGATAATCTAGCGCGCTAGATATCAAAGGTAGCGCGCTAATATCAAGAACTAAGGTGCTAATCTCGATTACCGTGCTAAAGGTTTAAGGTAGCGCTCTAAAGTTGAAATTAACTCGCTAATATCAGAATTAGCGAGCTAATTACCTTGACAATACAAAAATACGCAATTTTCAAAAGTTCTTTAAACACTCTAAATTGGTGTAATACACAAAGTAAAGGTTCCAATGCACTAAAACACTTATAATATGATATTATGAATCTAAGAAAGAATTACGAAAATTCAAAAACACGTTTAGTAGTGTCAGGAAGCCGGATAGGCAAGAAACAAGTTTGTGAATCTGAGGTAAGTAAACCAGCTAAGAAATGCACAATATTTCATTTTAAGCTATTGAATATTGTTGTTCATTGCTTTGTTATCTATCTTTGGAAATTCCATTCTGATTGAGTTGTCCGAGGGCAAGTGAGTTAACAGTGATCTTGGAAGGAGTGGCTGGCTGAGGTAATATACCAGAGTCATGACCTTGGGATGCACTGCGTTGGATACTGATTTTAATGGGGTGTGAGTTCTTAACATGGTTGTTCCAAGAAGTCTTATTATCTTGTGGGTTTAGGGCTTATGAGTGTACCAAGTCCTAGAACCCGAGTCTTGATGTTTCGCCAAGACTCAGCGACTTATTGGTCGGGAGTACTTGGGCCTCTCTGTTTGCATTCCTGGACACTCATATATCGATTGCTATTAATTTATTTACAGTTTTTTATTTGTTCATGCATCCTTATATCTTTTTCTATCTACATGAATATAAACTGATTTATTTAATTTGAAATGTTGTTTAGTATCCTACTGGCATTACTTACCTGGGCTTGTTATTTTCGTGTTTAACTGAGTGCAGATCCGCAATCGAGTAAGGGAAAGAAAGGGGCCAATGCTAAGAGATTTATTATAGGTTTTATATTACTTATGTACATTATTTTTTACTCATAGGCTATATGGGTTTTGTGAGATATTTACATGGAATATATATGGGGTTTTCTACACTCTAGGCTATCTTGACTAATTTATGTAGAGTTGTTTAGATTTGTTTAAGTTGAAATCGCTTCCGCATAAAATTTAATGACTTACAAATTTGAATAAATCACTAAAAATGTAAAACTTTTGCTGCCTTGTAATGATAAATGGTTAGGAAGGCTGACTAGACTTGAGTTGACGTCGCGAGAATTGACTCGAGGTCCACATAAGTCTAGGCCGAGTGGGGCCCGGTTTAGGTTGTGGAACTGGGGCCGTCACAGTGACAGATGTCCGTAGTTTCTTGGGGTTGGCAGGCTATTACAGGCGTTTTGTTCAAAAATTCTCGAAGATTGCAACACCAATGACGCAATTGACGAAGAAGGATACGATTTTTCAGTGGAACTACAACTGCGAACAAGCCTTCAGGACTTTGAAGGAAAGATTGACTACCGTACCAGTTTTGGCACTACCCGAGTCAAGGAAGCGTTTTGAGGTGAAGACTGATGCTTCTAAAGTTAATTTAGGCTGTTTTTTTTTTATGCAGAGCGGTAGAGTGATTGCCTATTCATCCTGACAACTAAAGATTCGTGAGAAGAACTATCCTACACATGACTTGGAGTTAGCGGAAGTGATATTTGCATTAAAGATTTGGCGTCATAATCTCTATGGAGAGAAGTTTTTGTTGTTTACTGGCCATAAAAGTTTGAAGTACCTCTTCACTAAGAAAGAGTTGAACATGCAACAGAGGTGTTGGCTTGAGTTCCTCAAGGACTATGATTTTTCATTGGAGTACCACCCGAGGAAGGACAATGTTATTGCAGACGCGTTGAGCCGCAAAATGGCAGACTCGGAGGTTGTTACTTGCCACATGACACAAAAGTATGGTTTACTCAAGGTGGTCGAGTCAATATATTCTATTGATATCCCAACCGGTACCAGAGTGTTGATTTATGGGCAAATGAGGACCCAAACAGTGTCGATTCAGAGTGTACTTGAGGGTCAGCAAGCAGATGAGTAGTACCAGAAGTTCTTAGAATTTGCTCAGTTTAAGTTGTGGAACAAGGGCCGTCACAATCCCATTGAGTAAATTCTAAGACCATTTATCCACATTTATCGAATAGAAAGATAAGTAAGTAAAAACATGTAAAAAAGAACCGCATGCAGGAAGTTACCAAGGTAAACTAGTAAATCAGTGAATGCGGAAACAAAAGACTAAAAGTGTTGTAGGACTAATACTACGGTCAGAAATATCTGGGGCGCTTAGACTCAACTCGAGGTGCCCTTCGGCCTACAAAACCATCTATTCACCAGTAGAGGTTCTTTAGAACCTAAAAAAGAACCCATCCTCATCCTCATAGGGTGATTCTCCAAAACATTTATGAGAATTATTAGCCTTATGTGAGCCCAAGCCTGAAAGGGTATCCTTGATGTACTCTCGGAATCCAGCCGTAGCATCTTGGTTAGATTAAGAACTCAACCATAAACATTTCCACAAAATATGCTCGATTGAAACGTTTAATCGAGACCCCCATTCATTTCTGATCAGAACATCACACAAAGTCACACTCAACTACGAATAATAGTCACATCCACAACAAGTTTCATTTGAACAAGATAAAAAGTTTTCAACAAAATGAAATCATCACAATCACGACACGTATATAGGGTTCAAATGTAATGCAACAAACGATTACATTCCACAAACCAAGTAAAAACAATCCAAACAACTATAATTTGAATTGAATATAAGGAAAGAAATGGAGATAATTGCCCTGCAGGTTCAAATACCTCAAATGCACGTAATTCCTAACCTAAACCGATTCCCAACCACTCCAAACTCGCGTTTCACTCCGCGTAAGTCCATTTTAAGTTCTTGGGGCGCCATAACAAATTAAATTCAACTTGTTTTAGGTTGGTTAAGTGGTTTTTAATTTCAATTTTTAAAATCAGCCCTATTAATAATTTGTTTATGTTCAATTATTAAAATAGAGACAATTTTAGTACAACAATTTTTGAGTTGATTTCGATTATCAAAACGTTAAAATTATGTATTGTAGTCCAAAGAGAAGTTTTAGAGCTATATCTTAGCCTTTCAAGACTATAAGACTTGCACAATTTTGATAAGAAACGAATGAGATATATTGATTTTATGACAATGACTCAAAATAGTTTTATACTCCGACCAGCAAACTCGAAAAATTCATTTCTCCTAAGCTATAGCTTCAAAAATTATGAATTTTTTTACTGAAGACTACGAACATACCCTAGAACGTCATACTAACAGATGATCTCAATCTAACAAGAAATGATGGAGTTATGCTTAAAATATCAGGACATTATCAAAACTGTGAAACCCATAAATTTTATATTCATCATCAAAGTTATGAAGCATTTTTTAATAAGAATTTGTCCAAATCTTCAAATGGTGCGTCAGATCAAAGTCTTAGCATTATGACTTAGCTTTTCAATGCCACCAGACTGGGTCAATTTAGTTTTGAAATGAGAAACTTATGACTAAATTACATAGAATGGTTTAGAATGAAAACATGCAAATTCCAACTTTTGTTTTCAAAAAACTCATTAACTTTAAAAACTCACAAAATATTCGTTCCTTACCGAAAAAAAAATCAGTATAGTAGATTGAGTAAAATATCATGAAGAATCTAAATCTAAAATTAGTTTACAAATTCAGTTTCAATAACCCACTGAATTTTGAGAATTACAAAATAGTAGCAACTTAAACTTTTTACTTTAAGTTGTGTGTGTTGATCCCAAGTTCATGATTTTTCCTCCTAGATGCTTAGTTGGTCTTCCTCTTCCTCAAGTTCTCATGATTCTAACAACCCTACCTCAAAACATCTCATTTGATTTGCATGTAAATGATGAAAAAAATTTGATATATGAATCCATGACTCATTTCTAGCCCTTCATTTATTTCTAATAGTTCATCTAGATGCAAGTCAATTGATCTAATTCACTCCAACAACTCCACTTACATTTATATACTAACACTAAAATTAACTCCCAATCTTATGAGTTTCATTCCAACTCGTATCTCAGGTACATCCATGACTTATGTTTTATTTTTTACAACCTAGGTGTTTGGTTTGATTTAATTTATCGACTATAGTCCAAATAGTTTATTCACATTAATTATTCCCATCAATGTATATATACCTTAATAAAACTCACTAAATCACTCTCTACCCAGTTCCCATACCTGCATGCATCTCGAGGTGTGTCCCTGCTCGCGTCTCGACACCTATAGATAGTGTAAGACAATTATTTAATAATCGATCTTTAAACCATCTTCACTCTTTCGATTTCTTCTTCTCAAAACAATCTCTCACTAATCATCTTGTCTATACTAATTTCTTAAATTAGTGATTTAAGGTTACTGTGTAAATTAGTATAAATTCTCTAAATTAGTATTTTATGGTTACTATCTTTTATCTCAACCGTCAATGGTCACCACTTATTTCGTCTCTCTTTCTCTAACATCCTCACGTCCTTTTTTCTCAATCGAGGTTAGACCGATTCGACTATCCTTTTATCTTCCCCACTCAAATCCAATGGACTTGCCTGCCTTTTCTCTTTCTATTCATCCCGTTCTCTTCTCATACGTCTCTAGATTCCACTTTCACCGCACATTATATATATATATATATATATTGAAAACTAGTTTGTTATTCAAATAGGTTGTGAAAACTATATATTTGAACTAAAGCCTATTTATTTCTATCTTTTTGTGCATTGTTCCACTGTTTGAAATTGTGAGGGACTTGAGAGTTGAGAGGCTTATGTTCACTGAGGAAGTTCTCTATTGATTGGTATTAAGAGCATATTCCTAATGAAAACCATAATGGACTATCAAGAAGTACATTTTACAATGATTTCTCATTCCATCTTTCTCCTTTAATTAGGGGGTTCCTTGATATGTATGTATATTCCTTCATCATGGACTTGGTGTTGTTGGGGATGTTGTAACACAAATTACTACCTCATGCAATACATGATTAATTATTGGTAAGACATTTGAAGTTCCTTGATGGGTATCTTTATTTTCTATTTTCTTTTAATTTCAAAATCAATTAGAATAACAACTTTTGATTTCAAAATCAATATATGAAGTGATAAACATATTCATTAGCTCAAGATGAGAGTTTTAATTGATTGCAGCCTTTTGCAGTGAGTCCTCAAATATCAAGGCCTCGTTTGGTTTATTTTTGATAACTTACAGTGTTAGTTGAGAGTTATCTCCTTGAAGTTAACTCATTGGAGTTAATATTTTCATGTTTGGTTCAACTTGAAACTTCACTTTATACTTGCAGGGAAGTTTCAAGTTTTTAAATAATAAAAAATATGAATTGACAAAAAATACCCTTCAATCGAAAGATACATGAGTAATAAAAAGGTCATTAATGAGGGAGTAATTTTGTCCACAACTCCTAGGAGATAGCTTTCTAAAGAGGTGGTAGAGAGATATCTTACACCCTATGATGTAAGTTGAGAGATAACTTGCAGACAAGTTGGGCAACCAAACAAGATTTGTTCCCAACTCCCTGTGAGTTATCTTTTTGAGAATATCTCTACCTCATACCAAACAAGACCCAAATAATACTTGATACCTAGCTAGCGACTACCAAAAATAAATCATATATCTTAATTAATTTCTTAATTCCTTGCACTATTGCCTGAATGATTTAAATCCTTATAATGACTATTTGATGCTTCTAGCACTTTAATTAATTGGCCAATATTACCCTGAATATAGTTAAAAAAATGTGATAATTCAAGTAGGAAATAATTTTTTGTTCAATTTTAATATATAGTACTGACTTTTAACACCGGTCATAACTTATTTAACATTATATGGAACTTGTTGCATTTTATAATCATTATTTTAATTTTATTTTTTAATAATTTTTTTTAAAATTTAATTTAGATAGCAAGTGTGTAGCAAGTACAATGTAAGTGCGGATCATGTTATGATAACTAGTATATATATATATATACTCACATCCGAGGCATGTGCAAAGGACTTGAAGGCCTGACATGACTTCCCTGATATCAGTCGCATTGGAGGGGATAAAAAGGGAATTAAAATTTAATCTTTTATACTAAATGTCCCTAACAGAGAAGATATTTTTGTGTTAGATATTTCGGACAGTTAAGTTGTCGGTTAGTTCAGTTATATACAACACAACAGTAGTGGTAGCTGTTCACAATTAAAGCTTCAACAGATCAACAACAATGGCGTCTACGTCTACCTCTTCATCCACTCTGCTCTCTCTCTCCAACATCTTCTTCATATCTCCGACACCCATCAGATTCAGAGCTTCTCCATCTCTCCCATGGAAGCAAAAGCCCCATCGACGACGCACTCCCCTTCGTTGTCAAAAGATGTACGTCCCTGGTGAGTTTGATCAATTAATTAAAGCTCTATTTTTTTTCAATCTCTTCTTCAATTCAACGAACCCCTTTTGATTTCGTGCTCGATTAGGTAATCCGTGATCTGGGTTTGTGGATTTAGGGTTTGGGGAGGCGTCGCCGGAGGCCAAGGCGGGGAGGAATCTCCACAATTTCTTCACGTACGTTGCTGTGCGGATTGTTCTTGCGCAACTTGAGGTTTGCGATTTGATTATTTGGGGCCTTTTTGGGTTGTGATTGGTTTTGATGAATTTGGGGTTTTTGAGTGAATTAGGGTCTGTGGTGGTTGTTTGGCAGAGCAGAGCTATAATCCTGAAGCGTATAGGGAGTTGATGGAATTTGTGGAGAGGAATTCTTTGAATGATGGGGACGAGTTTTGCGCTAATTTGATGCGGGAGTCTTCAAGGCATAAGGGATTAGGTAATTTTACTTGAATTTTGTGATTGAGTAAAACTTTCTGTGATTTTAGGATTTTTCTTTTCATTACAAGCTCAGGAGGAGCAACCCTGCTCTCTTTTCGAGACATCTTTGTCCCAATTACAAGCTCAGCAGGAGCAATTTCAAGCTTAGGGTAGCTGGTCATAGTACAACAGCATTACTTGAATCCCAAATTACTTGGGGTCGGTTACATGGATCAAACTCTTTCCTTGTACTTGATTTAGTGCAATTGATGAATTATTTGGGGTCGGCTACAACATGGATCAAACTCTTTCCTTGTACTTGATTTAGTGCAATTGATGATGAGCTTTTCCAACCATTTGAATCCCTCCTAATTAATGCGTCTCAAGTTAACTTAGGTCTACTTCTACTTCATCGGATTTTTTCAATTTTATTGAGTTATTTTCTAGTGGGTGGGTCACAACGAACTCATAGGGCCTAGGTGAGCCTAGTGGATACAACTGATTCACATAAGTACCAAGATACATGTGGACCTAAATTATTCTACCAAGATTCATTATGGATTTGGACTAAATATCAACTAAAGTTTAGAATTTATTATGCATTCTGCGAGACTTGAAGCTTGTTCTCTCTTGTGGAAATGTTAGACCTTTGCCCTTGTAGCTATTCTATTGTGGTTATAATTTGAGTTTTTTTTTAGAGTTCTCTAAGAATTGAACACTGCATAAAGTATTGTTATTATAAATTCCCAATGCCGTGTTCTTGTTATATTGCATTTCTGACTCTAAATGTTGCATGTGGCCTGTGACTGCATTGGTTGTCCCGCTTGCATCGCAGCTCTTCGCATTTTAGAGGTAAGATTAAATTCGAGTTTTATCACACATCTGAGACACGAAATCTTTTATGATTTACGTATTAGGAAAATCTGGTTTCAGGTTCGATCGGCATATTGTAAGAATGATTTTGAATGGGATAATCTGAAGAGGCTAGCTTCCAAGGTTGGGAATATTTCTTTCCTTGTGAGCCTTGCATTTATTTTTCTTCTCCCATTTTTTTTTACTTTACAAGAGTGGTGTCTTCCATGCAGATTGTTGATGAATCTAACACAAGGCTTATGAGAGATTATGTATTGGAAACTAGTCATGATGTGGAAAATGGAAAGTGAGAAGTGGGGGGCTATTAGCTAACATTTCTATACTCGTGAGTACTCTAATACTTCTATGCAGACAAAGTTAAGATGGCTTAGAATGAGAACCTTTCAATAAACCTACTTAAGACTATGCCGCTATAGCTACATGATGCCATGCTTGGTTAACATTTCATCGTTCGCAACATTTGTTAATTCATTACGAGGAGAACCTGCCATCTAGGGTTGTCGATGTAATATAAATTGTACAACGATGTTTAAGCAAGGATTATATTAATAAAATGTAATATGATTCCAATATTTTGAGCTCCGTGTCATTTTTACCTCTTCAAATGTCTACTTGGTGGTAACGATGGCTACTGTAAATTTTCTGTGTTTGCAGTATCTTTCTATCAAATTTTCCAGTAATAATTCTTATATTTAATCTACTTCAGAAAAATTGGAAAAATGGTTAAGAAAATGTAATGCGGTGGACAGTAAGGTAACTCATAAATCTTTATCATTGGAAAAGTTATCTTGGATGTTTATTTGGAAGGACAGTTACATATAGATGTGTAGGCATTATATACAAACATCTAACCTGCGAAACAAGATGGAGTATTTCGTCGCTGTTCAGTGTTACGGGGGCTTCTCTTCTTGACTTTGTTTCACAACTTGGATCAAAGGCAGTAACATCAAAAACAGAAGAAAGCACACACTGTAGACAACAAAATTAGTTACTTGTCATGGATTTGGATGTAGAAGCAAGTTTTTCCATCATCTCTGGACTATCTCGAGGTAGTGATGTATATCAGATGAAGCCTGGATGCGCCCTTCATTAAAATACAATTGGGCATTCTCCTCAATTTTGTCCATCCTGCAGCCATTTTCTCGAAACAGATCTTTTTGTCAGGAATAATAGAATTAACAAGATCGCATTGAATTTTGATCACATGGATTAGTGAGATAAGATCAACAAACTCTTAAAAACCAAAACTTTAAAAGATAGATATCAGAATATTTACCTGTAAACATAGTTTACCATGATACTTCCACTTTGATGCAGGCCTTTGGTTGATCGATCCGCCATCCAGTTTAGCTTCTCAATAATCTATCCATGTTTTTTTTTTTTTTTTAAAAGAAAAAAAAAAAAAAAAAAAAAAAAAAAAAAAAAAAACACCATGTCATAAGATGGAAGGGATTCTTATTGCAAGAGACATAGATTCATATCAGGACCAAATGACGCTTAAAGTTCATATTACTCATGACTTTAGTAAATAATGGTGAATACATTTAATAGCGGAGTCCTACGGCAAAAGCAACTTTTTTATGTTTGCGAGTTTGTCAAATACAAAACAAGTAAATCTTGTTAGACGTACTGCTCCATTTTGCAGGTGGAAATTTGCAACTGAATCTAGAGCTTTTCCTCTCTTTTTCTCTATAACAAGGAACCTACAGAAACCCAATAAGCTTGTCAGTCGTACGCTTAGTATTTTTTTATTTGAAGCATTCACTTTCATTCTTCATCTTTACGAAAGATCTTTGAAGTGGAAGGTCTCCAAATAGGCTGATTGATAAAAGAAACTCGGAAGTCGCATAAGATGATTTCGTACTTCTAGTGATCATTTATATGAGCCTCCCTCAGTAAAAAAATGAGACAATTATGGGCACTACAGTATTTTCAGATAAAAAGCTGTTAATAATCAAATTTCGAGCACAATCTTGTCGAGGGACTGGATGGTGTGGTTTATTACCTGGCACATAATCGCATGAGAGGGCCTCTTAATACGGAAAGCAACTTATCAGATTTCGCCCACTCGTAATTTGTTGAGGTTAACAGGTTCATCATCACTTCTATTCCCTTTTTCCCAGAAGTAAACTCCCTGCAGTTAGTGTAACCTAGTAAGTAGTGACATTGCAACATAATTCTGTGGTCATTTTAACAGTATGGGAATATTTTAAAATATACATGCATTCATAGTTCTATGTTAGCTAATTTATATGCAGCGTCAGTAAGATTTTCCTTTCCTAAATAGAACATTGCAGCATTTGACTTCAGTGAAAAGCATTCGATACTTCAACCAATATTTATTGAGGTTTAACGAAGAACTTATCATAGATTGTAGTTCAACTGTTACTGTTGCAAATATTTTATTAGCAACAACTTAGAATGTTATCCCTGATATCTGGAGTGCGATGGAGACATGAGTACAGAAGAACTTGGTATGATCTTGAAAACTCAAGAATTAGCACTGTGATGGCTGGCTACTCAAACGCCACAGGCATAAAACTTAACATATAAGTACTAAGGAGACATGAATTCAGAAGAATTTGGTATGATCATGAAAACTGAAAAAATAGTACTGTGATGGCTACTCAAAAGTGACAAGCATAAAACTTAACATATTGTAAAAGCCAAGAGTACAAAACTTACGTGGACAATTTGAGCAGTGCTCTCTCTTCATCTGGTTGAAGAATATCCTCTTTGAAGGTAGAACCCATACTGTCTTCGTTCTCTGCTTCGGCAATCTTTAATTGAGATGCCAACTTGGATTGTAGCCAATTCATGTACCCAGGGATGGGACTGAGCGTTGCAAATTTCTGTTTTTAAAAATTAGAACAAATGTTAGAAGGTACTTATATAAAGAGGTGCAGCCTCTTTCAGAACCCAAGGTTGGAAGAAGTGGAATTTAATGTTTCGACTCATGGGACAAACATTAATTTTTGAAATTAGACGTTCTGTCAACGGATTGGTGATTCTTTCTTTTCTTTTGGTTTCCCACATGGTATTCGGCGTCAACTATGCTGACTGCTCGGGCAATGTTAAGTCCCATATGGGGGTGGGTCTCCCAATCCAATTTGCTCCATCCACGAGACTTGAAACCAAGATCTCGCTTAAGTGAACTGAGCTCCCTGCTACTCGGACCAACTAGTTGTTGGTTTTGTCCATCAATAATGATCCTCCTCCATAAGAGAGCAAGAGATCTCAAGCACATTCCCAGATCTTGAGTAAGAACTAGCCTAACGTTTAAAACATGTGATGGAAATACTTACAGTAATGTGTGGCATGTCCCTTTTGACGAGCTCAATCACACGCTTAATCAAAAACTTCCCTAGGTTGATTCCTGCTAGGCCTGGCTATTGAATTGTGGAGAGATGATAAGAACCCAAAATCAATGTACAACCTAAAATTAAATATGAAGAAACCTGAACTAACAGTAAAATACGGCGGAATACTTCAGAGAATAAAAGAAATAACTCTTCTGATTGAGCTTATAAGCTTCAAATCCAGTGACAATTTATAGTAAAACCTTTAGGATTGATGCTTACGGAATAAAATTCCGCTGTAAGAAATTCTCCATATATTGTTACAGCATTCTATGCATGTATCCTTTTGAGTTATTGGTTGCGATTTCTCGCTTACTCAGGTGAATAAATGAATTGAAGTTCGATTGAGAAAGATGCTGCTTCGGACATTCACTTGCAATTAAAATTACCTGAGTTGATGATATAGAGTAAAATAACGCACAGGTCGCCTCACTTTCAGGTGAAGGAGGAGTATCCCACAAAACTTCCTGAATGAAAAGAAAAGAAAAAAATTACATTTAAAAAAAAAAAAAAAAAAAAACCTTCCGCTAACAAACAAGTGATAATTGATTAATAGAGGATAAAGTAATAAGGAAAATAACAACCTGTATTGTCCGCGCCACTTCTTTCAAAAGAGCAACTTCGATAAAAATAAGTGGTTCACCTGTGGAAAACAAAAGGCTTAAGTCACTTCAACCAGGTTAAAGTCTGCAATGTGAAAATTCAAAAAAAAAGGAACTGCTCGGCAAGTTGGCAATAAATGACAGGTTCATTAAGATAACAGATTGAACTTTGTCTTAAATTTTGAGGCTTATCATTTTTATTTTTATTTTTTTTCTAATGAAATGTTTGCAAAGATTGACAAAACAAAGTTTCTATGTCTCAAAAGTATAGATACTAAAGCACATTCCTAATGAAATGTTTGCAAAGATTGACAAAACAAGCTTTCTAATACTTGCCTAAACAAATTAAGCATGTACAACTTACTGTAGTCCAACTTTAATATGCCAAAGAAATATTTCTAGCAAAGACGGAAATTACAAACCTGGTATTGCCGGATGTAGATATCCAAAGCAGCGGCGGCCTGCACCCAGCCTTCTCTTCAGATCAGTAAGATTGCTAATGGGGTGCACAGCCTACATGATTACTCAACAAAATCAGAAAGAAATAACAAGATGTAGAAGACAAATAGACAAGATTACCTCATGAGCTACAATTTTCTCCAACAATGAAGCAGGGTCATCCCATGTTATATGGTGTAGCTCCAGAGTAGCTGGAGTAAGCCATGTAACAAGCTTTTCTTTCAAATATGAATCCAGTGCTCGCAATGCAGCAACTTTTTCTTCCCTGAATAGTTAACGACGATAATTCATTAATAATCGTGTTTTCAATCGTAGGATTTCTTTGTCGTGTTCTAAGTAAGCTAGCTAAAACAAAATCAGTTAAATGGCTACGAGTGGAGTAGAACCTTACGCGATCATAGACAGAAGATCGCCCCGAAGTCCTGTCATGAACTTCAGCCCCCCAGGATGCATATTGATGTGTTCGAAGAGGACCTCAAACTTAGGCTGCAAAGCATGTCTTAGGTTTCTTTCAATCCTGTAAAAGCTAGAAAGCAAGCTTTCTTCCTCATGTGTTGTATCTTGAATCGTGTCACCTGTTAACATACCGCATTCTTCACAAAACTTAAACAAACCAAAAAGTTAGTCGAAAATTCACACATTAAAACCCTCACCCACCACTAGGGAACTCGAGACCAAGATACTGCTTTATCAATTTGCGAACTTCATTCCTTCTAACATCATATTCTCTAGCAAGTATAACCAACAGTTTTCGCCGATCTTCATAAGACAGCTTAAAATATCCCTACATTTCAAACACATTGCAAAATCTAAAGCACATGATGATATTTGCAGCTCAAAATTCTATGATCAACAACCTCAGAGAAGTTTTTAAGAACTGGGTCTAGGATATCTATCTTGCTCATCGAGATCACCGAATGCATCGATTCCCAGACGCCCTTCAAATCTCTGAAAATGCAGAATTCCCTTCACAATCCAATCAACAAAATCAACAACAAACATAGGAAAAAAATAAATAAATTTTTTAAATACCCTTCTGGGTTTCTTGGAGAATCAGAGCTTTTCAAGGCCATTGATGAATTCCCATCTGAGTTCTTCCTCCTTGAACCTATTTGAATCTCACCCGCTTCACTCTGCCCCAGTAAACAACCCAAATCATCAAAACCATGAAATTGCATAAATACTATCAAAAACCTAGAAAACATGCAAGACCCAGAATTGAATGGCACCAATTTTAGGTGACATTAACAAAATCAAGCTCACTCAGGCACCCAAAAAGGTTTTTGATTGAATTACATCAATTTTGGCGATCAATCAATCAAACCCAGAGAATACCCAAAAAGGGTTTTTGATTGAATTGAACAGAATTCATCAAAAACCCAGAAAACTTGCAAGACCCAGAATTGAATTGCATCAATTTTAGGTGACATTAACAAAATCACGCTCACTCAGATACCCAAAAAGGATTTTTGATTGAATTACATCAATTTTTTTGGTGATCAATCAATCAGGCCCAGATAATACACAAAAAGGGTTTTTGATTGAATTGAACAGAATTCATCAAAAACCCAAAAAACATACAAGACCCAGAATTGAATGGCACCAATTTAGGTGACACTAACAAAATCAAGCTCATTTTGTGGATTGACTTACAGAAGGGGAAATTGGGGGAGTTGTTGTTGATGATGGTGTTGTTGGTCTCATTTTGGTCCTCATTAGAATTGCCAACCCTTTTCGATTCATGGCAATTCCTTCTAGTCTACTACTACGTACGACCAGCTTTCAGACCCCCTGAATTAGAACATCTCAACCAACATCTGGTACCAGAAATTGTTGCCAACATTGCCACGTGTGTTCTCCTCACGAGGGAGGGAGGCCTGAAATCGGACGGCCGTTACTACTTTTCAGATCACTTCAACATAACTTGTTTTCATGATGATTGATGACTATGTTGTAGACTTGCACGTAGTTATAAGGTTGAGATGTTGGTGTTGAGATTGAGTATCGTGGATAAAAAAATTAGATTGGGTGTGTTTGGAGTTTGAGTTTTGTGGATGAAAAAAAAAAAAAAGATTAAAAGGGTCAGTGTAGATTAGTTAATGTAGTTAGTGCTAAAAATAAAAAATAAAAAATAAAAAAATAGTGTAATAACGTGACTACCTTCCTCATCCCATCAAATTAGAATAAAATTGGATGAGGTATTGAAATATTAGAAATTAAGAAATTTTGAAATTATTGGCAATGTGTGGATCAAAATAAAGTTTCACATTAGATTATAATGACTTCAAAACGAAAACATCAAGTATGGGGAAGGGAGTATAGTTGAACACACTCATGGAGAAGGAACAGTGCTATGGATTGAATGACAAATTATGAAAGAGGCTTGGAAATGGGCTCATGCTGGATTTCTCATATGCCGGTGGATATTGCTGCTATCGTAATGGATGACGTAAGAGGGGGTCACTTTCTCTCTCCTGTTTGATGTAATAACAGGCTATTACCATCCCTTTGATTAAAAAAAAATACAAATATAGACCACTCTTCAAAATAATTTTGAAACTTTTTAGTGTAAAACCTCCTTTTGTGCATGGTGTATACGGATGAGATCGAATTCAATTCCAGTGAATTTAGAAATTACAATTTAATCCAATTAAAATTTTTAAAACTGCATGTATATGTATCGAGTTACTTGTGGAAATCAAATTGAAAGACCGGATTTATGGTGAAAGTGCATAATGAGGGGCACTTGTCTCACCAGCCTTGGCTATTTTTCGTGAAGAGCACTCATACAAGTGCATTCTTTGCATTGGCCGACCGCCGACCATTAATCCTATTTGTTGATGCCAGTTACACTTGTAAAAGAAAGCCAATATATGCAATCCCGCTCACGTAGATTGCAATATTCACTCTCAAAACCATCCACAACACGAGTATACATGTACACTAGGTCTCAAATAACGCGAGAGAAACATGAACTACTAATCTACCTTTACATCTAACAATCAATTCAATCTCTATATCATGTGATGTGATACACTACAATTGGCAACCATCTTAATTATGCTACTCTAATCACATGAAGAAGAAATATGCATCATTATAGTGGTGTAATAGTTATAGTAGTACTATTGGCGGTTGTCGGAGTAGTTGTGGAAGGAAAAGATCATGAAATTCATGACCAAGTGGGGAATAAGACTTCGAACTCCTCTTCGCCGTCCTCTCAATGGCTTGGAAGAGTGAAGAATCCGAGGGCGATAGGGTGTTGGAAGCGACCGTGGATCTGTAAGGACAAAGATAAAAAATTCCCGCCGATAATCAAGAGGTTGTGTTGCAAGAACCGATGTGCCGACGTGACTTCGGATATGAACAATTGCGGTTTGTGTGGTATTAGGTGCCCATTTACATGGCAATGTTGCAATGGCTTGTGCATTGAGACGAATGTGAATCAATTCCATTGTGGCAAGTGTTGGAACAAATGCTCATTTGGGAGCCTTTGCTTCTATGGAATGTGTGGATATGCAGTTCCTCTTCCTCCATTCCCATTTCCCTTGCCACCTAAGATACCTTTCCCTCCAAAACCTCCAAAGCCACCACTCCCTCCTAAGCCTCCTAAGCCTCCTAAGCCTTGGCCTCCAAAGCCACCACTCCCTCCATTTCCTTTCCCTCCTAAGCCTCCTAAGCCTCCTAAGCCTTGGCCTCCAAAGCCACCTCTCCCTCCATTTCCTTTCCCTCCTAAGCCTCCTAAGCCTCCTAAGCCTTGGCCTCCAAAGCCACCTCTCCCTCCATTTCCATTCCCTCCAAAGCCTCCCAAGCCATGGCCTCCAAAGCCACCAAAGGAGTTAGTTTTTTTTGGCGATCAACATCTTCAGTAGCATCACCATGTTAATTGATGATGTATTCCTTTGATAAATTAATGCATGTGTTCATCTTAATTAACTTATTTTCTTCCATTTAGTTTAAAAATCCATTTATCAATTGAGCGTCATTTGCAATAGATTATTCCTTTTTTTTCCTACAGAAGTAAAATAATATAAGATTATATATGTCTGCTGTTCTGTCTTTCTTTTATTGACTAATTGGGATGCTTTGATTTTCATTGAATTAATTATACAACATGATGGAATTTAAAAAAAAAGTAACTACATATATGATAGTTATTTTGAGGGAAACACATTGTTTTGTGCCATGTACATGAGTACTTAATTGGTTTGGTACCTAATAATTGATTAAAAATATGGAATTAACTGATATAGACAAGTTTGTCTCCTTAATTTATAAGTAACTAGCCGATTTCCCACGTGCTCAACTCAGGAGTTATTAAAACTTTAAGAGAAAGTTAATAAATTAATTTAAATGAATATATTGTAATAATTTTTTACAATTAAAATTACAATTCACAATAATCAACCCATATTTCTTAAAAAAAATACAATAGAGGGTAAAAAACTACTTATAAATCATCGAAGTAACCCTTCATTAACAAAAAAAGAATTTAAATGAACTTAATTGTTATTTCAGTGCCGTATAAATAATGTTGCGGCAACCAAATTGACGATGTAAAATTCGAAACATAGACTTAATGCATTGATGAATAATTCATTAATTAGATCATTGTTTGATTGTTCAAAGTTGAATTTTACGTTTTTCAAAATACGAGATGAATATATCTTAAAAAAATAAATAACATAAATATACAAATATCTTAAAATAAAAATAAAAAAATTGAGAAAATCTTAAAAATAAAATAGTGAAAGGAGAGAGCATATGAAACTTTCTCTCTCCTTCACCTTATAATATATATATATATATATAGATTTAGTGTCACGGCATTTTTGGACGAGAATTTTACCTTAATTGAAGTCGAATTAATAAGAATAAAATCTCATTATATGTGTCGGTTTTCTCCATATATATAATTTGACAAAAAGTACACACACACACATATATCTAGGAAAAATGCTAGAATGACACTCCTAATGACACCCTAAGTGACATCCGCGGACGGGTCCCACGTAAAAATGTGACTTGGCATGTTGGCTCACATTCATGAGAGTCGTCGTGTGCGCTTCCACTACAAAAAAATCGCAAATCAGAAACGGAATTTTCCGTTTCTGATTTGCGAAAATTCCGTCTCTGAATGAAATCGAAACGAACGAGACGAACGCGTTCGTCTCTCGAAAACGTCGCGATACGATCGAAACGGAAAATGGATTCCGTTTCGATTAGAGACGGAATAGAGACGGAATAGAGATTTTAAATTATCCGTTTTCGATTAGAGACTGATTTAGAGACGAAATTAGAAACGAACGAGACGGAACATAAATGGATTTTATTTCGAAATGGTACATTTGTAATTGCATTCGTCTCGATTCCGTTTCTAATCGCAACGGAATCGAGACGGAATCGAGAGACGAATGCAAAGAGTCCGTCTCGATTCCGTCTCTAATTAGAAACGGAATCGAGACGGATTATTCCGTTTCGATTCCGTCTTTGATTCCGTTGCTAATTAGAGACGAATCGAGACGAATTAATATTTCCGTCTCTCGATCCGTTTGTGATTGATAGAAATATTTACGAAAATTAGAGACGGAATAGCAACGGAAAATTTGAATTCCGTTGCTAATCCGTCTCATTTTCTCGTTTTGTTTAAATATGGCACGGATACATAAGCCAATCGATTCTCCAACCTAAAAATCAAAATACAACCCGATATGACATACTCCATCGCCCTTTGCACCCTCCAACAACTCCTTGAGGGTGCTAACATCCCCCAAAGAAGCCAAATTGCGCATCCATACATCAAAAATATATATCAACAAAAATTCAAAAGAGAAAGAAAAAATGTGAAACTCAAAATTAGCCCAAAAATTTATATATCCACGGAAAGTTGTCATGTATTACAAAAGCTCCAAAATTTGGAAGTATACACAAAAACCAACCAATCCTATCGTTCAACAAGCAAAAAAAAAAAAGAACACTCACAAAAGGTCCAAAATTTGGAAGTATACACAAAAAGGACTTCATCTAATAAGTAAAACGCAGCTTTGAAGCATTTCGAATCTCCATCTCGAGGGCAACAACCAAAGAGTATGCACTGAAAGAAGTAGGCAAAGGAGAGATTAATTAGTTTGAGGTCCTCATGCAGCTTAGCGCGCTAATTCCAAGATTAGCGCGCTAATTAGCCACCGCGATATTTTTGACTTTTGGAAATCAAGCTTTAAATTTGAATTTTTGATTTCCTGGATTCCTAGAACGGCTATAAACGGTCATATTGGAATTCCTATCTCTATAAAACCACCACAAACTTGGTTTTAACATAAGGAAGACGAAACACATTCAAAAATGTAAGATCTACAAAGAGAAGAATGGCATAAGTGCAAGAATGCTAAAAGGGAAAAACTAAAAGTTAAGCACAAACCTATCATGTAAGTATGATTCTAGAACTCATCCTCTCACCCCATCTAAACTGTTGTGTGCTCCAAAGGCGACAAGCCATGTGTTCCTACTCAAAAAATAAAAAAAAAACAACCAGCTGGGATTCAAGAAAAGCAAGAAGAAGAGAAAAAAAACCATACAATGTTGAATAAGAATGCTTCAAAAAAAACATGATCATCAAGCAAATGCAGTCACAGACTGAAGTTGGTGTCAATGTTGCTATTTTCCTACGCATAGGAGATGGCGAACAATGTT
The DNA here is from genome assembly GCA_039657365.1 of Stephania yunnanensis. Taxonomy (NCBI): domain Eukaryota; kingdom Viridiplantae; phylum Streptophyta; class Magnoliopsida; order Ranunculales; family Menispermaceae; genus Stephania; species Stephania yunnanensis. Next base: position 49,982,062 of record CM077583.1, on the reverse strand, counting down.
TCTATAAGATGGACCTATCATGTAAGTTGAGTTGTAAAACATGTATAACATGTTTTATAAGGGATGGTTAGGTCCCGGACGAGTTTAAGGGTCGCTAACACAAAGGGATAAATTAATTAGTTTGAGGTCCCTCGCAGCTAGCGCGCTAATTCCAAAGATATTAGCGCTAATTAGCCACCGCCGAGGATTTTTGACTTTTGGAAATCAAGCTTTAAATTTGAATTTTTGATTTCCTGGATTCCTAGAACGGCTATAACCGGTCATATTGGAATTCCTATCACTATAAAACCACCAATAACTTGGTTTTAACATAAGGAAGAAGAAACACATTCCAAAATTCAAGATCTACAAAAAGAAGAAATTTGATTTTTTAGAAGGAGCAATAGGAGATCACTATAAAACCACCAAAAACTTGGTTTTAACTATAATATACTAGTGTTTGAAACAAAGTAAACCACCAACAATATGTAAATCAAGTAACTTAAAAAGTCTACACGACAAACTATTGAAAGGAAGTGACTCGATCGCTAATTAAAATAGAATAGCCAAGAGAAGATTCACCTCGATAAGCACCTAAGCCACTTGCCCCCAAAGCCTCCATAACCCCCACCAAGCTCACCGCCTCCACTATACCCACCACGCCTACCTCCGAGACCCGGAGTCCTATAAGGACCAAAATCACCACCACCAAAAAAAAGAATGAGTTTAACATGCAAATGAAACAAATCGTCTACAACATGCTCATCGTCAAAAGCAATGAACCCATTCCCTCGAGAACGATAGGAAAAACTAAAACCCGCCTTTCCGAAAACAGGAAAAATAAAAATAAAGGAACTTCATCATCAGAACCTTCTACTACATCAAGCTTCAACAAACCACCATCGTCCGCGAGTAAATTCATTGTCCATTTATCCTCTCGTATATCTTAGTTGGCTTGGACGCCCAAATGATGATACATAAGTTATCATGGATTTTATTTTTAATACATTATCCTCCCCAAAATAAATTTTTTAACCTCAGTTTAAGTAAAATATACTATAAGTACCGAATGTTTGCAGAATTAATCCATGGGAGAAGAAAACATGCTGGCTGTTGTGTGCAAATCTTATGCCGTTGCAGGTTCTCTCGAGTGCTATGATGAAGAAAGTGGTAGAATCGACAGGGGAGCAACATCTTCATGCCATAGCAAATGAATTTGGGAAATCGATAAAGGGTCGTTTTCCGGTCATCCGTGTTGAGAACATGTAGGCTATTCTTCTTCTACGGACATGCCATAATAGAAGAAGAAGAGCCTACATGTGCGTAATCACGTATGACCGAAAAACGACCCTTTATCGACTTCCCAAATTCATTTGCTATTGCATGAAGATGTCGCTCCCGTCGATTCTACCACTTTCTTCATCATAGCACTCGAGAGAACTCGCAACGGCATAAGATTTGCACACAACAAACCAAGATGTTTTCTTCTCCCATGGATTAATTCTGCAAACATTCTAAGTACTTATAGTATATTTTACTTAAAAACAAAAAAAAGAATTGGGGGAGCAAAAGGGAAAAAAAATAAAATCCACGATAAAATATGGAACATCGACCTAAAAATGCACAAAAAGAAGTGTGAATCATAAAGTAATTCGATGAATTTCTAAAGTTGTCTACACTATAAAACGTTTAATTATCTAAGCATTTGAAACAAACAACAAGTGAAGTACCTATGTATCACCAACCCGCTCATCTCTCGAGAGCCACGCTTACGTCTCACGCCCAACATTGTCCCCTTGTTGGGGTGGATCGACCGGATCTATTTGCGGCGGTATTCTTGCGGGTCATGAGGTGGCGGTGGTGGTGGCGGTGGTGGTGGTGCCGAGCTAGGTCTATTTCGTCAATGTCCATCCCAAGACGCTGTTGCATGAAGTTCATAACCTTTCGTAGTTGCTCCGCAACGACATCGAACTCGCCCGCGCACCACATCCGGCGTCCCGCGACGTGCTAGCACCAGGAGTTCCGTATCTCCTCTTCTTTCTCCCTACGGACCCGAGTCCGTAGACACGTCCTTTGGAAGACTCACCCGCCACATTGAGGTACACCGCCTCATCATCCACCGATTGCTCCGGTGTAGCTCCGGGTCGCCTCATGACGTCTCGCTCTCGGAGCCTATCCCGCATATATGCACAACAAACAAAGTACATGATATGGGGTAAGTGAAAGACTTAATAATATTTTACATTTCATTTCTATACTTACATAGAACCGCTCCGATCTAGTATCGATGAATGTCGTCTGTCGTGATTAACGGTGTGGAGATGCAAGTACAAATCATTCACCGACGGTGGCGTCTCGGATGAATCACTGCGTGCGGACCAAGCATAGTGAACAAGAGTATAAATGTACAAAATATCCTAGATGTTAAAAAAAACTAACCAATCTTTCTTGGGTAGTCGCAAATGACACGGAACCACCACCGTGCTTCGAGGGTCCACCCCCAGGGCCTTCGACCTCGGTGTTCCTATTCTCCGTCGCTTGCCTAGACCTAGCACTGAAGTCCTCGCTCTCCCGATCGCAAGTATCTCCTCCATGCCTCATCTCGTAACATAAACCGGCCGCACCCGATTCTTCTTCAACTTGTGCATCAACGCGGTGTACCTTGTGCTCGCAAGCTCGTCGTACGCCGCTCGCACGAGATCCTCGGGAAGCGCATCATCCCATCTAAAAAATATCTACAAATTGGCGATTGCTATTGTTAGCACTTATTTGAGAAAATAGTATAAATCATAAGGCACATGGTAGTCTTGTTTACCTTCCATTGTCGCCGCATTGGTCTTTATGATGAGGCGACCGACTTCCAACAATACCCTTCAGAATCATCCATCGTTTAAAAACTTTTGTCATCCTCCGTGCACAAAAGTGCGAAGGATGCAACTCCCCGTGTTTCATGAACATGCATATCACCTTAACTACTTCTTCAATATTTGACATCCATATTGAAATTGACATATAAAAGTCAAACGCAAACTTACGTATCATTGGCAATCAGCGTGATAGGGATCCCCGCACGCGAGGGGGCCTCCATCCCCGGCCTCGAGGTGGCCGCGGAGGGCCCGTCACCTCCAACCCCGCTCTTACGTCTTCCTCTCGGGATGCTTTGCCGGTGATGCCGTGGGTGGGGTGCAGCCTCGTGGGTAAAGGAGTCATTGATGTCGGAGAAGGTGTGGGGAAGTGTGTAGTAGGCATAGTCCTTGATGACGACGAAGATGGTACGGACGACCCGACGGTATGGAAGGGGAAGGTGACGCCGCGGCCGTATCGTGCTCGAGAGACCGAGAAGTCGGAATCGATAATGGAGGTATCGAACCACGACCTCGACCGCCACGACCTCTATGGACCCCTCCCCGTGGCCCGACCACGAGGCCGCTTGGTATTTCGCCGCCGGATGTCGGTGCCGCACCTATTCCGCCCGGACGATGGCCTCCTAATGGCAAACCTCGACATCCCCTACGACCACGTCCGCCATGATACCTAACAATATTCACGAGTAAAACATCATAAAAGAAGGGCATACAAAAAGTAGAAATTCAGTCTATATTATTGGACTTAATAAGAACAAAATCCATGCAAATAAAAGTAACTACATTATTGGTCGTTGACATATCATATACAAACTTTATTCGCTATCATCCGTTTCAAATTCACTCTCATGAGTAGAAGGTGATGATTCTTCTTCTGATTCATCTCCACTATAAACTTCATCGCTTGGACCCGCTTCAACAATGAATCGAGTCCCAGTCGGAACATCCAGATTGTTGATATCGGCGTCTGCATCATCGACTACGCATGTGGTGGGCATCCCATCTTGGAAAGCAATCTCTCGCGAGCCCCGGTCATTATCGTCTTTGCTAGTTTCCTCGTCGCCGAATTTTGGTGACAAGAATAAACTGCTAGCCATTCTTGTCGATCGTTCCGCATAGAAGGTACGAAAGGTAGTAGACTTGAGTGGCTTGCATTGCCAAGTACAAATGGCTCGTAGTTGTTATATCGTCGACTTCGTTGAACCTCTACCAATTGAAGTGTTGGGTGAGTCCTCACACCATGATTCGGTGTAGGGTCATACCATTCGCACTTAAACAAGACCACACGTTTGAGGCCTAGTATACTCAATCTCCACAACCTCTTGCAGTCTCCATAATAGTTATGGGAAACATCAGCGTAGTTTGAACCCTTCACCAAAACACCGCCGCTTCTGCGTCGATCTATTAACGTCATATGTTGCGGAGTGGAACTTATACCCATTAACAAGGTAACCAGGGTAGACAAGTACATGATCGACTAGGACCAACAGAAAGATCAACGAGCGTCTCGTCAACTATAGAATTCCGAGCCTATTCGTCAAAATTAGAGATGCAATATGACACATTAGTTATGGGAGAAACATTTGAATCTATAACGTACAAAAGTAATGCCCTTACATATGTTTGAAACCAAATGGGGAAGTTGTGCTCTAGACTACTATCAACTTGCGACTCCCCATTGCTTGAGTGATTTCATCGACGAATATCCTAGAAGAAACGAACGTGTAAGTCGGATGTATTTATAATGTATGAACAATGAATGTACTTGCATTAATGAAAGAAAGTGATGGACATACTCGAACGTAAGGAGCGATCTCTCGGACAATTGAGCAAGATGTACGAATGAGCGGCATTATACTCCCCGCTCTGTTAAGTACCGCTCCTTCGACTTGCCCATGGGTCGACCAGGATAAGTGAAAATTGAGAAATTGCCAACGAAGTTCGGTGTGGGCCCGAGACCGCCATCGTCGTTACGTGGCACTTTGTCATGCAACGTAAAGACGTGATCTTCGAAGTAGTAAGAACAAAAGGATGTGACCTCTTCGACCAAATAAGCATTACACATGGAGCCCTCAACCTTCGCTTTGTTTCGCACATTGTTCTTCAAATGTTTAAGGTACCTATATGAATGTTATAGGAAATGTTGATATAAAACCTATTGAATGGGAAAATAATATCAAGGGCTCAAGATAGTACCTCTCAAATGGATACATCCATCGAAATTGAACGGACCGCCGGACGGGCCTCGTAGGCCAAGTGGATTGGTAGGTGTTCCATAGAGTCAAATAAGCTTGGAGGGAAAATTTTTTCCAACTTGCAAATGATTTTTGGTATTTCGACTCTAAGACCTCCATATCTTGGATACTTTGACACATTTCGCGATAGGGACCGGAAAAATAGGCTTAATTCGCTAATTGCAACCCAAACCGGGTTTGGGAGAAGTTCTCTCGAATGCAATTGGTATCAACCGTTGCATGAATATATGACAATCATGGCTCTTCATGCCGAACATTCGCAGCTTTCTTTGGATCTACACATCGACCAAGATTCGATGCGTAACCATCAGAAAACGCAACTTTTCAACCCACTCGCACAATTTTTGTCTTCTTGATGTATCAAGAGCATAGCACCCAAGGACGTAAGTATTTGTCGCCGAATCAATGTGTAGAGAAGGTCGGTGACAATATTCACGAATATCTTGCCTCGATTTTGCATTGTCCTTACTCTTGCCCGGTACACACATAATAGTGTTGAAAATGTTGTCAAAAACATTTTTTTCGATGTGCATGACATCTAAGTTGTGGCGGATCAAGTTTGTCTTCCAATACGGCAAGTCCCGAATATGCTTTTCTTCCTCCATCCCGAATTCTTAGCTATCCGCCCATTCACGATTCAACCGATTTCTGGCCACCTTCATCAAGCCAAACGATTCAATTTCTCGCCAAAATTTCTTCACCAGACCGCAAAGCGGCGGATCATCGCTTATGACCATTTTGCCTCTAATGAAATTTTTTTGTCTTTCCTTAATGGTGATGACTTCTCCAAGAAACGATGATGACAAATCAAACCACGATGTCTTACCTCCATTTCGCAATTGAAATGCATTTGTATCCTCCATACAATATGGACAAGCGTACTTACCGTGTGTGCTCCAACCGGACAACATGCTATATGCGGGGAAATCACTAACAAATCCATAAAAGGGCAACTCGCATGACAAAATTTGTCTTGGTGGAAACGTCGTATGTAACCACCCCATTGTTCCATAAATCTTGCAACTCTTTCACAAGCGGTGAAGGAACACGTCGATTTTCTCGCTTTGGGCTGGTCGGTCCAGAACGATAACCGTTAAGAACATAAACTCGATTTCATGCACATCGACGGTGGAAGGTTGTAAGGAGTCAAAATCACGGCCACGAAGAGTACGATTTCCCGGAAATCCCAAATACTTGAAAACCATCGGTGCACAATCCTAAACGAACATTCCGAACCTCGGCGGCAAAGTCCGTATTGACGTCATTAAAATGTCTCCAAGCAATCGAATCGAACAGTTGTTGCATAACATCTTCGGGCGATGAATGATCTCCATGCCATCGCATATGTTTTGCGGTTGACTCGACGCGCATACAATCGTTGCAACCGAGGGCCCAAAGGGAAGTAGTACATTCTTTTGCAAGGGCGGTTTTTGTGTTCGACCACGACCTCGTCGATGTGCAACGTATCGTGATTTCCCACAAAATTTACATGACGTCAACTCGAGTCCACTCCCCAATAAATCATACATTGGTCCTCACAACAATCTATTTTCTCAACAGTAGACCTAGACCTCGCATTAGTCTTTTAGTGGCATAAAAATTCTCAACCATTGAGTTGTCATTTGGCAAACAATCCTTCATGAGTTTAATGATTTCATTATACCCTCGTTCGAGATATATGATGTTCGAGACTTGATCGCAAGTAATCTTGCCATTGCGGACAACGTTGTCATGGTTTCGCAACCAGCCACAATTGTTCCCTACTTGCATCAATCATGTCATATAGTTGGCGTGCTTGGGGTTTGGTGATTCTTCCACGACATTCCAATTGAAACTTGGACCCCACGTTGTGTAGCATCTCGCGGTAAGGTGTCGGATCGTAGCCTCGAACATCGGCATCATCAATATGGCAATCCATTGCGTGAAAATTTTGCGGCCCTTCATCTCCGTTCTCACCATGTTCGTACCAACTGTGATATCCCCGACAAATCCATACCTACATAGGTGGTGCTCAACCGTTTCGACGTCCAGTGCACGGAACAAGTCGACATTTCTTAAAATTGCACGGACATCTAATCTTCCGTTCACTTTGGTATGTAGGACAATGTTGTTTTGCAAATGATATGAATTCTTTAACCTTCGCCGCGAATTCAATTCGAACATAACCGTTGTCGAGCCGGTTGTACATCCAGTCTGTTGTTTGTAGACGACATTCCTAGTCGAACGTAACCCTTGTCGAGCCGGTTGTCTATTCAAGTAATGAAATAATAATGATTAAGATGATAAGAAGCCTCCAAAATGGAGAATATTGTAAATCGGAAATGCGATCTACACCATCTAAAGAGAAGAAATTGATAGCTAAGTGAAAGAACGAGGTTCGCACATTAAACTCATGAATAGAGAATAAATTGACAAAGTTAGGAAGTCATTAATGAGTCATCACAATCTAAAGAGAAGGAATTGATTGAGTTATGTTGTTTATGTAAGAAGCTTGGGCATTATCAAAAGGATTGTTGTAAATGACTCATAATAAACATGTATAACATGTATTATAAGGGTTGGTTAGGTCCTGGACGAGTTTAAGGGTCGCTAACACAAAGGGGTAAAATAATTTTTTTGAGTTCCCTAGCTTAGCGCGCTAATTCCAATATTAGCGCGCTAATTAGCCATGCCATATATTTTTGACTTTTGGAAATCAAGCTTTACATTTGAATTTTTGATTTCCTGGATTCCTAACACTGCTATAAACGGTCATATTGGAATTCCTATCATGATAAAACCACCACAAACTTGGTTGTAACATAAGGGAGAAGAAACACATTTCAAAATTCAAGATCTACAAAGAGAAGAAATTTGATTTTTTAGAAGGAGCAATAGGAGATCTTTGTGGTCGTTCTTAAGTCCTCAAATCCAAAGACCTTTGAGGCTTTCAAAGGAAATGCGATCTACACCATCTAAAGAGAAGAAATTGATAGCTAAGTGAAAGAACGAGGTTCGCACATTAAACTCATGAATAGAGAATAAATTGACAAAGTTAGGAAGTCATTAATGAGTCATCACAATCTAAAAAGAAGGAATTGATTGAGTTATGTTGTTTATGTAAGAAGCTTGGGCATTATCAAAAGGATTGTTGTAAATGACTCATAATAAACATGTATAACATGTATTATAAGGGTTGGTTAGGTCCCGGACGAGTTTAAGGGTCGCTAACACAAAGGGATAAAATAATTTTTTTGAGTTCCCTGCAGCTTAGCGCGCTAATTCCAAAGATTAGCGCGCTAATTAGCCACCGCCATATATTTTTGACTTTTGGAAATCAAGCTTTACATTTGAATTTTTGATTTCCTGGATTCCTAACACGGCTATAAACGGTCATATTGGAATTCCTATCATGATAAAACCACCACAAACTTGGTTGTAACATAAGGGAGAAGAAACACATTTCAAAATTCAAGATCTACAAAGAGAAGAAATTTGATTTTTTAGAAGGAGCAATAGGAGATCTTTGTGGTGTTCTTAAGTCCTCAAATCCAAAGCACCTTTGAGGCTTTCAAAGGAATATAAGAGTCTCTCGCAAAGCTGATCTCTTTTGTCATCCTCTTGGTTGTAAGGAAATCCTTGATATAAACTCTTTCTTGTGCTTAATCGACATAGTTTTGTGTATTTGATTTGAAAATCAGTTTGATGTGTGTTTGAACAGCTTCATCCCGCCTCTTGCACTTAAATTAAAATTTTTAAGACCCTAAGATTGCAAAAAGAGACCACCAAGAGCCCGACATTTAGTTGTGTGGGGAATCGAAGTTGAGGCCGTGCGCCTAACCTATATCGATATCGAGGCATACAAATACCACATAGTATCAACGCGTCTACTACTTGTTCACTCATACGTCCTTAAGGTTATAGGTTTATTCCATTCTCTAGAAATGTAATGTGAAACAACAACATTCACTAAAAGAGTAATCCTAGTGTTTCTAACCCTAACTAGTAGTAGAAATTAAGTAATTATAGGTATTATTCAATCGTAACCAACAACACCTAACTAATCAATCATCCATAGCAAGTGCATGAATATGAAATTACTAACAACTATAACATCAAACGACAAAGTAATTACCTCAAGTACATGATTCTAATGTATTATAATGACTCTCATGACATGCTTTACCGATAAAATAAACATGGAATAACAACCAAATACGGATGACATGCTTTACCGATAAAATAAACATGGAATAACAACCAAATACGGAATCAATATAAATCTTGAATTGCTCAATTAAAAGGTTGAAATGAAATAGTACATATTAATAAACCTAAAAATAGAACAAGCATAACCTCAAAAACTATGCATGTAAGAGAAGAAGCGAACAAAAACTTCTAAACCAAACAAAAGACACAACATTAACTTAATAGATCAAGTGAAGAACACCAACTAATGCACAATCAACCAAGGAACAAATCAAATCACTCAAGAACAGTTAAAATAAAACCTCATAAAGTAATAACAATTATAAGAACCGAACTCTTAAAATATGTCACCTGATCAAGAGTTTGTTCCTTCACAGATTCATAAACAATAAGGTAGTACTATAACACGGCCAATTGCCAAGACGAATTTACAAAAATAAAATGGATTCCATGACCATAATAGCTAAGACCTTTCAAGAAAATAAATTTTTTATTTAAATCCATTTATTCGACTAGTATAGTGAGCCGCTAAGAAAACCTAGTATACACAATGGTCACCACATTATGTTCATTTCCTATATTTGAACATCAAGGCATATATATGATCGCCTTCCCTAGCAGATATAGCTTCAGTTCAAGTGAAAATCTATAACATATTTCATTCATGAGCATAATATTTGCAATGCTAACAAGTATTACGACTTTAATATTCCCGGATGCCGCATATAATGTACGTAGGAACACCGGACACCCCAAATATTTATTGATAGATGGAAATTTATGAAGTCTCGCATGCTTAATTTAAATTGGAAAATCTTTCTAGATAAAATAGCTTCTTGCCTTCAACTCCGATGTTTACTAGAAGATCGAACTATCAAATGAACCATAGCGGAAACTTAAATAATTCTCATGTCACCCGACGGATTATTCCATAAATTTTTTAAATTAGATAAACAAGGGGACTAGAACGCCAACCTTTGACAGACGCAAATTTTTAGCGAAAACTTGAAATGCAAGCGATTCAAGATTTCCTCAAAACCGTCACAAGGTGAATGATCTCTATGAAAGTTTGAAGAGCTCTTGATCATGAGTGTTGCTCGCATTATAAAGAACAATAAAAAACAATTAAGAAATGAAGATTGTAGTAAGACTCCAAAACTACAAATTCCTTGCTAACCGGATCCGAATCGAGAGACCGAGAGAGAGCGAGATATCGGCGATGACGGAGACCGGCGCGGCGACGACGGACGGAGAGACCGAGAGACGGCGAGACCCGAAACAAGAGAGAGACCAGGTAGCACGACCAGACGGAGAAACGGAGACCACCGCGACTGGACGGCCGGAGAGCGAGCACCGAGAGAGACCAGCTCGCACGACCGGACGGAGAGACGAGACGATCGAACGGGATGGACGTCTGGGGACGAGACGATCGACCGGCGCGACGAGAGAGAGACGGATTTAGGTTTTGGGGTTTTTTCATGGGAATGATTTGGGGATTTGCTTTGTTTTGTTGCGGGGGGGGGGGTGGGTGCGGGAAGGAGAAGAGGCCGCCAGATCGGACAAAATACAAATCTCGAGGAATGATGAACGGCCATAAGAAATGAAGAATTTGGCGGGAATGGTGGCGCCAAATTTCGAGACGGAATTTAATTCCGTCTCTAATTCCGTCTCTAATTCCGTCTCCGTCTCAAATCCGTCTCGAATATTTCCCCGTCGGTTCTGTCGCTAATCGTTACATTTAGAAACAGAACTTATTCCGTTTCTAATTCCGTTTCTGATTTAGAAACGGAAATAAGTTCCGTTTCTAATTCCGTTGCTGATTTGCTGTTTTTTTGTAGTGTTCGAGATATACATAACACGTATTATGCACCAGGAACTATTTTGCGCACACTCATTTTTACGTGGGGCCACGTCATAGGGGTGTCACTTAGGGTGTCATTAGGGGTGTCATTCTAGCATTTTCCATATACATACTAATCTCATTATATATGTGTCGACCAAATGATGTGTTTTGCCAAAAATATATTATTGTTCGTCAACTTCTGTAGCGCCTAATAAAAAAAAAAAAAAAAAAAATTAGAAAACTATTTAGACATTGTTTGGTTAAAGGTGGAGTTAACACTTTGGAGATAACTTGGAGAGAAGTTGCAACTAATCTTATTTGGATGTCCAACTTCCCTCCAGGTTATCTCCCAGTTCACACCCAGGGGCGGACCTAACTAGCCTCAAGCGGGTGTGTGTGTGTGTGTGTGGAGGGGGAGGGGGACAACTTAATGAGAAAACAACGCAGGAGTTATTAAAACTTTAAGAGAAAATTAATAAATTAATTTACATGAATATTTTATAATATTTTTTACAATTAAAATTACTATTCACAATAATCAACCCATATTTCTCATAAAAAAATATAATAGAAGGTTAAAAATATTTACTTATAAATCATGCACATAGCAAACATCCTAAACAATTCTCACAACAACGAACATAGAGATGTGAAGTTGTTAATCGCACTGCAAGATCTCTGCTACATTTTAAAATGTCATAAGGATGAACAATCGCCGCACCATTGCATTCATACGTGAATAACTCTGAAAGAGGTACTTGGATGTTGCTAGACCTGCAGTACTTGTGTACCTATAATCTATATAAAAATAGAAGATTAATGTTTTGTATAAAAGATGTTATAGTAACCAAAGGGATGGTGTAAGATTCGAAACGAAGATTAAATGCATTGAAACAACCCTTCATTAACCAATAAAAAATTCAAATACTTAATTATGATTTCAGTGCCTTAAGTAGTATAAATGATGTTGTGGTAACCAAAGAGATGTGTAGATTTAAAACGGAGACTTAATGCATTGAAGTAACTCTTCATTAACAAAAAAAACTCAAATGAACTTAATTGTTATTTTAGTGTCATAAACAAGATAAATGATGTGGCGGTAACCATATGGATAGAGTAAGACTCGAAACAGAGACTTAATGCATTGAAGAAATCCTTCATTAATTAGATCGTCGTTGTGACGGCCCTATACCCTAAAAAATGGGCCCTGCGCGGCTAAACCTACGTGGACCCTCGGTCGACTCTTGCAGAGTCAACACAGGCTTAGTCTACCTTTTATCCGAGTTATTCAATCATTAGTTGCTTATTTGATTTGTTATTTAATTTTAACAAGTCTTAATATTTACGTAGCGAAATTCAAAATATTTAAAGCAACTTAAATAGATAAATGGTAGTCGGGACATGCCTAGGTATGAAAATCCTGTAAAAGTAGATCTCATGTATATATATGGTGATAAACAGTGTGAAGAAGTGTCATATACATGTATCAAACGTCTCAAAACCCAAAATGAACCTCAAAGTAACCAACAAAATAAATATAAATCATATGTACAGTCCAAAATATCAAAATAAACATATTGTACTAACAGAGAGGAGCTAACTCTGAGGGAATGTGACGGCCTGAATTTAATTCACTGTTATTAATGACGTGGTTGCAGACGTGGCTGACAACTCAGATGCTCATGGGACCCGCAACTAGGCTAGTGCGCGCCTAAAGCTATGTAAATAGTTACTTTATGTGCTAAATTGTTTAATTTGCGATGTTATATTTTGAAGAGTAAACGACATTGTAATGTGTGTACTTATATTACATTTGACGTGTGAGACTGTGTGTTAGGTATTCACCTCGATAAGCGTGTCGACGCGGGTACCGAGTAGTCTAAAAGACTAACTACTAGGTCGGGGGAAATAATACATGTATAAAATGAATAAAATTGGTTAAATAATTAATATGGAATGTATATTTGGTGGTTAGGGATGCGGTAGTACCCGTGTGTCGCGGTTTGAGACGCGAAACCGAGCGTTGGAACACCTAAAACACCACTTTTATGAGTTAAAGACAATGGCGAGTGTACCATTAGTGTCAACTTTGGAGTCATGAGAGGCTGAAAATGGAGCAAATGGAGGTCCTTGGATTGCCTTGAGATGTGTAAGTGAAAAGAGATGCCATTTGACTATAAAAAGTCAAATGACCTTCATTTTTCCATTACATTTTCTCTCTCTTTTCCTTCTATCCAAAAATTAAGACAGTAAACTAAGGGTTTTGGAGATCAAACTTGGTGATTTGAGGAGTGTGGGGTAATCATCAAAAGCAATGTGAGAATTATATACACCTCAACTTTCTCTATATTTTGATCTCACTTTTTGAGGTGTTGGTGTGAATCCAATAAGGATTGTTTGGTGGTTATTGAGTTACTATTTTGGTAGGTTTTAAGTGCTATTAGGTTCAGTGGTTGGTGTTGTGGTCATTGTTGTTGATGTTGGTGAGGTTTAAAACCCAAAATTTTCTGCAAACCTGTTATCCAAAACGCGATTAACGTGCTAATGACATCATCTACCGCGCTAGATGACAGTTAGTGCGCTAGGCAAAAAGATAGCGCGCTAATGTTCTTCCTGACGAAGAACATATAACTGCTTGGGAATCTAGCGCGCTAATTCCCAGACCCAGCGTGCTAGATCTTGCAGTTTTGACATTATTTTTGCTAAGTGACTTAAAATACATCCAATTGACCAAAAATCAATTATAAATGGTAATATGTCATTTTGGGTAGTAATTTGGGATATCTATGACTAGGCGAAGCTGGATCGGGGTATTAACGGGACACGGAGTACGGTTTGAGGTGTGTAGTTTTTCAACTGAAATTTCTTGAGCAGTACTTTATTTTGCTTTTGAATTCATATTCTGTCTTTCAATACTCTATTCTTGGTGTGATTTAATGGACGGACGTCGAGGCTCTCCCTTGCCATTTTTGTGTTTACGTCTATTAGGCCATAACACGTGTGTCATCTCGGTGAATAGGTCAACCAGAGAGTCGTGTCGGGCACGTGTGGGTGCGTCGTAGATTCCATGCCTACCACTTATCCGATTCAAATACTGGCCTTGCTTGAGTGCTACTCACCGGCAGTATTTTGTTGGGAGTCCTAAGTATGGCGCTAATCTGACCCTAGGCTCTAAGAACACACAGTATGATCTTTCACTATTGCTTATGCATGCGATGAACACAGTTGTCTATATTTATTTTTGCATGTTTATTTAATAGTTTATTTTAAATTCTAGTATTTACTTTCCATATTGCTCACTTAATTTCCTTGGGAATACTCACTCTGGACTTGTCATCTGTCTTTTTATGATGGCTTGAGTGTTAATCCTAGTACGAGCTGTGGCAAGGGCAAGCTACCAAAATATTTGTGATTCAGAGACATTCAGGCTTGTACGTTTGTATATATATACTATTTTCTTTTATTTTTGGAATTTGGGATCGAGAGATGTTTCAGGACTCTATACTTTTGATATTTTGATACATCGAGGTACATTATTGGTCTTGATGATATATGGGTTTTCCTCTCTAGGTATCAAAGTTAATAATATTTTAATATTTTAGATTGTCATGATAAAAGACTTCCGCCATGGTTTATTTGGGATTAAAATGATCTTAGATGATGACTTGAGTTCAGTAACAATTTAAATAGTAAATTGTTGTTTATCGAGGATAATAATGATTAAATGGTGGATGTGATGGCATTTGGGACACAACCGGCGTTGGTAGGCCAGGTTATGGGCCCACATTGGCTCTCGTGGCGGTCCATTTGGAAAATGGGCCGATATAGGGAAGCTTAAGAGAAGTCACCAATATGGGCTCATTACCTCTGCTACTAAAGGGACCTGCAATTGTCACCAAATGCGGAGACAATTCCAAGGAGTAAATCCATAATAAGTTCAATAGTAATTCAAAGTAAACAATATACAAGTCTATAAATCATGCTGGAAGAAAATAAAGTGCTGATAAAAAATCAATAAAATGCATGATAGACATACTACATTTATCAACGGTAGGGACCAAGTGACCCTGAAGCAAAGTATAGGGAGTAAGTGGACCCGACACTTTATACGTGGGCTCAAAGCCACTTAAACGTGTAAGTATCTAATACTGGTGCGGTGGGTCAAAGTCGCATCGACCGCACATAATCCGTTCGGCACTGTCAGCTTGCTTGAGCCGCAGCCTGAGAAAACATTCCAAAGGGAGCCATAGACTTAATTGATGCTCAATCGAATGGGACTTAAATATCTTAGACGAGCCACGACACCTGGCGGATGCTCACTCGGAGGATTTAGATCCGTCAGGAGTGAACACAACTAGACCAAACCACTTAGACCCTAAGTCACTCAGTAGGGAAGTAGAATCCAATAATAGCAATAATTCCATCAAATATAGCAAGGAAATGAAAATAATTAATATTAAATTTCTTACCGGTTTAATTACCTTAATATGTGAAATCAAGTAAATCGCGGTTCCCACACGCTTGGAAATACATACCTGATACACGATACTAGATATCCTCTTGGTATCAATTTACAATAAATTAAGTGTGGTTAAGACTATTTGATATGATTTAGATTTTTAAATCCCAAAATGTTCAAAATATGAAATTTATTAGTGGTGGCTTATTTTTCGAGAAAAATCTCCTAACTCACTTTCCTACAATCTCTCTCATCTTTTCTTATTTTTCCTTTTATCATTTTTCTTTTTTTTTATAATTTTTTGTCATTTATTTATTTTTATAAAAAACTTTGTTTGGGTTGCTAGACCGGACCCGGTTCAACTCGATTCGGCTGAATCAATATGTCCGACTTTGGGGTGGCCCAACTTAACTGAACTAGGCCTAAAGATGGCCTATCCCAGTCCTGTCCTTTGCACGGCTCACGTGCCTGCGCAACACTCCCCCTTAGATGTTTGCTCTCTGTTCGTTCTTTACACATTTTTTTTCTTTTTTTTCCTTTCTTCTTTTCATCTACAAATTGATCACAATAACTCTTTTTTTGTCCTTTAAATCAACTTCACTAGAATCAACTTACTAACAATAAATTAATCAATTATACTATGTATTAAATCCATGACATCAAAATTAAATAAAATTAAATGTTAACTTACTTTGTTTAATTAGGATCTCCGCATAGCAACTAATTTTTTTCCTTATTTTTCCTCCCAACCACCTCTACAACACTTGTAACTTAAATAAAACCTCTCTCTCTCTCTCTCTCTCTCTCTCTCTCTCTCTCTCTCTCTCTCTCTCTTTTATACTATCATTAAGTCGTGAACCACGACCTCACAATTTTCTTTATTTAATTGTTTATTAAATTTGTCATTATCTCTCCATAAACTACAAGAAATCGACACCTCATAATTCTAATTTATTTTTAAAAATTCTAATATGTGAAATGACTAAAATGCCATATATGACTTAGGCATTTCAATTAAATGAGTTCCATTAGACCAACTTAAATTAACATCATTGACCTACCCGAATACCTGTGTATGCGCACATCTCGTATGCTCACATTAATCTCGAGGACTATGCTGCACACATTCAATTCAAGACAACAACGTCGATAAAGTTATGCATGCACACATAGATCAACATAAAATATTCAAGACATCACACACAAATAAAGTTATGCATTGCACAGTGTTGACCAGCAGGCTAAGTGACGCATGAGGGATACACATAAGTCACTGCATTTCAGCAGCTCTCTGATGTGCCTCGACACCACGGCACACTTTCTCCCACAAGTACGCATAAGTTGCGAGATTTTCCTCCTTGCCACACCAGCCGCCATGTGGCTCCCCCTTATTAGACCAGCATGTCCACAACGTGTCTTCACACCTCGCCTCAGCTGCTTAGGATACACCTCAAATCCGTGCTGCCACTGTCTCACGTCTTCGCACGGCTTTGTGCGAGTTTCTTCACTTGGTTCTAGCCTCCACATGTCGAGCCCTCACGCACATACAACATCACCAGCAGTTTCTTCCACCAATCAGATGACTCCACATCACCAATAGATGATCAAATCAAGCGTGGACATGTGTAAAACCCATTTTTTAGCAAAAAGAACAACCATAGATGTTCCTTGGCGCACGTGTTACGAGACCAACCCCCAAAATAGTTTCTCTCACCTCCAGAGAGCAATTTTTAGTGCCTTTTTATATTAGGAACTAGGGTATTCATACGGGGTCGACATTGGAGCCACCAAATACAATTTTTCATAATTGGAGATTGTAGAGATGATGTTCGGCTAGACCAATTGTCGCCTAGGTCGAAGGGGAAGCAAGTGGGATTCATGATTCATGACATATACTATGTGAGATCTATTATTTTTATTTAACTTAATTCAATTTCTTATATTTCATTGTTGTTGATTTTAAGGAATATGGTCTAGATCTAGGGTATGTATGTGGCTAGTGCAAGCTTTTAAGGGTACAACCTATAGTTATTTGGGCGGATAGTATCCATGTAATTGCACTTTTGGACCAATAAAGTGACGAACACTTATCCATTTGCCGTAAAACCCATTTCGATTCTTGAGTGTGCAATAATTAAATCTAGGCTAAACCTGAAGCAGACGCATTTAGTTATTTAGGATTAGTATTCCCACGGAACCAAATTATTGTAGTTAGTGTGTTAAACTTGATTGGCGGATGTTTAGGGTTATGCATTAATTAGAGAAGTAGTTAGTGGTGGACGTCCTGACTATCGAGATTAGGGGAATTAGAGATTTCTGGTGGACGTCGATTTTCTATAGCTAATCTAGGAAAAATTGAATTAATAACTTTTTGAAAGATTGAGAACCATTAAATGCCATTGAATCTTGGTTCTTGCTTGTAGAACCGTAAACTTAGGTGTTTTCTCTTATTGATATTATCTTTCGTGAACTTTTTATTTTTGCTAATTTAGTTAATTGTTTCTTTGAACTCCACCTATGTTATACACTATGTGCGCTACATAGCCGGTCCCAAGTCCGGATAAAGGAGGAGGACTCTGACGCCCATTTTTTCATACCGATAAATGGGTAAGGGAGGTCCCAAACTCACTTTTCATACCCGAAAAGTGAGGGAGGCCCCAAGCTCATTTTCCATTCTTGGGAAATAGAGGAGGGTTGCGATAGGTTGACAGCCAGCGTAAGACTTTTGTCACTTTTCATGAAATAGATCAAACATATATAAACGTTGGGGCGTTCCCACCTAGCAATGCGCTGCATCGGAGCCCGGGTGTAGTGAGAAATGAGCAAGGGTATGTTTCACATCGCCACCTGGGTGTGAAGAAAAATGAGCAAGGGTTCCCACACATAGGACGTGTGTGGGTAAAGAAGCTAGTCCCTTCACATCGTCGCTCGGATGTGAAGAAAAATGAGCAAGGGTTCCCACACAAAGGACGGGTGTGGGTAAAGAAGCTAGTTCAAAACAAAAACAAAAACGAAAACAAAAACAAAATCATAGATACGAACACTAGATCTTTTAGACAAAATAGAAATAGAAAAGAAAAACAAATACAAAGGGGAGAAAAAATTCGTTTAGGAACATGGAACATAGGAACACTTACGGGGAAGTCAATAGAACTAGTAGATACCATGATTAGAAGGAGAGTCAATATTTCTTGCCTCCAAGAGACAAAATGGGTAGGAGAAAAGAGTAGAGAAATATGAAGCATAGGGTTTAAATTGTGGTACACTGGTATAGATAGAAAATGCAATGGAGTAGGAATTGCGGTGGATAATGATTATAAGGATAAGGTCGTAGAGGTTAAAAGAATGGGGGATAGATTGATTCTAGTTAAATTAATTATTAGAGACGAAAAAATTAACATACTTAGCGCATATGCACCACAAGTAGGATTAAGCGAGAGCATCAAACGCAAGTTTTGTGATGATATGGATGGATTTATGCAGAGTATACCATTAGATGAAAAGGTTTTTATTGGAGGAGATTTAAATGGGCATGTCGGAATAAATAACGATGTGTTTGAGAGAGTTCATGGAGGTTTTGGTTACGGTAATAGAAATGAAGAAGGGGAATCAATTTTAGGATTTGCTTCAGCATATGATCTTGTCTTAGCAAATACAAGTTTTAAGAAGAGGGAGTCACATATAATTACTTTTAGTAGTGGTCATAACAAGAGTCAAATAGATTTTCTTTTAACAAGAAAAATAGATAGAAAACTATGTAGAGACTGCAAAGTAATACCTGGTGAAGCACTTACTACCTAACATAAGTTAGTAGTAATTGATATTAAGCTAACACAACAGAATAATATGATTAAAAGAGTTAGCGACCTTAGAATAAAGTGGTGAACCTAAAACATAGTAAACAAGTAGAGTTTAGAGAAAACTACTAAAGGAAAATGTTTGGAATCTTGACTTAGATGTTAATACGATGTGGCTAGAAATGAGTAGTTGCATAAGGAGGGTGAGATCAAACATATTAGGTATATCTAAGGGCTTGGGACTTCCAAAGAAGGAAACGTGATGGTGGAATGAGGATGTCCAACGGGCAATTAAGACTAAAAGAGAGATGTATAGGAAAATACCTAAGTGTCAAGATGAAGATGCGTACAATCAATATAGAGAAGCTAGAAAACAAGCTAAAAAAGAGGTTAGTCAAGCTAAAACAAATTTCATGGAAGATCTATATACAAGGTTAGGTAATAGAGATGGCGAGAAATATATATATAGGCTAGCCAAATGAAGAGATAAAAAGAAACAAGACCTGAGTCATGTAAGATGTATTAAGGACAAAAATCAAAATGTTTTAACGCGCGAGGAGGATATTATGGAGAGATGGAGAAGTTACTTCGATAGTTTATTTAATGATGGCCAAGTTGATACTATAATAGATGAAAACCCACACCAAGAAAGAAATGTAAACTATACACGCAATATTAGAATTGTAGAAGTTAAAAAGGCATTGAAAAGAATGAAAATAGGGAAAGCATGTGGCCCAGATGAAATACCCATAGAGGTTTGGAAATGCTTAGGAGAAATCGGATTGACTTGGTTAACAAAACTTTTCAATAAAATTTTAAAATCAAAACGGATGCCAATGGATTGGAGAAGAAGCACGCTTGTGCCAATCTTCAAAAACAAAGGAGACATTCAAATTTGCTCAAACTATCGGGGAATTAAACTTATGAGTCACACTATGAAACTGTGGGAGAGGATAATTGACAATAGGCTAAGAAGAGAAACAACAAAATCAGAGAACCAATTTGGTTTCATGTCTGGGAGGTCAACTATGGAGGTGATTTTTCTTGTAAAACGATTGTTGGAAAAATATAGAGAAAAGAAAAAAGATATTCATATGGTATTCGTAGATTTAGAAAAAGCATATGATAGGGTCCCTAGAGATGTTCTTTGATGGGTTCTAGAAAGAAAAAGAGTGCATGCTAGATACATAGACACTATTACAGATATGTATGATGGAGTAGTAACGAGTATAAAGACATTTGGAGGAGCTACAAAAGAATTTCTCATTACGATAGGACTACATCAGGGATCGACTTTAAGCCCATATCTATTTACTTTAGTTATGGATGAACTAACTAGACATATTCAAGAGGATATACCATGGTGTATGCTATTTGCAGATGATATTGTCTTAGTTGATGAAACTAAAGATGGAGTGAATAGGAAATTAGAACTCGGAGGAATACATTAGAATCTAAAGGCTTTAAGTTGAGTAGGACGAAAACTGAATACATGCACTGTGAGTTTGGAAACACTAGACATCGAGATGACGAAGTGATAAAATTAGGGGAAGTAGAAGTTCCTAAGGTAAACCACTTTAGATAACTAGGATCAATCATACAAAATGATGGTAACATTGAAAATGATGTCACACATAGAATTCAAGCTGGATGGAAGAAATGGCGGAGTGCAATAGGGGTGATTTGTGATCGACATGTTTCTACTAAGTTTAAAGGAAAATTTTATAGGACCACAATTAGGCCAGCTATGCTATATGGAAGTGAATGTTGGGCGGTAAAGCAACAACAATTACATAAAGTGAACGTAGCATAAATGAGGATGCTTAGGTGAATGTGTGGTAAAACTCGTAAAGATAGAATAAGAAATATAGAAATTCAAAGACAAGTAGGAGTAGCACCAATTGATACAAAGATTAGGGAAGAGCGGTTGCGATGGTTTGGTCACCTACAAAGACGGCCTACAAATGCCCAACTAGAAAACTTGACTCAATAGAAACTGTAGAAATTCGACGAGGTAGGGGCAGACCAAGGTTAACATGGGATGCATTAATTAAAAGGGGTTTGAATGGTTTGCAAAGCTCACCATCAATTTCACTTAATCGAGCACAATGGAAAAGCTTGATCCATGTAGCCGACCCCAGTTAATTTGGGACTGAGGCTATGTTGTTGTTGTTGTTGTTTTTGT
Organism: Stephania yunnanensis; assembly: GCA_039657365.1. Taxonomy (NCBI): domain Eukaryota; kingdom Viridiplantae; phylum Streptophyta; class Magnoliopsida; order Ranunculales; family Menispermaceae; genus Stephania; species Stephania yunnanensis. The sequence goes on along the minus strand of CM077583.1, from coordinate 49,960,492 downwards.
TGTTGTTGTTGTTGTAGTTAATTGTTTCTTTGAACTTTCTGAGAACCCCCCATTTTTAGTTAACTTATAGTAAAACTTTAGTCTTGTGGATTCGACCTCATATTTACCATTACTACACCTATATGGTTGGTAACTCGATTGCTGGTTATATTTGGCACGCACGACACGTGATCAAATTTTGGCGTTGTTGGGGACTTAGTCCTTACTCTAAGTTTAGTTTTCCTTTTTCTTTTTTTTTCTTAGTTTTTTGCTACCACACCTCACTCAAGTTAAAATTGGCTAGTTCATTATTACCTTTCGATCTTGAACTAGAGAGAACATTTCATAGGTGGATTAGAGAGACCCAACTTAGGAAAAAAGAAGGCCAAAATCCTTTAACATGGCGGCAAATTGTCAAATCACTATGGGTCACGCCAATCAAGAGCTTTAAGCTCTTTTGGTGCAACGACCCTTCTGTATCAACTATTTGGATAATGTCGGAGATTTTAAGTTGAGGTCTAAGTTCATTCACCTCCTACCATCCTTTCATGGTGGCGAGAATGAAGACCTCGTTACTTTTCTAAAGGAGTTTCAAACTAACTGCAAGTCAATGAAAACCTCCAATGCAGACGAGGACACGGTTATGCTTAGATATTTTCCATTTTTCCTTAAAGACAAAACCAAGGAATGGCTTTTCTACCTTCCACTTTGCTGCATTAACTTCTGGAATGAGATGATAACCGTGTTTTTAAATGAATACTTCCTGAGGATAGAGTTGTTAAGCTCATCAAGGATATATGCAATATTAAAATGAAGTCAGATGAATCATTTGGTGCATATTTGGATCGCTATAAGCGATTGATTGCTAGTTGCCCGTAGCTTGGCTAGTCTGAGAAGGTCATAGCCCATTTCTTCTATGTTGGCATGATGCCCATAGAATGACGCATGATTAATAATGCATGTGGGGGTCACATTCGAGATAAAAATCATACCCAAATGAAACAACTGTATGAGGACATCACACAACAGTTATGCATTTATGGTGATCTTGATGCTACTCCTTATCGAAGTCAGACTACGGGGAGTGTCTCGAGTTCTATTGACCAAAAATTGACCAACTGACCTCCATGATGGAGCGTCTCCTCTCCTCTAGCAAAGTGCAAGTCAAAGTTTGTGGCTTATATACTGCGAAAATCATGCAACTAATGAATGTCCTACTTTTTTAGGACAATCAACAGTCAATGCCACGGGTAATCAGTGTCTAGAGAGCACCTAGAGTCCCATTTGGGAATACATACAATCACGTAATGGCGAGGAACAACCCGAACTTCCATAATGGGCCTTAAAATCAGAACTATCAGACCTTCATCCCTAGAGGTCAACTATTGCCTACACCCTCTAATAATTCCTTTTCACTTGAGGATATGTTCAAAGCTTTTATGGGTCAACAAATCCAATTTATGAATGAGATGGCCCAATTTAAGGCTACCACTATGAAATCCATCAGTGAAACCAAATCAGCGATCCAAACTATTCAAGTTCGAATGGACCAAATGACACAGCAGAATGGACGTCTCGAAGATAAGGGAAAGTTGTTTTGTGACTTTACTCAATACTAATGCGGTGCTAATATAGTTACACTCCGAAGTGGTAAAGAGCTGGAGGGACCCAAAAGGAACAATGGGTAATCTGATGCCAAAGACCATGCAAATAAGGAAGAACACGAATTAGTAGTGACTCCGTCTATCCTTAAATAGATGGCAACTACTCAAAAGGAAGCACCACCCACATTCAAGTTCAACATCCTTTTCCACGATGACTTATCTTATATAAGAAAATGAAAGAAGAGAAAGAAATTCTCGAGATCTTTTGGTGAGTGGAAATCAATATTACACTCCTCGATAGTCTAAAGCAAGTCCCTAGGTACACAAAGTTTCTTAAGGAACTATGCACTAACAAAGGGAGACTCAAAGGCAATGCAAAAAGTCCAAATGAGAGAAACCATCATGGCTATCCTACGGAAGAAGTTGCCTCCTAAATGCAAGGATCCTGGGATGTTCTCAGTACCTTGTTTTATAGGTGATGTAAGCATTCAAATGGCTATGTGCAACCTTGCGCTTCCATTAATGTCATGTCATTGTCTATTTATAAGACATTGCATACATGCCCGTTAGAGGTGACCGATATTATCATTCAGTTATTAGACAACTCAATTGTCCGACCCGTGGGTGTTCTCGAAGACGTTCTAGTCCGAGTGAACAAGTTTGTGTTTCATGCTGACTTTTATTTGGTAGATACGATGAAGGAACCATTCCACAATGTTTTGTCAATACTCATTGGACGTCCATTTTTGAAAATGGGGAAGACGAAATAGATGTTACCATGGAGTTTAATGGTGAATTCATCAAACTTAACATCTATGATGCAATGCGATACTCCAGTGATGTGTTGTCTGTGGTGTGTACCATGGATGTATGGATCCATTTATTGAGCAGACCTTGATCACGAGTGGCAATGATGAAGTTAAAGTAATGTTAGAGAATCATCTCGACACTAGTCATATCGACAAGAGTGTTCCGACCTCGATACTGATGTCGAGGATGTTGTTTTACAAGTGTTTGTTATTTGGAGTTACCCACTACTGACTCCGAACTTTCTCCCTCCTTCGTTAAAGCTCTCATACTTGAGCTAAAGCCACTACCTGAGCACCTAAAGTACATATTTTAGGGTGAGAATGACACACTCCCTATGATAATCTCGGTCATACTTACACATTTGGAGGAAGAGAGACTCCTACGAGTACTCCGGGAGTTTAAACACGCTATTAGGTAGACCATAGCGGATATCAAAGGTTCGAGCCTTTCCACTTGCATGCATCACCTTTCCACTTGCATGCATTATATATATATCGAAGATAAGTCAAAACCTATAAGAGAAGCCCATAGGAGACTAAATTCACTAATGATGGATGTCATAAAGAAGGACATTCTAAAGCTCTTTGATGTTGGCATGATTTACCCCATCTATGATAGTAAATTGGTAAGCCATATCTAGGTGTTCCTAAGAAAACGGGAGTCACGATAGTCACCAATTCACATGGCGAGTTAGTTCTGACCCACATTCAAAATGGATGGCGGGTATGCATTGACTACAGGAAGTTAAATGCTTCCATCAAGAAGGATCAATTCCCTCTTCCATTCATTGATCATATGTTGGAAAGACTAGCCGATCATTATCATTACTGTTGCCTTAATGGTTATTCCAATTTTCATCAGATACCGATAGCACCTGAAGACCAAGAAAAAATAACCTTTACTTGTTCATTTGGCATTTTTGCCTACGGCGCATGCCCTTTGGGTTATGCAATGCACCTGCCAACTTTCAAAGGTGCATGGTAAGTATCTTCTCAAATTTTGTTGAACATTCATTAAGGTCTTCATGGATGACTTTACTGTTTATGGTGATTCATTCGATAGTTGTCTCATCAATCTGACAAAGGTACTCCGCAGTATCGAGAAGAACCTAGTTCTGAACTATAAAAAGTGTCATTTTATGGTTAACCAAGGTCTTATTTTGGGATACATTATCTCGGTTAGGGGCGTAGAGGTAGACCAAAGCTAAAATTGAGCTTATCAAGAAACTTCCCTACCCTACGAATTTGTAGGATATTAGATCTTTCCATGGACACGCTGATTTTTACAATCGTTTCATCAAGGACTTTTCGAAGATCGCACAAACCCTATGCCATCTACTCTAAAAGGACATACCTTTTGAGTTTGATAAGGCATGTAAGAGTGCATTTGATGCATTGAAAGACTCACTTAGTAGCACACCAGTGACTTAGGTCCCTAATTGGGAGCTTCCATTTGAAATTATGTGTGATGCTAATAAACATGCAGTGGGTACAATCTTAGGACAGAGAGTTGGGAGAGCTTCACATGTCATTTACTATGCTTCTCGTACTCTAGACGCGCTCAGATGAACTACACCACTACTGAGAATGAGCTCATTGTCGTTATCTTTGCACTTGAGAAATTTCGGTCTTATCTTTTGGGAACCAAGGTTATTATTTACTCTGATCATGCAGCCTTAAAGTACCTAATGAGTAAAAAGATGCCAAACCTAGCTCATTAGATAGTGTGGCGGCCCTGCCAACCCGGGGTGACGTGTCTCTGTGCATTCCTCGCCCGGTGGGCTTAACTACACTTGTCCGACACCTGCCCTTCCTTCCCATATCTCAAAATTCATGTCCATAAGTATTAAATTAAATTAGTTAGTGGATTTTTGTATAATCTTAACCACACTAGTTGGTTGTATCTTTAAATAGTTAAATATTTAATAGGTTCACTAATTTATAGTTTATTATAATCTTAACCACACTAGTTGGTTGTATCTTACAAGTTAACTTAAATCGGCGGAAGCTTTAATTGATACAATTAGGTAAATTAATTTATCATGATAAACATTATCTATACGAGCATGTCCTACTATGGAAAACTCGGAAAAGTACTTTGTATATAAGCGACAGTACCGTAACACATGGTATATACATGTACAATGTCATCTCAAGTCCCCCAATAACCAAAATAAAAACCAAAATATCAAAATAATATAAACACCTATGAGTGTGTCCAAGATCGTCAACAAAGAGAGATAGTCACCCAAAATTTTCTTTGGCCACTACTTGTAGAAAGGTCTGCACGCAGTCACCCAACAAATACAGTGGCAAGTCCAGTGAGTAAATTCCCAAAAGAAGTCCACACAATATTCGGGAAGAAATCAAATAGAAGTATAAATCATGCATGTATGCTATCTGGCAACAGAAATACATACTTACATGAATATAGGGCAATACAAAAGATTCAGGCAACATACCATGATAGTTAACATAGTGCAACATACAATAATCAAACAAGTAGTACTACATACCAACCAAACATGCTCGAAAATAAGGCTTAATAGTAGTTAATGATATAAACGAGAATGTAAACACACCACAATTAAGTCAATATACACGTAAATATCGTTGATGAAAACCCAAAGATGTGTCGCGTGTAGCAAACTATACCATACTTCATAACTAAGGATCTTTCCAGGGGCTTCTCCCACCATCTCCCCTATCCCATCCTTACTCATCGTGGTGCTGGCCAAATCCGCCGAGACACCGACACATATGCATTGGTGCAGCTCAGGTCGCAATTCACCGAGGGCATGATCACACGTGCTATGGTATAGTGTACCCAATCCGTCCACACATCCCGATGTAAAAACCCCGATAAATGGATTAATCGACTGGATAAACCGGTAAAGGAAAACAGTTCGGCACCCATCACACACATAAGAAAACAAATTGAATTTTGTGGAGTATTCTTCGGGGTTTTACGCACTTCAATCCGCGTTTCATTTTCCTCGGACTCCTAATCCGACCCGACAAGCTCCCCGACACTAAGCTATGGTCCCCTAAGCCCTTGAAGTCAATTAAGTGTGTTTATTTTGTATTCAAATTGGTTTAATAGACTTTAAACCAATCTTCCTAAATCAGCCCCTAAAGACTAAATTAAGTCTCAATTTCAGTCCTACATTTTAACTCACTTTTAGGCATGAAATGGCCCAAATATCGAAATCCACCATTAATATAATTATTGTTTTTTTCTCACTTAGATTTCTGGAAAAGTTTAGTTTGCAAAATTGTGATTTAAAATGAAAGAGACATCATGATTTTACTAAACATAGGTCTAATTGGAATCTAATCCGACCAACGGATTTAGAAAATCTATTTCTCCAAATCTATAGTTCTTAAAAATGTGATTTTTGGTCACAAGTCAGCAAACATACCCAAATACAACATACTAAGAGATCAGCTCATTTCGATAAGTAGTTAGGGATTTATGCCCTTAATAAATTTAGTTTCAAAACTTTCCATTTTGAATTCCAGCACCTATTTGTAGAGCATGTTTGGGCATAAAAACATTTGAATCAAAATACCTTCAACTAAGAAAATTTATTCCCATTTAAATAATCTTTCAAATTCCACTAGTTTGAATCAATTTGGATCTAAAATGGGCAAGTTATGACTAAATTACCCAGGTTGATTCCTAATACAACATGCATAATTCTAGTTTTGGTGTTGCAATTTCAAAATTCATATCTTTATGATTTCAAAACCAAGTTAAGAACTTCAATATAGCTGGATTGTCAATTTGAAATCAAGAATCTAAATATATAATCCAATTGCAAATATTTAATCATCTACCCTATGAGATCAGCATAAAACCAAAACTTGTTTCAAATTCAACTAGAAATATGCGCACCTAGTTGATGTAACATGCTAGCTTGAGAATTTCCCACTAACTCCCATGGATTCCTTCAACACCTTGATGATTCACTCCTCTCTAGCAATTCCTTCTTCTTCTTCAGCAAAATGAATGAATGATTTGGTTTGCATGTTGTTTGATCACTATGTTATATATTAAGGTGTTGTTCCTTCCTAGCCCTTGATCTCCATGGATTTATATATCCTGAGGACTATCTAATGATACACCTTTTGTCATGTATCCCACTAACTCAACCTCAAGTGACACCATTTTATTACTCACCTAGTTCCTAGATGTGCCAATGTGTATCTCTAGACCAATCCTATGCTTTCCATTTAATTTACTCAACTATAGGCCTTGATTTATTGCATTTATTCTCATTAGCTTAGGCTCATCATAATGCCTATGATTAGTGTTTTTAGTGACCAACAATTATCAACTTGTGGTCCCACTAACTATCAACTACCTGACACTCAGTGCCCCTCGTCTCGGCATGCATTTCAATGTACAACATAGCCTATTATTTTAATTGAATCAATCTTAGTCTATGGTTACATTACCTATTTTAAATTGATTAACTAGTCATTCTAACGTAAATTAGTGGAGTTTCTTAATGTACTAGTAGTTCACCTACTCGAACACCCACGTTGACACGCTTTTCGATGGGAGCACCCGTCACACAACCACGCACAATATCAACATACACACATGCAGTGCAATATAATAATAATAAATTTAAACACCACATATATATATATAACCACCATCTATATATAACATATTTCCCCTGTTCTCGTGTCCGAGTCAACCGAGTGGTCCACTTAAAACCCGAATTTTGATCGTTAATTCCCGATATTAACGCTCATCCTAGTTTAATTAATTTGGGCCTTTATATATGGATACTCCTCTACATGAGTTTGACATCACAATTAAAGATAAAAGTGGTGCACATAATCTAGTCGCAGACCATCTCGGCAGGATTAAGAATGGTGAGTGTCCTACCTTCTTAAAGATGATTTCCCTGACGAGTACATCTATGTTGTTATGGAATATCTCCTTTGGTACGCCGATTTGGTGAAATATATCACCTCGGGCGAGCTATCTCCTCATCTTTCGAAGGCTCAGAAGAATAAAGCAAGGAGCGATGCTAAGTACTATATATGGGATGACCCATACTTATGGAAATTCTTATTCGACCAGGTTATCAGGCGTTGTGTCCCTCGGATTGAGAGACGCTCCATCTTGGCTTTTTGTCATACTTACGGCTGCGGTGGCCACTTCAGTTCCCTTAGGACAACTAGGAAAGTTCTTGAGAATGGGTTTTATCAGTCCACTATTTCCCATGATTCATAGATGTTTACCAAGACTTGTCCTAATTGTCAGAAAACTAGTAACCTTGGCCATCGAGACCAAATGTCACTTACCCCGATTCATATTTTTGAGATATTTGAAGTATAGGGTATAGACTTCATGGGACCATTTCCAGTTCATTTGGTAAAGTTTACATACTTTTGGCAGTGGAATACGTGTCTAAGTGGGTGGAAGTTAAGGCTACACGCACTAATGACTCTAAAATGATATCTTAATTCTTTAAATCAAGGATTTTCACAACATTTAGTACCCCACTTGCCCTGAACAGTGATAGAGGCATCCACTTCAGCAACCGTATGGTTGAAAGTCTTTTGAGGAGGTACAATATCACTCATAGAACGTCTACAACATATCATCCCCAAACGAGTGGCCAGGCAAAAGTTTCTAATAAGGAGATCAAATCCATCTCGAAAAAGATGATGAATCCTACTCGTACACGTCTTGATGATGCAGTTTGGGCTTACCGAACGACGTTTAAAACACCAATTGGAATGTCCCCATATCACGTTGTGTTTGTAAAGCTTGCAACCTGCCGAGCTCGAGAGCATAAATCATATTGGGCTGTGAAACAACTTAATATGAAGCTTGATGAAGCAGGAAATGAGAGAAAGCTCACTCTCCAAGAATTTGAGGAAATCAAGAACGACGCGTATGAAAATGCCCGAATTTATAAAGAAAAATTAAAGCGTGAAAGTGTTCCATGATCGCAATATCTCTAAGAAATATTTTCGTGTTGGTCAGAAAGTGCTTTTATTTCAATCAAGTCTTAAGATTTTAAGTCAAGCCAACAAATTTAACCAAAAGTGCTACGGGAGGTAGCCCAAATTATGCATGAACTCGTATCATTAGTAACGTCGAATACTTATGTCCGAATATTCAAGTGGAGACACCGAGAATGTTTAATTTAAGATTTTAATGCTAATTGTTGAGATCGAGGGGACGAAGTCGCGGACGATGCGGACCGTTTCGAATCGCGTGTCAGTGTAGTAATTTTAATGTGGTCATGATTGCGATCGTATGAGAGAAAAAAAGAGAGAGGAGAGAGAAAGAAAAATGAAAGAGAGAAACAGAGAGGGAGAGTGATCGATCATAGAGTAGTGAAGATTCAAAGTTTGGAGCAAGCTAAGCGCGGGCGGCGAGATCGGACGGCGATACGCGACGGTAATGCTTTTAAAGTGAATGACCAAAGATTGAAGATCTTCTATGAAGATTATCTTAACCGATAGCCATAATGTGGAAGGATATGAGTATGTTATTGACGGTCTCACTTGTGTTTCGTTGCTTGGAGATCTCGGAGGAGCCCAGCTTGTCACAACACCGTCGCGGAGGAGCCCACCTCTAGTATTTTGGCCTTGGGTGGGTATGACGGGTCTTCACTTAGACCAAGTCAAGTCAAGGTCGTATGAGGGACGAATTTAACCAAAACACGAGCGGGGACGAGTCGCGCGTCGATGCGGACCGAAGTAGCGGGGTGTCTCGAATCGCGTGTCAACATGGAGGTAGCCCAAATTATGCATGAACTCGTATCATTTGACCTTATATATATATTATATATATATCATGTTCTTTCACCTTCTTCTTTGTTTTCTATATGTTGACCTTTCAACTTGTTTTAAATCTTAGGGACAAGGTTCGGAATAAGTTTTGGGGTATTTTAGGGATTGTGGATTGTGTTGGATGGATTCTCTTACTAAACGCCACATGTATGATCGTTAATTTTTTGAAATTATGCAGTTATCGGATGATAATGGTGGTGTTATTCTCGTTCTCATATCTTTTCATTCCTCTTTTCTTATAATTGATACTTTATTTTCCATTTCATTAGGATATGATACATTTTCATGCATGCATTTATTATAGTTTTTATTATTATTAGTAGTAGACATGTGTCTATCTATGTTTGTTCTTGCATTTAGACTTTATATAGTGTCATATGTTGCATATGTTACACTTTAAGTCACCCGAGATTTTGTTTCATGCCTTTGATTGTGGACAAGTACATTGTAGTTGCCTCTTTTTACTTGAAACTTAAAGAACACTAGGAGAAACACTCAATCGAGCCCGTAGTTCAGTATTTTTATGATTTCATGATTAGGGATTTAGTTTATGGTTAGGCTTTGTGCTAGATACCAAAGGGAGTAGATGGTCAAACTTGTGCAAGTGTTAATATTTTAACCCATATTAGAGGATTTGCTTAATCATAATGAAAGTGAGAAGGGCTAACAGGAGTTTTTCCAAAAATTAGAGAGTCCCACTGGTTTCCATAGGAAATGGAGTAGAGAATCTTGTGGTAGAAAAAGTAAGAAAAGTGGTCCACAGGAAATGTAGCAGAGACTGTATTACTTGAAAAAAATGTGGAAAAAATAGAGAATATAAAATGAATAAATGCGGAAGTTGTGAAAACTCATAAAATAAAAGATTTAGCTCGAGTGCTTTCACTAGATTAAGTGAAATTTTAACTTGCATGTTTGAATGTATAGACCAAATGGCCTTTGTCTTGACCAAATTTATGTCTTTAAAGTGTGATCTTAATTGTGTTTGGGTTACGAGTCTCGACATGTCATAACTCCGAAATTTTTTGAGTTGCTTCTTAATTTGGTACCTATGTAAATCAAAGGGACTCCATGAATTCCGAATCGGATATAAATTTATTTTATGTTGTCTTTTGCATTTTTGCATGATACGTGCAAAATCTTAAGTTTGGGGTATTTGATAAGTTGATTTTTACATGCTTTTATTAGTCTATTTTAGTATATTTAATATGGAAAGTTTCCAAAATATAAATTTAATTATATTTATTTGGTTGTTTTCAGGTGAAACGAGAGTACACAGTTGAATTTTTGGTGAAAAATACTCAAAATGGAGTATTTACATGCAGTGAACAGCTACCAGAGGATTTGTCTCGAGACACGCAATACGCAATGTTGACTAGCAGGCCAAGTGACGCAGGAGGTACACACATAAGTTACTGTGTTTCAGCAGCTCTCTGATATTCCTCAAGATCCGTGTCACAATTTCTCCCACATGTACGCACGAGTTGTGCGATTTCCTCCTTGGAACATCGGCTGCCACGTGGCTCTCCCTCATTGGACCAACATGTCCTAGGTTTAGTATTCCCACAAAACCAAATTACTGCGATTAGTGTGTTAAACTCGATTGGCGGATGTTTAGGGTTATGCATTAATTAGAGAAGTAGTTAGTGGCGAACGTCCTGACTATCGAGATTAGGGGAATTAGGAATCTCTAGCGGACATCGATTTTCTATAGCTAATTTAGGAGAAATTGAATTAATTACTTTTTGGAAAAATTGAGGACCATTAAATGCCATTGTGTCTTCATTCATGCTTGTGGAACCGTAGACGTAGGCGTTTTCTCTCATTGATATTATTTTTTGCGAACTTTTTATTTTCGCTGGTTTAGTTAATTGTTTCCTGGAACTTTCTGAAAACCCCCATTTTTAGTTAACTTAGAGTAAAACTCAAGTCCCGTGGATTCGACCCCGTATTTACCACTACTACACCCTTGTGGTTGGTAACTCGATTATGGGTTATATTTGGTATGCACGACATGTTTTCAGTCTTGTTTAGACCCAGCTTGAATTTTTAATTTGGACATTAAAGTCTTGCCCAGAACTAACCCAAATTTAAAATTTTTTTGTCCAAACCCTTTTTTTCTACCTAAGAAAATCGAGTCGGCAGGCAAGACAAAAAATTTACACCCCTACACCTAAGGTAGAGATATTGCCTCCACCCCCTAAGGGAGTTATCTCTCACAATTTTGTGGACACGATTACCCTCATTATCTTTTACTACCCACATCCATCTCTTTTGTTTGAAGGATATATATGTCAATTCATATATTTTATTATTTAAAATTTGCTACTTCCCCACAAGTTTAAAGTTAAACCAAACATGAAAACATGATCTTTCACTGTCAATTAACTCCAATGAGTTAATAGCACTCGCACTATAAATTAGCAAAAACAAACCAAACGATGCCTTATACTATTATTTATGCATATTCCCCTCCTATAAGTTTATTGCCAAGCTAGCTAGTCATGATTTTAATTAATGATTGCATTAGCGTTATGAAAAACCACTAACCAAAGTGGAAACCACAATATTTAATGCCCTCCTAAAGGAGCATGCATGTGTATAATCTTATTTCAATTGATAGATTGATAGATTCAATAGCTTGATATTAATAATACGCGGTCTTCTATCTACTTAAAGACGTTGTAGAGTTCAAGTCTTCATATTCAATAGTTTCGCACATTATTAATTAGGGTAGTGCTCGCTATGGATTAATTGCCAAAGAAGGAATTTGTAGGTTTTGTGAGCTCATGATACTGGTAAATGTTTTTGATACTAATAGTGTCTCGTATGCTACATGATTTTTAAAAAGAAAAAAATGTGACAATATATATTTATGAAAAAATCGAATCAAATATATTAAAAAAATCACGTCAAATAATTTATAATAAATAATAAATCTAACAAGATCAATGGTTTCTTTAAATTTAGATTTAGGTTGAAAACTATAAAAGCTGGGTTTTGGTATTGAAAAAAGTTGGAAAGCATTGGTGTTTGATCTCTCACAATGGCTACATGAGGGATGCATTATATAGTTTGCCTCCCTATTTCATTGTCACTAACGGGAGACTACATAATCAAGTTCACTTTGATTATCGAAAGTAGTCCATTATGTGGCATGATTGATGCGCTTGGATGTGTTTTCAAGATAAATCATATATGAGATGAAGAATGGTATTGATTAAGAAAATCTATTATGTATACTTTTATTTTCTACACCAAAATCTTTCAAGTTTATAACTAAACACAATTCAATCGATTTTTATATTTAGATTTTGTTGAATCTATATCGTCTCAATTTTCCTCTCAGTATATGTGGAGTCATTATTATTGTGTAGGTGGCAAGTAAATAATCTCATAAGTGAAGGATTATATATGTTTTCATCTTTTTTATTTGTTATATATATGGTTCCTCCAAAAAAAAAAATTTTATATAGGGCTATCCATTTAGACACAAACTTTGCGCAAGAACGAATGGCGCATGACCGCAAGATGCGTCAAGCATTTTCCTTTATATATTACCTACAATTAGACTTGTTCAGCATGTCCAGGGCTCAGATCGGGCCCGGCCAATATGGGCCAGGCTTGGATCTTGAAATTTAATACAAGCTCAGCCTTGGCCCACGAAAGCCCGTCCAACCAATGGCGGGCTTGGGTTTGGGCATTTGGCCCAAACACAAACTGACCCCGCAATTAAAATTGTTGCAATTTTTATATCTATTCTTGTAAATATAAATATTGTTTGTGACTTTTGAATTCAACACCTCTTAATGTTAATACACATCTTAACCACGGCACTACTTTCTACTTATTTGTAATTCTTAATCTTTATAAAATATATTTAGTTTTTTTTAAAAAGTAACGAACCCATTTAAGCCCGCTAAAGCCTGCCCAAGCTCAACTCATATTAGACCTGAGTGGGCTTGGGCCACCACATTTTTAAGTCGGTCGGGCTTGGGCGGGCCTTAAAAGAAAAAGCATGCCTAAGCCCGAACCAACAGGTTTGCCCTATGAACACGGTGTTTTTCAAAAAGTGGGGGTGGCTTTAGTTTCTAATTCACCAAACAGTGGGGTTTACTTTTAAATTCCAAAACTAAAGTATAACTCCTTTTGAAAATGAGCTATTGATGATGAGGTGCATGCATGGGGGTGAGGTGGAAGACATTTGTATGGATAGCTCCTTTTGAAAAGGAACTATCTATAAAAAGGAGCTATCTATACAAAATTCTAAACTCTATGAATGACTCCTTTTGAAAATGAGCTATCTATACAAAATTCTTCGCCCTATGAACGACACATGCATATGGAGATGGACGACCCGCGTCACTCGCGTATATCGAGGTAGACAACCCATGTAAACAATACGCATGCATATCGACGTGGACAACCCATGCAAGTGTCACCTATATATGCTGAGGTGCACTTATCTCGAGGTGGACAATCCATGCAAACGTCATGCATGTATCTCGAGGGTACAACCCATTTATATCCACTACAGACCATGCACCCAATGCGAATGTCACGCAAGTATTGGGAGGTGGACAACCCGTGCAACCAATAGTAAGCATGCAACTAATCATTTAAACTTTTGTGTTACTTCTAGCTCTTGATGATAAACAGATATACGAAGAATAAAATAACTAAAGGGCAAAACCACGTTTTTTTTTTTGTCGAGAGCTTAAAATTAAAATAACAATGATCTGTTGAGAAATAAGTTCATTCCATGATAAGGTTGTATACATCAACTTCGTTCACCCAAGATATAAGCTGAAAAAAATCATCATGACATCAAGAATACTCATCATACAGTTCTATTAAGACGGTTAAGTAGACGTTGTTGTTTGGTGATGCAAACCGGGCGTATTTTATGTCTAGTTGGACGATGTGTTTGTACATCTGGTTGACGTTGTTGAGGTTGCGGATCTTGCATTGAATGTCATCGAGTTGATTGATGTTCTTCCTCTGGTGCTTCACTCGACTCACCTCTACTACTAATGCTCCAAAAAATAAGAGGTTGAACCATCCTAAAATAGTGGCTTCCTGTATGTGGTTGGGCGAAAGGAACATGAGGCGGCGGCATGGTTAACAGGTTCATAAATGAGCCATCTCCACTATATGACATATTGTAATTATAACATGATGGAGTATATGGACTCGACATGTATTGAGGTAATGACAGATACATTTGATGTCTAGGCATTTCATGGTCCACATATGAAGACGACAGCTCGGGAGCATAAGGATCAAAATGGTAAGGAGAAAGACTCATGATCGGCAGCCTTGGTACAAACATTTGAGGTTTTGGTTGCATTATGGGCGATGTAGGAATGTACCTATGAGAAGAATGACTTGGTGGGGATGAGCGTTGGCTACTCTCGCCAACAGTCTATGTTCTACTCGCTCTCGAACGAGATGAACGTGTTAGAGGAGAACGTATGCTACTCTCTGCAGCAATCTCAGTCTGACTAGATGGACGTGGTGGATGAGGACGTCTGGTGCTTTCCCCCACAGTCTTTGTTCGTGTTCTTCTTCTTCTCACCTATCTATTTGATTCGCCCTTATCCTCGTCTTCATCTTCCTCTTCATCCTCCTCATTTATTTCATGTTCGACATCAATTCCGTCATTCCATAGAGTAGACTTTTGCCCTTCATCTTCGTCTAAAATCTTAATCCCTTCATCAAGCGCAGCAAGACCTTGCTAGTACCCATCCTTGATAAACATTTGCATTAGTCGATGCACCAAGTTACATTGATATAAAACAAGAGTTCAAAGTACGCAATTTAAGATATTAGTTGTTCAAGAAAAAATAAGAGTTTCAAGTTTATTGAATAGTCACGTAAAGCTTGTTCGTGTCCAATTAATCATCTAGTGACTGAGCGATACTACATCATGTAGTCTTGATGATCGTGCTCTTCATCTTGTATCGCTGTGACTATGTTGTGGCCACGATTTTCCCATATTTGTATAAAGCTTGCTTGAAAAGTCACCCAATTTTCTTGATTGCATTTACGCAATTCGATGAGGTGCAGTCGGGTGTCGTAAGCACAGTTTGGTGGCACCACTTTTATCATTTCGAATTGTCTCATAACTCTTTCTGGTCGATGTCACTTGACTATGTGGAAACAAATTAAGGGACACGTCGAAAGGCAACTACCATGACTGTCAGTACAGTATTCGGGAAGAGACACGATGACTTCAGCATAAGGTTGTCATACTACATCATCCTCATTCTACGAGTCGAGTGCATCACGGTAAGCCGATAAGACGTGCGTCGCACTTTGTGTAACCGAAAATGCATCAAGCCATTTGTATACAAAATAATAAATTATGAAAAATGAAAATGGAGCAAGTGTTACAAAAATTATGAAATAATATTTGTATTACCTGTGTCCCAATGGAACGTCCATAAGCATGTGTTCTCTAGCCACTGTTCATGGTCAAACTCTAGAAACACCTAGGCGTCGTGGTGCTATGAATGAAAATATGTCTCATGCCCACAACTGTACAAGAATTGACGCACCTGCAACCTCATGTGCACCTGCACAAGATCCGCGACACAACTTCATGTACATATAAGCCAAACATGCACTCCCTCAACTATACTGTTGAGCTATTTGGAAATCCTCAAGCAATGGTAGAAACATCAAATGTACAAATCGGTTGGACTTGTCGGTGAATAGACTACCACCGATAAGTTGCAGTATGTACAATCGAACATAATGTTTCACCGATTCCTCATCGTTGTCATCATCTATAGCTGGTACGTTACGTTCAAGCCATTCGACTTTAAGTTTACAACCAATAATGTAATCTCCAACATGAGTTCGACCAAGTTGCCTCTCTCACACATCAGCGTAGTCTGTATCGATAGTTCCCGTCACAGGCATACATTCGATAGGTAAGTCGAGCTGTACCTGCACGTCTTGGAGTGTAATTATGCACTCCCCACATTGCATGTGAAATGTATGTGTCTCAGAGCGCCATCTTTCTACGAATGTAGTAATCAAAGCCCAATCAAGGCCGAAAAATGCTACGCGGGAAATCCCATAGAACCCACCAGAACGAAGATATGGGATCATCCTTTAATGATACTACACCGTTCGATCAAGGACACCACGTTTTCGACGTATGCGCAATGTTTCGTACACCTTATAATTGATAATGTATTAATCAATATATATATTATACGTTAAGAACATTTGACGTATACATGTAAAAAAGCTTACCTCACTCCTCCAAGTTCGCGATGATCTGTATGTAGATTCGAGTTGCAAAAGTGAAGGATCTAATGGACCTAGATCCATTATTGTACAACTACAAATGAATGATTTGAAAAAAAATTAATCGTGTTGTTCGAAAACCAAACAATAACTATTTTATATATGTTCAAACAATAACGAATGCTTAAACATTCCGATATAATCAAATTACCAACTTAATCCATGACAAACAATATACAAAATCGACTATCAGTTTTCATTGGAAGGTTGAGGTATGCTTGGACAATTTTTTTGTTATGTCCATCCGAACGATAAATACCACACCGGTTCTTCCCAGTAGGGACTCGTTCACGGTCTTTATTAGGACATGTTGTTCTTCTATGCCCTTCATGATGACATATGCCACATCGCAAGGGCCTCGAGACATTAGGAAGATCCATCTCGTTTTGTCTTCACGTTCCCTTTGGTCTCCCTCTGCCACGTCTGCAGCTTGGGTCGGGTATGCTCTTCGTCCCAAAAGTCGGCCAATATTTCTCATCTAGGATGGCTTTGAAATCATAGGAGTAACATTACGCGTACACGTCTATCATATAGTATGGCTCAATGAATTGCGCGTATCTCACTCGAATAAAAGCATATGCATCTTCCACGTGTGAGCAAGGGAAACCAAACGATTGTCATTTATTGCAACTGCACACCCGGTCCTTTAGGATGACAACTTGGGTGTTGTTTCCTTTATGCATGCGATCTCCATGTCTTCCGGTCAGCACTTCAAACTTACCAATGTCATGATTGATCAAAGTGACTTGATGCCGCCATTCAGATTGTTCATAATGTGTGAGTTTATCCATGAAATATTTGTATAGGATAGGCTGTTAGAGATTGCTTCATCGATTTCATGTTTACGCCAATTGTGGTGTGTCACCAATCTATAGTAAATCATCTGAGTCATCATTGTTATTGGCAAGAATCGAGCCCCCTTCAATAAATCGTTAAAACACACTACAAGTGACGATAAAATTCGTGTAAGTAATATTACTTCAGTGATAACTATAAAGTTGAGTGCAAAACATATCTTGCATTTCAAACATACCAACACCATTATAATTCATCCATCCGTACTACATGCCTCTGTCGTGCGATCGAGTTCATAGTTCTCTGGGGATGGCATTGACATATTGCAGACATTGAGGAGTTCGTGATGATTAGTATGTAAAACGCTCCATGCACGTATTAAGTTTTCGTTCTTGATGTTGAGCGGCTGCTCGAGAAATGAGTTTTTTCAAGGGGTCGTTTTTGAATTGGGAGTTGAAATTACTAAGCAAGTGTCGCAGGCAATAACGGTGGTATCCTTTTGGGGGACAAAAACCATTGCTCGGTGTGTTGACCGCCACCAGAATGTCAGGGTGATGATCAGAAATAAGGCAAACTCCATCTCTATTCGTAACGTGTTTGTGCAACATCCTCAAAAACCATCCTCACAAATCGGTAGATTCGGTTTCTGCAACGGAAAATGCAACCGGCAATATGTGTCCATAACCATCAACAGAGATCGTAATCATTACCTTACCACTATATTTTCCATATAAGAAATTCGGTTCAATCCGAAGCAGATGCCTGCAAAACTTGAAAGCTTGTATCGATGCTTCAAATGCAAAAAATACACGACGAAATTAGGGAGACGCAGTTCTTATCTCATCAGTAGCCCATTATCTATGTGACAACTCAATTCTTGTACCCGAACTCTTATTCCTCACAACTGCCAACCATCTTGGTAATAAAGCGTATAACTCATCCCAATCTCCAAATGCACGTGCAATTGCCTTTCTTTTGGCATCCCACATTTGCTTGTAGTTTACTTCGTGTCCATATTTTCCCTTAATTATTTGTATTAATGCCTTGATAGTTATTGCTTGATTGCTCTGGATGATGCTTTGGATCTCTCGCGCAATCATGTTGACGTCAAGTTGGGCATGACCTCATTCTACGTCGGGATTAATACAGTTGTGCGACACGTCTAATTGTGTTTTCTTTTGCAAACAAGCACGAAGACGCCACATACACCCGTCTTGCGCACTTCTGCACTTAATCACCCACAGAGTTGTAGTCGATTCCATCACATGGTATTGACAATGTCTATTAACATGCCACACTTTGACGACATGTCATAAGTTTTTTTGTTGTCAAAGGACATCCCTATTTCCAAATAAAAATTAGACATGTCTCCTCCAGTCTGTTGATGAGAATGTTGGGTCGCGGTGGAGTTAGCCACCTCCCAATCGATTTCATTATACATCGGCAATGGTTGGTGAACTTCATCATCACTTGCTTCCTCCAAGAAAATATTTTCATCGATAGCAAATTGCTCATCATCTTGCACATTTTCCGCACCCGGAGGTTCATATCTTGGGTCATCTGTGAAAACATTGACGTTATCTTAATCGAAAACTGCTGCAGCATCCTCGTTGGGACGTATGTCCTCATCTATTTCATTATTGGCGTCCTCGTTAACTTCATCGTCACTAGATGCATTAATGTCTTCATGTAATGGACTAACAAATCCATTTAGCGTGACATCACCTTGTGGTGATTGCATATGCAGTCTTCCATAATCAATGTTGCATCCGATGTGCCGACATTTTCATCACGGACTTGCGAATGAACCGTACGATTTCGAAACGAATCGATTGACTCAAATGTCAAATAGATATCTATTGTTGCAGTTATTGGTAAATTGGCCATTGTCGTCCACATCAAGTCGAAGTGTGTCGCATCATGCAGCGATAAGTCATCTTAACTAGAGTCTTCGTAGATGAGATATTTAACACGTTACACATGTCATCCACCAATTGATGGCTACTCGTCCCAAACTTAATCATCAACACTACTGATGGGGTGCGTTGTACACGATGCCATTTAAATCATTTACAATTTCACCGTACGCGTAAAATAGAAATAGGATGTTCCTATGTTCCATGACCTACATAATTTATTGGACATTGATGTAAAAATATTACACACAGGATTACAAATATATTAAGTGAAAAAGTTGATTACTAACGAAAGTTAAAGCGCAATCTATCTTTCTAATGTAGAAGATCGCCATAACAGCACAACTACAGATCATACTCATTTGTTTGCATAATTGATCAAGTAATAACTCATATTTACATCCCAAACGATGAAAACTACTAAACTAGTTCATAAGGAGCACGGTTTTCATCAAAACATTATCGAGCCAAGAATTTTATTCAAATTGAGGGGATTTAAACACCAATCGAACTTTCTGATGTAGAGGATCGCTTTAATAGCGCAACTATAGAGCATACTCATTCATCTGTGTTTGAGTTACTTAATGTTTTAAGCACGCATACCATTAAATAAACATATCAACCATTTTTTTAAAAACAAAATACCTATTTCACTACGTATCATGAAAATTATAACATAACCAAATAAATAATTATGGAAATATTAAGTTTTGTGAACTTACTATTTTCCTCCTCTTTTTGTCTTCAATTTAATAATCCTGCGATAAAAAATTTTGTTAGTTATTTTATTTAAATGGGCTAAAATATCTCAAGATTAATAAAATTTATTCCACTTGTGTGTATATTGAAGGACACATGAGAACAATAACACAGTTTAACATCATAGTTTAACAAAATAATAAGGTTAAACTAAACTAACCTAACTAAAGTAACAACCTAAACTATACTAACCTAAACTAAACTAACAACAAAACTAAACTAAACTAACCAAACACAACTAATCGAACACAACTAACCGAAATCCAAACTAAACCTTTAAACAAATAAAAAATTCTAAACTAACTAAACTAACTAAACTAAACTAAACTAAACCAACCTAACCGAACTACCTAAACTAAACTAACTAAACTAACCAAATTACCTAAACTAAACTAACTAACCTAAACTAACCTAAATACCTAAACTAAACTAACCTAACTAACTAAACTAACAACCTAAACGAAACTAACTAACTTAAATTAACCTAAATACCTAAACTAAACTAACTAAACTAACTACCTAAACTAAACTAACCAAACTACCTAAATTAAATTAACTAATCTAAACTAACCTAAATACCTAATCTAAACTAACTAAACTAACTAAACTAACTAAACTAACTACCTAAACTAAACTAAACTAAACTAACCTAACTACCTAAACTAAACTAACAACCTAAAGTTAACCAACAATCTAAATTAAACTAACCAAACTACCTAAACTAAACTAACAACCTAAACTAAACTAATCTAACAACGTCAACTAAACCAAACAAATTAAAATTCATAAACTAACTAAACTAATCTAACAAAGTCAACTAAACCAAACAAATTAAAACTCATAAACTAACTAAACTAACAACAAAATAAAACAAAACTAACCAAACACCGTCAAGCCACCCCTCCTTCTCCTTCTCTTTCTCCGTCGTTGCTCATCAACTCACTCTCCTCCTTCTCCGCCATTGCTCATTGCTCGTCAACTCCCTCTCCTCCTTCTCCTCCATCGCTCCGCCGCTCAAGTCAACTCCTCTCCTCCTTCTCCAAAGTACCGGTCGTCAACAACCTTTCTTTCTCCTTCAACTCGTCACCTCCTTTCTCTCGGCTAACTCCCGTTGTCTCCCATCCTTTTCTCTCTCTGCCCTCAACTCTCCCTTTGCCCCTCTCCTCCTTAAATACCCGAGTGACCACTCCCTTCCAAACTCCCGTGACCTACCCTACTTACCAACCTAGCCCCTGCTACCTCCCAGGAAAAATAGGAAACACAGAGAATATATTCTATGCGTTTCCTGTTTCGAGAAGAAGAACAATGGGTACATATATAGCACCTTTTGAGAAGGCGTTATCTGTGTACCCCGAGTCAACGTGGCAAGAACGCATAAATAACGCATTCGAAAAATGCGATATTTATGTATTCTTGCCCACGTCGACATCCCACCACTACAAAAAATGGGTAATTAGAAACGTAATTAGCAACGGAACGAATAAATAATTAGAGACGGATTTGAGACGGAATCATTCAGAGACGGAATAGAGAGAGATCAGAGACGGAAATAGAATCAAAATAATTGCGTCAAGGTTCCCACCAAAAGTTAAATTTCTTGTAACCGTCCGTTACATCTCGAGATTCGTGCGTGCTTGGATGCGAAGATTTGTAAAGAGGGGATGGATGTCCTCTCTCGCTCAACTCGCCATTCTCACCACTCTCTCCCTCCTCAAATCTCTCTCAACCCGCCATTCTCACCACTCTATCCCTCCTCTGTCTTTCTCTCTCGCGACCGTCAACTCTCTCTCTCTCTCTCTCTCAACTGATTCTCCTTCAACGCTGAGTCTCTCTCTCCCCGAAATCTGCCTCCCAAACCCTAAAATGTTGTCATCTGCCGGAGTTAGGGCCTCTGCCGTCACTGCGAGTGGACGTCGCGTCTGCTGGATGTGGTTCCAACTGCCGTCCCTGCCTGTGCAGCCCCCGCCGTTGGTCGCCGCTATTCGTTGCCGCGTTGGAAACCAAGGTCGTATTCCTTGGCCTTTTTCCGCCCGTGGCTGTCGCCTCTCTTCGTCGCTGCCAAGGAACGCTCTTCGATCGTCGCTGCCTCGGCCCTCTGCCGCCGCTAGCTGTGCAGCCCCCGCGGCCGTTCACCACTCTTCGTCGCGTCTTCTTAGAGCGTCTGCCGCCTTTGGCTGTGCAGCCCCCGCCGTCGTTCAAGGATATATTTCAAAAATACTTGGATTGGGAGGTAAGGTTTTGACTGTGTTATGATGTCTTTCTTTTTCCCCTATATATCTGTTCATTTTTTTTAATCATCGAATTCAGGTCTTGCCATTGATGTTGGAGAAGGAAAGGGAACCCCCTTACGAGAGATACGTTACAGAGATGGAGTAATCACAAAAAAATGGTATGGCAGCTTTCGAGGTGGTTCTCCTACCTAGATCACTTTTTTGTCGAGAATTCTAAACTTCTCTCACTTGAGAAAGTTGGATTCGCATGTTTTAGAAACCAGGTACTTTTTATATATGACATTTCAGCTTTCTTATTTATCCAAAGAGTTTTCGTGCTAAATTTGTTCATCTCTATTGCTGAAAAAATGGGATTGATAACCACTTAAGATCCAAAAAATCGCACTGAGTACTTTTCCCCTTAGAGAAATGTGTTTTATTCTACATCGTGTATTTTTATTTATTTTTTTTGTGCTCGTTGCTGCCTTATCAGATTTACCAAGAATTCGTAAGAATTAAAGTCAGAGATACACTAATCTCCCTGGTATGTATTGTTGGTTGTTACCTATTGAAATATATTTATAGATTGATGTCTCATCTCATGTAACCAATTTTTTCTTGTGCTTATTTTTAGGCCGAAGACTGCTTGGAAAAAGAGAAGGTCTATCAGTACCTGCATTCAAGTAGCGAAGAAAAGTTATTGGGGGTTTGTCATTTGTCCATTATTTATATGGCTTTTAATACTTATTTAAAATCATATATAGTGTGGTTTTTTTGAAAGTTTGAAACTGAAAACATTTGAATCTTCATCGTGGTCCTTCAGACAGTACTGAGCGAGTTGTTGTTGGTATATGCAACCCAACTTTATGAAAATGAGCACCCTGGATTGCATGCTTTGCTCAGAGATGAGAAGGTACCATAGCAACATGTATCTTGACTGAATATCAGTTTCTAGCTCTCAATCATGGTATTACTATTATATCTTTCTTCATTTTTTTTTAATTTTTTAATTTTGTAGGAAGACGATCATATTAAAATGTGTTATTCTATCGGATTCCTGAAGGCTTAGATATTATTGCAAATATATTCAAGAAGGTGGGAGCCTTTCTTCTCATGCGCTCAATATTTCACATGCACACCTTTTTGTAGTATTTAGGAAGTCGTATTATTTTTAATTTTTATGTGATAGCGCAGGTTATTACTGCTGAAGGCAAAAGTTTGGTAGAACATTCTAAAGATTCTATAAGGAATAGAAATGTCAGATATCCCATTTGCATTTGTAAATCTTTAGTTTACAAATTATAAAGTATTTTCTATCCAAGCTGATTTGGTTGGTTCCTTTGCTTTTATACATTTTAAGTGATGATGATCGCTTACTTCTTTAGGTGTTCTGGAAAATAGTGATAGGGCTTCACGACAAGCACCTGGGTTATGTCACCAAGTACTTCAAGAACAACATACCTTTTCGCGAGGTGCGTAGCATGCTTCTATTTGGGATTGAGGCTATGTTGTTGCTGTGTAACATGCTTCTCACTTTTGGGTTATCTTATCATTTTTGTAGATCTTTCTTGGTAAAGCATTTCAAGTGGCTGGAAAAGGTGTTTGCATAATTTTCATGTCTGTTATCTTATCTTTCTAGGCACTTGATGGGGCCTTTAATGTTTTTTGCAACGAAAATGTGGGTAATATCTCAAGTGCTAAGATGCTAGCTGCTTACTGCCATGATATTCTGAAGAGGGGAAGAGAAGAATTGGTCATAGAAACAGTGGAGAAAACTCTCAAGAAGGCAAGCATTTTGAAGTTGTTATATATATTATGATTTAATATAATATTTTAATTTTTAAATCAAACAGGTGTCGAGAGTACTTTGGTATATAGAAAACAAGGACGCCTTTGAGGATGCATATCGATAAAGTTTTTTGTTTTTTTGGGTAAATAGACAATCACAAGACCAAATATAGAGATTACGTAACTGGAAGGTTTATGTGCTTGAGTGTTGTTACCAGAGCTGGTTTTACTGTTTTAGTAACAAGTGATAAAGTTTCCAATGAGTTTATCTCAAGAAGAATTTGGTTGACATTCATGTTTTCCTTTTTCCATATGAAGGTCGTAGTGACGAAATGTATTTTGTTCAGTGCCGTACTAACTTGGGATTAATTGATTTTTTGCAGGATGTGGTATGCTCATAGGCTGCTATATATCATGAAATCAGAGACAATGATTCAGAAAAAAGTATGATTGCAGAATTGAGTTCGCATTATGATATTCTTTTCAGACCAAGGATGGAGAATATGGTTAGTGGTTGAGGACCGTCAGTTGTGAATTACTTTTTTTAATAGTCATTGGCTTGGCTGATTAGCTTCCCTTGTTTCCTTGTTCTTTGTTTTTTTTACTTTTTTCATTCAGAAATTTGTTTTGACATTAGCAGAGAATATGCAAATCAATTTTAAGGAGTATCTGAATCTAAATCCCCAGAAGCAAAGCAAACAATATTTAAGGTAACTAAACCTTTCGAGGCAATTCTCTTTATTTCATTTCCATTTCTGAGTTGACATTAAATCATTTGGATTGTTTTACCACCGATCTTATATTAGTAATGTCACGCATTGTGTATTACTATCTATGATTCCTTTAATTCCGTTTCTGATTGGTTTTTTTGTAGTGAATTTAATTTGTCGACTTCCTACTTGTTTCGCATGTCCATGCATTGATTTGTGGAAAGCACAGCATGTGGTTGATATATTTAGCTTTTCTAAATGTGTTATCATTTTTTGAAGGTGAAAGAGAACAACAAGGACACTGTCAAAGGTGGCATACGGTATTTGGAGGCTAAGCAGGCTCTTTTATTGGCTTATAGTCAGGCTATATGCTTTTATCTCCTCCTCAAGTCAGAGGGTCGCTCTGTCCGTGATCATCCAGTTATAACACGCCTTATAGAGAACAAGAACTTAATGGAAAAGGTGCACACTTTTTTAATGTATTTCATTAGTCCATAAAAGTTCAGTTATTGCTTAACTGGGAGTAAAGTATTGTAAATTCTATTTACAGGACAAACTTCTAACTTCCCTTGGATCTTTTGGGACTATTGTATTATTAGTCACCATTCTTACTCAATTACGAGTGAATATCCTGCAAATTCTTATTGGATGTTTATGCCATGTCTTAGTTTTTCTTTCTTGGAAATGCGTAATTTTTTTTGTGATATCCATTTTTTCTTGTTTAGACTTGTAAGCATGGCCACCTCTTCTGCATTTTCCAGTACTTGAACTTGCTTTATGTGGTTGTATGGCGAACTGCAAGTTTCCCATTCACAATAGTATTTACTTTTGAAATTTTAATTGTTGATCACTCGCTTACAACTGCCCTTTTGAATCTTATGTCTTTGTTAGTTCTTCATAAGTTGTTTATACCATTGTATGAACTGATTTCTGTTGATTTCATGCTCTTGTTCATGCATTTAATTTTATATTAGTTTATCGTTCATGCGTTTTCAAACAACCATATGATTCTTGAGTTGGTTATCTAAATATGAGCTGATGTACATGATTCTTGTATGTTTGCTGATACATATATAATTATTGCAAAGCAAGAATAAGTACTAATTCTCCATAGTGAACTGATGTGTTAGTCTTACATGTTTATTGATTATTAATAATATCGCTCATAGTCAGGACACCATTGTTGGTTTAAGATGGTTGGAAACTTTTGTTATGTTTGATGGTTTTTTTTTCTTAATTTCAGGCTATTGGACATTGAATAAACAGTTCATTACTTTTATTGGTATGCATTTGGTCTCTAAACTTTTATTGGTATTTTGTTAGGTTTCATGGCGGGCAGTGATCACCCCCCACTTCGAGGGCGCACATTACCTCATTGTAAATCTGCACCCGACTTGATATATGGTTGTGTTCCCCCTCTTTTGCTATTCCTTTTGAGTTAACTGAGTAGCTATGTACATGATCTACTTACTTATCTATGATGTTGAATTTCATTTAAATGTGTTGTCCTGGCACTGTTGCTATAGATTGTATAATGCCTTTTTGTGCATATTTAGAGGATTGGAAGTTTTTTTTCGTGGTTGTTAAACAATAGGATTGGTGGTTTTTGTGCATACTTAGAAATTTGGAATATTTATTAAACTTGACAAGCTTTCGTGGATAAATAAATCTTTTTCAATGTCGAATTGTACATTTTTTCTCTCATTTGAATATTTGTTGTTGATATATATTGTCAATGTATGTATGTCAAATTCTGCTTTTTGGGGGGATGTTAGCACCCCCAAGGAGTTGTTGGAGGGGGTGCAGGCGATGGAGTAGGTCCTATGGTTGTATTTTCAGGTTTAGAGGTTACGGAAAACCAAAAGGATTAAGCTTAGGTTTGAAAACTAAACAAAGCGGAATTGAGACGGATTAGCAATGGAATTCAGAGATTTCGTTGTTATTTCGTCTCTAATTTTCGAGGAATAGATGCATGAATCAGCAACGGATCAGAGACGAAATTATTGTATTCCGTCTCTGATCCGTTGCTAATCAGAGACCGTCTCTGATCCGTTGCTAATCAGAGACGGATCAGAGACGGAATACAATAATTTCGTCTATGATCCGTTGCTAATCAGAGAAGGATCAGAGACGGAATACAATTGCAATTGTACCCTTTTGAAGAATTTCATTTCTGTTCCGTCTCTGTTCCGTTTCTAAATTTCGTCTCTAATCTGTCTCTAATTAGAAACGCAAACACATTTTCGTTGCTGATTGAATCAGCGACGACGATTTTAGAGACGGAATAGATTCTGTCTCTGTTCCGTTGCAGAATTGAATTAAAGACGGAATTTATGCTAATCAGAGACGAAAATTTTCATTTCTGGTCGCTTTTTTTTGTAGTGCACTTGGATATTTACATGAATATCGCCTTGTTAAAAGGCGCACGTGGACCGGACACATGAATAGCGTCTTTTCAAAAAGCACTATTTATGTGTCCACGTAAGCCGAAAAAGTTTCCTCCAACAAATAGCGTCTTTTCAAAAGGCGATATACCATATTTTTCGAATAAAAAAAACTACACTTATTTTGCTCATTTAAACTAAAATCTACTGTACTTTTGTAATTTTTCCCTATGAACACATCTACGTACAATATTTTGAGTTTCTCGATGTTTGTGATGCATAGTTTAATTTGTTTTAATAAATTAATATAATCTTTCTATTTCTTTTGAGTTTTACGCATGCATGCAACACCCTTGGAGTCCAAAAACATCAATTCAGTGATAAATTACCAAATACAATATTCTGCCTGTATGATGTATAATGTGGCAGCTGTAATGTTTTACATCTACGGTGTGTAATGTATATTATGCCCCATTTAGCTAGGTAGCATGCTAAGAGTAAGAGGAATTGCTTTGATGCAGGCATTAGGCCAACTAGTTGGGATTCTCTTACCATCAAAATTAATGGAGTCAGAATTTATTGTATTTAAATTTAATAATGAGCTTATTAAAATAATCTCATATTGACTACTTAAAAAAAATAAAGCTTATACATATCTTGAAAAAAAAAAAAAACAAGATTTATAAGTGTCGTGAGACATTATATTGGAGAATATATTTTGTAAACGTTTTTAAATAAAGGGTAATTAATTCATCTATCCCAAGTTTCACAAATGGTGGAATACATAAATGGTGGAATACATAGGTTCATTGTGTCGTTGCATGACTTAATTAAAATAAGCTTTTTTTCTAGCTAATCATGCGTAGTCGATATTTTTTAACAAATAAGCTTTTTTCTAGCAAATCATGCGTAGTCCATATTTTTTAACGTCGTCGGTCCGTGCAAGGACTATTGATGAAGATGTCGGGATTAATTAATCTCAAGAGTAGTTAGAAAAGAATAATATGGCTTCTAAATTTGGAGAGGGAACTCCAACTTGTCTTGCCATTTGGCAGTTCTCAACCTCTCTCAAACTAAAGCCCATACATACACTAGTCAGTAGACGTCACTAGACTCACCACCAGGGGCGGATCCAAGATTTTATATCTCCGGAGCTAAGCCTTGACAAGAAATGAGTCATAATTAATCAGTATATGTAATTGTTTGGCCACTTGGTAACGCCTAAACCTCTAATTAACAATTGGAGTTGCTTAGGGTCCTTTCAATCATGTGTTGAGATTTTTTTTTTTTTTTGGACTAAAATGAGAGTCGAACTCACAACCTTTCCAAATCCTGCCTTTTGGCAAGTGATGCCTCCAAAGATGCTTTTGGCACGTTGAGATGTGTTGTCCTTTAAAAAATGAAGCTACAACGAAAAGGAATATATGTTAATCAAAACAAATAAATAAAAAAATTAGTAACTAATTAATTAAAAATATATAAGGATTTGGAGTTTTATTTGATTTTTTTTATCATAAACGTAAAACTTCACTACTACAAGAAAATAGGTCTTCAGGAAAGTTTTATTAAAGATGTTTATACAAAACGTCCTTGAAAATAGTCTACAAGGAAATTTATGATAAACATTGTCATTAATATACTAACTGTAAATACAATGTACGATGTTCACTTAAAAATGTCCTCAAATGCACTTTTAAAGACGTTCACAGATAGTCGTTAAATAATTTAATTTCAAGATATTCCAAAAATGTCGTAGTATCAGTTATCGCCAAAATATTGGTTTCCCATCAATTTGTTTTACGAAATGTCCTTAACAGATAATTTAAAATAATAATCAAATTCTTCTAGTAGGATACGAGGATATTTAGATGATGTCGTCATAATAGAAGGCTTCTTAGGATGATTGAAAAAAAAAAGCTTAATAGAGTATAGGAGGACAGGTTTACTCTTTATAATTATACAAGGCATTTAAAAAGTTGTCATAACAAATACAACTTGTAACAACACCATAAATGACTTAATAAAGAAATAAGAACAATTAAGAGATGTCATTGACACTACAAGAGAACACCAATTTAGTGACAGACCAGTTTGCCGCTAAATTGATATGATTTTGTCGCTAATGCGGTCTGCAACAGATCTTCAAACGAACAAAGCCCGTCGCTAATCTCTTTGTTGCTGACAAGAATCAGCGACAAACTAAGGAGCCTGTCGTTGTTCAGCAACAAAATTGTGACAAGTGTTTGTCGTTGATTGGAATCTAGTCAGCACAGACGTGTTTGTTGAATGTTTGTCGCTAACTGAAATTCAGTCAGCACAAGCGTCTTGCGACAAGTGTTGTCACTCATATTTAAAAAATGACTTTTAATAATATTTATTCTAAAAACAAACAATAACTTGTAGCAAAATTTGCAAAAATTGTTAAAAAGCTATAAATGTTAATTTTATATGAAATTAATATATTTGTATAATATTAAAATTTTATAGACAATGTATACAAAAGAATGGGATTATAACATTTTATAACTACTGTTACACTATAAAGTAGTAGATCTTTGCATTGTAGTCACTACTCATGATATAATGTATATGCATCATCTCACAAGACTCCGATAATATTCCTTCACTGGTACATAGATAGCCACTAGACATTTATCACATCTTAGTCCTGAAAATCAAAATGAACATCAACGTTATTCAATAAATCGACAAGCAATCAACATATCCCAACACAAACAACATCACAACCAATTTTGGTGAAATTGAAGACTATGAATGCTAAAGTTGAATCTTAACATAGATACAAATAAACAAAAATTGAGACCAAATTATTCAAAACAAAATACCAAATCCACTAACTTTGATAGTTGCCCTACAATTGGCCACCAACTTGACAATTTCAAACAAGTCAAGTAATATTTTCAAGATGCTATGAATCATGATGCATGCTTTTCAAAGATTTCGATGACAGATTTTAATAAAACTTATATACCAGATTTTAATAGTTGGAGCTCCAAATAAGATCAAGAAAAACATGTCCCATCCAAATTGCATATTTTATTAATGATTATTAGCCTATCCTTAATGTGAAACTTCTTTATTGTGAAAAAACATATTGTACATATGGATAGATGTTTGATGATCTTAATTTCCTAATCAAAATGAAAAAGTAGTTGTCGCTCCATTTCGTGATTTCTGTTAGGATATATTTGTTTAATTTCATGTGAAAATTCGCCAATACAGTAGAATAATCATAATTACTAAGGATAATGCTGAAAGTATACCAACTCTACAATATAACATTGAAAGTTTTGTCCAAGATGGCATAATACATTAAAATGTAATTATCTTTACTTCCACGAACAAAAGAGAGCATATAAGAGTAGATGAAAAGTAAAGCAAATTAGGCAACATTAATTGAAATAACTAAAGCCTACCATATATAGTAATTCAACAAAAAAAGAATAAAGTAACAAAGTTCAAATTCAATTCACAAACAAGTTACCATAAATATGATAAAATTGAGAAATAAACACAGATTCCTATTGAAACAAAAAATATAAACATGGTGAAATTAAACACACCATAGTAATAGGATGCGTAAGAGCAAAAGAAAAAAAAACTCGAACTAGTAACATGCACAAACCACATTTCACTTTTTCTTTCTAATCTAGAGTTGAATATCACCATAAATTATAATCAAATTAAGAAGAACAAACTCCAAAAAATCAACCAAATCAAGAGAAACCCACCTTAACATAACTAAGAAAAACCTAATTTTTTCAAAACTCCAACACTGAACATACAATATAGACAATAAATTCAAATGGGCATCAATCAATTAAACGCATAAAAGCCAATATATAAAACACCTAAATCAACAGAAACCAGACATAAATATGCCCACAAAGTAGATGTCTGACTTGTAAGAACATGAACATTGTTCGAGTGGTCATGAAAAGAACATACATAAATATGCCCATAAAGGATAGATGTACAACTAGAAAGTCTCGAGCTGGAAATAACAAAGAGACATTAGAAGGATTTGCTAAGGCAGATAATCACATTAGAGTTTGTGGCTAAATGAGTCAACTACTTTTTTGATGATTGTTGAATTAATTGTCCTTATACTGTTGTCCTTCCTCAAACAATATATGCGTTCTATCCACCTAGCTAGCATCAAAATATTTTTTTGTGAATGAGATTTCCTACTCTAGCTCTTAAAACATACAGCTTTATGTGAAAAAAGAAAGGGATGAATAGGAAAAATGAGAAACCATTGAGAATATTGAAAACCCCTCACAGTCGACTAGGTGCTAAAATTTTCTTATTCGTGTGTACAAAGAGTTACTTATAATGGCGAAGAACTTATTGTTAGGCCTATACTAACAAGCTTATAGATAAAATTTTGACAATAACTGTGAGGGTCCCTCTCCTAATCTAGGGCACCGCCCGGCTTAATCCCGTAATTAAGCCCTAATCATATCCATTCAGGACTCAACTACGTAGTAGTCAGCCTTTACAACCTAAACGCCTCTTTTCTCGTGTTCAAGATAAGTAATACACTAGTCCTACTAGTTTATAAAATTTAGAGTTAATTAAAACTTTTTATTAAATTAATTATTTAGCAGAAGTCTTATTGGTCATGCGGAAGCAATTAGTAGATTATGGAGAAGCCATATATAATTATGCGGAAGCCATTTATAAAATCCTAAGTATGGAAAACCAGGAAATGACATCATATATATAAAGTCCTCAAAATGCAATGAAACGGTAAAATAGTCTAAGTTGGGTCGGGGAAACTAACGCTCAACCCAATATATAACCCAAATAGTATTTGAAAGACATATATAACATATATAATCAAAATACCAAAAGAAGACCTACAATCGATGCAGTGACTCGCCTCGGGCTCAGGGATAATCGTCGATTTTCTCCTTGCCCGGCTTGCTGGTAGACGGCTCTGCACCTACCGTCATAAAAAGGATGGTAAGTACAAGAATAAAACAGTAATCCCCAATGACAAGTTTAATTTGCATTTCCAAATATTCAAATGGTATTTAAAAGCATATAAATGGGAAAACTGGAAAATAAACTATATGCGAGTAAATACCAAAGTTAAACAAGTGATACCGACACTAGGCTAAGTAGTGGTGATTTAGGTCCGGTCGGCAGTGAAACATGTCACTCCGACTCAATAATCATATAGCACAAGGGACTCTAACCCAAGTGTTACCAGGGACTCTAACCCCGGTGTGTAGACCACCTCAGGGACTCTAACCCCGAGTGTCATACAGTGTCAAGTAGCATGTGTCGAAATCCCCAGTGACTCTAACCTCGTGATTCGTGCACACCTCGATCGAGTACGGGACCTAAATGCAAAAACTACTTTTAAAATTTCAAGAAATATAAAGTATAGATTGTCAAGGCATAGGCACATCTACACACCTAAACAAATAAGGAATACAAGTCCTCTTAAACATTTATAAGATATTCACTAGCCTAATAGCATGCTATTTATCATTTAACTCACATTTAAAACAACAAGAATAGACATAACATGGGATAGAATCAATGAATCAAATCAAATGAATGGATATCATGCAAACTAGACTTATCAAGTGAGCATAGACACAAAGAACACATGATATAAGAATACAAAGGAAAAATAGTCAAAAGGACTATGCAAGGACAACAATTAATAGAAACGAAATGCCAAGTAAAGTTGTCATAGGGTATACTCACAACAATAAAGTAAAGTCCTAGCTTTACCGGCCACCCGATACTCCAAATCTTGTATTCGCTCTCCCGTACCCTTTTCCTAGGTTCCTGAGTTTGGTTTCTCATTAGTTCAAGTATAGTGGGTTTAAGCTCAATTTAGTGGTGTTTATTGTGTATTCAAATTGGTTCAATAGACTTTAAATCAATCTTCCTAAATCAGCCCCAAAAGACTAAATTAAGTTTCAATTTCAGTCCTACACTTTAAAGCAGTTTTTAGGCATGAAATGGTCAAAATATCGAAATTACCCATCAATTCAATTATTGTTGGTCTCTCTCTTAGCTTTCTAGAAAGGTTTCCTTTGCAAAATTATGATTTAAAATGAAAGAGATATCATGATTTTACCAAACATAGGTCTAATTGAGATTTAATCCGACCAACGGATTTAGAAAATCTATTTCCCCTAATATATAGTTCCTAAAAATGCGATTTTTGGTCACAAGGCAGAAAATATATCCAAATACAACATACTAAAAGATCATCTTATTTTAATAAGTGGTTAGGGAGTTATGCCCTTAATAAGCTTAGTTTCAAAACTTTCCTTTTTAATTCCAGCACCTATTTGTAGAGCATATTTGGACATAAGAACATTTGAATCAAAATACCTTCATTTGAGAAAAGTTATTCTCCTTTAAATAAGCTTTCAAATGTCACTGGTTTGGATCAATTTGGATTTAAAATGAGGAGATTAAGACTAAATTACTCGGATTGATTCCTAATACAACATGCCGAAATTCTAGTTTTGGTGTTGCAACTTCAAAAATTCATATCCTTGTGATTTCAAAACCAAATTAAGAACTTCAATATAGCTGGATTATCAGCTTGAAATGAGGAATCTAAATATATAAATTAATTGCAAATACTCAATCATCTACTAAAACCGGAACATGTTCTAATTTCAACTAAAAAGATGTTTACCTAGTTGATGTAGCACCCTAGCTTGAGAATTTCTCACCAACTCTCATGGATTCCTTCAACACCTTGATGATTCACTCCTCTCCAGCAAGTTCTTCTTCTTCTCCAGCAAAAATGAATGAGTGATTTGGTTTGCATGTTGTTTGATCACTAATAATATATATTAAGGTGATGTTCCTTCCTAGCCCTTAATCTTCATGGATTTACGTATCC
This sequence comes from Stephania yunnanensis, assembly GCA_039657365.1. Lineage (NCBI taxonomy): Eukaryota > Viridiplantae > Streptophyta > Magnoliopsida > Ranunculales > Menispermaceae > Stephania > Stephania yunnanensis. The sequence goes on along the minus strand of CM077583.1, from coordinate 49,926,486 downwards.
CTAGGAATATCTAATGGTCCACCTTTGTCATACATCCCACTAACTCCCACTATCTCAATCTCTAGTGACACCATTTCATTACTCACCTTGTTCCTAAATGTGCCAATGTGTATCTCTAGACCAATCCTATGCTTTCTATTTAATTTACTCAACTATAGGTCTTTAATTTGATTTACATTAACAAACACAACCATAGGCTTATAAGTAATTCCTTATTTCATATTAGTATTAAATAAGACTTACCAAAATGCTAACTACCCGGTTCCCCGGCTCACACGTTACTCGAGGTGTGTCCCCGCTCTCGTCTTGACGCCTACAAATGTACAAACCGACTTAGTAAGTCTACACAATACATAACACTAGGCACACATCAATACAAAAATACTATATACCTCGGCAACATGCCTCGATCGGTGCACGTATCATAATTTAGGTCCTACGTCAAGGGTCGATGATCCTGATTAAGGAATTAAAACGAGGGTTAGAGGTTTGGATCGTGATAATAACTAATCATAAAAACAACACCATAATAAAAAATAAATAAATAAGAGGGATGGACCCATAAGCTAGATTTTTTTAAATTGAATTATATTTCTCCAATGCCATGTTCCAAATATACTTCTTTATTATGGCACGATCAATTTTTTTTAATCAAAAGCACTAAAAGCAAAGTGAGAACAAGTATGGTCATATGTTAAGCTACCTTGAGATCATTTTCTTGAATAAGAACAAGCATGATGTGGCGGCCCCAAGTTCCAGACCACCTTACTATCCGCCACGTCGCATCCTTCATCTCCAAGCCTTGCCACATCATAACTCGGTTATCCTTAAAGTCCCGCGACCTACTTGGCTACTTACGCTTTTTCATTTAACCCTAACTTAGCTAATTAATCTCCATATAAATAGTAACGATCCCATTAGCCAGTTAATCAATTTATTCAATCATATTACAATTTTATGGCGGAAGTCTTAAATCAAGTAAGTTATGTAGTATTTAATAATCCTAAGTAGTGAGAGATCCGGCAAAAGTTGGCATGTATATATCAAGGCGAGATAAAAAAAATAGATTCATATACATGTAATCAGTGTTCTACAGTTCCCAAAACCAACAAAAGTAAAATAAATACATATCGTAGTCATACACGAATTGGCTCTACTATCTTAGAGGTAGTCGTCCAGTACCTCCTTGCCTTTGCCCTTGCTTGTCGAAGGATCTGCACTCCGCCACTCAACAAATATAGTGACAAGTCCAGTGAGTAAAATCTCAAGAGAAGTTCACGCAATATTCATGAAATAGACTGATAAACTATGAGACATGCGAATATAATACCTGGCAAGAGTATGTCATATTTCTATGAATGTAAGCAGCATACGACAAGCAAAAGCAGTAGCATGAAATAAATAAACAGCATATACCAATTAAACCAATTAAACCAATTCAAAAATAAAGCATTAATCAGTAAACATCCGTATAATCATGAGAAAACCCTGAGCTACACCAACCAGTAATCGATAAATCAAATAGGAACCGCGTATATACTTACAGGCTTACAGTGGCTAAACCCCAACTTCAGTAAATGGCATGGTCACTTCTCGATGTTGTTACACATCAGGACTACCCTATTCCCTCCCGACAGTCGTAGATATATTCTACTGTCATCGACACGAGCACTATCACAAGTAACCCGTGCATGCGGCCATAACCAATATATACGCACACTGAAATAGAAGTGCAAACCTCATATGTGCCCACCAGTAGTCACACATGAAAAACGAAATCAATAAACCAAATCATGAATTATGTGAGGCATTTCAATAGGTTTACGCATCTCAATCCGCGCTCCGACTTCCTCGGACTCCCGAATCTGACCCGACTAACTTCTGATACCCGATATCCCTGAGTTAAGTATCTTATCAGCTTAAATATAATGGGTTTAAGATTAATTTAGTGTCTATTATCTCTTAAACCCAATATTTATTTCAAAACCTAAAAATTATGAAATGGTCTTTTATTAGGTTAATTCTTTCAAAATAAGTTAAAAATAGTAAATATAAGAATCGGTGTGTCAAAAGTGGGTTTCAACAAGATACATTATTAAAACACATCTTTATCGAATTTTTGGTGTCGAGTTAGTGCGCTAATAGGGCTTATTAGCGCGCTAATCACGAAACTAAATTCAGATTTTTGTCCAGAATCTTTAACGCGTTAATTTTCCTCATAAGCACACTAATTGCCGTACGCTAATTGCCCTCTGTGACAGAATTTTCAACTCGAAAATCATGTCCCAAAGCCCCCATTTAGTAACTAAACCTCATTTAACACCCTCTCCATGTCAAATTGACCAAAATAACAATTAGAACAACATCAAAACAACAATTTGATCAATTTCCTCAAATCTTATAAATTCACTAGTTTTCCTTATTTGGTCAAAATACCAATTCAGTCAAAACCAATGATAAATCCTTATATAAAATGATCATTTAACATATAATTCATCACAATATCACCAAAATCAGGGATCTAACCTTTAAATTCAATTTTTCATCAAAACTCCCAAAAATGGGTTTATTAGATAGAGGAGATGATGAATATGATGATTACCTAAGTTTTGATTCCTCAACTTGCCTCCAAAGTAGTTGAATCCCAGCTTGAATGAGCTATTTTCTCTGATTTCTCAGTAAAATTGATTTTGATTTCATTTGCATGCTTGATCAACCTTGCCTCCAAAATTTTAATTTCTAGCCCTTCATCCTCATGCACTTGCATATCCCGAGGATTATCCAATGGCTCACATCTAGCCACTTAGTCCACTCACTCCCACTTACACACCTCATGTGACACCATTTTGTTATTCACATGGCTCCTAGGTGTCTCCATGTATAGCTCTATACCAATCCTATGATTTCCATTTAATTTACTCAAACTATAGCCTTGATTTATTGAATTTATTCACCTTAGCTTAGGCCCACATAATATCTATGGTTAATGGTTTTATTCACCAAAAATCATCATCTTGTGGTCCCACTAATCCTCTACCCGGCACTCAGTGCCTTGCGTCTAGACACGAAAGTCAAGGTACATCATAGCATATCATTTTAATTGAATTAACTTAGCCTATGGTCACATTATCTATTTTAATTCATCAGCTAATCATCTTAATGTGAATTAGTGGAGTTTCCTAGTGTATCCGTAGTTTGCCTACTCGACACCCACATCGACATGCCTTTCGATGTGAACAACCATCACATAACCTCACCCGATATCAACATACACACATGCAGTAAAATATAATAATAATAAATTTAATCACCACATTTACACAACCACCATTCCACAAATAACATATTTCCTCGGTTCTCGTGTTCGAGCCGACCGAGTTGTCCACATAACGCTCAAATTACATCCGTTAATCCTCGAAGTTAACGCTAATTCTAGTTTAATTAATTTGGGTCGTCATACATGAGTGTTAAATTTAAAGAATCAATAATCGAAATAATGTACATATTCTTGACTCTCAAGAAATATTTCTCACATTTTGAAATCTCATAATCAATAATAGTTTTAGTACCACAATACTTTTCAACAATCATATTATTGATTTTCGTGTCTATAGCCATATTTGTATGCAAGGGCTTGAAAGAAAATGTATTTCCCAACATTCAAATGAAATTCTCTATATCCTTTTATGCATAGTTTTTAACTTTTCATTAAAGTTATCTATGTCAAATTAGAAACAACGACAACAAAATCTTGTGACTACTGTCAGCCCCATCGTCATTAAGACGACTGTCGGCCTAGATTACCTTAATCTTTTGATAATCTAGTTAGCGTAATCCATTCTTTACAACTTTTACCTCAAAATAACAATTATTTCAATCCTCTATAAGTCTTCAAACTAAATTTATATCCTCAATGGAACACATTTCATGATTTATTCAATCGGAGCAAATTCAGAAATAATATTCATATTTCATAAAAATCTCGGCAGCACTTCCCCTAAAAGTGGTCTGCCAGAAAACTTCCATCTAATAGACAGCAGAATGAGAAAATGTCTCGAAGGACTCACAACTCCCCACAATTCGTTATATATATATATATCAAAATCGAACTTCTAAACTATCTTAGAGTCTCCGATAACTTAATTTCGACTTTACACTCCAAAATACACCCAAAACTAAAATATAAATCTTTCAATATAATTTAACCTGATTTAGGAGACTCTTATAACCATTCAATGAAAGTCACGCCCTAAACTCATCCCAAGAATCCCAAAATAATATATATATATATATATATATATATAAACTATCTATCGCTATCTCCTAACTATAATCAGGCGTCGACTTCCGAAAATAGTATAGAGACAATATTAAGAGAACATGAAATGCATAGATAACCGGTCGGTGTTAGACTCTGCTAGTGACGCGCGCCGAACGCGTCAATAAAATTTAAAATATTACCTAAACCAACTATTTTGTAGAATAGTGGCAAAGGGTCGATCCCACAGGGATTGGTATTCTTTCTAAGGTTTAAAAAATAACGAAAAAGGAAAATCGGGTTTTGAGAGAGACCGAATTAATTAACTAATCTAAAAATAAGCAAAGTAAATAAAACAATGGAAATAAATTTGAAAACAATTAATAAAAAATACCTAGGTCAAGACATACAAGTTTGGTTCGGTAAAAGATTGGATTTGGTCGTCGATTTATGTAAAATGTGCAAATCAAAATATCTTAGTGTAGCTATAGACCCGGTAACGTACGCGGTTCCTCGCTCTTCCCTGTCTCGATAGCCAAGGTACGACGATGACTACTTCCCTAATCAAACACATAACCACAATTCAAGTGAATTGGGTTTAATGCGTTGACCACAATGGGCTTTGTGAAGGCACTACACCTAGACAACCGGATCACTCGTGTGTCCGATTTAGCCTAGATTTCTAAGGTATTCAACCGGTCCCAAAAGGGTCGAATCAATCGGTATGGTCGATTGCCACTAGTGTGGTCTTATTGCACAAGCACGAGTGCTTACGACACACTGACGAGTAAATCAAGATTTAAACAAGTGTTTAACCTCGATTATTGAAACAATACCAAAGAAAATAAAATATTAATGAAAAGACTGAAATTAAAATAAATAAATCTCACAAATCCATTGATATGCGCAGTCGAACCTCCCTCGCAGTCTTGCCTAGGCTAGAGGTTTTAGCCTCGCATCAAAGAACACCAAGAGAAAAAGGAAAAATAGAAAAGAATGAGGAATGGGGGAGAGGAGCTCGGCCCGAAGGAAATTGGCCAGAGAGATGCCGAGAAGAATAAATAAAAACCTCCCTTTTTTTTTCCAAACGTAGATGCATAGTTGCTATTTTTTTCTCCCTCTTCCCGTATGCAAATCTCCGCTTTCTATTTTTTTTTCTTTACTTGCACTTCCGTCCCTTTTAATTGTATCGTGACATCATGATGATGTCATCAACAACTATCAATTCATAAAACGTCCCATGCATATAGTTTCATTTAAGCAAGTCACCAATGACCAATGCCGCCTTGAGATACGTGCTGTTCACTTTTTGATGCAACTCGCCACGGGTCACGCTCTTTTCGCTTACGAATTCAACCGCGCACTCCGTTAACCCTGAAAATAATAAATAAACATAATTAGGCTAGTATTTTGGAGACTTGACAATAAAAATATATAAATAAACTATATATAATATTACATAATTAACGACTCAACAGCTAGTCTCACGAGACGGTGTAGAGATGGGACTAAAACCAAGTTTCAATCAAATCAGACTCGGAACCAAGCTTATCCCCCCTCACTCACTCTATGTATGCATGACCAAGAATGATAAAATGCAATGCAAACTAAGATAAGATTACAAGTACATAAATATCCAATCAATAGTAAAGATTAATGTAGGGTTTACCTACAACCAAACAACTTTGAGCTTAATTTTCAAGGTTCCCGAAGCGTCGGATCACCTTGAAGATGGTTCCAATAGCTTCCATGCATATCCAATTATATTATGAGTCACGCTTCAAGTAAGAACAAATCACGAAATCCAATGAAAACTGCGGCTAAAGTACGCTTAAGAAAAGTTTCCAAAAACATTAATTTATATATTTGTTTCCATTAGCTTTCAACTAGCCAACTTGGGGTAAATTTTGAACCTTGATAATCTCAATATTTTCTCATGATGGCCTGAAAGGAACTTGTAGTACGCATCTCATATTTTTCATAGAATCCAAGAACGCTTAAATCTGATCACCGACGGAGAAGTTATGAATTTTCCAATATGGTACGTCAATTAGGCAAACTTTAATTATTTTGAACTAAAAAAACTTCTCCAAATTAATATTTTCGTAATTAAATCATCAAGACTCGACATTAAACACCACAAAACCACCCGATACTAACACCAAAATAATGTTACAGCCCGTGGAATCAAATTGGATTAAAACCAATAATCAATATCAACTATTAAAACATCTCCAAAATATTTATCAACTGAATTGCATTAGTTCACCTCATCAAAACCCTAACCTACGTCGGTGGAATTTATCCCAAATTGATGCAAATCAATCCAATATGTCGATTAACAACAATTCCTACCAATTTCTATCAAAACCCTGCGAAATAAATCGAAAAATCGTGAAAATTCAAATTGAATTGAGGAAAGATGCTCGGCATTGAGAATTTATCAAATTGCGGGTCGAATACCTTGTTTCCACCGTGGAAGTTTAGCTTGAATTAACTGCATCGCGATGTTCTGCAGTTTTGTGGAAAGATTGGGTGACAACCGGACATAGGGAGCTCCGTGAGTGAAGGAATCAGTGGAAGGGTTTAGGTAACGTTCGAACAGAACATTCTGTTAAAATGTATAAAATGAATCGATTGGTTTTTTCTTTTTCTCATTTATATGCAAACCCTCAGCTGCTTGTCAGCAACTTCATTTCTTTTATTTATTAATTTTAAAAATTCGTATTTTGTCGTGTTTTGACTTCCGATACTCGTTTTCAATCCGATTTTCACCCAATTGGACCAAACTCTCGTCAAAACAATCTATCTTCATAAAAGGTCTGTAACACTAGTTTTGATCACACTAAAGCCCAAAAATAATATTAAAATTTATGATCTCTTATCCGTAAGACATGGATCTCACCTCCTAAGTCCTAAATTAAATATGAAAATACTTAATTAGCCACCTAATTAAGTTTATAAAATTCACATATGTCACACTACATTACGAGAAGGGAAGAAAATAAATGGGGGGATATGAATCAAACAAAATTTACCTTAAATTTCCGGGGTTTTTCCAACACTAGGGTTGGTTTACAATTTTATTCACAAAATAGGGAGGTTTTTTTTTTCACGGAACTAGGCAATAATGCCTTCTCAAAAGGCGTTATTGAGTGGGAGGTTTTTTGGTTTGCGGTGACGTGGAGTCCACGTGGCACGGGTTTGTACAGATAGCGCCTTTTGAGAAGGCGCTATCTGTACATGTGGCGCCATGTTTTCGCCACGTCAGAGACACATCACCTGATTCAATAACGCCTTCTCAAAAGGCGTTATTGGGCGAAATTGGCGTTTGTGAGGTGGCGTTGACATGGAGGCCACATGTACAGATAGCGCCTTTTGAAAAGGCGCTATCTGTACGAACTCATGCCACGTCAACGCCACGTCAGCATCAACCTCACAAACGCAACTCGCCGATCTGTCTCCGCCACTCCGTCCCTCGCCGCTCACCGTCGTCGTCGACGAGCGATCTCAACAATTACAATCAAATTTGAATATGCATATGAGGAGTTTATATTTGTATAAAAAAAAAAAAACCAATTTTGTATATAACCTAACCAACTAACATTAACTAACCTAAACCAACTAAACTAACTAACCTTAACTAACTAAACTAACAAACTAACTAACTAACTAACTAAAGTAAACTAAACTAACAACCCAAAATAAACCTAACCGAACCAAACTAAACTAACTAACTAACCTTAACCAAACTTAAGTAACTAACTTTAACTAACCTAACCAAACCAAACTAAAATAAGTAACTAACTAACTTCAACTAAACTAACTAACTAACTAAGTAACTAACATAACCAAACTAAACTAACTAACGTTAACTAACCAAACCACGAGGTTTAAACTAAGTAAACTAAAATAACTAACTTCACTAGCTTAATTGCAAACTAAACATACTAACTAAATGGAAATAACCAAAGTAAACTAACTAACATTAACTAACCTAACTAGCCTTAAGTAACTAACCTAACCACCTAAACTAAGTAACTACACTAAACAAACATAACCTCAACACCTAAACTAAACTAACTTAACTAACTAAGCTAATTAACCTAACCAAACTAAACTAATATAACCTAACCACCGACACCTAACTAACTAAGCTAACCACTTAAGTTAAATTAAACATATAACCTAAACCCATTTAACAAACTAAACTAACTATTGAAGAGTAATCACGTATACGACATTATTATAATATGGAAAACATGAGAAATAAGTTTATTCAATGAGAAGGTTGAATACACGTACTTCGTCAACCCAAAATATAAGTTATTGACAAATCACTATGACATCAAGTAAACTCATCATGCAGGTCTATTTCGGCGGTTCCGTTGACGTTGTTCCTCGGTGAAGCAAACCGGACGTACTCTTTGTCTAGTTGGACGATGTGGTTGTACATCCGGTTGAGGTAGCTGGTCTTGCGATGAATCAAGTCGAGTAGATTGATGCGTTTCCTCTGGTTCTTGACTCGACTCACCTCTGCTCCTGATGCTACCGAAAATAGGTGGTGGAACCATCCCGAAATACTGGCTTCCTGCATGAGGTTGGGGAATGGAACATGAGGCTGCGGCATGGTCAACAAGTTCATGAATGAAGGGTCTCCACTATACGCCATATTGTAATTATACGGAGTAGGAGTGTATGGACTAGGCATGTATGGAGGTAGTGATGGATATGTTTGATGATGAGGCATTCCATGGTCCACATATGAAGACGAAGGCCCAGGTGCGTACGGATCAAAATGGTAAGGAGGAAGATTCACGCTCGGCGGCCTGGGTACAAACATATGAGGTTCTGGTTGGGGTGTGGAAGATGCTGGTATATACCCATGAGAAGAATGACTACTCTCGCCAACATTCTCTCTTCTAGTGCCTTCATCGTGATACCATGATCGGCCTTAACGACGCTTTGGATCTCTCGCGCAATCATGTTGGCGTCAAGTTGGGCATGACCGCGTTGTATGTTGGGATTAATACACGTGTGCGGTACATCTAACTGTGTTATCTCCCATAATTGTGTTTTCTTTCGGAAACATGCCCGAAGACGCCGCATGCACTCGTATTGTGGAAACTTGCACTTAATCTCCCACGTAGTTGTAGTCGATTCCATCACATGGTATTGACAATGTTTATCAACATGCCAAACTTTAACCGCATGTTGCAAGTCATTTTTATTGTCAAAACTCAGCCCTATCTCCAATTCGAAGTTAGACGTGCCCCCCAAGTTTGTTTATGGGAATGTTGGGTCGCAGTTGAATTAGCCACCTCCCAGTCGATGTCGTCATATCCTGGCAATGGTTGGTGAAGTTCATCGGCACTAGCTTCCTCCAACAAAATCTCTTCATCGATAGCAAATTGCTCATCGTCTTCGACATTGTCCGCGCCCGGAGGATCGTATCTTGGATCATATGTGCAAACGTTAACGTCATCCCAAGCGGCAACTGATGGAGCTTCTTCGACGTTATGCGTTTCCTCAGTAGTGTCGTTATTTTCGTCGTCGTTAGCGTCATCGTCATCGTCATCGTCATCGTCAGTATATGCATTATGCTCTTCATGTAATGGTTGCACGAACCCCTGTTGCATGACCTCGGCCGTGGGGATTGCATACGCAGCCTTTCCATCATTAAGGCTCGCGTCTGCGTGCCGCTACGTTCGTCAAAAACTGGCGAATGAACCGCGCGATGTTGATTTGAGTCGATCGACTCAAATGTTAAATATATATCAACCGTAGCGCTTTTTGGCAAAGTGTCCACCGTCTCCCACATGAAGTCCATCTCGTGTCGCATCATTCAACAAGACAGAACGAAATAATGTAAGCCTCCGGGGAGGACTATCATGTGGCGATACGTCATATGAACTATATTATCCGTTGATGAGATATGGAACGCGTCACAAATGGCATCAATCATTTCACGCCCACTCGACCCAAACTTAACCCACAACACTACGATGGCGATGAGTCAGACGCGATGCCATTGGCCCCATTAACAATGGAGCCGTGCGCATAGAATAGAAAAGGGATGTTTCTTTGTGATATGACCTACAGACGTTTGGAAACTTGGATGTAAAAATGTAACAGACAAATGGCGCGTCAATTTTGTAAGAAAATAGTTGACAATCATGTCGTTATATAGCCCAATCGAAATTTCTGATGTAGAAGATCGCAATAATAGCGCAACTACAGAGCATACTCATTATTTGACACCGACATTTTCTGTGTACTAATTTTCATTAAACAATCATGTTGTTATATAGCGCAATCGAACTTTCGATGTAGAAGATCGCAATAATAGCGCAACTACAGAGCATACTCATTCGTTCACAATGACATTTTCAGTGTAATAATGTTCAATAAATAAACATATGAACTCGTTATGCATAAACATAATACGAAAGTCCCTATATATCATGCAAACCCAAACCATAACCCAAATATATTAATATGAAAATACTAAATTAAGGAACTTACTTGTTTCCTCTCGTTTTCCGCCGCAACGTAATATTCCTGCAATACCTTGTATTTTCATTATTGTGGACCACAAAGAGTGTAATAAATCGGCTAACAAAAATAAAGTTATGTTCATGAAACTTACGTGGATCGGAACGAATTCAAAGTCTAAATGAGCTTAGTATACTAAATATATGGTTTAATAAATTTTTGGGCTTTACCTAACCTTAACTAAAATATAACATATATAGTTGGTCGTTGTTGAAACATGGGTCTCTCTATTACTTTCACATCATATAGTAAGTATAGTTTCTTATTAGCATGCATGTGTTTGGTGTAATTGCAATTCAATATTCAGTTGCGAATTAGGAGTGTAATGTCACTATCTATTAACAACCTAAACGACTTGTGTGAACCATCTAATGACCTAAGATTACCAAATTTTGTGTACACATTTCCAACATAATTAAATCGCAGAATTATAGATATGTTCAAGTGCTCTAAAGTGCATCACGGTATGTTTGTGCAGTTTTGTGTATTGGCGGAAGGGCCATCATGGGGGGAACCATGCGTTGAAACATATATGCATATGGTTGCTCGTGTTCAAACTGGCGCCTATCTATTACTTTCATATCATATACTAATTCTAGCTTCTTATTAGCTTCCATGCAGGTTGTAATTCGCATTTCAACATTGGTATGGTTTACTAAATTTATGAAATAAATGTAAGGAACTTAATTAACTAAAATATGCCAAACGAACTTAATTAACTAAACGTAATTAACTAAACCAACTTATTAACGTAAATTTAGTAAACTAACTTAAACAAACATAATAACGTAAACTAACTTAAACAAACTTCATAAATGACTAACCTAACCTAAACATAGGAAATTAAGTTAAACATACGTAATTAACTTATTAACAAACTTAAATGAACTTATAACAAGTAAATTACCTTTACTCACTTAACCAAACTTAAAACAAACTTAACAAACTAACTAGACAAAAACAAGCTACGTAAACTAACTTAAACAAACTTCATAAATGACTAACCTAACCTAAACATAGGAAATTAAGTTAAACGTACGTAATTAACTTATTAACAAACTTAATCGAACTTATAACAAGTAAATTACGTTTACTCACTTAACCAAACTTATAACAAACTTAACAAACTAACTAGACAAAAACAAGCTACCTAAACTAACTTATACAAACTTCATAAATGACTAACCTAACTTAAACATAGGAATTTAAGTTAAACATACGTAATTAACTTATGAACAAACTTAAATGAACTTATAACAAATAAATTACCTTTACTTACTTAATCAAACTTATAACAAACTTAACAAACAAACTACTTAAACTTACTTAAACAAACGTAATTTAATTAAACCAAACATAATTACCTAAACTCACTTCCACAAACTTATACTAACTTAATCAAAGTAACTTAATCAAACTTAATTAACTAACAAACTAAACCTAACTAACTAAACTTATTAAACAAACTTAAACCAAACTACGCAAACCTAAACTAAACAAACTAAAAACACATACTTTAACAACAAAAACTTATGGTTTCCTCCCGTACATACCTCCTCCTCCTTCACTGGACCTCCTCCTTCTCCTCCGATGACACGATCGGTGCACCGCCGCCGCTCCTCGCTCCCGAGCTCCCTCGCTCGCGATCGCGCAACAATGTGATGGAGCAAATGCCTGCTTCTTCTTCTCGCCTCACCTCTGCCGCGGACCTCCCTGCTCCCCTGCGTCTGTTCGCTCTCCGGCCTGCTCAGCTTGCGTCGACCTTCCTCCGCCGCTGCTACGTCCTCCGCCGCTGCTACGTCCTCCGCTCCGTCCGCGCTTTCTCTCCACCGAGCTCCCCGTCCCCTCCTTATATAGCTCCAAGGATCATGTATGGTCACGAGATTACTAGTAATCCCGTGACCCCTACGTCCCCTACCCCTGTCCCCTCCCCGCATCCCTAGCGAAACCGACGCAGAGATTCTCAAGTGCTTTCGTCTCTGGAAGACGAGCCTGGTGCGCTGATAGCGCCTTTTGAGAAGGCGCTATCAGCGCACTCCAATAAAAGAGTCCAACTGTGTCCACGTGGATCCACGTGGACACAGTTGGACAGATTCATAAAAATAGCGCCTTCTCCGAAGGCGCTATTGGATATGGCTGTCCACGTGGCGCCACGTGGACATACCAATACTCGATAGCGCCTTCGGAGAAGGCGCTATCAATGTGTCGGACGCCACGTGGCTTTTTTCCGAATAAAAAAAAAAAAAAAAACCACCGAATGCCACATCAGCAATAACGCCTTTTGAGAAGGCGTTATTGCTTAGTGTGGCGAAATAAAAAGAAAACCCCCCTATTTCCCTCTTTTAAAGTTAAATTTATTGTACTTTTGGAAAAAAATCTAAATTTCCTCTAAGAAGCTAAAGTAACTCTAATAATGATCCTCGATTGGGCTTGCTCATCAGTTATAGTTACACCAAAGAAGTGGGCAGATTATTTGTCAACCTACATGAAAAGGCAAAAGCAAAGAAAACAGTTACACCAATGAAGCGGGCAGATTGTTTGTCAACCTACATGAAAAGACAAAAGTAAAGAAAACATTAAAATAAATATGAAAAGCAGCAATGAAGGCAACACCTTTCCACTAACTGAAGTCCCAATTGGCAGAGGCTTAATTGTAATAGTTCCATTTAGAGCTTCCTCAGTAACAGTAGCAGAAATGCTTGTCTTGATAGGATTACCAAGCTTGCTTAAAAAAAAAGGCTGAGCAAAATGAATTCACAGAGGGCTATAAGTTTCTCCACAATCAACATTGTGTTGACAGTCCCAAGGTTATATAAGTCAATTCTCATACCCATGCAAGCATTATCAGTTGCATGAATAATCATAGAAACTAATAACCATCGGTATCGGACATAATTTGTATTTTATATTAAAAAAATATGTAGGTGAAAGTATCTATATTTGAAAATTAATATGTATAGAACGCATGACTTATTGTCGAAGGAACTCCAAATAAATATTTTTCTTTATGCCTAGGTAGGTTGTACAACCTCGGGATCCTTACAGTGCCTCAACACCACTGAATTCTTGTCTAAGGTAGCAACCAATACTAGCACTAACACCAAAGACTGAATAGCACAATCAAAATGGTAAACGCCTTATTATGGTAAACACATTAGCAGTTACTAATCCAGACAAGCATGAGTAATATTTAATGGTTAACCCACTATTGTAACTGCTCAAATTAATTAAACTAGAATTAGCATTAATCTCGGAGATTAACGGTAGTAATTCGGGTGTTACGTGGACAAATACAATTGACTAGGACACAAGAACCAATGAAATATGTTATTTACGGATGGTGGTTATGTATATGTGGTGTTTAAAAAACTATTATTATTATATCGTATCGTATGTGTGTATATTGCTATTATGCGAGTTTATGTGACGGGTGTTCACCTCGAAAGGCGTGTCAATGCGGATATTGGATCGAAAAACTACGGGTACACTAAGAAACTTGACTAATTCACGTTAAGATGACTAATTAATCAATTAAAATGGGTAATGTGACCATAGGCCAAGTAAATTCAAATTAAAACAATAGGCTATGGTGTGCCTCGAAATGCGTGTCGAGATGCGGGGCACTGGGTAGTCAAAGGTTAATGGGTCCACAAGTTGGTTGATTTTGACAAATAAAACACTAACTATATGTATTAAAATTGGCCTAAGTTAGCGCAATTAAATTAAGATAAATCAAGGCCTATAGTTTAGTTAAATTGATTGGGAACTATGGGATTTCTATAGAGATGTGCATGGGGACATCTAGGAAACAGATGAGTAGAAAATTGATGTCACATGGACTGAGTGAGTAGGAGTGAGTGGGCTAAGTGGCTAGAGGTGGACCCAAAGATAATCCTCGGGATACGTATGCACATTTGATTCCAACCAAACATATTTAAACCAAAGTTAGTGGAGTTTTTATTTAAACCACTTACAACTTCATGCAAGATCAGAGAAAATGAGATTTGGAGGAAAATTCAAGCTGGAATTTAACTACCTTGGAGGTCAATTTGAGGATTCAAACCTAAGTAATCATCATCTCCATTTTCTACTCTTTTTAATAAACCCAATTTTGAGTGTTTTTGTTCAAATTCGAATTGGAAGGGTTGGTCTATGGTTTGGGGTGTTATTCTAATTAAATTCATGTAGAGAGTGTGTTAGATAGGTTTAGGTAGCTAAATTTAAAGGGAAAAAATAGAATTCTCGACTTGAGAATTTCGTCCCATATGCTAGGAAGCGGGCTACCTGGAACAATTAGTGCGCTAATCGTTCTGGGTTTCCAACTATTCTTCTGGATGAAGAACAATAGCGCACTACATCCTGTTCATACGCTACCAACACATAGCGCACTACGCTATTTACATAGCGCGCTAACAACAGACAAAAACAGAAGATAAAGGGTTGTTTTGGGATTTTTGACTTAATACATATCCCAAACACCTACAAACATACTAAACATGTAAAATTGGACTTCGGGGACTGTAGCTCGGGTATCGGAGAGCTAGTCGGGTCGGATATGGAGTCCGAGGAAGTCGAAGCGCAGATTGAGATGCATAAATCCACTGGAATGCCTTGCAGAATTAATGATTTGGTTTATCGATTTTGCTTTTCAAGTCTGACTGCTGGTGGGCGCACATGGGGTTTTCACTTTTATTTCGGTGTTCGTATATATTGGTTGTGGCTAAATCACATGCACGGGTTACTTGTGATAGTGCTCGTGTCGATGACAGTATAATATATGTACGACTGTCGGGAGGGATTAGGGTGGTCCTGATGTGTAACAATGTTGGGAAGGGACCATGTCGTTTACCGAAGTTGGAGTTTAGTCACTGTAAGCCTGTAAGCATATACGTGGTTCCTATTCGATTTATCAATTACTGGCCGGTGTAGGTCAGGATTATACAGATGTTTACTGATTAATTCTTTATTTCTGAACTGGTTTTAATTAGTATATGTTGTTTATTTATTTCACGCTACTATTTTTGTTTGTCGTATGATGCTTACAGTCATGGGAATTTGACGTACTGTTGTCAGGTGTTATATTCGCATGTCTTGTAGTTTATCGATTTTATTTCATGAATATTATGTGGACTCTCTTAGGATTTTACTCACCGGACTCGTCATTGTATTTGTTGGGTGACTAAGTGCAGATCCTTCGACGAGCAAGGGCAAGGAGGTATTAGGCGACTACCTCCGAGATTGTGGAGCTGGCTCGTGTGTGATATCAGTATGTATTTATTTTAATTTTGTTGGGTTTTAGGGACCATAAAACCCTAATTACATGTATATGGAACTTTTGTTATACTTAACTCGCCTTGATATATGCATGGTATCTTTTGTCTGGTTTTTCACTACTTATGATTATTGAATACTATATAACTTACTTAAATTGAGGATTTCGCTGTAAAGTCTCATTAAAATTTGATAAATTGATTAACTGGCTAAAGAAATCATTAATAATTATATGGAGATTAATTAGCTAAGTTAGGATTATATGGAAAAGTGTAGCCGGGTAGGTCACAGAACATCAAAGATAAGCATGTCCTAACGTGGCAAGGCTTAGTGAAGTGGGATGCGACGTGGCGGGTAGCAACGCGGCCTGGAATTTGGGGTCGTCATAACTAGCTACATTTATACCTATATTGCCTTGACTCAAGACAGATGTTGGGTATGGGTATATCTCAAGAGGTTAGACTTTGCGATTTTCTACTTTTAAGGACTCGGGGAGTTGGGAACTTGGCAAAAATGTCTAAAATCTTGGACATGTGTATTTAGTATCTGCTTGCATTAATGAGTTTTGATATATGTATTTAGTATCTACTCGCATTGATGAACTCCAATGAACTTTATTGTGCATTATATAAATTATTGGTATTAAAGATATTGTTTCTCAAACAAAAATGCATTAAAAATGCTTACCTTAAACCCAGCTATGTCATATTGTCTCTTTTTTTCTCGATCAAATATTATGCTTTAAGAGAAGGCAATCTCCTTGAAAAGCTCAGACGTTTTGATATTACTAACATTTTTAGGATAAGCACTTGTTTCGCATAAGGGAGCACTTCTCACTTCATCTTATCTATCTTAATTCAGGTTTCTTTAGATTTCATCACCTCTTCAATTTCTTCTAACAGTATGTGTTCTAGTTTTTCCTAAATGGCATGTCTCAATATCTTTCTTGCAATGTTTCTGATATTCAATGATCAATTCAGCCTCAAAAATCAATTCTACAAAAAAAAAACCATAAAGAGCTTTTCAAGCAGAAATGATTTTCAAGTGGTCGTCGATGCACTAAATATTCTTAATCTCAACAACCAAGCTTTCTAATGACAATGCACACAGAGCCTAATTATAAAAATAAGAATTCTAGACTAAAACCCCAAGAAGTATTATCAAGTGAGGTTCAGCCATCACAAAAGAAGAATCACTCCGAGATTCAGGGGGTGACTAAAAGATAGCATTCCCATGTCAGAATCGTTAATGAACCATCAAAATAGTAATAACATAAAAATGAAGTTCCCACGTGATATGTTTTTCGCTATGTCAAGATAAGAAAATCGACTCATCGCATAAATTATGCGGATGAACTAACTTATATCTTGGTTTGCATGTTTTTCTATTTTTTCTTTCATTATTTTATCATGTCATATAACATCAAAATAATTAAAGACATGTAGAATAAAGAATCATGAAGCAAACTAAAACATAGCTCAATCACACTAAATAAAACTATTTCAATCCCTCAATGCTGAAGTAGGTATATAGTACCTGTCGGTGATAGTGTGGCATGTTGATGATTAAGTGGTATAATGTGATGACAAGGATCCAAAATTATAAGGTGGGTATGGAAGAACTAGATATGACGGACTGGTGTGATGTGGTAAGGGTTCGGTGTCGTGACGTGAGTAGGAATGACCCGAAAGTGATGGAGTGTTGTGCAGTTGTGAGTACGTAGGAGTTGGAGGTATTGAGTATCGATCGTCCAGACATGAAAGTTAAGCATGTTGTGACAAAAATCCTCATCTAATAATGTCGTCTCTTCCGTGGCTCCATCAAGGTCATCCATGTCCTCATCGTCCATACGACCACGCCCCTACCTCTCGCTATACATAATGGTATTTATATCAATCACATAAACAAATAAGTTGATTGATACATATAACAATCATAGAGATGTATAAAGTTGTAAATAAACAAAATTTTTCAAGCAAATTGTTAAATTGGACCAGTAAAACTCTCTCTAATCACTCTAACTCATCTTCAGTACCATTGTCTGATGGCTATGTAAATGCGTCCTTTTCTTCATCATCTGCATTCGTCTCAAATTCATTGTTGTCAGACACAATTTCACCTGTCAAATCAATAGTCGTAGATAATGATGGGTCTACATCAACTTCTACGACTTTGGTATCACATTTTGGTCAGCTTGAAATGCATTATTCATGACAATAATTTATGAACTAATGCATTGGCTTCATCTACGAACTTTGGTTAAAGCTTGCATATAGCTAACCAATCACTCTGTTCCCTCCTCCTGATGATAGGTAAGGAAGATAATGTACTTAATATGCTTGCATCGCCAATATGAAGGGCTTGTACCTATTGAATCGATGGTTTTTATAAACTTCAATTAAACTCAATTTTCGATGAAGTTGCGTACCATTCTGAGTAGGATCAAGCCAATCACATTTGAACAACACCGTACGGAGCGACTTATCAAGGTAATCGATTAGAATAATGTTTCGAAGTACCTCGTAATAGTCAATGTAGTTCCCGCCTTTGAGGCATGCACAACTATTTTATGCTGCCTCATTTATACCATATGACAGGGTGTGGAAGTTATATCCATTCATGAGGTTTACAGGGTAGCTCATGCATGAACGTAGTGGTCCTTGTGAGATTTGATGAATCGCGTCAGGCACATTACTTTCATCAGCATGATATGTAACATTAAAAAAAAAGATATTCCATGTTACAAAATGAAATGTGTAAATCTATGAAAACATATTTCGACGATTTGAATTAGTTGTACATAGGATATTACGTACATATTGCAAGAACCACGTTGCAAATTACTGGTCAAGCTAGGTCTCGATAGCTTGATCAATGATTTTAGGTTCTTGTGCAATAACTCGATCTGCACCATATTAAGGTTCCTAGCAGTTAAGTCTCGAAAAAACGAATTTAACTCGCTAATTGCAATCCACACCTTATCCTCTAGTAGTTCACGAAAGGTAATAGGAATCAATCTTTGCATGAACACTTGACCGTCATGATTTTTTATTCCAAACATCCTTAATTCGTTGGCATCCACACATCGACCAATATTTGAAGCATATCCATAAGGAAAGTGCGACCATAGTATCTAGTCACACATGACTTTTTTCATGCATTTATCAAGTGCATAACACGCCCTAGGATATGAGTTGGACACGGAGTCATATTCGAGGGAAGGTCGATTGCAAGTTTTTTTTAAATCTAGTCTCGATTTTGCATTATCCTTACTCTTCCCAAGAACACTCACAATCGTATTAAAATGTTGTCGAATATATTCTTTTCAATGTGCATGACATATAAGTTGTGCCTAATAAGATTCGTCTTTCAGTAAGGTAGGTTCCATAAAATGTTTTGTTTCCTCCATCCTGAATACTTAGAAATCTTATTTTTCACCTCAGTGGATCTGTTTTTAGTTTCTTTCATCAGTCCCAATGTTTCGATTACACTCAAAAATCTTTCTCCGGATTTAATTGGCAACGATCCTTTCCGATAAGTTGGTTCACATCTGAAGCCAGTCTTGTCACTTCTTAAATTAGAACCACGCGCTAGAAAGCAATCAAACTAAGAAGTTTTTCCACCATACTTTAATTGGAATGCATCGGTGTCATCGAAGTAATACAAACAAACTCTCTTGCCATGTGTGCTCTAACCAGATAACATACCATAAGCAGAGAAGTTGCTAACAGTCCACATAAGCGCAGCTGGAGTTGGAAGTTCATTTTGGTATGTTGTCTGGTTAGAGCACACATGGCAAGAGAGCTTGTTCGTATTGTTTGGATGATACTAATGCATTCCAATTTTGAGATTTCAATACTGGTTTGAAGTGCAATGAGTCATTTTGAGAAAGTTCCCTTGTTTCTCTATAATTCTTTTGCATTTTTTTTGTTTAAACCATCTTATGATAAACGTTGAACTTTTTGAGAATAACGTTACTCTCTTTTGTTAAATTGTTTGAAATTCGAGAAATGAATTCAACCTCGTTTTAATGTGAGATTTTGACAAAAATTTGGGTGTAAAAATATGGATTTTTTATTTGGCTTTCGTTTTACAAAATAAACCCGATTGAGTTGAGCGAAATAATTATTGTGGTTTCAAATATGTTTTAGCTTTAAAAAGCCAAAACTTTAAACTTAAGCTTAAAATTGATATAATATAGATGGAATGAAAAGTATTGTGAAGCTTAAGTCTCTTTTATAATTAAAATAAAGTTTTATTAATTCAATGAGCTTACGCGTTAAGTGAAACATCAAAATGAAGAGTTTTAATCTATTTTCTAAAAACATAAACTTAACTTATTCAAATTATGAATTTCTAATTAAAATATGTGATTTGTGGTTTTAAATTGGACTTGACTTTTATTTAGTGGTATGGACCATTTTTTCGTTGTTTTAGTTGACTTGAATCGTTTAAGTTGAAAAATCAATCTTTATGGATTTTTCCTTGTTTTTGCTTCGATGTATTCTTATTTTACTCAAATCGTTGGTTTTGATTTGAAGTGTTAATTATTGATTTTAAAGTCACGAGCGGTTTAAGTTGGAAGTAAGGAGTAGTGGTTGGGTAGTGTCGAACCCTTGGAAAGCCATTTATTTGAGTCAAATGAATTTAGAAAAGTTTCCAACACAAATGCCTATGTGAATAACTATAAATTTATTTTACTAGCACGTGAAAGTAAGCTATGTTACTTGAAAATTATAATTAGTAGATTCATGAGTCAAGGAACAATGCTTTTATTTAGCAAGCGGTCCTTAAAAAATTAAATATAGTCTAAATGATTTTGTTGTACCTATAATGAATGTAGATACGCAAGACTCAATTAGGCTCTTTGAATGATCAATTTGACGTAGTGATTTATGTGCTTGTATTGTAAGTAAACCAGTAAGAAATTCAATATTAATTCTTTTCATTTTCTGCATATTTTGATAGAAATGATACATATCGTTGGATTATATTTCCCTACCAAGTGACCTAAGATCTAAAGTGGTCGAATTGAGTCGTTGTTTACTTGTGGGTTGAGCATCCGAGTCACGCTCGTGGCTCCTAGACGAGGCTGAATCTTATAAGTGAGCATCTGCCATGTGTCGTGGCTCCTCACAAGACTTCAAGGATTACATTGCAGCTAAGCATCCGGTTACTATTGTGGCTCTCTTTGGAATTTTCTCGGGCTGCAGCTCAAATGAGCTGATAGTGCCAAACAGATTAGGTGCGATTGAAGTGGACTTGGTCCCACCATACCAGTATTTGACGCTTACCTATAGTCAAGCAGGTTTGAGCTCACGTGCAGAGTGGCAAGACCACTTAAGCGCATATCTTTTGCTTCTGGGTCACTTGGTTTCAATGGTTAACCATTATAGTATGCCTATCATGAAATTTATTGTTCTTTTCAACTTCGCTTCTTTCCGGCATGATTTATGGACTTGTTTATTGTTTAATCTGAATTTTTGTTAAACTTCTTCTAGATTTACTCACCGAAAATGTCTCTGTTTTTGTGACAATTGCAATATCAGAGCTTAAGAACATTGATGTGTGACATACATAGGTCATTTGATGTATCTATGTTACATTTATTTTATTTTATAAACATATATGTGGGTTGAGATATATGTGTATTTCCCCTCATCACTATAATTTGTACATTGTAAATGTTGTACGAGGTTTCCACATACTAGTTTCCTCACCTAGAATTCGTTGTATGTTTAATTTATTTGTTATAGAGTTTTTATCGCATTTAAATTTTGCTACATATGATTTCATATATATACTCTATTGTGTAGGCCTTTTTTAAATCCGCACTAGTTTACCTTGGGTTAATGGAGGCCCAGTGTCGGGCAGTGCCCAATTTGTAGGGTTGGGGTCGTCACATCACACCCCAACCATAGTAGCTGACTTGTCGTGTCTATCATTTCACACAACTTTTGCAAATAAGGATTTGGAGGTTATTTCGCATTACACCAGTTGAAACTCGAACCTGCCAAGTCGTGCACCATCTTGTGATACGATGTACAATAATCGGCTACATGTATCTCTTCGTGGTCATCATATCTCATCGTATTGCTACGTTCTTCATGTACATATTGAGTGTACCAATATTCTTCCTCCCCATGTTTCGACCAATAGTGATATCCTAGAACGAATCCTCAACAAAGTATATGACATTCTACGATGTCCAGGTCATAGTAGGAACGATTATGACACTTTGTATGGTTGCGCGGACACTGAGTCTGTGACGGCCCCTTCTCTAATCTAGGGCACCACCAGGCCTAATCCCATCATTAATCCTCAATCACAATTAGGTAGGACTTAACAACGTATTAGTCAGATTTTAGTCATATTTTCCTCAATGAACATGTCCATGATAAAGAACATACAACTCCTATTATTATAAGATTTTCAGAGCCGATTTAAACTTTTAAACAATTATTAAAATAACACAAATATTAATGATTTAATGGAAGCAATTAAATACAAATCCTAAGTGTGAGAAACTAGGAAAGCATGATTACATGTGTAAATATATATCAAAATGGTGATAACCAGTGTAACAAACATGTGTTGGGTCGAGGAACTAACACTCAACCCAGACAAATGTACAACCCAAATGTATTTGAAAGACGTAATGTACTTAATACAATTAAACATCAAAACCTACAAAGTCAGGACTCGATGCACGCTACAAGCTCAGAGGTAGTCGCCAACCTTCTTCGTAACGGGCATGCTAGTCGTCGGATTTTCACCTATCGTCATAAAAAAGACGGTGAGTACAGTAAAGTAAAAAGTAACATCTGGATATTCTCATCGGCATTTCCAAATGTACAAAAGGTATTTAAAAGCATAAAGAGAGCAAAGAAATGTTGAAACTGAAATATGCCAGTAAATACCAAAGCCAAACAAGTGAAACTGACACTAGGCTAAGTAATGATGAGCTAGGTCTGATCGCCCATGAGCTACGTCACTTCGACCTTTAAGGCCACTTAAAAAGGATATGCGTATTATCGTACAGTCTGGTATTCATTTTTCGACGAACCAAGGGACTATAACCCCATGTGTAATGCGATAATAGTGGCGAGTGTCGACTTTTACAGGGAATCTAACCATGCGTGTCGCTCATCTCAATAGAGTGCAATGGACCCTAGACACTATGACTACTTTACATTCACAAAGAAACATCATTAAGAACTATAAAGTAAAGTTATTGCTTACAAAAGCACTATAAGTAAGAATACAAGTCCATATCAAATTCATCATTACAACTATCCTAATAGCATGTTATCCAACTCTTAAATCAATTCATAAACATCCAACAAGTACAATGGACAAGAATATAGTCAATAAATCAATTCAAGGAATGATATCATGACCAAAACAACTCACTAAGTGAGTAGAATCAACCAAAATTTATGATATCAGATCACAAGGCACATACTAGTCAAAATAAACCATAGAACAATGATATATTGGAAATGAAATGTAGAAAAGAAGCTCAGCATATTTACTTACATAGCACGTAAAGTCCCTAAGTTAATCTAGCCTCTCATGTAATGGCCCGCCCTAATTAATCCTAATTAATTGATTAATCACAAATTATAATCTTAAGCGCGGACCCCCGTAGACGCCGAGAAAAAGTCCAGGGTTGACGAGGTAATTTTGGTTATTTTTGTGTGACACGTGTTAATTCATTGTATTAATATTAAATATTTATGTGGCACTAGCGTTAGGATTTTTATTTGGTCGTGTTGTGCGAGTATAGTTACAAGAGTGTGGGACACTGCGGGGTGCGTGTAACGCGAGTGCATGAGTAGTCAGGGTTTAGAAGTAACAACACCTATCAATTCACCCTTTACATCACATATCACATCACCATCACATCACTTTCTGTCTCATTTACGAAAAAACTTTTTTTATCACTCCTCTCTCTCTAACCGAACCATCTCTCATCTCTTCCATTTTTTCTTCTCCTTCTTCTCCAAACTCACCAAGCTTTCGTCTTACTCTCACAAATATTCCTCTCCCATGACACTCTCGGTCTTTCTCTCTCAACTCCGACATCACCGCCTCTCACGCCGACGACCTCCCAAGACCAAAGTAAATGTTGGTGGTTGTTGTTGAAATTTTTTGAGAAGTTTGAAGCTTTAATGGTCTGGTTGTAGTTGAGTTGTTAATGTTTATTGTTGTTGATGTTACAGTTGTTGTTAATATATATGTAAAGAAAAAAAATTAACCAAATGATTCTTTTCCAAAGACAAATCGTCTCTGGAAAAGAGACAATTTAGGTGAGGATGGGTCGGGCCGAGTTGTCCTAAACCCGACTTGGTTGGGCAGATGCGAGCCTGACCCTGTCTAGGGCCCCACCCATATTAAATAGTAATTTTATTTTTAAAATAATTTAAATATAATAAATAAAATAAATTGCAAAAAAATAAGAAAAATAGGTAGAGAATTATGAAAAAACTCAAAAAATCAGAGATAATAGGAAAAATTGGGAAAATGATAGAAAATAGTTTCGAGACATTTCAGGCATTTGACACCTTGGTGTGACTTGAAAAGCGTGCCCCAACTAAAATTCAGACACCGGAGAATTAGAAAACTAGTTGGGTGTCAGGCGCGCAATTCAAGGCGTGAGAGCGAATTTTTCATAGCGATTTCACGAGCGTCGAGGCGTAAGCGGGACATTTTAGAAGGATATTGGTGATTGCTTGAGGTAAGTAACCCACGAGAAAGTCAGCTTAGAATTTACTTATTTCCTTCGTAAATTTATTTATTTCACATTATTTTTCGCTAGTTCGGCTTGCACGTTTACTCTATTCCCGTGTATGTCTGTATATGGTCGAAGGGACAGTAAAACCCCTGTTCGGCTCTCTCATTAATGACGATCTGATTGTTGCTACGATGTTGGTCATGCCTTAGACTACGCCTGGGACTTCTCTTCGCGAGTCGATGATCTCAAGAGTGAGTTAACGTGAGGCTCGTCTTTGTTACAAAGTTCCTCTCCTTTGAGGCGTTGGGCAGAAGTCGCTCTTCCGACCAACAGAGTTCCTCATGTCGACCTTGAAGAAGAGGTAGGGATTGCCTTGCCTCCAGGGCCTTCTCGGTTTAGTATTTGCATCCCAGGGCTCGACGACTATCACTACACTCGTGTTCCATATTATTGATTATCGTAGCGGCTTATATTCATGCTTTACGCTTTCATTTATTTACTTTATCTGCATGAGTTTTAGCCGTTCTTCTTGGATTTCCTGTGAATACTAACTGAATTTCTTTAGTATTTACTCATTGGAACTTGTCATTGTTGTTGTTAGCAAGTTGCAAATTATACGGCGAGCAGGATCTTAAGAACCACGGTAGCTTGACGTGTAGGTGTATGTATTTATGTATATAATACTTTTTTGGGATCATTTTGGGAGACTTATTACCTAATAAATGTATATTGACATGTACTATATGTTTTGTCACATTTATTAATATACATGATATTTTTTTGCCCTTTTTCCACCCCATAGGTCCGTTAAGCAATGCAAAACTCGTTTACATTACTTATTTGCATATAATTAAGACTTCCGCTACTAAGATAATTTAAATGAATAAAAACTAATAAGTTAAGTTGTAAAATCTTATAACTTAGTATATTTCGAGAAAATAATCATTTAAATATTGGAATTGACTAAGTTGAGGTATTAGATGGTTAGTTCGCATGCCGCCATGGTTTGCAGGTGACGTGGCATAACCTGGTGTCATGTTCGGCGATGTGGCGATGTTTGGTTTGCCTGGTCATTACAGTTGGTATCAGAGCCTAGGTTTAGGTGAACCTAGGGGAAAGTTTAATATAACTAAATTAAACTTAATAAACAAACATTAGATGTGGAAACCCGAAGACCCTGACTTAGAACCTTTAGTTAGGAAGTGTAGCACTGGGGATTATATACGTGTTATGTCTTTATTATACTATGTATCTACATGTATTACAAGTTTTAATCTGACATGTGAATATCGTTACATACGTTAATGGATAACAGTCGATTGCAACTGCGTTGGTGGCATGATGAGTGATACTACGCCTGTAGTTATTCTTGATCCAACTCTTCGTAAGATTATTATTACTAATGATCGACAACCGACAGAGTTACGCACATTCCTCAAAGCTCAAATAACTAGGTGATGCAACTAGAGATGCACATGGTGATTGAGGCAAATGCGACAAAGTAGAGGACTCGTACAATGATACCTACACCTTTACCAGGGACAATATCGATCGATCGGAGTATTGAGGCAGTGAAGAGGGATGAATGGAGACGAGATTAGAGTTTAAGGAATAGAACGCCATAGTTAAGACAATAACTCAATAATTTTCAGTGCGACCATGAGGGACACAAGAAGAAAAAGTGTTAGTATAGGCCAACGACTTTGACTTCAGCACTACCACAGAGTAGTTAGATGACATCACTAGGGGAGAAACAACTAATTAATTGATTTAGATGCGAGCAACTGAGAAATTAAAATAATAAATGTCTACAGAAGCTCAATTGTGTTAGTTGCAACAATATCGATACTAGCACTGTCGTTATATTTTAAAGCCCCCAGTTCGAGAGGCGTCTGGATACTACGTTAAGGACAAGATTTAACTATTAGTTCAGTTCATAAATGTCTAGAGATGGTGAAATTATATCATTTTATACCTAGCTGCACGATAAGCGAGTTAGGACTCGACCATATTTTGAGTCAGCACATACCTTATTCTCGACATGTCATCCAAAAGTAAGGTATTTTCTAATCAAATTTATGAAGGATGCCTATTTTAGGTTCACAAACGATAATTGTCAAGAAGGATTTCATAAGCCAAGACTTCCGAGCTTAATGCGATACCAAATTAGTTATTGCAAAGATTAAGGAAGGATAGTAAAAAAAGTCTAAAAATATTCATGGAGTTATAGACTATCACACCTCAAGATCTCGCGAGACTAGGATGTGTGACAATTACTTCATGCATACCACGAGTTGTGAGTTGAGAAATTCTTCTGGTTTGAACATCATTTAGAAAATGACATATGTAAAACATGAAGGACTTTGCCTGAGTTGACATGTACATGGTGTATAGTATGATAGCTGGCCTTTAAGAGTGGGGTTTAACTTATATAAAATCATACAGGATAACTACAAAATGATATTTAACTTAGACAACAGTGCAGATTTTAGATATCGTTAGGTCGAAGATCAAGAACAGGTAAAGGACGTGAGACAAATAGGTTTGCGGTGGAATCTATGGAAGCGTATAGTGTTGAGATGACTCGGAACTATAGGACGGCAAGTACGGACTCCTTTAGCTCTAGCCAGAGCACTGGAGTAGTTTGGTAGGAATAGCAACCCGAGTAACTCCACTATAGTGCCGAGATTTTTTAGCGGTATGTTACGTTGGTAGTGGCCCCATTGCCACCTCTTGGACAGAGAACAAATTAATAGTGCAAGCCAAGATAGAGTCTGCAAATATATTAGAGGTCAAAAATGACCTCAAGCTAACCTCAGGAACAAGTTGTTCCTAATTTCTCACATAACTCTAAATGACTCAGCCACGAGAAATTTCGCACTTTAGATCAGTTCGACGCAAAAGAATACTCACATAAAGTTTTAGAAATAAGATGTGAAAAGGCTTAATAGCTCGTAGGTTAGGATTGAACTAAGTCGTGCAAGTTACTAGTTCCGAGGGTTAAAAGGTTTGAGTTACGTGACAAAGCAAGAAAAGTTATAGGGGATGTATTATGATTAGGGTCTTAAACAGTTAGTTTAGACTCGCCACGACAAAAGAATATGATTCTTTAAGTTTTAGTCAGTCGTGTGTTTCGACTAGTCCATGTGAAGCTTAGAAGATCTGAGCAAGACCTACCAAGCCGACCCAGAAAGAGTTGGACTTCATTAAGTCCAACCAGATAAAGGGATGTCACACCAAGAGAATAACGTAAAACCTAACTCCAAGATAAGAATTTATCGCGATTAAAAATAAAGATTTAATCATTTTGCCGATAAATTAAGGACTCTAAACACAAATTAAAGATGAAAATTTATGGTTTTAACTCAGGATGTCCAAAAGAAGACTTTAAGAGACAAAATTAGAGTTACTATGATGACTTTTGAAGTAAGAAATAGGTCTGACATCCTAACATGAAATAGAAGAGGCGTATTGTTTATAGATCAAGAAGTTATACATGCACGACTCTTCAGAGAATCAAGGGAATCAAGGGTCGACCTTATCTTATGAGTAGTTCCTCTCTTTAAGTCTTAGTACACGCGAGACACAACCTAGTTAGGTATACGTTGCGAAGAGGTAGGATGATACAATACGTGACTTATAAATGAGAACGTGATTTATGACAGACGTAGCCGCAGAATTGTTAGGACAGTGTTACCGCCTAGGCGTACATATGTGCCGAGGGAATAACACGATTATGTTTCTATTTAATGCATAGTTGGAGTCGATTACGGGCATTTGATAGCAACGCAGTTTGTTGACTCGAGATTCATATGACAAGAGTTTAAGTACCCAAACATGTTTGATTTTATGTCAACTACGAATCTCATTTAAGATTATGTCTGCGATGAAACACTTTAGGAACAACATTGTCATAATGTGCTATAGAATCAGGCAGAAGTTTTGAAAGTACGACTAGAGAAGTCGATGCTATAAGGAAGATACGAGGCCACGTGTTTTCGACCATATTTGAGAATATATAACTCACTTTCATATGAGGTTAAACATATGAGTTTCGAGTGTACTTCGATGGTTAATTGTGTTTGTTCA
This sequence comes from Stephania yunnanensis, assembly GCA_039657365.1. Classification (NCBI taxonomy): domain Eukaryota; kingdom Viridiplantae; phylum Streptophyta; class Magnoliopsida; order Ranunculales; family Menispermaceae; genus Stephania; species Stephania yunnanensis. The sequence continues at coordinate 49,897,576 of CM077583.1, read as the reverse complement.
GCACCGTAAAAGAGTTTTGAACACCTTAAAGGTGATAATAAAATGAAACAATAAAGAAATGTCTGATAATATTTTCGTTACAATCAAGTAACTTAACAGGTTTTAGGGTAGGACATGAGCCGAGATGGTAGGATGCAGGGTTGTTACCAGAGATGACATGAGAGCGAAGGTGTCGTCGTGGAAGTTTTATTCTCGTATCAGTTTGGCAAGCACATTTATCTCGATAAAATATGATAACCTCCAGATTCGGACACAAAGGTTAGTGTATATGTACAGGGTGCCCAATTGTAGTCAAGTGACATGTGAAAAGAGTATGATTTATGTGAGCGCTTAAAACGAGATTTACCACTCACGGATTGGTCAGAAATTTTTAAGGTTTTGTAGTAATGACTAGATAAAAGTCTTATACGATATCAAATAATGTCGACAAGTTAAGTCAGGATAGTGTCTCGAGATGCGCAGGGTCACACAGGTAGGATCATACACTTACGTCGATGTTTTAGATAGTTAAGCAAACGTGAAAGAAATACTCGAATAATTACCTAGGTAGACCACTAGTCTACTTGAAGGTTTCTCTCTTGAAGGGTTACAAGAGATTCGAGATCAAAGGAAAACATGCACCGAGATTCATCGGGCCGTTTCAAGTAGTCCGTCGAGTTGGAAATGTCACTTTTTAGTTGAGATGGCTGAGCCAATTAGCAAGGGTTTGTGTGTTTTCCACATTTCTAATTTAAAGTTGGTCAGATCAATCCTAAGACCGATGATTAATATAACTAGGATCGAGGTCATACCAGATATGACATACGAGGAGCACTCCATTGAGATAATGGATCATAAGGTACAGACTCTAAGGAGAAAAAATATATCGCTAGTACCCATTCGGTGGCAGTACCATAAGAACGGTGTGTCACCTGGAGAGGTAGTGTACCATGCAGGAGTGATACCTCTAGCTAGTTGTTATAAGGTAATGGTTTAACATAAATTCAAACTTTCGGGATAAAATTCTTTTTAGTTAGGAAAATTGTAACGGCTTGCCCATTAATCCTAATTAATTGATTAATCACAAATTATGACCCTAAGCTTGGACCCACCTGGATGTTGCGAAAAGTCCAGGGCACGCTTAAAGATGTAATTTTGGTTATTTTTTGTGTAACACGTGTTATTAATATTAAATATTTACGTGGCACTAGCGTTAGGATTTTTATTCGGTTGTGTTGCGCGCGTATAGTTACTAGAGTGTGGGACATTGTGGGGTGCGCGTCGCGAGTGTATGATTAGTCAGGGTTTAGCAGTCACATCACTATCACATCACCCTTTACATCACATACCACATCACCATCACATCACTTTCTCTCTCATCTACAAAAAAACTCTCTTTATCACTCCTCTCTCTCTCTAACCGAACCATCTATCATCTCTTACATTTTTTCTTCTCCTTCTTCTCTAAACTTATCGAGCTTTCATCTCACTCTCACAAATTTTCCTCTCCCACGACACTCTCTCAGTCTTTCTCTCTCGGCTCTAGCATCACCGCCACTCACACCAGGTGACCTCCCAAGGCCGAGTTAAGTGTTGGTTGTTGTTATTAAGATTTTTAGAGAAGTTTGAAGCTTTAATGGTGTGGTTGTAGTTGAATTGTTAATGTTATAGTTTTTGTTAATATATATAATGAAAAAAAAATAACCAAACGTCTCTTTTCTAGAGACAAATTGTCTTTGGAAAAAATATGATTTGGGTGAGGATCGGCTTGGCGGCGAAGTTTGGCCCAACCCTGGCCCGACCCGGTTGGGTTAGGCTTAACCGGTCCCAGGGCACCATCCATATTAAATAGTAATTTATTTTTAAAATAACTTAAATATGATTTTAAATAAAATAAATTACATAAAAATAAGATAAATAGGTAGATAATTATGAAAAAATTCAAAAAAACAGATAAAATAAGAAAAATAGAAAAAGGATAGAAAATAGGTTTCGAGACTTTTCGGGCATTTGACACTCTGGTGTTACTTGAAAAGTGTGCCACAACCTAAATTTGGAATACAATAACAACAACATAGCCTCAGTCCCAAATTAACTGGGGTCGGCTACATGGATCAAACTTTTCCATTGTGCTCGATTAAGTGCAATTGATAGTGAGCTTTGCAAACCATTCAAATCCCTCTTAATTAATGCATCCCATGTTAACTTTGGTCTGCCCCTATCTCGTCGAATTTCTACGGTTTCTATTGAGTCAAGTTTTCTAGTTGGGGCATTTGTAGGAACCTAAATTTGGAATAAGATTCTAAATTTTGAGTTTCATTCTAAAATCATTAAATGGGACACTAAAACATATTAAAATGATAAAATTGGACACTAGGGAATTAGAAAACTAGTCGGATGTCGAACGTGCAGTTCGAGGTGCGAGAGCTGGTTTTCGAGCAATTTCACGAGCGTCGAGGCGTGAGCGGAACATTTTGGAAAGATATTTGCGATTGCTTAAGGTAGGTAAACCCATGAGAATTCAGCTTAGAATTTACTTGTTTTTTTCGTAAATTTATTTATTTCACATTACTTTCGCCAATTCGGCTTGCATGTTTACTCTATTCCCGCGTGTATCTATTTATGGTCGAAAGGCCGGTATGACCCCTTTCCGGCTCTCTCGTCGATGACGATCCATTTTTTGCTATGGTGTTGGTCATGCCTTAGACTACGCGTGAGATTTCCCTCTACGAGTCGATGATCTCAAGAGTGAGTTGACATGAGGCTCGCCTCTGTCCAGAGTTCCTCTACTTTGAGGCATTGGCGGAAGTCTACCTTCCAACCAATAGAGTTCCCCATTTCGACCATGAAGAGGAGGCAAGGATTGTCTTGCCTTCAGGCCCTTCTCGGTTTAGTATTTGCATCTTAGGGCTCAACGGCTATACACTACACTCGCATTCCGTATTATTGATTATCGTAGCGACTTATATTCATGTTTTACACTTTCGTTTATTTACTTTATCTGCATGAAGTGTAGTCGTTCTTCTTGAATTTCATGTGACTATTAACTAAATTTCTCTGGGATTTACTCACTGGAACTTGTCATTATTGTTGGTGGTAAGTTGCGGATTATACGGCGAGCGGGATGTAAAGAACCATGGTAGCTTCACATGTAAATGTATGTATTTATGTATATAATACTTTTTTGGGATCATTTTGGGAGACTTATTACTTGATACATGTATATTGACACATATTATATCTTGTTGTCGCATTTATTAATATACATGGTATCTTTTTGTCGGGTTTCCACCCCATAGGTTTGTTAAGTAATGCGAAACTCGTTTACATTAGTTATTTGCATATAATTAAGACTTTCTCTACTAAAATAAGTTAAATGAATAATAACTAATAAGTTAAGTTGTAAAATCTTATAATTTTTATATTTTGAGAAAATAATCATTTAAATATCAAAATTGACTAAGTTGGGGTATTAGATAGTTAGTTCTCGGGTCGTCATGGATAGGTGTGCAAGTGACGTGGCATAACGTGGTGATGTGTCCGGCAACGTGGTGGTGCCCGATTTGCCTCGAGATTTGAGGTCATCGCATCCCAACAACTCATAACGCGTACCCGAACTCCCGAAACTCTCTTCTAAGTTATCGAGGTTAATTAGGGTGCTTTAGGACTTGTACAAGCTATTAGAGTTGGTTTAAATGATTACACATTCGAGTTTTTAAGATCAGCCCCATTAATAATTTGGACATTTTTAGTGCAACAACTTGTGAGTTGATTTTAATTACCAAAACGTTAAAATCATGCATTGTAGTAAAAAGTGAAGTTTTTAGAACTATGTCTTAGTTTTCACAACTATAAGCTTTGCGCAATTTCGATAAAAATCGAAGCAGATATGAGAGTTTTACCATAATGGCTCAAAACAGTTTTAGTTTTCGACCAGCAACTTTGAAAAATTCATTTTTTCTAAATCATAGCTTGAAAACTCATTATTTTTTATCGAAACTCACAAATATATTGTAGAATATCTACTAAAAGATGAGCTCTATCCAATAATAACTAATGAAGTTATGCTCAAAACAATGTGACATTAACAAAATTGTGAACCTCGAAATTGTAGATTCATCACCAACATTGCAGAAGATTTTTAGACATGAAAACATTCAAATTTCAAAATCTTTCAGTAAGAAATAGTTGTTCCTCTTTGAGTTAGCTTTCAAATGTCACTACAATGAGTCCATTTCAATTTAATATGAGGAAGTTATGACCAAAACACATAAAACCGATTCATAACAACGACATAGAATTTCCAATTTTACTTTACAATTTCAAAAATTTATAACTTTTTGATTTCAAAATCAAATTAAGAATTTCTTAACAACTGGATTATCAGCTTGAAATGAGGAGTCCAAATGTATAAATTAGTTTCAAAGACTCAAATATCTACCCTCTGAAAATGATCAAAAACTCCAACTAATTTCAACCTTGAAACCTAAAACTCATAATTTTTACCAAAATTTCACAAAATAGTTATGTAGATTGATTTATCTAGTCGTAGATATTCCTAAACTTGTTCTAACACTCTTCAATCATCCTAAATTTCCCATAAAGTTTGTTGATTTCCTCTCCATAATTATTTTCTTCTTTTTGATTGAAATGCAAATGATTTGCATGAAAAATCAATTATCTCCTTTATATATAATGGTGAAACCCATTTTTCACCATTAATATTGATCTACACACTCATCTCTAGGAAAATCTAATGGCATATATCCATCTTACAATCCACTAACTTACACACTAACGCATCTTTTCTAGTACATTCTTTAACTCAATTTGCCTTGTGATGATGTCTACGCGTATCTCGAGGTATATCAATGTTTATTGTTTTATTTTTTTAACTTAAGCCACATTTATGTAAATTGAACTACATGCACATTAAATTAGCTATTTTAATTCACATTAACCTAAATTAAGACTTACCACATCACTGTCTACCCTGGTCCCACGCTGACGCGTATCTTGAGGCACGTCCTCACTCACTTCTCGGCATCTATATATAGTAGAAGTGACTTAATAAGTCTACACAAATACATTACACTAAGAATACACCACAACAAGACTAAAATGTACCTTGGCCACATGCCTCGATCAGCACACGTATCTCGAAGTGGGTCCCACGTCACAGGTCGATGACCATGATTACATGAATAATTAAGATTAGAAATTTGGGTCATGATAGAATCTTCCCCTTAGTAGCGAATGTCCTACAGTGCATCTTAGTGTATGTTATGAACTCGTTTATGCCGTTAAGGAACTCGCGTCGAGTATACTGTATACCCATTTTTGATACTGCTATACATCCATTCTCGGTTAGTAGACATTTCGATCCTAAGTTTTTTAGCCGGTCAGTGGATAAATTTTATCAATTCTTATTAATGAAGTATATAAATTATTATATTTTCTATTATTTTTATAATTTATCCAAATATTCATCAATTCCTAATATATAGTCTCGAGATTTTAAATATAGCTACCTAGTAAATGACAATCGCAATTAATAAACAATATAAGAATGAGCAATGACTCAGTAAGATATCATTTTTCATTGAAATGCATAACCAAATAATAAGTTAAATAATGTACACATTTATTAACTTGATGTATTAATCAATTATCTAAGTGTCAAGTTTAAAAATTGTTCCTTTGAAAATAAAATTAGTGGATTTATACACTAATAAGATTTCAATCTCATTCCGAAAAAATGATTTAGTTTTATCCCTCAAAACATTACCTAAATGTCAAGTTTATAACTTTTCCTTTTGATTTGTGTATATGATGCATATGATTTGTGTAAGGACTTAATATAGAGGTAGAGGTCATGAGTTTAATTTTTGGCAGCTATATTATATTCTCTTTATTTCTTTTGAGTTATTTGGTTAGGGCACTCACTACCTTTTATAGGATTATTGAATCAAAGTATGGATAGACTAGAAAAAGGTTCGAATAACACTAAAAATTGGAATAAAGGTTCAAACACTAAAAAAGAATTTGATTAAGGGGAATGTATGAGTTTGATCCACATAGCTAATTTATAATTTTGGAATGAGGTCTATTATATATAATCAATAATCATCATATGATTGTAATATTCCTATGATATAAACATGCTTAATTCACTCTAAAGGTTGATCCTCTCAGTATAATTTACTACATCATTTTGAATTGAGTTATGAGTCCCTCACCACTCGAGCCAACTAGCAGTTAATATAAATTTATATATATCAAGTAAGATTAATTTAGTTAGTTTTTTTTCTTTTTTTTATAAAATGGTAAACATCTCGATGTGATTACTTGTTATGTTTTAATTACTCTCCATATACTTTAAGCTATTTTAAAGATTAGGGAGAGTGCAAGAGAAGAAAACCATATAAATTTAGTGATTTATTGCAAATTGATTATGTGCAAGGCCAGATTTTGTGTGATTCAACTCAAGTGATTAGAGATCTAGTGTAATTGAGGAAGAAACCATCAAATTCAGAATAGTTATGACTGAAAATTCGGGTGAACAAGTGTGAGTGATAAGTTTCTAATTTTATTTATGATTTTTGGTAGAAATGAAGGGAAATGGGTAGAGTACGCTAAGAATTATATATATACATATATGAATTGTATATATAGGTATTTATTGTAAAGATAACTTAACTAAATATTATATTTTCTCAAATCAACAACATATATCGAATCAACAACATATATCAAATCTACAACAAATGAAGGATAATGTCACGACCCAAATTTATAATCTCGTTTTTATCCATAATCAGGATCACCGACCCATGACGTGTGACCTGTATCGTGATACGCACACTGACCGAGGCACATGATTGAAGTATATTCAGTTTTTTTGTGGTGTTTTACTTAGTGTATTGTATATTGATCACGTGTCATGCGTGCCAAATATAACCCGCAATCGAGTTACCAACCACAAGAGTGTAGTAGTGGTAAATACGGGGTCGAATCCACAGGACTTGAATTTACTCCAAGTTAACTAAAAATTGGGGTTTTAGAAAGTTCAATGAAATAATTAATTAAACTAGCATAAATAAAAAGTTCGCAAAAATAATATCAATGAGAAGAAATCACCTAAGTCTACGGTTCCACGAGCAAGAATCAAGATTCAATGGCATTTAATGGTCATCGATCATCCCAAAATTTTATTAATTCAATTTCTCCTAGATTAGCTATGAGAAATTGACGTCCGCCAGAAATTCCTCATTCCCCTAATCTCGATAGTCAAGACGTCTGCCACTAACTATTTCCCTAATTAATGTATAACCTTACACATCCGCCAATCAAGTTTAACATACTAACTGCAGTAATTTGGGTCTATAGGAACACTAATCCTAAATAATCAGATTACATCTACTCCCGATTTAACTTAGATTCAATTGTTGTACACTCAAGAATCGAAAGGGCTTGACGGCAAATGAGTGAGTGTTTGTCACTTTATTGGTCCAAAAACACAATTACACGGATACTAAAGGTTCAAATAATTGTAGATTGTCCACCTAAAAGCATGCACTGGTCATATACACACCTTAGATTTAAACCATATTCATTAAAATCAACAACAATGAAATATGTGAATTTAAATTAAGTTAAATTAAAATAATAGATCTCATATAGTATTTTCCATGAATCTTGAATCTCACTTGTTTCCCCTTCGACCCAGGCGAAGGTTGGTCTAGCCGGACATCATCTCTACAATCTCCAAGTATGAGAATTGTGTATGGCGGCTCCAATGTGTTCTCCCCGTATGAATACCCTAGTTCCTACTAAAAATTGCTCTCTGGAGGTGGGAGAAACTAATTTTGGAGGTTGGTTTCGTAACAAGTGCACCGAGGAGCATCGTAGGGCTATTTTTGGCTTGAAAATATGTGTCTGCCACGTGTCGCTGCGTCATTGGTTGGTTTGCTGCCACATGCTGAGGTGTCAGCGTCTGATTGGCCGAAAGCGCTGTCGATGACGCGCTATTATGCTGTGAGAGAGCGACATGGCACCGTTTGATTGGCTGAGAAAGGGGTTAATGACACTGTGCATGGGTGATTGTGCTCCACATGGCATCCAAGAGGTGGAGAGAAAAGTCGCGCGAGTTCGACGAAAATATGAGAGTTTGTGCGGACACGCATCTCGAGGCATATCGATGGAGGCTAAAGCGAGAAGAATAGACGGACGTGACGTGTAGTGTGATGGTGACTTGTGGCGCTCCTTGATTGGAGAAATTTGTGTGTTAATGATACGTGGCGGCTTCTGATTAGTGGAGCCGGCTCCTTGCTTCTAAGCCGGCGGTGTGAGTATGATGTGGCGCTCTCCCATTGGTTGAACCGGTTGTGATGACATGCTTGGAGAGGGTGAAAATGCGCCACGTGGCAGGTGTTAATGAGAATCGCTGACGTGGTGACTCCTAATTGGTTGAAATATGATGTCTCCAATTCTACCCACCGAGCAATGCGTAACTCGAGGCAAACTGTCCGACATCCGATCACTACATGTAAATACTCCATTTTGAGTATTTTCCCGCCACAAATTCAACCGCACACTCAGTTTCACCTGAAAATGATCAATAAATATAATTAATATATAATTTAGAGACTTTCCATATTTAAATATGCTAAAACAAACTACCAAATATATATAAATATTGACTTATCATATATGTGTTGACTAATTAAGTAAATTTTACTTATTATTAATTGGCATCAAGGCGAGAGCGGGGACATGCCTCGAGACACGTGCCAATGTGGGACCGAGTGGAGAGTTGTAGGTGAGTCATTTAAATTATCATACATGTTAATGGACCCATTTTTAGTGTTTACATAAGTTAAATGGAGTACATATTGTAAATCAAATAGAAAGGCCTAAAGTTGATGACAAAAGTTCTAAACACATAGACCAACTTCAGGATACGTATCACTAACTATCACAAGAAAACTTGGTGTCCATTATTGTGTTAGTGAGCTGAATTTTAGTGGGGTTAGGAGTCATTTTAGGCCAGGTGATCATCATAGAGATGTGGGTGTGTGTTAAAGATGAAAAGCAAAGTATATAAATAAACCCTTATAGGGCTGTCTCCATTTGCATGACTTCAACAAGAGAAAAAAGTCAGAGTTCATAGCGCATAAGTTGCTGGGGATTTAGGATTTGATCAACAAGAGAGTGAAGTTCAATCAAGCAAAAAGAAATTAAGTCTACAAATTCTAGCAATAACCCTAGGTAAACAATCTTCACTTGGTAGTTTCGATTTCTAGTCAATTAGATTGTGTAATCAAAGGGGTTTATGTCTACAAATGAATTTAAAGCTTCACAAAAGTTTTTTTAACTTACTTGAGTCCCTTTTTATATTTCAAAGCCCAATTTTTAAGTCTTTCGAGTTTGGCCACAAAAATTGGGGTTTTTCTTATGATTCTGATTTTCTAGAATTCGGTTGTCAAGATGAGTTTGTTTTTGAAATCAAATGCTAAATTTGGATTCTAAATTTCGTTCTAATAATTCTGCTATAAAGAAGTTTCTAATTTGGTTTTGAAAATCAAAAGTTATGCCCACTTGAAGTTTTCAAGTGTTCTTAAGGTATTTGATGAAATACATGCTTAAAATAGTGTAATTTATGATGAATGTATGATTAATCATGAAGTCTCTGCCCTTTATTGATGTTTGAAGGATGTTATGGACCCTTGGCAGAGGTAAGCGAGGGGGGCGAAGGAAAAGGACATTTCAACGCATTTAGCGCGCTAGAGAGAACACATAACGCGCTATCCAGGCACTAAAAATTGATAAAAAAATATTTTTAATAACGTAGCTTGCGATAACTCATTTTTGACACACAGGTTATCTATTTTTACGGGTTTTTGACTTATTTTGAAGAATTAAGCCGATAATAGAGTTTTCAATAAATTTTGACTTTTGAAGTGGATTTTGGTTTTAGGAGTTAATAGAAACCGAATTGACCACAAACCAATTATATTTGAACTAATAGGATACCGAGAGTTTGAGTGAAAGTTTTGAAGCGTCGGGAGGCTAGTTTAACTAGGAAACTATTGCATAGAGTGTAAGTAAATTTGCCAAGTTATTTTTCTGTAATTTATTCTATTATTTTGAATAGTCTCACTTAACTATATTGCCTTTGAAATCAAATGCCATGACTTGTTTGCTATTCTAATCACTTTGTGAAATTATTATTCATGGTATTGTTGTGTTTTCAATCTCATAGACTCTTTTCTTGTGCCTTATGTTTTTCTTGTGGTTATATTTTGTGATTTGAGTCTCAATAGCATGCTATTATTAGTGTAGTTGTAATCAAATGAATGTGTGGACTTGTATTCTATCTTATTGTGTTCTTAAACAATTAGACGAACCTTAAATTCCTTGCGTGAGTCTCCTTGGTAATAATTAAAGTATTCCTCGTATCTAGGTCCATTTACTCAATCGAGATATGCGCAACTCATGGGGTTAGAGTCCCTGGAATGTCGGCACCTATTACTTGACATTGCGCGACACACGGGGTTAGAGTCCCTTAGGTGACAGAATGAGGTTAGAGTCCCTGGTCACACTGAGGTTAGAGTCCCTAGTCATATTATGGATTTATAGGTTAATATGACGTAGCTCATTGCCGACCGGACCTAGATCATTACTACTTAGCCTAGTGTCAGTCTCACTTGTTTAACTATGGTATTTCCTAGCATATTGTTTGATTCGGTAATTATTTGTTATTGATATGTTTTTAAATACCATTTGCTATATTTGGAATTGTGGATGAATAACTTCAAGTTTTACTTAAATTGCACATTGTGTTCACCGTCTTATTTGTGACGATGGATGCAGAGCCTTCGAGTAGCAGACCGAGAAAGAAAAAGAAGATTGGCGACTATTTATGAGCCCTTCGGTGATCTGTCACTTCTGACCTTGTAGGTTATTTTGGTGTTTTGATGTATTATACATTTTATGTCCTTCAATTACATTTTGGGGTTGTATATTAGGTTTAGCGTTTAGTTCCTCGACTTTTCATGATTATCACACTGTTTATATTCACCACTCTATTATATATCTATGTGATCATTGTTTCTTGGTTGTTATACTTAAGATTTATTATATTGCTTCCGCATAATTGTTAAGACTTCCACTAAACTTAATAAACTATAAAAAGTTTTAATTAACTTTGAAATTCAATAATAATGTGACATGTGTATTACATATCTTGAATGCGTATAACAAGGAGAATATGATACAAGGCTGACTAATACGTAGTTATGTCCTATATAGCTGAGATTATGGATTAATTACGGGATTAGGCCGGAGGTGCCCTAATTTAGGGAAAGGGATCGTCACAGGTAATGTATAAAAATTGTCTATATATATATATATATATATGAGGTACTATATTGCAACTTTTTCCAACCCTAATTGAATACATCGAATTAAAAACAAAATCATGATAAATGTGTAATTTTTTCAAGTAAAAACTCTTATTTACCGTACTTCAAAGTTGCAAACTATTCACACACTATCACAACACAATAAATTAACTCAATTCTCACACCATCTATCCACCTAAAACATGATAATCAAATCAATTTCACAAAAAATAGATTTAAAGAAGATATCCTAACTAATTTACATCAACTATCTACCTAAAACATAATAATCAATTGGCGGTGATTAAATATAATAATCAAATCAATTCACAAAAAATACATCAATCTACTAAGACAAACTAAAAATATATATATATAAAATTAACACAACACCCAACATCCAATAATTAACCATCCAACAATTAAACAAAAAATATTATCAGTAAATATTTACCACCCAATGACGGTGGCAGCGCATCGACATCGTGCGGTGATGGTGGTTGTGTATCGATCCATACCCTAGTCAGACAACACAAAATCATAAATTAGTATGAAGGATAGTTACCGTCATCCTCGGAGTAGCTCTGACGGCGGAGAGTACACCAGAGGATTGGTGACCAAAATGGTCATGGAGGCTGTGGAGGAGGATTGAATGGGGGAGAGAGTAGGAAGGAGATGGCGAGGCAACAGACTAGGGCGGAGATGGTGAGAAGACCATGGTGTCTGGTTGGTCGATCGAGTGGGGAGAGAAAAAATAGGAAATGGACCAAAGGGTGGTCGATTGAATGGGGAAACGGTAAGAGACAATAGGGCGGAGACGAGGGTGGAGTAGAGGGTTTGAGGATGTAGGATGGAATAGAGGTTTTGGGCAAAAGAGTTGAAATACAAGCATTTGGGCAAAAGGGTTGCAACTGTGAAATGGAGAAGATGATGCACATTTTTCCTTTTTTTTAATTTTCATTCTGCAACAGATCAGTGACAAAATAAGGTATAACGATGATCTGTAGTAGATCTTTCGTTGACTTTTTTTGGTCCTCGATCAAACGCCACTTGTACTAATGCAGATCTCGAGGTTTATCGCTAATGTGTCGCTGATTTTAGTGACAAATTAGTGATAACCATTGAAAGAGAATATATGGCAAGAGAATTCAGCGGCATATATGTGATAACTAACAGTCTGTCAAAAAAATTCTTTCACAGATCTGTCGTTGAATAGATGCTTCATGGTCAACTAGGTCTAATGACTTATCTAATGCACATCTATTGTTGATTTATTATTGTTTAGCAACAGATCTAGCATATCGCTATTTTTTGTTTTTATTCCATCATATTCTTATAGTATGAAGGATGAACTTTCCAATTTTGTAAAATAAGGATGCTCATGAAACGTCGTAATGTGCACTTATGACTACATTTTTCAATATCCTAAAAATTATAAATGATGACGTTTATATGAGGACAACTAAGATCTCCTTGTTTGTATCAGACTTTCTAAGACACCTACATCTAGGACGTAGGCTAAATTGTCCTAAAGGTGCTAAGAGGCCAATTTACAAACGTCCTCAAAGACCTTGATTGTAGTAGTGGTTAATAATAATACTAACAATTAGTTGGTTCGAGTAGTAAGAGGTTAGATCCTTTTTAAGCGAGGTTTCAAGTTTAAGCACATCCATTGACGTTGAATATCGCGTGGGAAGCCAAAAAAAAATAAGATTTTATTAAAATCACAATGGAAAAAATAGTTGGTAAATATATCCAACTAAATATGAAAATTAAAAAGGAGAAATAAGTTACAAATTAATTAAAACTCAAAGTACGTAGAACCATTAAAAAAGAAACACATTAGCATGTGTTATGCTAAGAGAACCTTTTTTAGCATTTATATTTCACTTTGTTATTATTGTCCTTTAGATACACTTCAAAACACCCACTCACGCATCTCAATTTAAAAATTAAAAGACCACATTAACAAGTGTCAAATGTTAGTATCAAAAGTGGACCAACTTATATTATTTGGTGTTTGGGGTGGGCTAGCTCTTTTTCGCAAGGTGGGCTAAGGACATATTTTTTTCATTTTTCAATTGGAGCACATATATGTAAAAGGAGGCTCCCACATGTTGCCTAGGTTGTAGCCTATGGCAACCCTATATGTGGATCCGCTAGTGCTCTCCACATTATCTCACCTTGGATCAATGCGGCCTTATGTTACATAATAAAATTGAACAACTATTTTTTCTATTTTCAAAATTGAAAAATAATTAAAGTTACTTAAACTATCAAAGAAATAAACTATGAGTATATTATAAAACTTTAATTAAAAGAAGATGATTGGTAATAATTAGTAATTGAGAAGCTAGGTAAATTACAGTAATTAAAAGGTAATTTGGCTTTGCAAGTGGAAGGGTCGCTACTAAGGAAAATTTTCTTATAATAAGAACATCAACGTAAACTATATATAGATAAAATATAAGGTCGGACCTTTCTTTTATATAAATGTGAATTAAAAAAGAGGAGTCAAACTCTGCAAGCTTTACCAATTTAAATTGGAATAACGGACACCTAAAAAAAAAAAAAGAAGGATTGCATGCAAGAAAACATTACCCAAATTAAAAATCAATCATGGTCGCGGCCCACTTCTAAAGCTGCATGCCCTTATACTCGATCATGTAGGAAACAATTAAGATCATTTATTAACAATCGCTGTCATGATATCAATCAATTGATCATTGCTCCCTTCTCCATTCATTTAATATAAAGAATCTTAGTAAAAAACAATTTCTATCAAAAACAGTTACACACAAATACACGACAAGTAAAATCGAAGATAAAAACATATTTCCATAATAAACGCACAACAAAATAATCGTATTCAATCTAGTTTCGCAAATCAAATCAATAACTTAATTGAAATTCGACCATGCACCCCAACAAACACATAAAAATACAAATTTTAATGAAAACCAAACAAAATTATACCTTAAGCGAACCGTATTCAACCTAGCTTCACTATGACGCAAACCAATAAGAACAAAAACACATCTACCACCGCCTGGAACAAAACCAACTCTACCACAGCTTGGAACGAAGACCGAGGGAAGAGGGGAGAGCGGAAGAACGAATATAGACCGAGTGAATGCTTCACCGAGTTGATTTGATCAATGACTTAGGGTTTTCTTCTTCTTCTTCATAGGGAAAACAACTCTTCTTCAGAGAATTCGAATGTTGTGGGGTGCACACAGCAGGGGCATTTTGGGAAAGAAAAAGTTTTTTGGGGGTGCCCAAATCCAAACGTCGTTTTGCACGAAGTAAAATGTGGGGTGCACATAGCCGATTTCATGCGCTTAGGGGCGGCAAAATGTTTCCGGACCTGTTTGTCCGTATTTGTCCCGACCCATTTTAAACGGGTCCGGACATAATTTTTTGAAAATTAATACGGGTCTGGACATGTTTTCTTGTCCGTTTTAAAAACCGGGTCCGAGTCCGGAACAAATTTTTTAAAAACGAGTACCCGAATTTGGACATGACAACATAAAAATTATGTATGTTTGTTAATAATTAAGCGAAAAAATTTTCATCAAAAAAAAATAAAAAAAAATAAATAATTAAGCGAAAAAATTTATTTTATTTTATTAAAAATTGAGTCCGGACAAAAAAACGGGACTTGTATATTTTAAAAACATACAAGTCCGGACAAAAAAAAAATGTCCGTTTCAAAAATGGGTACGGGTCCGGACACTATTTTTAGTTATTAAAAAAGGGGTGTCCTCCATACCATACTCGGTTTTTTGCCACCCCTTCCTGCGCTCTTATATTGTAATATTTTTTACAATTAAAATTATAATTCACGATAATCAACTCATATTTCTTATAAAAAAATATACAATATAGGGTAAAAAAATTGTTTACTTATAAATCATCGAAGTAACCCTTTATTAACAAAAGAAATAATTCAAATGAACTTAATTGTTATTTCAGAGCCCTAAACAGTATATATAAATAATGTTGTGATAATCAAATTGATGGTGTAAGATTCGAAATAGAAATAGAGACTTAATGCACTAATGAATAATTTATTAATTAGATCAGTTGTTTGGTTATTCAAATTCAAATTTTTCATTTTTCAAAAATATGGGGATGAATATATTTTAAAATAATAAATAACACAAATATATGAATATCTTAAAATTAGAAAATAGAAAAATTGAGAAAATCCTTAAAATGAAATAGTAGAAGGAGAGAGCATGTGAAACTTTATCTCTCTTTCGATTGACTTGCAAGCAAAATTATACCCTGCATACACAACTATAACCGGTCAATGTAAATGCACGCACCCATTTAATTAATTAATTATGGGTGTATTTATATTTAATTAGCAGTTAATTAAATATTTATGAGATCGAAATAGATGCTCTTGAATTTAAAGAGCTAGATTTTTATTTTAGTCAAATTAATAAATGGAGGAATTAATATATTCCTTGAAACAACCAAACTCTTTAAATACTTTACATAAATAAATACCTTAAAATAAAAAATGAGAGAATTAGAAAATTAAAATGATGGAAGGAGGATGCATTGGAACTTCCTCTCATCTTCAACTTTTATATCTTAGTAAAAATCTCAAAATTTATCAAACTCTTAATAAAAAAAAATAAAATATAAAAAACTTACCAAAAGAATATGATACGGGCTCAATATTCAACTTGGTTTTTCCAAAAGTCTTTGACCAACTTTAACAAACCATGAACCCTGGTATCTGGTCTTGGTCGTACACACAAGCAAAGTAATAAAAAAATCTATAGTTACTACAATTAATAAAGTAAACAACATTCTTTATTAAAAAAAATAATGAATTAATTAAGAATATCATACTAGAACTAAGTATAAACAGCAAGTCCAAACAGGGGCGACCCCCTTATATACATAGAGATTAATAAAAAAAATAGAAAATATTGAAAATATATAGGCTAACCCGCCCCTCTAACACTACATTAAAAATGTTTTTATAACCTCTAAAAAAGTTTTTTGTTAAAACTTATTTAATATATAATCAATATGCATTAAAATTATCTATAATCAAAAAATTAATGTGTAATGATTTATAAATTTAATGAAGTTCTTTGTTTTATAATATTTAATCAATCATTAATTATTATTGTTTCTTGTCCTAAACAATATTTAGTTATACGTTAGTTTAAGATTTAATAAATTTAGATAATGTATTGTATAATAATTGTTGTAAGAGATCATTTTTCTTCTAGTTAAAGTAATGTCAAGGCTGCCATTGGTTTAATCTAGGGAAGCTTAAAATCTTAGCTCCACCACTGCCGAAAAGTACCTGTAGGAGGGCAGTAGTAGAATTTAGTAGGTGGAACATCATCAACGGAGAGTGACCATCTATCATGAGATTAAATGAATTGAACAATTGAAGAATCATAAATTTTTTATATTAAAAAATAGGTCTATACCTACCATTAGATCAATCAACCGAGAGCTTCATGACATTGCTCCCTTCTCCATGAGATTGAGAGTTTACGTCTCCTTAATTACTCCCTCCGATCGTAAATATAAGTCGTTTAAGGTAAGTGCTTTTAATAATTAATACAACCCTTAATTACAAATGTAATTTACATAAACGTCGTTTGTCATTAAATGAATTGAAGAATTGAAGAATCATAAATATTTGAATTATATAAAGGTATAATTGGTAAAATAAATAAATAAATACACTTTCGAATTCTAAAAATGAATTATAATTTTGATCAAGAAATTTTTGCAAGAAAGACTTATACTTTTTACCGAATGGAATAGTAGTTTTGCATTGCGGATCCACTAAGATTTGCTTAATTAGGGTTTTAAGAGGTTTAGGGTTATTAATCCTTTGTGCCTGCTAATTAATTAGTTATATTCTTTTTTTTGTCAAATAATTAGTTCTATTCTTTGAAGATGAAAAAAAAGGGTAATTTAATTTGGATGATTGTCAACCACCTGTATTTATGCCCCAAGGAGTTGGTAGCATGCGTGGAAGGAACAAAAATAAAAAAAAATAAATAAAAAATCTCTAGTTCTATGAACCCCGCCAATTATATGTTATTTAGGTTTTCTACCTTTTGAGTAAGGAATAATATTTGGAAAAAAAAAATGAATAATATATTTTAAGTTTCACCAAAAAATATATTTTCTTAAAAGTTATTTTCTAATTAATGTCAAGGTATTTTGAAGTTTTACTCCGATTAATCTTAAACTTATGGAAGAAGGACCACAAGGGTAAAAACCTCTAACCTAAAGTTTTAAAAGTAAAATCTTCAGCAATATTTAAATCTATATATATACTGCATGTAAAACATGCAAATCTTCTAATAAATTTTATTATATATAAATAATACAACTACTTATACACATAAAGTAATTAATCTCTGTATTTTATGATATCAATTTTGTGATCAAGGACTTCCCTCTTACAAGATTTGGTCATGTAATGACAGAATGTAAATCACCAAGCTCATACATGGGCAACATATGCAGTTAATTACCAATATTAGGATTAATTTCATAGCCGATCACTGACTTTTTAATTTGTAGCACTTTGATAATTAAATCTATATTTGCATCAATTAAGTTACTCAATTTGTAAATTATTTCACAAAAGTAACTTTAGCCACAATTTTCATAATAATTTTATTGTTGGACAAAATTGCCGTGACTTGCTCGTCCACTTCATTTCAAAACCTTTTTTACTTCCCCTGATCTTCCCTACATTTCACTGTTGTGTTCACATTGCGGACACCCAGACCTTTCCATAGTACTTCAAACCAACAACAACAATGTATTTGATCTCTTTAACTGCGTTGATGTTGCTTCTCTTCCCGAACCAATCTCTCGCAACAACCAACCGATGCTAACTGATTCGATTGTGATTGGGTTTTGGTTTCAAATGTGTGGCTTTGTTTATTGTTTAGTGAGGTATGTTCTGTCTGCAATGCAAGCTTTGCAGGTGATGTACAACACAATACACAATGCTATGCATAACCCAACCCAACTCTTTCTCCCCTCTTTCAAGGAGTAAGGGCAATTTTGTCCAACACGAAAATTAATAATCAAAGTATGCCAAAGTTAATTGAAAAGTTGGGTGAACAGGTGAAATTAACCCACCACATGAGTGGGCTCATTCCCATATTGACTTAATTTCTTTATCTACTAATACTAGTTTCATGTCGTGCTACGCACGATTGAACCGCTCGCTTCGCTCGCGGGAATTAATTTCTAAGAATTTATTAATAAAATTTAAAATTGTAATTAAAAAAGTAGAAGGAAAAATGATATGAGTTTATGATTTAATTTGAGGTTAGGTATAGAAAGTGAAAATTAAGTACAAGAGGAGAAAGTGAGTGTAGTGAGTAGGATAGATACTTGTCAAAATCGTGAATTGGTAATGAATCGTTGAGGGCTCGAGCGAATCAAATCGGGATTACTAAAAAACTACTTTTACATTTAACTTTTCCAATAATATAAAATATAATAAATATGAACTTGCCATACATATTATAATCCCATTCAGTACTCATTATAGTTTAAAAAGTGATGTACAAATAAAAATCATTCTAACGAGAAATTTCAGTCATCTCAAAAACAAATGTATCATATGTGTTGGAGTAGTGTATAGCTATATATAGTGGGTATCCATAGTCTAATAATTCAGGCCAAATTATAATATGTGTTTAAATAATAGCAAGGGCCTGATTGTCCAAATTGAGATCCCTGGAGGGTCCAAAGTCCAGACCAAGAGGGTCCTATCCAAAACTTAACTCAAACCCTATTTAATCAAGGCTGAACAAAAATGGGCCAATAATTCCAGACAATTTTTTTGCCACACCAAGGTTAGAGTTAGTTACCTTCAATTAGTAGTTTATAGTCATTATTCAATGTATAATAACATTTTACGTAAGCTAAATTTAAATATATTTGACAAATGTTTAGTATGATCATGGTTGGTTCAAGTCTACAATGATATAACCTAAACACTGAACCAACCCATCGGTTCTCAAATTTGAAGAGCCCAAACAAAATCAATAGCCTTTTAACTCAACTCAAATCACTTGAGTTGTTTTGGATCAATCGGATTTATTGGATCAATCGGTTTTTTGTACACCCCTACCAACAACCATTGAATATCCAAAAGCAATTATACAAGTATGAGCTTGAAGTAACGACTATTAAGTGTTGCAACTACAGAGAACTGTGATCTAACCTATAGTAGGAGACATGACATCCAAGTTGCCATCACTGGGTGTCACTGGTTGTCCACCAGTTGTGTTTGGTAAATAAGATGCAGAACTTGGCGTCATTGGTTGGCCAGGAATTGACGGCAAATAGGGGCTTGGAGCCCTAGTCAGTATAAAATGAATTTACCAAATCAAGAACAATTGACAATTTACCGGCTAAAAAGATGGAGTAAGCTAAAATAACTTGTTATGTTACCATATGCTACGCCGTTTCTTTCCCTAGGCGTTCCGAGCCTTCGTGGAAACTACCACAAGATGTGATGGCCCAAGTAGAAGCGAGGAGTAGGTGCTTCACATGGCCTCCTCACAGAGTTCCCGGTTCTTTGAAATTTTCATAATAACATTGAATCAGAATTCCCAAAATTTACAATACCAAAGCATGATGAATTTAATCCTATAGAGGGCAAGCCGCAGTGAAATGCTATTTTCCCAACTGTCCCTAACCTTTTTGGAAAAAAATCAATTAACTTGGAAAAACACAACCGATTATTCAAGACAATGACTGGGACCATGTGAGACAAGCAATAGGGAAATGCAAGGCCGCCATCTTTGTACATTGCTTTATTCTATTCCTCGGTTCTTAATTTGTAATTATTACATCAACACAATTAAACCTAAGACTCCAACCACAATAATAAGGAAAATAAATATACTTCTACTTGTCAAGCTAAAGCTTAACACTTATATCTCAAAAAAACTAAACACTTAAATGAAATTCTTTACTGGGAAAAAAAATCCCAAAAGACAAAAGGAGTAATTAAGAACTCATTTATTTGGAATCCTAAAATCTGCTAGCAAAGAACCTAATACAAAAGTATGTCATCTAATTAAAAATTAGAAAAGAAGACAAACCTACGACACATCGAAACACAAGGATTCCAAGCCCGGTCTCGAATAGGAGTTCTCATTTCATCATGAACTGGGGTCGCTGCAGAAAGCATTTGATTGAGAACGCCAAAAAAAATAATATATATAGACACAAATCCTAGCAAAACATAAACAAGATTTAGCAGGAATAGAATAGACACCTCCGAGGTCTCTCTTTGGAGTCGTAATTGGATGTAATGGAGTTCTTGAGGGATGCATAGGCGTCTCACATCCTAAGACATAACGTGATGTATCACTGGAAGCAAGGAAAAAGTTAGGAAATGGTCAATACTTTTTTTTTAAGCCGGAAACGGTCAATGCTTAATCCAACTTGAAACAAATAAAATGAAAATCATAATAGATAAATACCAGAATGGAGTTGAATTAGCATTATCAGAAACCTGGTCGCGGTTCACTACATTTGTATGTTAAGTCAATGACCATCCGTTTGACAAAAAAAAAAAAAAAAAAAAAAAACCATCCGAATTAAGATATCCGAAATATAAAAAATAAACAATAACGAAATCATAGAAAAACAAGGCTTGCCTGTAACGTTCTTCATTCGGGACTCCAACTCGACTCGACAGATTGACCCTTAACTTCGTAACCCTTCCGCGGTATCCCTTGTATGGGCCTAGGGGAATTATTACAACCGCTAACAACAAAAAAAATCATGTCCTCTCGACATCCCCGCGCCTTCCACCACCGCAAAAACAAATTCCTCGAAAATGTGATAATCAGAATATAGTTGGCTTTGAAATTAAATATAAAAAATGTGATCATCAGAATAAAGTTAGCTTTGAAGTTAAATATAAGCTGCAATAAATTTTTAAATCTATGGCAATGAACACATGACTTATCTTTAACCATCAAATCACAAAAATTTCTCAATACATCATCACAACAAACTCAAACTTGAATGCAAAATAATCAAATTTAGCAAAGTATTATACGGTCAGGAATTTACAAGTTATTGGAGGCCCTCCTTTTGGAAACCTTCTGGGGGACGGGGGAACATGAAAAGGTGAAGCCCTAGCTGGTGGGGGATCTTGAAGATGGTGAACCGCCCTGCAGAATTTATTGTCCATAAATGGGCTTAAAATGGACCAATAACATTGTCATATCTGCAACTCTTTGTTTTCTGAATGTTGCAAACCAAAAGAAAAAAAGGAAAATGCTGAAGACGCCTAATCTATTTCTAGTAAAATATTGGCAAACAACATCTCTCAGATAAATAGGACCCCAGACATACAATAGTATAGAACTCTAAAATATAAAATATGGAATAGTCCTTGCGCATATAAATCATATTAGTTGAGATAATCCAGGAAGTAAGGCACAACCTTATTCTTCAATTGTTCCTCTAGAATCCGATTATCTGCTGATTTTATCTGCATCAATGGAGTCAGATAATTTAACCATAAGGTCAATAAAAAATATATAGTAAGGCAATTAAGATTAGGACTTGAACTCAATGCATTTTTCAGGTCTTATGCTTCTAATTTTCAATCGTCAATAAACCATTTGAGACCCGTACAATGTTAAAGGATTAAAGATCACCTCTAGCTCAAAATCCTTCTCATTACACTGAGCCGCCAATCTCATAATTGTCTGATCATGCACGAAAAAGATCACTGGAATAATCAGTTTTCTAAAACAAAAAGATAAACAGAAGTGAAGGATGTCAAGAAGAAACATACCTGCTGCATGTCAACCAATAACTCGCATCTAAATAATTTTGAATATTTTCTCATCAGATGTAAGAGATAAGCAACAATGGATTATTTTATTTTATCTTCCTCAATGCGCGCTCTTTGAACCAGCTTCTTGAGAGATCTTATTTCGGTGAGATCTTCTCTAGAGGAAGTTATGCCAAGCCTTGAAGCAGCTTGATGAAAAATTAAAAGCTCACTGTTGTCGCCACCGTCGTTAAAATTTCTATCTTGTTGGAGTAATGCAATCACATCATCACCAACTTGATTCTCCAAAGGATCATGAGTAAAAATGGTTCTCTGAAGTTCATTTACAATCACTAAAACCCGTGAAAGATGAGAAAACATAAAAGAAAATCAGCAACCTCGATGGATAATAAATTATGTATTGGATCATAAAGGAAATAGGCAAATTCTGAAAGTTTCCAATTCGATTAAGGTCGAGCATTAAAATTTCAAGATCATAAGAAGCTACTCCAATACACTTCTTTAACCACTTCCCAGGCAGGATATGTTTAAGTGAAGAAATTCACAAACTCTACTAAGAAATAGTCAAAATAAATGCACACTTACATATATCCTGCTACATAATTCATAAGTTGAGGAAATGGATGATCCGTGGTTCAACAAAAATCCAATTTCATAGTGATGCACAATAAATTCTAAATAAATGTGCAAACGAGCACAGACCTCATCAAGTAATAAGCATAACAAAAGAAAGTAAGAAAAACTCCAATGCTACTACGATAACTGTTCAAATGTGTGTAGGTCAATACCTGACAACCAATAGCTTGTGGAACAATATCTTCAACGCGCTTCAGACTTTCCTCGAGAGCAGATCTTGCCTTCTCAAATTTCAGGGACTATTGAGTCCCCAGTTATAGCTTAAACACACAAGGAATGCCAAAATCAGTTACTTCTTAAGAATTCAATAACCTGTAAAAATTGAAGAGATGTCGCGCATTTGCAATTTTCTAAGGTTATTTATGAGACGATAAAGAAGTCTCCACCAGAATCATAAATTTTCTACCTTTTTTATTTGAAATATATATATTAAAGGTAAAATTGGTAATTATGCACTATTAGATATATTTAAGCATTAATCAAGTTCTTCATTTTAAACGACTCCATCACAGCTACAATTTGTTGTTTTTTCCTCAGTATACATAAACATTGGACGAATGAACTAATACCGTAAATCAAAAAACAAAAATCCAAAACTAAGCATTCTCGAATTAATCATTATACAACTTTAACTATTGCACATGCTCTAGTTATCCAAGGCCAGTCCTATATGAAGCATTCTCGTTTTGGTTTAATCAATCAATGTTAAATTATGACCAAGAAAATTGAAATGAATTTGAGGATCCTAATAAGACACACCCTAAACAAAACCCTAAAATTTAAAAGAAAAAAAGCATAGAAAAGAAGGGGTTCACACTTCCTTCGCGAACCGCTAAATTCAGAAAATGCACCAGAATCAGAAACCTTAAATGATTTTTATAAATTAAAGAACTAAAACTCATGAAGTTACTTGTAATGGAGATCGACCAATTTGAATGAGATAGAACAGTAAGAAAAGTTGATTGTGATGGAGAATAGATAAAGCTTTTTGAGAGATACGAGTTGGGAGAAACATCAAACATATTTATACACTTCAATGAGAGTCTAGCGAGTTGTTGACCAAGAATGAAATTAAATAACTCAGAGTTGAGGTTTGGAGTTCACCTTATTGTTCGCCGAATTTAACATGTCAACATTTGTCATCTCCTTCCTTTGGCCTTGAGAATGAAATGCAATTTACCAATAAAAACAAACACAACCAACATGAAATAATTCTCCAGCTTCTTTATCAGTTTGTCCCTGTTATATTTAAAAGATTAAATTTTTTAAAGGAAATTATTAAAAGAATGAGAAACATATAAAACATATTAATTATAAAATGGTTGAAAACTTACATTTCAATTAAAGTGATTCTGCAATAGAAGCATCCACGAGTGACAACAACTCTTTGTAAACAATGTTCTTTGTCGTGTTTGGTTGATTATTGTAATTAGAAGGTTTAATAAGAACTTTGATGGAAGTCGCAGTGGTAGCACGTGAAAGCGCAACATAAAGTTGACCGTGAGAAAAAATTGGTTCTCTCAAATAAACCCCAACGAAGTTTAATGTTTGCCCTTGAGCCTTATTAATAGTCATCGTAAAACACAATCGAATAGGAAATTGTCTCCTTTTGAATTTGAATGGCATTTTATCTTCTTCATTTGGAATGAAAGGTATTCTAGACGGAAAATAGAAACAAACGCCGCAAAC
This sequence comes from Stephania yunnanensis, assembly GCA_039657365.1. Lineage (NCBI taxonomy): Eukaryota > Viridiplantae > Streptophyta > Magnoliopsida > Ranunculales > Menispermaceae > Stephania > Stephania yunnanensis. The sequence continues at coordinate 49,873,021 of CM077583.1, read as the reverse complement.
GGAAATAAAAATGGAAATTCCTAATGAAAGTTATAAGCGAAACGAAAGTTTCCTAAAATAGCAAAATTGCCGTTTCGGAGGGCGAAAAGATGGAATTTCGCCGAAAAACGTCGTAGTCACAGCATAGCTTTGGGTCGTGATCTCCACGCCGTTTCCAATAAACCCATACCCCCGGAATGCCAAAACTCAAACGTCCGAACTTCACCAAAATTACAAAAATGCCATGTTGTCATATCTTTTCCTATTTTTCCAAGAATTTGCAACTAATTCTTGGTCATCATTATCCTGTCAAGAATTTGCAAACTAACTAATTCTTGGACTTCATCATTATCCTGTCAAGAGTTTGCAAGCTAATTCTTGGACTTCATCAAATTCCCTCATCTCTCTCTTCAAAATAACGAACCCAATAACCATAAAATAGTTATTGGGATATGATTTGTTTAAAACCGCATTGAGATCTCGCCATCATGGACGGCGATATTACAGAAGAAGCCAGAGAGGGGAAAAACATTATTAAACTTATTAGCAATAGAATGAGGTATGTTTATATTTTATGATTTAGAATTGAATCAAAAGTGTTATATAGATCAGAATAGACAACATTCACTCGGTCAATGGAATTGGTGAAGCATTTCGTGTCCAACAACGACACAAAAAAAACAAGAAAATAGCATTGATGAGTGATGAATGCGTATATGCATGCTTTATGCAGTTCGTCATTATTTGTACGTGATACAATAATATTAGTAACGTTAGGCGATAAAAAAAGGCCACCAGTGATGATTCTAACTTATTTCCAAAAACTCAGAAAATGGTAAGCAAGAGAGTTTAAAGACACAATTACCAGCAACGAAAAAAGTAATAGGTGCAAGGCCCCTACTGAATAATGATTAATAAATCGGCAAATATATTATAGGTTTTCATACATGCAAACTGTGCAAAACCCAAACAAATTAAGATCATTAGGTTTTTGGCTGTAGATAAAGATTTACATGGATGGGAGTATGTCGAAAAGAATGTTATTTCTAAATAATGCGCACATCGTGCACCTTGATAAAATTGTTGTCTCAAACTGTGTAGAAGTTAATGAAATGAAGCACAAGATTTTCTCGGCCTTCTATCGAATCATATCTATCGCTATATTTTGCCTCTTTAATTTTCTGACTACAGTGACAAACAATTTTCGCCAAGCACTGTCAACATTCATAATACAACAACGATTGAGATAACTAAACAATATAAAACTACTTTTAACTTATCTATAGATTTATCCTAAGAGAGATGGAGAAAGCAAATTCACATATCTAACTATATGATTGAGGCCGTGCATCAACCTAGAACAATTCCTTAATCAATATTAAATATAGAAAAAAAAATCTCCCTCTTACGTAAATAGTAGGGATGACTGAGATTTTCAGACTGTTTTCAATCAACATATCATATATTGTTTTGTTTGATATTAGAATACCAAGTAGAACATACAAAAGTATAGGGCCACTCCCACCGGAATTCATGATAACCAACTATCTCACCCAGATTACTTGGGTTTACATGGCAGCGTTCTTGAGTTTTGAGGGTGTATTGCCACTAGGATTTCGTTTGCTAAATTTTTGGCTTATGGGTTATGAGGTTAAATCATAAGAAAAGTCACTTTCTGATTTTGATAATCCTTGCTCTTTGGAAATATGAAACAAATTTCATAATTGGGAATCGGTTGGGACTTGCCGACTTCGATGTTCGAAGAAGGGCTTGGGAAATAGGGAATTCATAAACTTATGTCTTGTGAAAGTATTCCATATATTTTTCTTCTCTACTTGCTATCCTACATAGATTAAAAAGAAAAGTAAACTGCTAAGCTAAATGAAGGGTCATGGTCTTTTTGGTCAAGTTAAAGTGTCACATCAATATTAGAGGTGGCGATATCAAAGAATTGGTACTTTAAAAGTATCATTTGGCATTATATACCAAGTCAATGATCTTTAATCTTAGGACCAAAAATTAGCTCAAACACCTGTAATTTCCTTATCCTTTTTTTATTATATTTTACGTCACCCCTCATAACATGTTGAGGGTTGGTTTTCCATAGAAAGTAATGCCCATATGATCTAAAATAATCATAGCTTTCATTTCACCACCGAATAGTTATGATATCGATGCAAAATCAAAAGAACATTAACAAAAGATGACTAAAAAAAAAGGAATGGATCAAATGATTATATCGACATTAGTGAACAACCCCTCTCGTGGCTTTTTCTTCTTTTCTTTTTGCTTTTGTGGTGGCTTGATAACTATCTTGATTGCGGATCAAAAAGCGATTTCACATTCTCGCACAAAGAAGAACAATCAATCGAGACACGGGCAAGGCAAAGGTAATTATTTACATTAGGTGGAACATATCAAATAGGAACACCCATTAAACCAAATACTTATTAGTTGTTAGCGTCGAACTCCAAAAAAAAAAAAAAAAAAAAAAAAAAAAAAAAAAAAAAACTTAATAGCGTAACTCTTCACGTGTACCGTAAGCATGGGGTTAACTCGTCACTTGAAGAACCTGTATTATTGGTCTGACCAACCATATTGGATGATTTAACTATCCCATCAATTACATTCTTCTTGGCAAAAGAGATTATGAGAAGTCAGAAAAGAGAAAAATAAAAGTAAAATCGTCGCATTATCCAAGACGTTCAAAGTAATTAATCCACAATCTACCATCCCCAGTTCCATATAAGTACTGCACATTCCTTCCAATAGAAATATGAGAGAAAATGTGTGGTAGATGAACCAAAACCAAATCAAATCATGCCAAACCCTAATCCCAAAAAAATCTCCCCCAAAACAACAATCTCAACAAACGGACACGAACACCCAACAAGTCCCATCAAATTCTTCAACAACAAGAACAAATCCAACAGAAATCGAAGCATAAAATCAAACCTTTTCCCGTTAATTTGCCTGGCACGAACAACGCCCTCGTCGGTCTTTGCCGTCGAGGCGCTCCTTCACGGACCTCTTGCCCACCTCCGCGATCCGATCAGAGTACATCGCAGAATCAAGAGCCGTCGAGATCGATCGGACGATGAGAATTGATGAATTTCAAACTGTCTATGTTGGTGGTGCGGAAACCCTAACTCGGTTGACGATCTATTGAGTTGAAGATCGTTCGATAGAGAGAGAGACGCGAGAGAAGAGGAAGAAGAGAAAATCAGTTGTTATGTGAGAGAGAGACGTGAGAGAAAAGAAAGGACACACGATAAAAAATTGGGTGGGAGAGGGACAACGCACGAAAAGAAATTGTGTGGGAGAGGGACAAAAAAGTAAATTTGATTACGACTCAAAAATTTGTGATTCGTGCTTTTATATAATATATATATATATATATATATATATATATATAAGTTTGGTATTTGCCTTAACTTTCTTTATTCATTAATATAAGTTTAGTATTTGTCAAAGAAAAACTCATTTGTATATTCATATAGTTTTTACTAACTAATTTTTTTTTTTATTTTTATTAACTTAAATGAGAGTCGAACTTAAAACGTTTTTATATTTTGTCTTTTAATAAATGATGTCTCGTCGGTTTATGTGACTATTTTATTTTATTTTTGATTATGATAATTGTGCTTGAATAAGTGAGATCTAACTATAAAATTGAATCTAATAATTGCAGCAAAACATATCGAAAATGAAAAAATAAAAAAGTAAAAGGTCTAATTGATTGATCAATTAGGTAAACCAACTAGACAAATAAACAGAGGAACTAGACGCCGTTATTCACCTACTAATCGATTAGTATACCTCCTGTCGGTTACCTAGGAATAGGATGTAACATCTAGTGGATAGGATGTATTTTGGAATTTTTTCCAAAAGTACTAAACTTTTTACTTTAAAAGAGGTAAATAGGTGAGTTTTCTTTTTTTTTCCCAACACTAGGCAATAACGCCTTTTGAGAAGGCGTTTTTGCTGATGTGTAAATTTTTTGGTTTTTTTTTTTTTTTCCGGAAAAAAGCCACGTGGACAAAGATAGCGCCTTCCGAGAAGGCGCTATCGATGTCCATGTGTTTCGGGACGCCACGTGGATCCACGTGGCGTGAATAGCGCCTTCTCCGAAGGCGCTATCGGGTATTGGTATGTCCACGTGGATCCACGCGGCGCCACGTGGACTGCATAACCAATAGCGCCTTCGGAGAAGGCGCTATTAATATGAATCTGTCCAACTGTGTCCACGTGGATCCACGTGGATCCACGTGGACACAGTTGGATAGATATCTTGGGGTGCTCTGATAGCGCCTTCTCAAAAGGCGCTATCAGCGCACCAGTCGTCGTCTTCCCGAGGCGAAATCGACGCAGAGAATCTTTGCGTCGGTTTCGCTAGGGATGCAGGGGGAGGGGACAGGGGTAGGGGACGTAGGGGTCACGGGATTACTAGTAATCCCATGACCCCGCATGATCATATCCTCGTCCCTATATAAGGAGGGGAAGGGCTCAGTGAAGAGAATTAGCGGACGGAGGAGCTAGAACGAGGACGGAGGGAGAGAGCAGAGACGAGCGGCGGGCGTGAGGAAGGTCGAGGAAGGTCGAGCGCGAGAGCGACGACGGCGGCGGAGGAGGTCCGCGGCAGAGGTGAGGCGAGAAGAACAGTACATTTCGATCCATCACATGCGCGAGCGCAGCGCGGAGGGGAGCGCGGAGCGGTGGCGGCGGCGGTGCACCGATCGTGTCATCTGAGGAGAAGGAGGAGGAGGTATGTACGGGAGGAAACCATAAATTTTTGTTGTTAAAGTATGTGTTTTTAGTTTGTTTAGTTTAGCTTTGTGTAGTTTGGTTTAAGTTTGGTTAATAAGTTTAGGTAGTTAGGTGACGTTTGTTAGTTAATTAAGTTTGATTAAGTTACTTTGAGTAAGTTAGTATAAGTTTGTGGAAGTGAGTTTAGTTAATTATGTTTGGTTTAATTTAATTACGTTTGTTTAAGTAAGTTTAGGTAGTTTGGATTTGTGTACTTAATTAAGTTTGTATAAGTAAGTTTGTTAAGTTTGTTATAAGTTTGTTGAAGTGAGTAAATGTAATTTACTTGTTATAAGTTCGTTTAAGTTTGTTAATAAGTTAATTACGTATGTTTACCTTAATTTCCTATGTTTGTTTAAGTTAGTTAAGGTAGTTTGTTTTTGTGTACTTACTTAATTAAGTTTGTATAAGTAAGTTTGTTAAGTTTGTCCAAGGAGAGTTTTAGTGAGTAAATGTAATTTACTTGATAAAAGTTCGTTTAAGATTGTTAGTAACTTAATTACGTATGTTAAAATTAATTTCCTATGTTTAAGTTAGGTTAGTCATTTATTACGTTTGTTTAAGTAAGTTTAGGTAGTTTGTTTTTGTGTACTTACTTAATTAAGTTTGTATAATTTAGTTTGTTAAGTTTGTTATAAGTTTTGTTAAGTGAGTAAAGGTAATTTACTTGTTATAAGTGCGTTTAAGTTTGTTAATAAGTTAATTACTTAATGTTTAACTTAATTTGCTATGTTTAAGTTAGGTTAGTCATTTATGAAGTTTGTTTAAGTTAGTTTACGTAATTATGTTTGTTTAACTTAGTTTACTTAATTTAGTTTAGTTAAGTAGGTTTAGTTAATTACGTTTAGTTAATTAAGTTCGTTTGGCGTATTTTAGTTAATTTAGTTCCTGAAATTTTTTTCATAAATTTAGTAAACCATAACAATGTTGAATTGCGAATTAACACCTACCTGCATGCAAGCTAATAAGAAGCTAGAATTAGTATATGACTTGAAAGTAATAGAGAGGCGCCAAGTAGTTACTACCAACCATATGCATATATGTTTCAACGCATGATTCCCCCCATGATGGCCCTACCGCCAATACACAAAACTGCACAAACATACCGTGATGCACTTTAGAGCACTTTGAATATTGAATCGCAATTACACCAAACACATGCATGCTAATCAGAAACTATAATTACTATATGATGTGAAAGTAATAGAGAGACGCCAGATTTAACAACGGCCAACCATATATGTTATATTTTAGTTAAGGTTAGTTAAAGCCCATAAATTTATTAAACCTTATATATAGTATATTAAGCTCATTTGGACATTGAAATCGTTCCGATCCAAGACAGTTTCATGAACCCATCTACAATTTTGTTAGCCGATTTATTACACTCTTTGTGGTCTACAATAATGAAAATACAAGGTATTGCAGGAATATTACGTTGCGGCGGAAAACGAGAGGAAACAAGTAAGTTCATTAATTGAGTATTTTCATATTAATATTATGTTTATTTATTGAACATTATTACACAAAAAATGTCAAGTGTGAAAGAATGAGTATGCTCAGTAGTTGCGCTTATTATTGCGATCTTCTACATCGAAAGTTCGATTATGCTTATACAAATGTTCATATGTTTATATATTGAACGTTATTACACAGAAAATGTCAGTGTGAAAGAATGAGTATGCTCTGTAGTTGCGCTATTATTGCGATCTTCTACATCAGAAAGTTCGATTGCGCTATACAACGGTTCATATGTTTATTTATTGAACGTTATTACACATAAAATGTCAGTGTGAAAGAATGAGTATGCTCTGTAGTTGCGCTATTATAGCGATCTTCTACATCAGAAAGTTCGATTGCGCTATATAACGACATGATTGTCAACTATTTCCCTTACAAAATCGACGCCCCGTTTGTCTGTAACATTTATACTTCCAAGTTTCCAAACGTCTGTAGGTCATGTCACAAAGAAACATCCCATTTCTACTCTATGCGCATGGATCCATTGTTAATGGGGGCAATGGCATCGCGTACAGCTCATCGTCGTCAGTAGTGTTGTGGGTTAAGTTTGGGTCGAGCCGGCGTGACATGGTTGATGACATTTGTAACGCGTTCCATATCTCATCAACGGATACTATAGTTCATATGACGTATCGGCACATGATAGTCCTCCCCGGAGGCTCACATTATTTCGTTCCTGTCGTGTTGAATGATGCGACACACTTCAGCTTGATGTGGGAGACGGTTGACACTTTACCAAAAATAGCTACGGTTGATGTATATTTGACATTTGAGTCAGTCGACTCATTTCCAAACCGCACGGTTCATTCGCAAGTTCTTGACGAGCGTACCAGCACGCCAGACACAGCCTTAATGATGGAAAGGTTGCGTATGCAATCCCTATAGCCTGAGGTCGTGCAAGAGGGGTTCGTAGCTCCATTACATTAAGAGAATAATGCATATAATGACGATGACGATGACGATGACGATGGCGATGACGATGACGATGACGATGACGATAACGACGACGAAAATAACGACACTACCGAGGAAACGCATCATGTCGAAGAATCGCCATCAGTTGCCGTTTGGGGTGACGTTAACGTTTGCATGTATGATCCAAGATATGATCCTCCGGGTGCGCTCGATGTCGAAGATGATGAGCAATTTGCTATCGATGAAGAGATTTTGTTGGAGGAAGGTAGTGACGATGAAGTTCACCAACCAATATCGGGATATAACGATATCGATTGGGAGGTGACTAATTCAACTGCGACCCAACATTCCCATAAGCAAACTTGGGGGGGCACATCTAACTTCGATTTGGAGATAGGGATGAGTTTTGACAATAAAAACGACTTACAACATGCGGTTAAAGTGTGGCAGGTTGATAAACATTGTCAATACCGTGTGATGGAATCGACTACAACGACGTGGGCGATTAAGTGCAAGTTTTCACAACACGGGTGCATGTGGCGTCTTCGAGCGGGTTTCCGAAAAAAACACAATTATGGCGTATAACACGCTTAGACGTACCGCACATGTGTATTAATCCCAACATACAACACAAATCATGCCCAACTTGACGCCAACATGATTGCGCGAGAGATCCAAAGCGTCGTTAAGGCCGATCAAGGTATCACGACGAAAGCATTAATAGATTTAATTAAGACAAAATACGGACACGAAGTCAGCTACAAGCGAATTTGGGATGCCAAGAGGAAAGCAATTGCATGGGCGTTTGGAGATTGGGATGAGTCGTACGCTCAATTACCTAGATGGTTGGCGGTGTGAGAAGTAAGAGTCCTGGGACAATTATCGAGTGGTCACACGTACAATGGCATTCTCGATGAAATTAGAACCGCGTCTCCTCAATTTCGTCGTGTGTTTTTCGCATTTGAAGCTTCCATTCATGCTTTCAAGTTTTGCGCCCTCTCGCTTCGATTGACGCGACTTTCCTATATGGCGATATAGTGGGAAACTCATGATTGCGCTATCTCGTCGATACAAATGGCCACATATTACCGCTTGCGTTTGCCATTGCGTAAAATCGAATCAATTGATTCGTGGGGGTGGTTTTTGCGGATGTTGCGCAAACACGTGACAGATAGAGAAGGGATTTGCGTTATATCTGATCGGCACTCGGAATTTTGGAGGCGGTCAACACCCCAATGAACGGCTTTTGTCCCCCTCAAGGGTACCACCGTTATTGCTTGCGACACTTGCTTAGTAATTTCGGCACACACTTCAAGAACGAACCGTTGAAAGTATTGCTTGGTCGAGCTGTTGTTCAACACCAAGACCGAAAATTTAGAGCATGCATGGAGCGTTTCACAAGCTTATCTTCACGAACCCCTCAATGCCTGCAATATATCAATGCCATCCCCAAAGAACTTTGGGCGCAATCGCACGACGGAGGCATGCGGTACGGATGGATGAATTCTAATGGTGTTGGTAACTAGAAAGTACAATATAATATTCGCATCGAATTGACAATAAATATTCGACGAACCTCTGTTACTTATTATAGTGTCATCGGCAATTGCAGAGTGTTTTAACGGGGTCTTAAAGGGAGCTCGATTCTTGCCAATTACGGCGTTAACTCAGATGATATACTATAGATTGGTGGTGTACCACGATCAACGCAACCAGGAAATCAATGATGCAAAGTCAAGGGGACTACCATACACGGAACAAGTAATGCAAGCATTAGCGCAATATGAGCAATCGGCAAGGAGGCATCATGTCAGGTTGATCAATCGAGATATTGGTGAGTTCGAAGTGCTGACTGGCAGACACGGAGACCGCATGCATAAGGGCAACAACACACAAATCGTCATCTTGAAGGATCGGGTCTGCACTTGTAATAAATGGCAGTCATTTGGGTTCCCCTGCTCACACGTGATAGCAGCATGTGCGTTAGTTCGAGTGAGCTACGCGCAGTACATCGAGTCATACTACAGGATGGATGTGTACGCACAATGCTACTCGTACAAATTCAAGGCCATCCCAGATGAGAAGTATTGGCCGACTTTTGGGACGAAGATCATACCAGACCCAAGATGCAGACGTGGCCGAGGGAGACCTAAGGGATCGCGAAGACAAACCGAGATGGATCTGCCTAATGTCCAAAGACCTTTACGATGTGGGATATGTCATCAAGAAGGACATAGAAGAACAACATGTCCAAATAGAGCCCGTGAACGAGTCCCTACTAGGAAGAACTGGTGTGGTATTTGTCGTTTATAGGGACACAACAAAAAAAATTGTCCAAGGAGACCTCAACCATCCAATGAGAACATATAGCCGATTTTGTATAATGTGTTAAACAAGTTATGTTCGTACATATGTTGCGTTTGAAAATTTTAGTCGTGTGTGTTTGCGTGAAAATTTAGGAATAACTTATCTTTAACTGTACATGTTCGTACATATGCTACGTTTGAAAATTTCTGGCTTTGTGTTTTTGCGTGAATATTTAGGAAATACTTATAGTTAACTTTCGTACTACACTCATTTTGATATTTTTCTAACCTTCTATATAGTTGTACAGCAATGGATCCAGGTCCTTCAGATCCATCACTGTTGCAACTCCAATCTACTCACAGATCGACGCGAACCTGGAGGGGCGAGGTAAGGACGATTGACATGAATGCGTCATATTTACAACAATAATGTATCAAAAACATACTTTAATACATTTTCAATGACAAGGTGTACGAAACAATGCGCGTACGTCGAAGACGTGGGGTCGTTGATCGAACGATGCAATATCATTCTAGGATGATCTCATATCTTCGTTCCAGCGGGTTTTATGGGATATCCAGGGTAGCATTTTTTAGCCTTGATTGGGCTTTGATTACTGCGTTCGTAGAGATGGCGCCCTGAGACGCATACATTTCACATGCATTGTGGGGAGTGCACAATTACACTCCAAGACGTGCAGGTGCAGATTGGATTACCTATTGAAGGTATGCCTCGTGACATGAACGACGGACGCAGACTATGCCGATGTCCGCGAGAGGCTACTTGGACGAACTCCTGGTGGAGATGACATCGTTGGCTGTAAACTAAAGGTCGATTGGCTTGAGCGTAACGTTCCAGCAATAGATGATGAAAGCGATGAGGAGTCGGTGCAACGTTACGTTCGATCATACATTCTACAACTCATCGGTGGTTGTCTTTTCGCCGACAAGTCCAATCGATTCGTACATTTGATGTTCCTACCTTTGCTGGAGGATTTCCAAGTAGCAGGCCAATATAGTTGGGGAAGTGCATGTTTGGCTTATTTGTACAGGGAGTTGTGTCGCGGATCTCGCGCAGGGGCACATGAGGTTGCCGGGCGCCTCCATTCTTGTACAACTCGTGGGCTTGGGACGATTTCCATTCATAGCACCGCGCGTCATGCGTGTATCTAGAGCTCAACAAATAACGAACGGATGGCCAAAATATGCTTATGGACGGTCCACTCGAACACAGGTACTAAAGTCGAATTTCCATTACTTTGCAATTAATTCTTGTCCATGTTCATTTATTGAACTTATTGTTTCCTACACAGATGGCTCGATGCATTTTCGGTTTCACAAAATGCGACGCACGTCGTATCGGCATACCGTGATGCACTCGACTCTCAGAGGCATGAGGATGATGTGTTGTGGCAACCATATAATGAACTCATGGGGTCTCTTCCCGAGTACTGTACAAATGGTCAAGGCAGTTGGCTCTCGACGTGTCCCCTCATTTGTTTCCACATTGTGGAGTGGCATCGACCAGAAAGGGTCATGAGACAATTTGGCATGGTACAAGTAGTGCCACCTAATTGTGCCTACGACGCCCAACTGCACCGCATCGAATTGCGCGTGGACATCATCATGAAAATTGGGTTACTTTTCACGCAAGCTACATAAGCATGTGGGAAAATCGTGGGGACACCGTTGCGACGGCGACGAATGAAGGGCATGACCATCAACACTACATGACGTGGTATCGATCGGTCACTAGGAGATTCATAGGACACGACGGGGCGTTACGTGACTACTCGGTAATCTTCTAACTCTTACTTTTCCTCGAACATTTATTATTTTATATTGCGCTGATTTGAGCTTTTATTTTTTGTATATCAGCGTAACTTGGTGCATCGACTTAGGCGTGTCTTTATTGAGGATGGGTACGAGCAAGGTCTTGCTGCCCTTGATGAAGGGATTAAAATTTTGGACGAAGATGAAAGACAAAGGGCTAATCTTTCCCATGACGGAATTGACGTCCAACAAGACATAGATGAGGATATTGAACAAGAAGACCAAGAAGACGATCAAGGCGAACCAAACATAGAGGTGAGAAGAAGACGAACACGACCAGAGACTATGCGGGAACGCACCAGACGTCCTCGTCCGCCACGTCCATCTACTCGAATGAGGTTGCTGCAGAGAGTAGTAGACCTTCTCCTCCAAGGACGTTCATCTCGTTCGAGAGTGAGTAGAAGAGAGAATGTTGGCGAGAGTAGTCATTCTTCTCATGGGTATATACCTGCATCATCCACACCCCACCAGACCCTCCTATGTTTGTACCCAGGCCGCCGAGCGTGAATCTTCCTCCTTACCATTTTGATCCGTACGCATCTGGGCCTTCGTCTTCATATGTGGACCATGGAATGCCTCATCATCAAACGTATCCATCACTGCCTCCATACATGCCTAGTCCATACACTCCTACTCCGTATAATTACAATATGGCGTATACTGGAGACCCTTCATTCATGAACTTGTTGACCATGCCGCAGCCTCATGTTCCATTCCCCCAACCCCATGCAAGAAGCCAGTATTTCGGGATGGTTCCACCTCCTATTTTTGGTAGCATGAGTAGCGAGAGGTGAGTCGAGTCAAGAACCGTGAGGAAACGCAACAATCTACTCGACGTGATTCATCGCAAGACCAGCCTACCTCAACAAGCTCAACCGGATGTACAAACACATCGTCCAACTAAACACAGAAAGTACGTCCGGTTTGCTTCACCGAGGAACAACGTCAACGGAACCGCCGAAATAGACCTGCATGATGAGTTTACTTGATGTCATGGTGATTTGTAAACAACTTATATTTCGGGTTCACGAAGTACGTGTATTCAACCTTCTCAGTTTCATAAACTTATTTCTCATGTTTTCCATATTATAATGATGTCGTATACGTGATTACTCTTCAATAGTTAGGGTAGTTTGTTAAGTTAGTTTAGGTTATATGTTTAATTTAACTTAAGTGGTTAGGTTAGTTAGTTAGGTGTCGGTGGTTAGGTTATATTTGTTTAGTTTGGTTAGGTTAATTAGCTTAGTTAGTTAATTTAATTTAGTTTAGGTGTTGAGGTTATGTTTGTTTAGTGTAGTTACTTAGTTTAGGTGGTTAGGTTAGTTACTTAAGGCTAGTTAGGTTAGTTAATGTTAGTTAGTTTACTTTGGTTATTTCCATTTAGTTAGTATGTTTACTTTGCAATTAAGCTAGTGAAGTTAGTTATTTTAGTTTACTTAGTTTAAACCTCTCGTGGTTTGGTTAGGTAACGTTAGTTAGTTTAGTTTGGTTATGTTAGTTACTTATTTTTAGTTTAGTTTGGTTAGGTTAGTTAAAGTTAGTTAAGTTTGGTTAAGGTTAGTTAGTTAGTTTAGTTTGGTTTGGTTAGGTTTGTTTTGGGTTGTTAGTTTAGTTTACTTTAGTTAGTTAGTTAGTTAGTTTGTTAGTTAAGGTTAGTTAGTTTAGTTTGTTAATTACTTTAGTTTGGTTAGGTTAGTTAAGGTTAGTTAAGGTTAGTTAATTTAGTTTGGTTAGGTTAGTTAAGGTTAGTTAGTTTACTTTACTTTGGTTACTTAGTTAGTTAGTTAGTGATTTAGTTTAGTTAAGATTAGTTGTTTATTATGTTTAGTTTGATTTGGTTGGATTAGTAAAGGTTTGTTAGTATAATTTAGTTTAGTTAGTTAGTTAGTTAGTTAGTTAGTTAGTTAGTTAGTTAGTTAGTTCGTTAGTTCGTTAGTTAGTTAGTTAGTTTATTTAGTTTAGTTGGTTTAGGTTAGTTAATGTTAGTTGGTTATGTTATATACAAAATTGGTTTTTTTTTTTATACAAATATAAAATCTTCATATGCATATTCAAATTTGGGGAGTACTTGTCGAGATCGCTCGTCGACGACGACGGTGAGCGGCGAGGGACGGAGTGGCGGAGACAGATCGGCGAGTTGCGTTTGTGAGGTTCGCGGTGACGTGGCGTCCACGTGGCAGGGTTTGTACAGATAGCGTCTTTTCAAAATGCGCTATCTGTACATGTGGCGCCACGTTTTCGCCATGTCAGCGCCACCTCACAAACACCAATTTCGCCCAATAACGTCTTTTGAGAAGGCGTTATTGAATCTGGTGATGTGTCTCTGACGTGGCGAAAACGTGGCGCCACATGTACAGATAGCGCCTTTTCAAAAGGCGTTATCTATACAAACCCTGCCACGTGGACGCCACGTCACCTCGAACCAAAAAACATCCCACTCAATAACGCCTTCTCAAAAGGCGTTATTGCCTACTTCTGTGAAAAAAAAAACCTCCCTATTTTGTGAATAAAATTGTAAATATACCCTACTTTTGGAAAAAGTCCATGTATTTTTATACTCCGCACAAGGGGCCAAAAAAACGAGAATCTTCACCAAAATCTAAGAGATATATTACTCAATATATTATGAATTTAGATCATGAATTGGTGCGTGGAGATGACGTCTATCTTATATAGTACTAGATATACATTTTTCTCTTAAAAAGATTTTCAATGGTAATGTGGATGTAAACCATGAATTGATGAGTAGACACTTTTATTTTTAATTTTTATAATATTAATAAAAACATGAAAAAAATAAAAACTTTAAAAGAATTAATAACGCTGACGTGACAGTCTATCATAATATCTATTATATATGATATGAAATCAAAGTAGATGGTATCTATAATGTCTACTTCTAGACATTATAGATATTTTTTACTTTCATTTTATATATATATGATGAATATTATAAATTTATGATACATTAAAACGTATCATTTGTGTTTGTTTTTGGTAGTATTGGATCATCGCTCACACGAGAAAACAAAACTGAACACCATATATATATATATATATACACATGCAGCTCGTAAACCGAGGAGTGACAGATGTGCCCCTGACAACCACGTAGCAAGTAAGGTCAAAAAGGGTCATAAGAAATGGCCTTTCTGGTAATAAAAAGTTGTTCATGTGGGCAATCTCGTATTTCCCACTTCGAGGGTCGGATGTCTGATCTGTCAGGTAGATATCGAGCGAGGTGGACGTGAAACGGGCAAAAATAATTCCCTGTATGAATACATACTCTGAACTTGATATGTCTTGGCTTGTTTTGCAGACACGTGTAGGAAATCTAATTTAAACTGCAGTCTTACAACGGTGCGTTTGGTAAATAACTAAAAAAACACGTTCTAAGTACAAGTCTTCAAAAGCTTAAGATTAAAAAGATGAGGGAATTGTGTATAATCATGCAGACATTCTTGTGATTACTCAAACACCTCCCTTCTTACCTGTTGCATGCGTTACTAAATGTTATGTATATAATTGCATACCCACCAAAATAATTTGGTAGTAAGAAACCCACCTTATAATCATACCAAAATAATTTGGTCGTAAGAAACCCACCAAAATAATTTTGGTAGTAAGAAACCCTTGTCTGTTAGTGAGAAACACAGCTTATTGGCAAGCATCCAACTAAAACGAAAATGGAAGATTAACCTGAGCAAGCAAAGTTAGACTAGTCTCCATAATGTATCTGGATTGTTGGATTTTGGGGTTCATACGTAGCGAAAATTACAAAACAATTTTGACAAAAACCCCCAACAGGATCCGAATCTAATTCCATTAAAAACGTTTAAACCATGAAAACTTAATCATACCTCGGTTGCAATATACCTTTCTGAAGGTTGATCGATCTTTAAGGCGTTGCCAACGACGAACGCCTTCTACCAGCAGTCCACACACGAACGACGGCTGAGATTCGAAGTGCTAGCTTCGAGAGAATACCAAACCTTTTTATTTCTCTCCAAAACGATCCAGAGCGTACCAAAAAACCCTAATTCGTTTTGAAATGAAAATAGAGTTTCGGCCGTTAATCTTTCATACGTGTGTTCTAACTTAAAGCGTCTATTTATACAACCCTTGTATATAGATGGTTAAGTAAATTACACGTATACCCTTACTTAAAGAAGTATAAGTGTAATACACCACAAGGACGTTTCTGTCATGAATTTTATCATATAAAATTCATTTTTCTGAATCATCTTAAAATCTCCCAAAACCATTCTTAGTGTGCGACCCAATAGGCTCATACAATGTTGGTAGTGTACCAAAACACATTTTGGTATACAAGTCATAAGCGGCCTCTAGCAAGACATTATGACTACCCAAGTTGTACGAATATCAAATCGATACAACATAATCAATAGTGTATATAACATCATTTTGTTACACGATATCATTTTGATCAAACATAAGGCATGGAATTGTCATCCAACATGTTCAATCGTACTAGTCTCGATCTTTAGGTACATTTAAAACATCCAAGTGACATTGATCAATATCAATTCACTTAGACTAGGCCATTTAACAGTCTAACACATCGAAGGATCCACTGGATATCTCTCTTTATATGAGAATGACAAATTCTATCTCGATTACACAACTTCATCACATTGCTCATACAACAACCAATCACAACCTTTATAATCGTCCGATTAAAGACAACGTTCGATTATGTCAAATCATTGTGTTCCTAATGTTGAAGTTTCTGGTAATCTCAAGTCAGAGGACTGAAAAATATACCAATCATGAGAAACAACTATGACTTAATCCATGTGATGTTCTCATAGCGGGTCGATCCAGTACTTTGTTCCCTAACAAGTACTCGCGATCTTGATTCGTATCAATATACGTATAATCATCATATGATTATCAATCAAGACTCACATTAGTCTTAATTCATTATAGTTCCTAGTATAATGATCGACTAGGGATATTTATGATATTTCTGTAAATACCCATAGATCTTATTATAATGTAAACATGCAAATTAATTATAATAAACATCAAATGAAATCATCTATTTTATTAACTAAAAGTATTCATAAAGACAGTTAATGGATTGACCTAGGGCACATGCCCCAACATGGACAAGGGTGTTGAAACAAGATACCATGTTCTTCCAAGTAAGGCTTGAACACTCTGTATTCTCATCCCTAATCAGACTGAACCTTCTTTATTGTTATAGATAATTGGTTCTCTACCATTGTTTTGAACACTTTAAAGACACCCAACGCATCACGCTTATATTTCAGAGGAAGATCCAAGTAAATTTGGAACTATTATTAACAAAACTAAATATAGTAATTGAAACCAACAAATGAAGTAATTGGTGAAGGTCCCCACACATCAGTATGAATCATATTTAATACATGTTTACTACATGAATCAGAGTGTGAAAATGGAAAAACTTGATGCTTTCCTAAAGAACACATAGAACAGAATATATGATCATTACATGTCAAATTCAGATTCACACGCAAAATCTGATTTAAGGTTTGTTTAGCTGGATGCCCAAGTCTCATATGCCACAAATATGATGATTTTCACTGAAGTTGCATAAGCTTGAGGAGAACTTTCAGCAAACTTTATTGAAGGAAATAAAGAAGCTGTTGAAGAAAATAGGTACAATCCATCACGAAGTATCCCTTGAAGTAACACCTTCTTAGTTGAAGAATCTGTCACCAAATAATGTTGATTAGTAAACTCAATTACCACATTGTTATCTCTAGTGAGTTGGGAAATACGAAGAAGGTTCTTCATTATATTAGGTGCAGCCAACGTATTAGGAAATTCCAATTTACCATCAACATAGGTAACATTAGTAAAACCAATGTATTTAATAGGTAATGCATTCCCATTACCAACAATTGAAATGTCATTACCTTGATAAGGTGCACAACAATTCAGCTGAGATGTATCAGAAGTCACATGTGAAGTGGCTCCAATATCTGCATATTAGTTAGAATCTGGCATGGACTTATGAGAAGGAAAATGAATGCTAGCAGAAGAACTTCCAAACTGACTTCCATGACCAGCCAAATGTGCACTACGTTGTTGTCCATGAAAACCACCTCTCATCATGATGACCCTAAGTATACTGCTGACCTCGATTATTTTCATTAAACTGTTGTGCCCCCATGTAACTCATATCAGTCCTGTAATAGCAATGAGCAGTTGAATAACCCATTTTGTGCAAATTTGATAGGTAGGTATGCGATTGTTGGAGAACTCGAAACCTCATCTACCTTGCCTCTGGTATGAGAATTTGATTGTCTTCCTCCAGTACCATATGCTTTGGTCCATAACCATCCCAAATTGTATTTCCTCGTTTCAGTTCAGCAGCATGAGCTTGAGGCACTCCTTGAAGACTCAAAGAATTAGTTCCAGAACCTAAATTGCAAATGCCCTCGTTTTACTTCAAAACTCAACAAAGTAGACTGCATATTCGGTCATGTCAGATCCAACCTTTGTTATAATAAAGTAGTGATTGGAAGATATTACTATCTAATCTAGAAAGAGTATAAGAGGTTAACTCTGATTATGTTACGAGGTCTCTTGCAGTGGTTAAGTTATATGCATATCTTTCATCTTCCTTAAGAAATCAATCATCTTAGTAGATCCCTTAGGGTCCTCAATGCAGTCCTATTATACTGAATTCAAGCCTTGTTATTAAAATCATAAAGATTATCAATAGATTTCCACAAATCATATGAAGTCATAGGTCTAGTTTCATTTGATTTACCAGTAACATAAGTTGCTACTTGGAGTTCAAGTGCACAAAGTAACCAAGCATACAACATTCGATCTTTTGAAAACCAATTTTCATATTCCTCAGTGTATTCACCATTTTTATCAATTTTCTCGAGAATTAGAATCAGTCCGAACAGATTCCATCAAATCGACATCCCTCGAGAAGAGGAACTATTATAGATCTCCATAGCAAGAAATTATTTTCACCTAATTTGGTTGAAACAATCTTGTTTAAGGAATTACCAAATTGAGCCATCAACTGATTGTTGAAGGCATGACTTCCATTGTGAACTGAAGTCGATCGAGAAAATGAACTTCCAGATTCCATAGAACAACTCTTCGAATTTTCAATCACAGCTATATAGATCAACAAGTAAGTGTATCGATCTCAATCAATCACCAATAAAAGCGATGATGAAACCTCATATCGTCATTGCTTAAGATCTTCAATCGATCACCATTAGAGGCGACGAAAGAAACTTCTACAGCTCTCGATACTATATTGTAATCTCCGCAACTCTCTAACTAAATGAGAGAGTGAGAGTTGAATGTATTTATATTACTGAATGTGTTCACGATATAGAATGCACAGTTTTGTTAGACATGTATTTCTTTCTAACAAACTAACAACTCAACTATCTAGACATAACTAACTATGACTAACAATTAATGTGTTGACTCAGTGATTGATACTTATAAGTGCCACCAATTCAAATGTTGTTTTAAAGAAAAACTCGTGGTTCTCAAGTGAAAATTTGTCTTTTTTTTTACGAAATTTTGCGTTTTGGAAAGCAATACCTCATTCATCTCTAATGTGATGCTTTGGCCTCAATTCTCATGCATGAATAGTTAGGGTTTTTTGCACATCTATCTATTGGTGACAAAAGATCTACACTTTTGATACCCACCTCAAAAGATTTGCAATTATAATTCAAATTGGTCAATTGTTACTTTTTTGTCACGTAAGCAAATTAGGACAAACATAATAATTGAATGCATGTTTTGAAAACGGGTCTTTAGAAAAAAAAAAAAATTTTGCCTACGTTAATAGACTTACTTAAACTAAAGTCGCATTTTGAAAACAAACCTTTAGAAAGTACATTTTCAAAACATGCCTTCAATTCATCAATCTGATGCTGCAAAATCTTTGGAGATAGATGTGCCAAAAAAAAATCCATAGTTAAAGTAAAAATGTGTATACCAATGATGGGTGGATGAGCGAGTAGTTGAGATGAACTACTTTCCACTGAAAACAACTTTCCCCAAAAAGAGGGTTTTGGAATGGCAGCCAAACGCATACCAAGCCAGAATGAAGTTTGACTCACATAGAGAGAAAACATGCAATTGCAAATTTTCAAGGCCATACCTTACTTGCTCGTCCACTTCACTTCACTTGGAAAACCTCTTCTTTTACTTCCCCAGACCAGATCTTCCCCTCCTTTTCACTGTTGCCTTCTCATTGCCGACACTCCCCCCTCTCTCTCTCACACTCTCACACACACACGCTTTGTCATCTCGCAAAGCTTCGAATCAAACCTCTCTTAATATATAAAACCCCTCACCTTTCAATAGTACATCATCAATAACAACAACAACAACAACAACAACAACAACAATGTCTTTCATCTCTTTAACAACGACAACGGCGTTGATGTTGTTTCTCCTCGCGAACCAATCTCTTGCAACAACCAACCCCTCCGACGGTACTGCTCTTATTGGTTGTTTTGTTTAGGAATAACTGAGAGGTCTGTTTTGTAACTTTCGTATGTCTTGCAGCGCAATCTTTGCAGGTGATGTACAGTGCAATGGGGAGCCCCCGCTTGCTGAGGGGCTGGAACTCCAGCGGAGGCGATCCGTGCGGGGAGCTCTGGAAGGGGATCACTTGCGACGGTGCCGCGGTCGTCGCCATGTATGCTTTGCTTTCATTTCATTTGATTGATTGGTTTAATTAGCTGATAAGTTTTAGTTAATTTTGTGGGGGTTTTGAATGGATGAATGGATTGATGATTCAACAGCCAGGTTTCTGGATTGGGGATCAATGGGACCATGGGCTACTTGCTCTCCAATTTATTGTCTTTGAGAACAATGTGAGGTTTTTACTTGATTTCATTGAGTTTGTCCGTCACGGAACTTTTTGCATTGTAACTAATTGTTCTTATTGAAATTGGGGTTTTGCTTGTTTAGGGACTTGAGCAATAATAACATTCATGATTCGATTCCGTACCAGTTGCCGCCGAACCTCACGACACTGTAATGCTCGATTGATTCATTCACTTGTTGTTTCGTGACTTCCATCTGTGTTTCCATGCTTGTTTTTTGTTTGTAGGGCTATAAAGGTTAGTTTTTATTTGCATTGCAGAAATCTTGCAGGCAATAACATTAGTGGGAGTCTCCCCTACTCAATCTCTAATATGGTTTCGCTTAATTACTTGTGAGTGATTAGTGATTTAATGTTCAATAACCGAAGTAATTGTGTTGTTGGACAGTTTTAGTTTCTGATTCATTGCTTAAATGAAACATTTGCAGGAATGTCAGCCGCAACTCACTTGTCCAATCCGTAGGAGATATGTTTAGAAATCTCCAAGGATTATCGACTTTGTAAGCTCTCTCCCTTGCACCCATACGGTTAGAAATGCTTTTACATCAATAACCTCAATGGTTATCTCAGATAGGGATCAACGAAATCATAACACAATTTGGTTGACATTTGGAAGAGGGGGCGAGGTATAATTAGAAAGATGAATGGTCAAGTATTTGAATTATATGAGTCGATCGAACAAGAACTGAATGGTAAAGTTCATACGAGAAGGAAGTTGTGTGTTCTTTCCTTCATTACTAACTCGATTGTGCCCAACATTTTCTCGTTATCAAATTTAACGAATGAAAATTGGTTGCAACATACATCAACACGTTGCCTTGTTGCCATTTGGCTTGGGTTCTCTTCTATCTTCTTTGGATTATTTAGGATGACTATCTGTATCAGAAGAAATAATGTCACAAATTTGGAAATGGAATGAGAAATTTGAACTCCTATTTGGATGACCCTTAAATCATGGAAGAAATATGGATGCATCCTTGAAATGAGAATTTCGTGAGATCGCAGTGGCAGGTATGGTGACATTGATTGTGTGGTGGGTTGGAAACCTTTCCGTGGATAGTATACTTACATATTGGTCATATCATGTTTCTGAAGAACAATAATTGTCAAGGAGGGAAAATTGGCTTTTTTTTTTTTTTCCTTTTTTCTATATATTTTAGAGCTCTAGTCATGGAGCAGTACGGCGGAAAGTTTTTCTACATCCAGTCTAGTTGGACTGACATGAAGGTCAAAATGGTGCGCATTTGAAGGGAATGAGATATGCTATGCATGTGACTTAGATTTCTGAACTGTCTAGGTCTTTTATTACAAATATGCTATATATAAGACTAATGGAATACAGTGTCAAAGGCAACGTTGAAGTACTGCCATACATATCACTTTATACCCTTAAACGTAAACAAGACTAGAATTTATGAAATCAATTTAGTCACATTTAATATGGATTCTGCAGTCATCGTTTAACATGGATCTAATGGACTGGAGAAAGAAAGTTTTTTGAAGATCCAATTATGAGGAATAGGTTTATCTTTTATACATCTTAACCTTCGAAAATTTCTTTCTCCTGCTTCTAGAAACTCAAATTTGAGAAGGCAAATCTTTGTTTTATGTTTTCCAAAAGAAAAAAAAAATGAAAAGAAGAGTTTCTTTTCACTGTGCTGTGAGCAAATGATATCATTTTGAACGCCTTCATATTTGTGCTCAGCATCCAAAATTATGAGATTTAATGGAATGCAGGGATCTATCTTTCAACAACTTTTCGAGTGACCTTCCCAGTTCCTTCAGCTCCTTATCTAATCTTTCTACTCTGTGAGTATGTTTTTTACTCTAATTATGTTTAAGGATATATCGACTATACCTGCGTTTGATCTTTCCGTGATATTTTGATTTTCTTGTAGACATTTACAAAACAATGAATTAACGGGTTCACTTAATGTTCTTGCCGCTCTGCCTCTGACTGATCTGTGAGTTTCTTTGTTCTTTTTCTTCCAATTGAAGTTTTGATTTTTACTTTGTTATTTGATGTACTTTCATTTTCAACAGAAATGTTGCAAACAATCATTTCAGTGGCTGGATCCCACGAGAGCTCAGTTCAATCCCGATTTTTAAGTACGCTGTTAAAACTGTCCAATTTAGTAATCCTTATACTTTGGCGTTTGGGTTCTACTTATTGAATTGCGATATAACAGATATGATGGGAATTCGTTTGATAATGGTCCTGCTCCTCCTCCACCTCCATATACTCCCCCTCCACCTGGTAGATCTCATAATACTCATAACCGCTCTGGACCACATACAGATTCCCCAGGATCTCAAGGACGTGATTCAAATTCAGATCATCAGGACAATAAAGGTGTTGCAACAGGACATGTAGTGGGCATAGTTTTGGGCTCAATATTGTTGGTCCTATGTGCGATGCTTGTTCTTGTTTTTTGCCTTCGACGGTCCAAGGGAAAACATGGAACGGGACATAATGCTAGACCTCTCATGACTCTCCCTGTTGTTGTTGATAAAGGTAATTTCCCATTAACTTTGTGAAAACTGAATTCGTCTGACAAATTTAAGATACGAATTGCTCCGGTATTTGTTCATTTCTTACATCAATTGCTCATTTCTTAATTTTTTTTATCTATTTCTTACATCAATTGCTCATATCTTAATCATTTATCTAGTTTTTACACCCTTTTCTTGTTTGTTTGTCACCCTAATGAAATATGTTCATCAAATGATGTTTCCATAATATTAATTGGTGAAGGAATGAACTATGCATTCTTATGAAGTGCTATCTTTCTAAACAAACCTTTTTGCGCTTTTTTTTTTTTTGGGAGAGAATATTGAATTTACTATCGAGAAGCCCAAAATTTACTTTTGATTTACCTCTACTGACAGTCCCTTCATCAGGAGGAAAGAGAACACACATTGAGGTAATCATGAAGATTCAAATATTGTGGAAAAAACCCCCTACTTTAGCAATTTGCCTACTTTACCGTCAAGTGTAGATGACACTAAAAGTCATGAGGGGGGAAGATGGAGATCAAGGAGTGGTTCAGCTTCCAAAGTAAAATGGAATCCGATATCCAAAAAGTGGTTGCCAGGAAAAAATCACATTTCCTGATTCAGTCCTGCCAAGCATCATATAATCATATTGTCCACTATCTACTGTTACGATGATTGAATGAGCCAAACATTGCTAATCAAATCTAATTATTATCATATATATCTATCGTGATTGTTGAGCTTCTTAACCTTGATTTCATATCTTAGAGTATATGAAATTGATCACCCTAATGTCTTACAGTCAAACTTCCTGAAGTTAAATATTGATGTCAGTTATTTACTTAACTTTCCTTTTCTTGGTCATCAACTAGTGGAATGGAGAGTTTTGGAGTCTTTGCCAGATACAGCTATTGCATAGGAGTTTGTGTTTGAGGTTCATTGAAGATGATAAGCTGAAGTTAAATCATATATTTATGCTGATTTGTGCTTAATGAATTATGACTCCTCAACAGAAATTTCTTAGTATGTGAAATATGCATTTTGCATTATATAACTGGAAATCTAACTTTTATTTCAATTATGCCCTTTTAAACAAGATATCCATCACTAGTTCCTTAGGATTTGCTATCTGTTATTGGATTCTAGCACCTTGACATTCCCATTTGTGCTAAAAGTTGCAGTGGCAAGCACAGAGATGCAAGATCAGAGGGTCAAAAGTGCGGTTACTGCTACGGCAGAACTTAAACCCCCACCCATAGAAACATTGGTGGGAGACAAGGTACTTGGGAGCAATGATTCTGGTAGAAGAGCAAGAACTCCTATTTCTGCAACTTCCTATACCGTTGCCTTGCTCCAAACTGCAACAAACAGCTTCAGCCAGGACTATCTCATTGGTGAAGGTTCTCTTGGTCGTGTGTATAGGGCAGAGTTTCCTGGTGATAAGGTAACTGCCATCTCCTTTTATGAAGTCTTGTTCTTTGTCTATCATGGCGTGGTGCTGCCCATACTCTCTTTTTTTTTTTTTTGTTCCTGTGTGAGTAAATCAATTCCTCAACTTGCGACCTCCGTGCGCATATATGGACTACAACATTCTCCGTAGTTATATTTTTACTAGATACAAGCTCTCTAATTTGTTGGATATAGTTTGGGCTATTTGGTTTGGGATGGGTTTCTATGTTGACCTTGGCGATGTTGATGCTACTCATTAGTTATTAGCTTGGTTGTCTTTCTTTTTATATATTAGTACATATAACTTCCATAGTCTTTCGTCTTTGGTGTTGTCAAACTATTTCTTTGTTCTTTTTCTGGCTATATATGTAATGTTCAGCACCCTTTAAATAATCAACCGGCATTTTGATCCAGGTTCTGGCTGTCAAGAAGATCGATAGCGCAGCAGTTCCATTGCAGGAGGAAGATGACTTCATGGAAGCTGTTTCAAATATGTCACGCTTAAGGCACCCAAATATTGTTTCACTTGTTGGGTACTGTGCAGAATATGGTCAGCGCCTTCTGGTTTACGAGTATATTGATGGTAGAACCCTGCATGAGGTGCTGCATGTTGCCGAGGAAAGCAGTAAGGCACTCGCGTGGAATGCCCGTGTCAGGGTAGCACTTGCTACTGCTAGGGCTCTAGAGTAAGTTTCTAGAGTGCCTTCTTTTGTTTTTGCTGCGGCTTTGTTCCTTTTTTCCCCTCACCATGGGTTATCTTTGAACAGGTACTTGCACGAAGTGTGCTTACCACCTGTTGTACACAGAAACTTCAAGTCAGCAAACATTTTACTTGATGAAGATTTTAATCCCCATTTGTCAGACTGTGGGATGGCTGCACTAACACGAAATACGGAGCGAGAGGTAAGAGAACGATCTGCTGGTTTCTTGAGTCATATCTTATCAGAGGTTCTTTTTTAATCTTCTATTCCATATTCAACTTCAAAGACACAACTTTCATGCAAATCATCAATTCTTTCTGTTGAGTAAAAAACTTAATGGCATTATTTCTCTCCCATGAGATTGTTCCACTAGTTGATTGCGATGTAAGTGTCCTATTATGCTTTATGAAATTTGACAACAAATTCTAAACCTGGAATCTGGATCTAATGTTCTGGTTGCTCCTATGGATGTTTGACAGGTATCACCTCAGATGATTGGTTCATTTGGTTATAGTGCTCCTGAGTTTGCAATGTCTGGAGTTTATACCGTTAAAAGTGATGTTTATAGCTTTGGAGTAGTGATGTTGGAGCTGTTAACTGGTCGAAAACCTCTCGATAGGTAACCCCCCGGTAGCATATCAAAATCTCGTTTTCTTTTTTGGTATAATAGCTTCCAAGCTCAGTTGATTTTATGTCTTTTTTTTTTCATTCATTTTTTAGTTCAAGGAATAGATCGGAACAGTCTCTTGTAAGATGGGCTACTCCTCAGCTTCATGATATTGATGCCTTGGCTAAAATGGTAGATCCTGCGCTAAATGGCTTATACCCTGTAAAGTCTCTTTCACGTTTCGCCGACGTCATTGCACTATGTGTTCAGGTATTTTTTTTTTTTGTTTTGTTTTGTTTTGTTTTTTTTCCCTTTGCTGCCTTTATCTTTATGACGATTCTTACTATTGGATTATTCTTACTTTTGAATAATGCAATATTCATTAGTGACCTCCCATGCTCCCACGTGATAACTATAGCTTTTGAGTCGATGAGTGGTGTTGCAAGATACAAAGATCTAGTTTGCGAGAGGTCTTGGGTTTTTTTTTAATTAGCATCTGTATTTTCTCATGCCCCATTTCCATGCTTGACATCCTCATGTGCCCTAGCTTTCTGTAGATGGGACGGCCTTGCAAAGAAAAAGGCGGTGGTTGAAACTTGAAATTGGTGGATTTAATTTTTGGGGTCCTTTGCTGCAATTTATAGCTTTCAGTTCCAGCGAAGTTCTAATTCTCACTACTTTCTACTTAGTGTAATTTTGGTTGCTCCTCTTATAAGCAATAACATTAGGCCATTTCACGTCTTCTATATTTATGAAAGATCGATCAATACTTCGTAATAGCTTCCTCCAATGATTCATTACTGAATTGATGATTTAGCTTTTTCCGAAGATAGCGAAAATATAATTACAACGTTCAAATGATGGGAATGTGAGGTCACATAGCAAACTGAATTGATTTGGATGATGCGTACAGCTTCCCAACTGATGGCTGATAATCAGCTGTCAACATTTTTGCTGAAGAGTTATGCCAGTAGAGTTAAAGCATGGCTTATTTGCTATTTGGGGTTAAATATAACATCTATGAAGAACTGTAAGACAAAGTGAACTCTTTATATATCAGAAACTTTCTGCATATTCATTTGTTCTTACACAACAATACAACTTGCAAGTAGTGGAAAGACTTTTTTTCAATTGCTTTTACGACAACAGCAACAACAACAACAACAACAACAACATAGCCTCAATCCCAAATTAATCGGGATAGGTTACATAGATCAAACTCTTCTATTGCGCCCGATTTAGTGCAATTGATGGTTTTTTCACCTAGGCTGCAATGGGAAACACGCCCTTGCTCATTTTTCATTTAGGCGGGTACGCCCCAACATTTATCTCATTTATTTGATCCATTCATAAAGAGTGACAATAGTTTTTTGGGTATGAAAAGTGGTTTGGACCTCCCTCCCCTGCTCCGGAGTCCTCCTTTATCCGGACTTGGGATTAGCTATGCAGCGCATTTCTACATAGGTGGATTTTTTTTTTTTGGATTGCTTTTAATATATAAATTGTCTTCTTGATCTTAACTTTCTCATATTCTTTCTGCAAGTGTTTCTTTCCATCATGCGTTCTGGAGATGCATATCACACCCAGGTAAATTGTTTAATCCAATACCTTTTGTGGCTTCTGCAGCCAGAGCCAGAGTTTCGGCCGCCAATGTCTGAAGTTGTGCAAGCTCTTGTACGATTAATGCAAAGGGCAAGCACCGTGAGACGCCGCACCAGTGAAGACTCAGGATTCTCCTACCGAACTCCAGAGAATGAGCCAGCCGATTTGTCTTTCTAATTAAGCTTCTCACCTTGCGTTGAGACCTTCCTCGCCCTCACATGTGGCATTCGCAATTTTGTACATGGGAAACTGCAAATGTCAAGCCACCAAAAACAGAACTGCAAAAATATAGCCGTCTGCGGATGATTCGTGTTTTACTTTCGAGGTACAGTCATTTAGTTGAGGATCATCATGCGCAGAAGGATGATCCAGTTCCACTATTGAAGGTGTATAATTTATAGAAAAAGCTGCCTGTATTTAATACCAAGACCAGATTCTTATACATATTTTGATTGTTCAAAGTTCTTATTAAAAGAAAAAAGTCATCCAAAGCTTATACATACAATCTAAGCAAGAGCATGGTTGGCAAGGAGGGCAAACACATGTATATGTAAACTATTTTGGTAAGTTATGCTGTATGTCACATTGTTACTCCTCTTGTAGATTGAATGTGCACAAGTTGGTCAACTTCTTCTTGGACTGGATATCTACCAATTCAATCTAACATTCAATCCCACCAAGGGATGGTTGCTCACTTGCTCGTGTTTATATATATAGGTTCTTCTACCATAAGTATCAAAAAGATACTCATGTCATAGAATTAAATTTCTTCACCTGCTCATCAGGTAACATAGCATTAATAAGCACTTGAGGTAGGACCCACTTAATTGATTTCTTACAAAAAAAAAAAAGCGGCTATTCGGACTCGACAAATTGCTCATTTTACCCCTTTTTTGAATTTTTTTAGACCCCCATGTGAAATGTCTCTTATGCCCCCATGTATAAGTATGTTTTACTCCATACCCCATGATTCCCACTAGGGGTGGGCAAACCGCGGTTTGGTGGTGAAAACCACCAAACCGCGACCAAACCGAATGGCTGCGGTTTAGTGATTTACCAAACCATGCGAACCACAAAACCGCAACCAAACCGAACAACGGTTTGCGCGGTTTGGTCGGTTTGGTTGCGGTTTTGGTGTGAGACAGCAATGAGGCAGCGAGGCGAGGCGGCGGCGGTGAACGTTCGCGCGGGGAAGGCGGCGACGATGGCGCGGCGTGAGCGGAGAGAGGAGGTGACGGCGGCGCAGCGACGCGCGGGCGAGATCGAAGAGCGGCGGCGTGAGCGGGAGGTGATGGCGGCGAGTGAGGAGGTGATCTGCGAGAGTGAGGAGGTGGCGGCGGCGGGAGTGAGAGGGAGAGGGAGAGGGTTGTGCGGGCGTGGGAGAGGGAGAGGGAGAGGGTTGTGCGGAGAGGAGGGAGAGGGTTGTGCGGAGAGGAGAGGGTTGTGCGGTGTGGGAGAGGGAGAGGGTTGTGCGGCGAGTGAGAGAGTGAGAGAGTGAAGAAGATTTGCTTTTATAGTTAACTTTTAGGGTTTTTTGGTTTATATTACCAAAATGCCCTCGGTTTGGTTAAACCGCGGTTTTCTCAAACGAAAACCGCGACCAAACCGCAGAATCGCGGTTTGGTCATTTTCCAAACCGCGACCAAACCGCGAGTTTTAAAAACCAAACCAAACCGCGCGGTTTGGTCGGTTTGGGCGGTTTTTCGAAAACCGCCGCCCACCCCTAATTCCCACGCATCCAAGTTTGAAGGAAGATTGCTTCGCGGGAAGGCATGAACTCCACCCCAACACACGACCTCCGAGTGTTGGAAATTCGAGGAAAATACACAAAACTGACTAGGTAAGTTCATTAGGAACTTGTTTATCTTCATTTTGGCCTTTTCCTTTGTTGTTTGACTGGTGGTTCCATTTTCGACTTTGTTAGGACTTCCACATTGTTCTTGATTGTTGCGCCATGATTGATACAATGCCTGAATAGGCTGTTGAACAAGGTGATTTCAAAGAAGAAGATGTAAGTTTTCTTATGTGGTTTACCTTATTTTGTCATTTTTAGAAGTATAGGTTTTCGATTTTGAATCCCGTGGATTGCGGTCACACATAGCCGATATGTGAAACTGGCTGTCGATTTATTTAGATCGATAAGGGTAGAGCTAAAACGGTCATATTAAGTCGTCATGCTGCTGTAACTGTTGGTCTTCTATAACTGATAGGGTTTAATGAATTTCGGATTTACTGCACTGCCAACTATAATATGAATTAAAAATATGATTTTCAACATTGATCTGACTGTTAATGGTTGTTATTTTGGTTCTTGTAGGTTATTATGGGTGATGAAGCTTATGCATCCGTAGGCGGTACATCTGGGGAGGGTGGCCTACCTGGACTTTACGTCTGCATTCAAACCGAATGTTCCACTAAATTCAAGAGAGGAGGTGTCATGGCCCAAATCTCTAATTTGACTTTAATCTTTTAATCAGGATCAAATGACTCGTGAAGTGGGACCCGCTTTGATATACGTGTCCAACCGATGTTAGATGGTCGAGGTAAATGTTATATTTGTAATGATGAATGCCTAGTGTATTATATATGCGTAGACTACTAAGTCATTCCTACTTTTGAATAGGTGTCGAGACGTGTGTGGGAACATTCCTCGAGCTGCGTGCCGATATGGGACCGAGGTAGAAAGCAATATGGTGAGTTGGTATAAGCTTTATATTACTTTTATAAGTGATATACATGGGGCTATGGTTGATTAAGTATCAAATATACTTAAGTTAGTAAGTTAAAACAATTGAGTCACTTTGTGTCATTTGGCATGAGTTAGTAGGACATGTGTTAATAGGTGTACTATTAGATAGGTTTCGAGATACGTGTGCACATCAGGATCAATGGCTATCAATTAACCATATCCAATTCATGAATATAAAGCTTTTGGTCAACTCAGCAACTCAACTCTTTCATTTCAATTGCTTAAGAGAGAAGGAAACTTGTTGGAGAAGGAGGAGCTGCTGGAGAAGAAGAAGATCAGAAAAAACTTGGTGATTTAGTGAAGGAGAGATCAAATATAGCTAGTATTTGTCAAGTTAGATAACTTATGTACACTATAAAGTTAGCTTAATTCAATGAATCGTGAATTTGATGTTGTGAGTTGTTGTTTTATGTTGTGGTTGATGTCATGAATCTAGTAGTGTGTATGGAGGTTCCTTAGGCATTAACATGACCTATGTTTACAGAAAACTCAAAATTTAATTGCAGAATTATGGCTTTTACTACACATAGCGTGCTTGGTGGATCAGCTAGCGCGCTAACATGGATTAGCGTGCTAGGTCAGGATTGGTAGAGTGCTAATGGGTCATTAGATCGCTAATTTTAGACATTAGCCCGCTAGGTCTATGACATCATAAAAACTACAATTCTCAAAAATTCATTAAACACTATAAAAGAGTCTAATACCCTAAGTAAAGGTCCGAACACACTTAAAAAACCTATAATATGATATTACAAACCTATGGAAGTATTCCGAGGATTCAAGTACGAGTTTCGAGGTGTTGGGAGGCCGGAGTAGCATAAAATATTGTGTGGATTGTAAGTAAACTGATTGAGATATTTCTTTACATTTCATTCATATTCATATGTTCATTTCCAATCATTTGGATTGAATTGCCTTTGTACTCCATATGCCACGACTTGTTGTTCTTTCTCATTACATGAGATTGCTTTCATGGTACAATTTGTTGATAAAATGATTTCATTGACTCCAATTCATGTGCAATATCATTGTTGATTAATACATGTGGTCTGTGAAATAGCATGCTATTAGGTAGGTGTTACATAGTATTATAATCTATTTTCTTTGTGCATTAGATATGTAAAACCCATGTTATTTCTTGAAATATGAAAGTGGTTCTTATATCTAGGGTCATTACATTATAGAGGTCCGTCAGATATACAAGGTCACTTGACTTCCAGAATGATCGGGATCTCTCCACTATCTTGCGCAACACACGAGAAATGAGTCCCGAGGTTGTTGGCAAGCATAACTTGGCGTGCATCACAGGTGATTGGCACCAACAAAAGGTTATAAAGGCAATAAC
Source organism: Stephania yunnanensis (assembly GCA_039657365.1). NCBI lineage: Eukaryota > Viridiplantae > Streptophyta > Magnoliopsida > Ranunculales > Menispermaceae > Stephania > Stephania yunnanensis. The sequence continues at coordinate 49,841,819 of CM077583.1, read as the reverse complement.
ATTGCTCAGACCTTCACATTGATGTAGAGCTCAGTTCATTCTCATATAGTGGAAAAGCTTATGTGATGAAGATCACGACCGACTGGCCCTAGATCATTACTACTTAGCCATGTGTAAGTTTCATGTTGTTTAGCTGAAGTATCTTTTTGCATGTTCTCTTTACAACATAATTGTTATTATCATGCTTTTAGATTCTTGTTACATAATTGGGAATGTGAAAAAATGTCTCTCGGTATTACTTTCTTCTTTATTGTACTCACCATCTAGTTCGTGACGGTGGGTGCAGACCCATCGAGTAGCAGACAGGGCAAAGAAAGATCAACGACTACCTCTGAGCCAGTGGAGTGCTGCTATGCCAGATTTTGTAGGTTTTGATTTTTGATGTATTATTTTTATATGTATATAATAAACTTTTGGGTTATATATTATGGGTTGAGTGATTAGTACCTTGACCAGACACATCTTGTTATATATCGCGTTTTCTTATATATATATATATGGATGTGATCTTTATTCTCGGGTTTTTCCACGATTGTTAGGTATTACATTAATGCTTTCGTTAATTTGTTAAGACTTTCACTGAATCAATTTTTAAGTAAGCAAAATTTTAATTCACTCTAATTTATTATATTACATAAGACATTAAAACACATATTGAACTTATAATTTGTAAGTATGTAAATGGTTTTAGAAAGGCTGACTAGTCCCTTGTTAGGTCCTATATGATGAGATTATGGCTTAATAATGGAATTAGGCCGTGCGGTGCCCTAATTTGAGAAAGGGTCGTCACAAGTGGTATCAGAGCAAAGTTCTAGAATATTATGGACAGTTTATGGAATTGTCTAAAGTTGGGATATCATAGTCACATGTGGTATCATATTCTATGTTTATAAAGCTTAGGAGAGCCTATGTTCGTAAGGCTTAGATTATGAAATATGGTTATTCTACAATGTGATACCAAATCTACAATGTGTAGCAAAATGCCTAACTTTTCCAATTAGCAACAAGAAAACATAAATCTTAGTTGTGGAAAACCAGATGATCCTTACCTAGAAACTATTAGTTGGGAAGTGAGTGAAAGTGAGATGGGGATGTCTTATATGTATATATATCTTAGTTTTGCATATGTTTGTGTTATCTACGTAGTAGCTGATTCGCGTTCGCTATCAACTTGTATATATTGATGACTGATTTACGCGATGGCGGGGACGCAGGTGCGAGTGGCAGCCAGCTTCCTATTCCATCAGCAGATGATTTTCAGAGGCTATTTGATTGAGTAGGTGTTTAGGGACAATAATTAGCATAGTTATCACTATGATGATTGCACGTTTCGCTCCACCAGGAAAACACAAGCCCGTACTGCTACGACTATTCCCACAATACCGACAACAGTGCTGGTAATACTGACTATACTGGTAGTGACACCTCCAGTCATATAAATAGTTTTTACACCGTCTTTCACGCCTCCCTCTTCTAAGCTCGACAACAGAGGTTCAGTTGGTGAAGGATTTCATCATATTGAAGCCAGTTTATTTTAATGGTCAACGAGACTTTGAGAAGATAGAGAAGTGGGTATTGTCTCAGGAGAAGTTGCACCGAGTCTTGAGGATTAAAGACAACCTCCGAGTTGAGATTTCATCATACACTCTACAAAGAGATGTTGATGTATGGTGACATTCGACGATAGCTTTTGGGGGAGAGTTTGAGTTATAAGATGCCTTCAAGATGAAGTTTTACAGCGGTATTTCTTACCTGTAGTGATGAAGAGGTTGAGGAAGGAACTCATGAACCTGAGACAGGGAGCTGATGAGTCGGTGATGAGCTATAAATACATATATGGCTATATGAGGCAATTTATTAAGGATCTAGTGAGAGAGGATTCAGGTGATGTGTACTATTTAGGGGATGGACTGAGACCAGATATTGAGTTTATGTGGTAAGTTCAAGTGCCAGGACTTTGGGTGAGATTCACGAGCATGCACTCTCTTACAAGACATATTATTTGGGCAGAGTTGCCAATGGGACACCATTAGTACCAGCATTGACACCTAACTTGGTTGCGGAGTTTAAGAGGAGGAGATATAGGGGCAAGAGATCGAGGAGACGGGATAGAGGTACCTAGGGGTCAGGAACATCTACAATAGTTGTACCCTTTGTACCATCCCCTACACCATTACAGACTATTGTTGATAGACCTCCCTTGCCACCACCATTTAGACCTGCAGTACCGGCTACTACTACTTTGCCAGATCTGCCAACACCACTAGTGCCACATTACCTGCAGTAGGGTGGTAGAGGCCGAGGCAGAGGTAGAGGTAGAGGTCGAGATAGTTCCCTATAGGGGCGAGACAGGCATAGGCCCAAGATCAGGTTCAAGGTCAGCGTAGACCTATCACATGTTATATGTGTGGTCAAGTTGGGTATGAGATTAGAGATTGTCTACAACCGTAGCCGTGTTTCCACCGCAGAGTCAAGAGGGTGTACATATGGTAGCACAACCTGATGTAGATGCCATACGAAGACTCATCGCGGGTATGGTCTTCATTTGTGGTAGACACTTATATGTTTTGTTTGATTCAGGTTCTATAGTATCTTTCATTTTTGGTCGCATGATAGGCATTTTAGAGTTAACATTGGTTAGACTTAACATACATTTGATTTTGAATACCGCGGCCGGGGATAAAGTTTACCCTAATTGTCTTGTAGAGTTACTTGCAGACTTCGGGGTTTTCGAGTTCTTAGATTTTGACGCGTTGTTAGGGATGGATTGGCTAATAGTGTATCACGCTCATATCGATTGTTTCGGTAAGACAATTATATTTGAGATCCTAAGGCGTTCGATGTTTACGTATAGTGGTAGTACACTGAGAACCGAGGGCATTAAAGGTCGACTTGCAACTAGTGGAGAGATGAAGACTCTGGTGTCATTATACACCGTAGTAGAGAGTTAGAGACCCAGACTTGAGGATATTTTGATTGTGTGCAAGTTTTCGGACGTGTTTCTGAAAGACTTACCGGGTTTACCACTACCGAGAGAGATATATTTTATTATCGAGTTAGTACCAGACACTGGACCTATATCTATACCACCATACCATATGGCTCCGAAAGAGTTGGAAGAGTTAGTTGCAGGATTTGGGACAGAAGGGTTTCATCACACTTTCTATGTCACCATGAGGAGCACCGGTCCTATTTGTAAAGAAGAAGGATGGTACTTTGAGACTGTGTATCGACTATAGATAGTTGAATAGGGTCACAATTAGAAACAAGTATCATTTACCATGGATTGATGACTTATTTGATCAGCAGAGGAGCACAATATTTCTCTAAGATAGACTTGTGATTAGGGTATCATCAGCTTAGGATCAGGGAAGAGGATAGGTCCAAAACGATATTCAGTACGAGAAATGGACACTATCAATTTACAATTATGTCGTTTGGTTTGACTAATGCTCATGCCATGTTTATGGACTTTATGCATCGAGTGATGAGGCTATTTCTTGACCATTTCGTGATAGTTTTTGTAGCATCCCAAATTAGTTAAACCAGGATTAACGTTAATCCCAAAGATTAACGGTTGTAATTTGGGCGTTACGTGGACAACTCAGTTGACTCGGACATGAGAACCGATGAAATATGTTATTTATGGATGGTGGTTGTATATATGTAGTGTTTAAAAATATTATTATTATATTGCACCGCATGTGTGTATATTGCTATCGGGAGAGCTAGTGTAATGGGTGTTTGCCTCGAAAGGCATGTCAACGCTGGTGTTGGGTAGGCGAACTACGGGTATGCTAAGAAACCCGACTAATCCATGCCAAGATGAATAGTAAATCAATTAAATGGGTAATGTGACCATAAGCTAAGTTAATTCAAATTAAACTACTAGGCTATGACGTGCCTCCAAATGTGTGTCAAGATGCGGGGCACCGCGTAGCTACAGGTTAGTGGGACCATAAGTTGGTTATTTTTGATAAATAAAGCACTAATCATGTGTATTAAATGACTTAAGTTAGTGTGATCAAATCAAAATAAATAAAGGCATATAGTTTGCACTTATTAATGAGGACCATGAGATGGACATATAGATGAGAATAGTGAGGGGTACTAGGAAGGAAGCGTTTCATTGGAGTCGTCAGGTAGTGTAGGACAACATGGTTGTGGACCACAAGATAATCCTCGAGATAAGTACGCACATTTGATTCCAATCAAATGTATATAAACCAAAGTTAGTGGGATTTCATTTAAAAACCATTTACAATTTCATGCAAGATCAGAGCAAACGAGATTTGGAGGATAATTCAAGATGGAATTCAACCATCTTGGAGGTTAATTGGAGGATTTAAACTAAGGTAATCATCATCTCTATCATCTACATTTTCATTTGAACACAATTTTGTAAAATTTGATCAATTTGATGCAAATGGTTATTCTGAGGTTGTTTTAGTTGTTGTTTGGTGTTAGTTGGATATGGATTGAGTGTTAGGTAAGATCAGGTAGCCAAATTGGAAGAGAAACACAAAATTTTCGACTTGAGGATTCTGTCCCAGATGACAGATAGTGCGCTACCTGGAATGGTTAGCATGCTAATCATTATGTGTTTCCAACTGTTCTTCGTCTTGAAGAACAGTAGCGCGCTACATATTATCCATAGCGCGCTACCATCACATAGTGCGGTACACCCATACCACAGTGCGCTAACTAAAGACATAAATTGAAATTAAAAGGTTGTTTTGGACTTAAAACATATCTCAAACACCTATAAACATATTGAACATGTAAAATTGGAATTCAAGGACTTAAAGGACTGTAGCTCGGGTATTGGGGAGCTAGTCGGGTCGGATACGGGAGTTTGAGAAAGTCGGAGCGCGAATTGAGGTGCGTAAACCCATTGGAATGCCTCACTAAATTCATGGTTTTGATTTATCGATATCACATTTCATGTGTGACTGCTGGTGGGCACACATGGATTTTCACTCCTATTTGGTGTGCGTATATATTAGTTGTGGATAAATCGCTTGCACGAGTTACTTGTGTTTGATACTCATGTCGACGGCAGTAGGATATACTTATGACCGTCGAGAGGGATTTAAAATGTTCCCTCGAGTTGAAATATCGTCTGGAGGGGCTTATCTGGTAACTGAAGTTGGGGTTATTGTAAGCTTGTAAGTATACACGTGGTTTTTATTTGGTTACCTATTACTGGATGGTGTAGGTCAGGGTTTTCTCGTGATTATACGGATGTTTGCTGATTAATGCTTTATTTCTAAGCTGGTTTAGCTGGTATGTATTATTTATTTATTTCATGTTACTATTTTTGCTTGTCGTATGTTGCCTACATTCATTGGAATATGACGTACCGTTGCCATGAGCTATATTCGCATGTCTCGTACTTTATCAATTTTATTTCATAAATATTATGTGGACTTCTCCTGGGGTTTTACTCACTGGACTTGTCATTGTATTTGTTGGGTTTCTTAGTGCGGATCCTTCGATGAGCAAGGGCAAAGGCAAGGGCAAGGGCAAGGAGGTATTGGGCAGTCTTTGAGATTGTGGAGCCCGCTTGTGTGTGATATCAATATATATTTATTTTACTTTTGATGGGTTTTGGGGACCATAGAAAATTGATTACATGTATATAGAACTTTTGGTATACTTATCTCACCTTGGTATATGCATGGTATCTTTTGTCGGGTTTTCCACTATTTAGGATTGTTAAATATTGCATAACTTACTCATTAAAAGGCTTTCACCGTGAAAGTATAATATAACTTGATAAATTGAGTAACTGGCTAATTAAATTATTAATACTTATGCAAAGGTTAGTTAGCGTAATTAGGGTTAGCTGGAAAAGTGTAAACAACTCGTAAGGTCGCGAGGCGTCAAGGAGATATGAGCCATGACGTCGTAAGGCAGTATGGATTACTCAAGGTAGTGACGATGATGACTTAGTCAGATATTCCTATAGGCACTCGAATGATGAATTATGCACAGAGAAGTCTTCAGAGGGTGTTAGAGGGATAGAGAGCCGACATATTATATCCGAGATTTAGTGAGTTAGCCCGAGTATTGATTGTACTGACTAGACTAAGACGACATATCAATGTTCGATATTTAGAGGCAGATTGTGGATACCGACAGTGGGAAAGCTGAGAGATGAGATTTTTTAAGATTCACACCATTCCCGGTTCACTGTTCATTCAGGTAGGACCAAAATGTAGCATGACATGAAAAGACATTTTTGGTGGTTTGAGATGAAAGCGGACATATCGGAGTTTATTAGGAACTGTAGGATCTGCCAGCAGATAATGACAGAGCATTATAGATTTGGAGGATTATTACAGCCACTTCCCATTTCACATGGAAGTGGGAAAATATAGCCATGATTTTGTTAAAGGTATGCCGAGAACTGCCCGTTGACACAATTCTATCTTAGGCGATTGTTGATAGATTGACGAAATTTGCCCATTTCATACCGGTTGTAGCTCATTATACATTTGATCAGTTGAGTGTATTGTTCGAAAGAGAGAGATTATTAGGCTGCATAGGGTACCATTGAATATTACATCAAATATAGATGTTATGTATACCTCCAGGATGTGGTGGAGTATGCAGGAGTAGTATTGTACGCGCCTACGGTTAGCCCAGCCATTCACCCTCAAATTGATGGACAGACTGAGAGGTTGATTCAGACTCTTGAGGATATCCTCAAGGCTTGTGTACTTAAGTTTGGCGGATCATGGGATGAGTACCTACCATTATGTAAGTTTGCATACAACATCAGTTATCAGGCTAGCATTAAGATGGTGCCATTTGAGGCATTATATAGCAGACCGTGTTGCTCACCATTTTATTGGGTTGAGCTAGAGGACCGGGACATTATAGGGCCTGAAATTGTTGTTAATCACACAAAGAAGGTACGACAGATTCGCTAGAGACTTAAAAGAGCTTAAAAGAGGCAAAAGAAGTATCCTGACACATATCGCAGCAATCTCACATATAACGAAGGAGCCTTAGTATATCTAAAGGTTTCTTCTTAGACACATATTTGGTCTGAAAGGCAAGTTAGCATCGAGATTCATCAAGACTTTTAAGATCAAGAAACGAGTCGGAAAAGTTGCTTATGAGCTGGATTTACTCCACATATGTCGGGGATTCATCCAGTGTTTCATATTTTTATGCTTTGACTAGCCAAGTCGAAGGCAGGTGAGAGATCGTGCGACGGCCTCAACTTCTAAACAGGGCACCGCCCGGCCTAATCCCGTAATCAAGCCTTAATCCTAACCATACAAGATTTAATTACGAATTAGTCAGCCTTTTGTCCTCATATTCATTCACTACACATGTCCAAATATATTTAGATTTTAGAGTTAATTAAAACTTCGTATTGTCATATTATTATGTGTTTTATCGATTATGCGGAAGCTTTCATTATCTAAAATCCTAAGTGTGAGAAACCAAGAAAATACAGTATCACATGCATGTATATATATAAGACTATTCACTCAACCCAATGTACAACTCAAAATGTATAGTAAAAACATAAACAGTAATAATACAACAAAAGTCAAGTCATACAAAATGAGATAGAAGAGTCGCCGAAATGCTCAGAGAAAGTCGTCGATCTTCTCTTTCCTCGGCCTGCTACTGCTCGACGGACCTACACCCGTCGTCACAAACTAGACGGTGCATATAGTAATATTTAAGTAATAACATGAGAATTATAAGCCACATTTCCAAAATAAAGAATGGTATTTAAAAGCATAAAGTAGTGAAATAATTGCTAAATCAAGTAATGCAAGTAAATACCACAATTAAAGATATATAAACTGACACAGGCTAAGTAGAGATGATCTACGTTCGATCGGCGGTGAGAACTATCACCTAACCTTTCTCACTACTATATGGAGTTGTGCTCAACATATTCCTCACCCAAAAGCTAGCTGCACTCTACGAATACAAATCATATATTTCATTCTTGTTGATCACCCCGAGTCTCATAACTCGTGTGCCGCGCAAGTGTAGTGGTGAGTGTCGGAACCCCGGTAGACCATGGCCCCGTGAATCGCACATCTCTCGTGCAATGGACATTAAATAATCCCTACTTTAATTTATCTAAAATTCAATATTTTCAATTCTTTAAGATTCCAAAACTAGATAGGCTATAAAGCCCAAAGAAATAGAATATAAGTCTAATTAAACCCAAGTTATCCCAATATCGTGCTTTTCACCAATTATTTATCAAAAATGATATCAAGAGTAGGAATTACAATCAATGAAACATGTCACAAGGCATCTGTGACGGCCCCGCTTCTAATCTAGGGCACCGCCCGGCCTAATCCCGTAATTAAGCCCTAATCATATCCACGCAGGACTTAACTACGTATTAGTCAGCCTTTTCTAATTAAACCTTTTATTAAATGAATTTATTAGCGAAAGTCTTATGGATTATGCGGAAGCAATTTATAATATCCTAAGTGTGGAAAACCAGGAAATGTCATCGCATAAATATATAGTCTTCGAAATTCATTGAAACGATAAAATGGTCTATGTCAAGTCGGGGAACTAACGCTCAACCCAATATACAACCCCAAAAAGTATATGAAAGACATATAAACTATACAATCAAAATATCAAAAGAAGACCTACAATCGATGTAGTGATGCGTCGCGGGCTCAGAATAATCACCGATCTTCTCTTTTGCCCTACTGCTAGTAGACGACTCTGTCTCCACCGTCATAAAAAGGACGGTGAGTACAAGAATAAAACAAGAGTAATCCCCAATGACAAGTTTAATTTGCATTTCCAAATATTCAAATGGTATTTAAAAGCATATAACTTGGAAAACTGAAAAATAAACCATATGCGAGTAAATACCGTAGTTAAACAAGTGTTACGACACTAGGCTAAGTAGTAGTGATTTAGGTCCCGGCGAAGTGAAACTTGTCACCCCGACCCAATAATCATATAACACAAGGGACTCTAACCCAAGTGTTACCAGGGACTCTAACCCCGGTGTGTAGACCACCTCAGGGACTCTAACCCCGAGTGTCATACAATGTCAGGTAACGTGTGCCGACATCCCCAAGGACTCTAACCCCGTGATTCGTGCACACCTCGATCAAGTACGGGACCTAAATGCAACAACTACCTTTTACATTCTCAAGAAATACCAAACATGGATTGTCAAGGCATAGGCACATCTACACACCTAAACAAATAAAGATTACAAGTCCTCTTAAACATTTATACGATATTCACTAGACTAATAGCATGCTATTTATCGTTCAATTCACATTTGAAACAACAAGAATAGACATAGCATGAATGGAATCAATGAATTAAATCAAATAAATGGATATCATGCAAACTAGACTCATCAAGTGAGCATAGACACAAAGAATCACATGATATAAGAGTACAAAGGTAAATAGTCAAAAGGACTATGCAAGGCTAATAATTAATAGGAATGAAATGCCAAGTAAAATTGTCAATGGGTATACTCACTCCAACAAAGTAAAGTCCTAGCTTTACTGGCCTCTCGATACACCAAGTCTTGTATTCGCTCTCTCGTACGCTTTTTCCTAAGTTCCCTAGTTTGTGTCTTATTAGTTCAAATAGTGAGTTTATTGTGTATTCAAATTGATTCAATCAACTTTATTTTATTGAAATATAATTTTCCCAATTTTTCCATAATTTTTCCAAATTTTCTTTCATTTTTCTCCCATTTTTCTCTTCTTTTCTGTTTTTTTTTCTTTTTATTTACTGTTTGGGTCGGTGGGCCCGGCCCAGTAAGGGAGGGGGGTCGGGTCGACCCAGACGGGTCGGACCCGACCCGGCCTGGGCCAGAACAGGTCCAGGCTCGGCCCAGCAAGGGAGTGCACACGCGCGCGAGGCGCGCGCGTGTGCACCTCCTTCCTCCCGATCGACTGGTTCGATCGGGAGGAAGAAGAAACTTTTTTTTTTTTTTTTTTCTTCTCCGGTGAGGGGTTGGGGTGGTTCTCCACCCCAACCCCGGTGGGCTGATGGCAGGGGAGGCCCCTGCCATCACCACCGTGAGCATGGGGTTCGGCCATGGAGGCCGAACCCCCCCTCCATGCTTGGTCCCGAACAACAAACAACAACAACTGCAAAAACTCACCTCAATTGTGTCTCTGGCTCTCTTCTTCCTCCTCTCCTTCTTTCCTTCCTCTCCTTCTCTCTCTCTCAGCTCAGTTTCTCAAAACTGTGTGCGTGTGTAGTGTGTGTATATGTGGCGTAGGTGGGGATGATTTTGGTGAAGAAGGCACGTGGTGGAGGAAGGTGGGACAGGTGTTGCTGGCAATTGGACAGGTGCGTGGACAACTGTTGATTTGTTGTTTGGCCATGTGTTGGGGTGTTATTGTGGTGACACCAATTGGTGGCACCATTACGACACTCGCCGCGTTTTCGGGTGTTTCGATGCCCGTTTTCGCGTTTGAAACGGAATGTCCGCATAACGTCGTGTCGATAGTTACAAAAATATATTTGTTTTCCTCGACATAATATTCAATTTTTTTGTCAACTACCCGACACCCGCGTTTGACGCGCGTATCGAGACGTGTCCCCGCTCTCGTCTCTACGTCTACAACCGTACCAAATGACTTAGTAAGTCTACACATTACATAACACTAGGCACACATCAATACAAAAATACAATCTACCTCGACCATGTGCCTCGGTCGGTGCACGTATCACAGTGTGGGTCCCACGTCAAAGGTCGGTGATCTTGATTAAGGAATTTAAACCAGGGTTAGAGATTTGGGCCGTCACAGCATCATGTTACAACATTCAATCATGAATAGATACAAGAACAACATGATGTGAGATTACAAGTAGCAAAGTCTACAAATAGACCATAAACCAATAAGAGAATGAAATGAAATATAGAATTCTCACAGCTTTACTTACAATTCACACACTTGTCCTAGTTTATTTGATCTCCGACACTCCGAAATGCGTTCTCAAACTCTCGAGATCTCTCCTTTAGTTTTTTGGAATTGTTTTATAGGTTTTAGAGTGAGTTTGAACCAATTTATAGTGTTTAGACCATATTTGGACTTTGCTGATTTTTGTACTAATAAAGGCAAATTAGCGCGCTATTTTACACCTCTAGCGCGCCGATTGAGCATTAGTGCGCTACTTCACATGTCTAGCGCGCTAAATTCTCGACCTAGCGTGCTATGAGCAACAAAACCCAAAATTCGCAATTCGAATTTTGTGTTTTTACCACACATAAGCTTTGTTATTGCCTTAGGGATCCTCATACATATTACAAGAGGTTCCTAACACCTACCTCAACGTAAAACAAAAACAACAAGATTAATTTCATGAATTCACAAAGGTTATGGTGTGGAGAAGTTATCTAGCTTGTTGAACTCTTTCTTCATCAAAGCTTCAATGATTACACACTCTCTCCTCCACCAACAACACTCTAAACTCTCTCTTCTTTCTCCTTCCTTCCTCTCCTACCTATTTTGATGAGAAAAAATGAGATTTTGTTGACTTAAATGGTTCATTCGACTATAGTGATAAGTTTAAACCAAAACCCTTGATCATTGTGTGCACGTATCTCGAGGTTTATTTAGTGGACCACCTTGTCTCACTTGTCCCTCAAGTCATTCTTAAGTGACTCCAAAAGTTAACTCGATTGACCTCTTCATGGTTAATATGTGTCTCGATGCACATTTAGTGCTCATTGTTGTATTTCACTAACTATAGGCACATTAAAGTTAATTCAAATGTGACAACATTAAAGCCACTTACAAAACCAACTTTAGTTCAAATAAATGAATCTTACCCATAAGTCGCTACCTCAGTTCCGCATTGACACGCGACTCGAGGTACATCCCCGCTCGTCTCGATACCTATACAACCATATAAAATTGATTTAATAGTCTACCATATACAATACACTAGGCATACATCACAACAAATATAAATATACCTTGGCTCTTGCCTCGATAAATGGACATATCACGATGTGGTTCCCACAGTACGAGTCATTGATCATGTTTAAGGAATAGAACACGATTAGAGATTTTAGGTCGTTACAGACCGACTGTGGACTTAAGTCAGATTGACTTGAGCGAAGACGTATCATATGAAGAGCAGCCAATACATATTCTAGATCACATGGTACAATAGTTGATAGGCAAGTATATCCTGAAGGTGTTGGTCTAGTGGTAGTTCCATGGAGACTCGAAACTCATTTGGGAACGGAAAGACTATATACGTGATAGGTTTCCGTACCTCTTCAAGTCAGGTATAATTTTAGGTTAAGCTTAATTTAGAGGACGAAATTTCAATTAGTTGGGAAGAATCTTCACGTCCCAAATATCTAATTTGACTTTAATCTTTTAATCGAGATTAAATGAACCGTGACGTGGGACCCGCTTCGATATACGTGTCGCGACCGAGGCTAGATAGCCGAGGTAAATGTTATATTTGTAATGATGAATGCCTAGTGTATTGTATATGTGCATACTACTTAGTCATTCCTAGTTGTGAATAGGTATCGAGACGTGTGTGAAAATGCACCTCGAGCTGGGTGCCGGCGTGGGACCGAGGTCGAAAGCAATATGGTAAATTGGTATAAGCTTTATATTGCTTTTATAAGTGATATACATGGGGCTATGGTTGATTAAGTATCAAATACACTTAAGTTAGTACATTAAAACAATAGCCACTTGATATTTCTCGAGACACGTAATGACCCATCCAACACCAATTGAGTCACTTGTTGGTGTTATTTGGCATAAGTTAGTGGGACATGTGTTAATAGGTGTATCATTAGATAATCCTCGAGATACGTGTGCATATTATGATCAATGACTATCAATCGACCATATCCAATTCATGAATATAAAGCTTTTGGTCAACTTAAGTAACTGAACTCTTTCATTTCAATTGCTTAAGAGAGAAGGAAACTTGCTGGAGAAAGAGGAGTTGTTGGAGAAGAAGAAGATCAATAAAAACTTGGTGATTTAGTGAAGGAGAGACCAAGTGTAGCTAGTGTTCATCAAGTTAGGTAACTCCTTTACACCACAGAGTTAGCTTAATCCAATGAATTCATGAATATCATATTGTGGTTTGTTGTTTAATGTTGTGGTTGATGTCATGGAACTTTAGTAGTGTGTATGGAGGTTCCTTAGTCGTTAACATAGCCTATGTGTGCAGAAAACTCAAAATTCTGATTGCACAATTATGGGTTTTACTGCACATAGCGTGCTAGGTGGATCAGCTAGCACGTTAGGTCAGGATTGGTAGCGCGCTAATGGGTTATTAGCGCGCTAATGGGTTATTAGCGTGCTAACTTCATACATTAGCGCACTAGGTCTATGATATCATAAAATCGCAATTTTCAAAAACTCCTTAAACACTATAAAAGAGTATAATACCCTAAGTAAAGATCCAAATTCACTTAAAAACCTATAATATGATATTATGAGCCTAGGGAAGTATTTCGAGGATTCAAGTACGAGTTTCAAGATGTCGAGAGGCCGTAGTAGCATAGGAAATTGTTGTTCTTTCTCATTACATAAGGTTTCTTTCATGGTATAGTTTGTTGATAAAATGATTTCATTGACTCTAATTCATGTGCAATGTCATTGTTGATTATTAACACATGTGGTCAGTGAAATAACATGCTATTAGGTAGGTCTTACATAGTATTGTAATATATTTTCTTTGTGCATTAGATATGCAATTGCTTTATTGGAATCTCAACCCATATTATTTCTTGAAATATGAAAGTGGTTCTTGTATCTAGGGTCATTACATTATAGAGGTCCATCGGACATACGGGGTTGACTTTCATGGTGACCGGGATCTCTCCATTATCTTGTGCAGCACATGGGAAATGAGTCTCGGGGTTGTTGGCAAGCTTAACTTGCGCAGCACATGGGGTGTGGGACCTGGGGTTGTTGGCAAGTTTACATCGCAAGTGACTAGCACCAGCGATAGGTCATAAAGTCAGGAGCACTGCTTAGACCTTCACATTGATGTAGAGCTCAGCTCCATCCTCATATAATGGAAAGGCTAATGTGATGAAGATCACGGCCGACCGACCCTAGATCATTACTACTTAGTCATGTGTCAGTTTCATGTTGTTTAGTTGAAGTATCTCTTTGCATGTTCTCTTTACAGCATAGTTGCTATTATCGTGCTTTTAGATATTTATTGCATAATTGGGAATGTGAACAAATGTCTCCAGTATTACTTTCTACTTTCTTGTACTCACCGTCTAGTTTGTGACAGTGGATGCAGATCCATCGAGTAATAGACGGGAAAAGAGAGAGATCGACAACTACCTTTGAGCCAGTGGAGTACCGGTACACCAGATTTTGTAGGTTTTGATTTTTGATGTATTATTTTTATATGTATATAATATACTTTTACGGTTATATATTATGGGTTGAGTGATTAGTACCTTGACCAAACACATGTTGTTATATATCGTCGTTTTCTTATATAGATGCATGTGATTTTTATTCCATAGTTTTTCCACGATTGTTGGGTATCACATTAATGCTTGCGTTAATTTGTTAAACTTCCGCTGAATAAATTTTTAAGTAAGCAGAATTTTAATTCACTCTGATTTATTATATCACAAAAGATATTAAAACACATATTAAACTTATAATTTGTAAGTAGGTAAATGGTTTTGGAAAGCCTGACTAGTCCCTTGTTACGTCCTATATGGTGAGATTAGGGCTTAATAATGGGATTTGGCCAGGTGGTGCCCTAATTTAAGAAGGGTCGTCACGAAAGGCCCCCACTTAGGCTCAAAATACAGCGACATAATGTGGGTTTGTTGTCATAATTTTAAAATCCGATGTCGGCTCAAGTGGTTAGCAAGAAAGAATGACAATGGGGTGTGATCGGTCTGGCCAATATAGTACAAAATAGGGAAAGGGTAAGAAAAATGAGAGTAAGGAAAATGTGGAAGACAAATAGAAGAAAAAAATTACTACCACAAAGAAGTGCAAGTGTCAGTTTAAGTTTTTCATGAAGCACGGGGTAGATAGGGAGTGAAGTGTTTGAATAGTGTGCAGGATGCACAACCATAGGCTGACAAACAGTTTGGTAAGGCTTGCATTTCTGTGACGACCCCTTCTCCAAATAAGGGCACCACCCGGCCTAATCCTTTAATTAAGCCATAATCTCCCCTATAAGACCTAACAAGGAACTAGTCAGCCTTATTTAAACACCTACCAATTATAAAACCACCTACAGTTTACTAGATAGTTCAACTACCTACAAAATCAGAGTTAATTTAAATTTTTTCATCTAACCAATTATTCAGCGGAAGTCTTATTAAGTTACTAGTGAACATAAGGCCTAACTTATTGTGGAAAAACCAAGAAATAAAGATCACATGTGTCTGGTCAGATGTTCCTATCACTCGACCCAAAAGTAAAAATATCATGTATTTAGAAAATGTAATACAAAAGAATACAAAACGTACAAAAATATATTGTAGCATTCTTTCCCTGGCTCAAAGGTAGTCACCAATTTTCTCTTTGCTTGGTCTGGCGCTACTCGGCTAATCTACACCCACCGTCACAAACTAGACGGTGAGTACATAAAATTATTTAAGTAATACTGATAGACATTGATCCACATTCCCAAACAGGCAATAAGTATCAAATGGCATAATTTAAATAGCAACTATGCTGAAAGAAACATCATGCAAAGAGAAACTTGGGTTAACCAAATATGAAAAATTGACCCAAGGCTAAGTAGTAATGGATTAGGGTCAGTCGGCCGTGATCTTCATCATATCAGCCTATCCACTACAATTTGAGCTATGCTCTTTAGCATTTCAGTACAAATTGAGCTCTATATCATATTTTCAAAAGGTTGTACTTACGATTACGCTTTTTCTATTCCAAGTGAATTAGTCGTCACCGGAATGTATACTTGCTAGCATACCCGAGTTTTAAAACTCGTCATGTTCACCCAAGTTATTCTTGGGCCAAAAACCTCGAGATCCGGTTACCCCATTCGAGGCACGTTACCCCGTGTATCATGCAAGGTAGTGGAGACTCCTTAACATCCCGGAAAGTCTAGTGACCCCCTATGAAAGTTGAATTTCTATCATCAAATGACCTTAACCACAAGAACCACTTTCATTTTCAATAATGACTCAGTAATAGAATCCAAGAGATGCAACTGCATACTAATGCACAAAGGATTATAGTCAAAATAAACAAACTAATCTAATAGCATGCTATATCACTGACTTCCAAACACAACAATCAACATGACAAAGTAGAGGAATTGGAAGCAATGACATACACAATAGAGTATGTTATGAGCAACATCATAAAATGATAATTGAACAAGTCATAGCATATGGATTTCAAAGGTAAACTCGGTTCGAATAACCGAGAATAAATAAATAAATGGAATGAAATGAAATGTAAATAAATGTCTCAATTAGTTTACTTACATACAGACGCTTCCAAAGCTATCCGGATTCTCGTCGTGTCGATGTACGCACCCAATACCCCGTAATATCTCCTTTAGGGTCCTAACATTTGACAATTATCAATTTAGTCAAGATTAATTATTTAAAATTCCTAAATTGGTCGAAATCAAACTCGAGACCAATTTATTGATTTTGCATTTTTCGAGGTAAAACCCCGGTATAACGTTTCGATCGACTTCTGAATTCTTCACTTTTTATAGAAATATCTAATTTCTATTGATTTGGGTCACAAATATATTTTTTTGGAATTTTCCTGAATTTCCCAGCATTTTATCTATTTTATGGAATTTCTTTTCTTAAAAAAAATAGTTTAATTTAATTAAATAATTAAATATATATATTTTTTTATTGAGGTGGGTTCGGGTTAACCAGACCCGGTCCAGCCGGACCCGACCCGATCCAAGCAGATCCGAGTCGGTCTAACCCGCTCCCCTCGGGTCAAGGTTGGCCCGACCCGACCCACCCGGGCCCGGGTCGGCCCGATTCGACGCACATCGAGGGTAGCCCGACCTGGGCATGCTTCCCCATTTCTTCCTCACCAGAGCACGAAGTTCTGGTTTTGTTTTGTTTTTTTTTTTTCTTTCTTGAGGCGTTGGGGTTGTTTCCCAACCCCAACCCCAACTGGTTTTGATGGCAGAGGAGACACCCCTGCCATCTCCCCTAAACCTTTGTCGGCCATGGAGGTCGATCCTCCATGGCCACTACACCAACAACAACCTTACAACAACACCAAATCAACACACCTTGCGTTCACCTCGTCGAGCTGTCGCTCTCTTTCTCTCTCTGTCTTTCTCCCATTCTTTTTTTTTTTTTTTTTTTCTTCTTCTTCTTATTCTTCTTATTATTCTTCTTTTTCTTTTTCTTTTTCTTTTTCTTCTTCCCGATTTTCTTCCTCCTCTATTCACTGTTTCATTTTTTTCTGTCAACCGACTTGGAGAGATTAAAATGGGATAAGGTGGACTTTGGGGTAAATTTGACCCATTTAAATGATTTGGGTTGGCTTGAATGTGAGCCACACATCTCTAACCACACACGTAACTCGAGGCACATCATGTTGTCTTACTCACACCACATGTCCCTTTGTCTCTCTCAAGTGACTCCAATGAGTGAAACTTTTTCTCGAGATGTGTGTGTGAGAATCTAGATATAGATCTAGTGATGTATATATTTTAAGTCCTTAACTTAGGCCCATGAATAACTAGATAGATGAGGCCACATTATAGCCACTACCTTATATCATTTTTCATTTTTTTCATTTTATGCACTATAATGGAACTAGTTACACTCACCCCACGAGCTGCTACCTTGGGCCCACGTCGACACGCGACTCGAGGCTCGTCCTCGCTCGTCTCAATATCTTCATACTCATAGAATTGACTTAGTAGTCAACGCGTATATAGTACACTAGGCATACAACACATAAATATAACACTTACCTCGGTCGTCGTGCCTCAGCAGTGACATGTATCTTGTTGCGGGTCCCACGTTATGGGTCATTTTGTCCTGATTAACGAATTAAACGTGTATTATTTATTTGGGTCGTGACAATACTTCCCAACTAATAGGAAGTTCGTCCTCGAACTTAAACTAAACGTATTTTAAAATATACCTGACTCGAAGAGGTACAGAAATCTGTTTCGCATATAGTCTTCCCGTTCCCAAACGAGTTCTGAATCTCCATGAAACTTCCACTTGACTAATACCTTCAGGATAAACTTGCTTCTCAACTACCGTACCCTTCGGTCAAGGATCTCAACTGGTTGCTCTTCATATGAGATACATTCACTCAAATCAATCTGACTCAAATCCACTTTTGATTTCTCGCGCCTTTGACTTAGCTAGTCAACGCATCGAAATAGAAACATCGGATGCATTCCCGACATCTGTGGCGGTAACTCCAACTCATATGCAACCTTTCCAACCCATTTTTGATCTTGAAAGGCCCGATAAATCTCAACGTTAATTCTCCTTTCAAACTAAATTGATGTTGACCCTCATCGTACATGAGATCGTTGTGATACATGTCTATATACTTCTTTTGGCGAATCTGTCTTACGTTTTCTATGCGATCGACAACAATTTCAGGCCCTAACAAATCTTGGTCTTCCGGCTCATCCCAACAAGATGGTGAGCAATACGGTTTTCCATATAACGCCTCAAATGGCGCCATCTCACTGTTCGCCTGACAAATATTATTGTATGCAAATTCACACGATGGGAAATAATATTCCCATGATCCGCCAAACTCAAGTACACACGCCCTGAGCATATCTTCGAGAGTTTGAATCAACCTATTAGTCCGCCCATCAGTTTGAGGGTGAAAGGTTGTGCTAAACTCTGAGCGTGTACCATACTGCTCCTGCATTCTCCGCCACATCCTAGATGTATACATAGCATCTTTGTCTGACGTAATTGTCAAAGGTGCCCCATGCAACCTGATAATTTCTCTCGAACAATACACTCAGCTGGTTAAATATGTAATAATTGCAACTGGTATGAAATAGGCAGATTTCGTCAATCTATCCACAATCACCCAAATGGAATCATGTCGATGAACAATCCTTAGCAATCCTCGAATGAAATCCATGGCTATGTCTTCCCACTTCCATTGTGGCATGGGAAACGGCTATAGTAATCCTCCAGGTCTATGATGCTCTGCCCTCACCCGCTAGCAGATTCCACAGTTCCTGATAAACTCTGATATGTCCACTTTCATCCCTGGCCACTAAAAATGTATTTTCATATCATGGTACATTTTGGTCTTTCCTGGATGAACAATGAACCGTGAACGATGGGAATCCTGCGAAATCTCATCTCTCAACTCTGCCATTACCGGTATCTACAATCTACCTCGAGATCTGAGACACGATCTGTTGTCTCAATCCAGTCAATACACTCGGGACTCTATGCTAACTCACTGAATCTCGGATATAGAATAGCAACTTTCAAAGCCTCTGACACTCTCTGAGTCAACACTGTCTGAAGTCTCACTTGAGCACAAATCAGTACCTCCGTGTCGTTAGAATATGTGACCGACTCATCATCGCCGCCGTCTCGAGTAAGCCATACTTATGCGTCATATGACAAACAAACGTTTAAGCACCTCCAGTTGGAATCCTACTCAGCACATCAGCAACGACATTGGCTTTTCCTGGATAATAGTCCAAAGAAAATTCATAGTCCTTCAAAAACTCTAACCATCTGCATTGTCTCATATTAAGCACTTTCTGTATGAAGAGATATTTCAAACTCTTATGGTTAGTATAGAGTGTGAACTTCTCTCCATATAGATAATGTCTCAATATCTTCAGAGCAAACACTACCGCCGCCAACTCTAAGTCATGAATCGGGTAGTTCTTCTCATGTACCTTCAGTTGTATTGATGCATAAGCCACCGTACCCTTCTCTTGCATCATCACAGAACCTAAACCCATATGAGAAGCATCTGTGTATACCATGAAACTTTTTCCAGCCTATGGCAATATTAGGACCGGTGCGGTAGTCAACAATTTCTTCTGTTGAGCAAATGCCTCTTCGCATTCCTCAAACCACTTAAACTTAATGTCTTTCTAGGTCAACTTGGTCATTGGTGAAGTGATCTTCGAAAATCATTCACAAACCTTCGGTAATAGCCTGCTAACCCTAGAAAACTTTGAATCTCAGTCACTGACGTCGGCGCTAGCTAATCCAAAATTGTCCTAATCTTTTCTGGATCTATAGCAATACCTGCTGCTCCAACCACACGTCCCAAAAATTTGACCTAAGACAACCAAAATTCACACTAAATGAATTTGGCATATAGTCTGTGCTCCCTCAAAGTCTACAACGATCACAAAGCGGTCAAGAAATGGCCTCATCACTCGGTGCATCAAATCCATAAACATGGCAGGAGCATTAGTCAAACCAAATGGCATGAGTGTGAAGTGATAGTGTTCATACCTCGTACTAAACATTGTTATGTATCTATTATCTTCCCTAATCCTCAGCTGATGACACTCTGACCGTAGATCTATCTTGGAGAAAAATTGCGCTCATCTTAGCTGATCAAACAAATCGTCAATACGCGGTAATGGATACTTGTTCTTGACTGTGACTTGTTCAATTGTATGTAATCAATACACAGTCTCAAAGTATCGTCCTTCTTTTTCACAAACAGGACCGGTGCTCCCCATGGTGATATCGAAGGTGTGATGAATCTCTTCTTGCTCAATTCTTGCAACTGTTTCCTTAATTCTTCCAATTCTCGTGGAGCCATGCGGTATGGTGGTATGAATATCGATTTTGTACCGGGCACCAACTCAATAATGAAATCTGTCACCATCGGTGGTGGTAATCCAGGTAAATCTTCCAGAAATACTTTCGGAAACTCACATACAACCGCAATCTCTTCAAGTTTCGGTCCATGACTCTCTACAACAGTATATACTATACCAGAGTCTCCATTTCCCTACTAGTCGCAAGCCGACCTCGAGTGCCCTCGACTTTCGGTGTATTACTACTATACATGAATACTGGACAACCTGGAATCTCAAATACCATTGTCTTCGCAAAACAATCGATATGAGCATGATATGATTCTAGCCAATCCATCATTAGTAATGCGTCGAACTCCAAGAATTCAAGCACTCTGAAGTCCGTAGGTAACTCTACCCCGTTGATCTTTAGTGGATATTTCTCCACCAAAGAATTAGGGCACACTCTATCTTCGACTGTGATACTCAAAATCAAATGTATTCCGACACTAATCGGTCTCAACCCTAATATGTCGACCATGCGACCAAAAATGAAAGAAACCGTAGAACCCGAATCGAATAAGACATAAGTATGTCGACCACAAATGGAAACCATACCCTCAATGAGTTTCCATGTGGCGTCTGCATCAGGCAGTGCAACCATATAATGACCTCTCAACGCTATGGGGGAATCACTATCGCTGACTATGGACAATCTCGATCCACATGTCCACCAAGTCACATCCAAAACAAGTAACTACTCTAGTTGACCCTGCGATCGATCCTGGGCCTGTGTAGATGCTTTTCTCTGCCCTATTCTAGAACTATCTCGTCTTAGTCTTCTACCACCGTGCTGCTACTGACGTGGAGCTGGTGATTCTGATATAACAGGTAAAATAGACATAGCAGGAGCTGGAAATGCAGGTCTGACTGGTGGTGGTACGGGAGGTCTACCCACAATCGTTTGTAAAGGTGTAGGAGATGCTACGTAAGGCACAAGTGCCCCCTGAACACCTCTATCCCATCTCCTTAGTTCTTTGCTCTTTTGTCTCCTCCGTTTACTCTCAGCGATCTGAGTAGGTGTCATAGCGGGTACTAAGGGAGTCCCGTCAGCCACTCTGCCCAAATAATACGTCTCATGAGCAAGTGCACGCTCGAAAATCTCTCCCAGTGTCCTGACATCTGAACCGACCACATAAAAACAAATATCCGGCCTCGGTCCGTCGCCAAAATGATATACATCATCAGCATCCTCCTTCACAAGATATCCGACAAACTGCTTTAGATAGTCGTATCTGTCTTGATAGCTCATCACCGACTCATCAACTCCCTATCTCAGATTCATGAATTCCTTCCTCAACCCCTTCATCACCGCATGTGGGAAGTATTGTTGATAGAATTTAGTCTTGAAGGCATCCCAAGACTCAAATTCTCCCTCAGCACCTATAGTCACACGCCACCACACATCGGCATCTCGCTGTAAGGTGTAAGATGAGATCTCCGCTCTAAGTCTATCATCAATCTGCAAGACTTTATGTAACTTCTCCTGTGATAGGACCCACTTCTCGATTTTCTCAAAATCTCTCTGACCGTCAAACTATACCAGTTTCGGTCTGATGAAATCTTTCACCAACTGAACCACTGATGTCGAACTAGTTGATGGGGGTGTGGAATATAGTGTAGACATTGTCTCTACTACTTGAGCTCCTATCACTGGTGTCGCAGGTACGACCGGTACTTCGGTCAGTACTAGGGAAATATTAGTCACAGTAAGACATGATGTCTGTACTGGCTGTGCTGTGGAGCAAATCGAGAAGTCATCAATGTGATGAGATTCGCCAACTGCTACCCCGAGCAGCTACACGATCTAAAAGCCTCTAGAAATCCTCCACTGATGGTATAGACGGCTAGCTACCGCTCGCACCTGCATCACCAATATCGCATGAATTTGTCATCTCTGAATGTAAATGGATAATGAATGTGAATCAGCTACTACGTAGATAACGCATATATACATATAACAAAGGCAACATGTATACCAATATATATCAAATCCCCAACTCACATTCACTCACTTCCCAACTAATAATTTCTAGGCAAGGATCATCTGGTTTTCCACATCTAACTAAGTTTATCTTGATTCTATATTTCTTAACTCTTTTAGTTGTTTCTAGTTGAACAAGATAGATCGTTCACTACATATTGGAGTTGTGGTATCATATTGTAGAATCTCCAGTTTCTACAATCTTGGACTTATCAAACTTCGGTGGTAAGCCATGAATTCTCAAAACCATGGCCCTAATTCCAACTGTGTTGGTATCATATAACCTGAAGCCATGAAAGTAAGGCAAGCTTTATAAACCTTGGGCCCTGATACCACCAGTGATGACCCATTCTCCAAATAAAGGCACCGCCCGACCTAATCCCTTAATTAAGCCATAATCTCTCATATAGGGCCTAACAAGGAACTAGTCAGCCTTATTTAAACACTTAAATACCTACCAATTATGATATCACCTATAGTTAATTAGATAGTTCAACTACCTAATAAATCAGAGTTAATTTAAGTTTTTTTATCAAACCAATTATTCAGCGGAAGTCTCTTAAGTTACCAGTGGATATAAGCCCTAACTTATTGTGGAAAAACCAGGAAACATAGATCAAATGTGTCGGGTCAGATGTTCCTATCACTCACCCAGAAGTAAAAATATCATGTATATAGAAAATGTAATACAAAAGAATGCAAAACGTACAAAAATATGTCATAGCAGTCCTTCACTAGCTCAAAGGTTGTCACCAATCTTCTCTTTCCCTAGTTTGCTACTCGGCTGATCTGCACTTACCGTCACAAACTAGATGATGAGTACATGAAATTATTTTAAGTAATACTGAGAGACATTGATCCACATTCCCAAACAGGCAACAAGTATTAAATGACATAATTTAAATAACAACTATGTTGAAAGAAACATCATGCAAAGAGATACTTGAGTTAACCAAATATGAAAACTGACTCAAGGCTAAGTAGTAATGGATTAGGGTCGATCGGTCGTGATCTTCATCACATCAGCCTATCCACTACAATTTGAGCTATGCTCTCTAGCATTTCAGTACAATTTGAGCTATATATCATAATTTCAAAAGGTCGTACTTACGATTACGCCTTTTCTATTCCAAGTGAATTAGTTGTCACCGGAATGTATACTTGCTAGCATACCCGATTTTTAAAACTCGTCATGTTCACCCAAGTTATTATTGCGCCAACAAACCCTAAGGTCTGATTACCCCGTTCGAGGCACGTTACCCTGTGTGTCATGCAAGGTAGTGGAGAAACTCCCTAACATCCCTGAAGGTCTAGTGATTCCCGTATGAAAGCCGAATTTCTGTCATCAAATGACCCTACCACGATAACCACTTTCACTTTCAATAATGACTCGGTAATAGAATCCAAGAGATGTAACTGCATACTAACGCACAAACACAACAATCGACATGACAAAGTAGATGAATTGGAATCAATGATATACACAACAGAGTATGCTATGAGCAACATCATAAAATGAGAACTGAATAAGTCATAACATATGGATTTCAGAGGTAAATTCAGTTCTAATAACTGATAATAAATAAATAAATGGAATGAAATGTAAATAAATGTCTTAATCAGTTTACTTACATACACATGCTTCCTAAGCTATCCGACTTCTTGTCGCGTCGATGTACGCACCCAATACCCCGTAATATCTCCTTTAGGGTCCTAACATTTGACAATTATCAATTTAGAGTCAAGATTAATTATTTAAAATTTTAAATTGAAATCAAATTCGAGATCAATTTGCCGATTTTGCATTTTTCGAGGTAAAAACCCTGGCATAACGTCTCAACTGACTTTCGAATTCTTCAATTTTTATAGAAATATCTAATTTCTATTGATTTGGGTCACAAATATATTTTTTCCTATTTTTCTTGAATTTTTTTTGCATTTTATCTATTTTATGGGATTTCTTTTCTAAAAAATGGTTTAATTTAATTAAATAATTAAATATATTTTTTATTGAGGTGGGTCCGGGATAACCCGACCCGGGTCAGTTTGACCCGCTTCCCTCGAGTTAAGGTCGGCCCAACCCGACGCACATGGGATAGCACGACCCGAGCTACCCCCTATCTTCTTCCTCACCAGAGCACGATGTGTTTTTTTTTTTTTTTTTTTTTTGTTATTTATCTTCTTGAGGCGTTGAGGGTTGGCTCCCAACCCCAACTAGTTTTAACGGCAGGGGAGACACCCCTGCCATCTCTCCCACACCTCTCTCAGCCATGGAGGTCGATCCTCTATGGCCATT
Source organism: Stephania yunnanensis (assembly GCA_039657365.1). Taxonomy (NCBI): domain Eukaryota; kingdom Viridiplantae; phylum Streptophyta; class Magnoliopsida; order Ranunculales; family Menispermaceae; genus Stephania; species Stephania yunnanensis. The sequence continues at coordinate 49,816,731 of CM077583.1, read as the reverse complement.
TCACCAACAACAACACCAAATCAATGCACCTTGCGTTCACCTCGTCGAGCTGTCGGTCTCTTTCTCTCTCAGTCTCTCTCATTCTTTCTTTCTTCTTTTTTTTCTTCCCGATTTTCTTCCTCCTCTATTCACTGTTTCATTTTTTTTTTCTTTCACCTACTTGGAGAGATTAAAATGGAATAAGGTGGACTTTAGGGTAAATTTGATCCATTTAAATTATTTGGGTTGGCTTGAATGTGAACCACATATCTCAAACCACATATGTATCTTGAGGCACATCATGTGGTCTTGCTCACACCATTAATCCCTTGTGTCACTTTCAAGTGACTCAAATGTGTGACACTTTACTCGAGATGTGTGTGTGAATCTAAATATAGATCTAGTTATGTATATATTTTAAGTTCATACCTTAGGCCCATGAATAAATAGATAGATGTGGCCCATTATAGCCACTAGCTTACATCATTTTTTCATTTTTTTTTCATTTTATGCACTATAATGGAACTAGTTACACTTACCCCACGAGCTGCAACCTTAGGCCCACGTCGACACGTGACTCGAGGCGCGTCCCCGGTCGTCTTGGTATCTGCATACCCGTAGAATTGACTTAGTTAGTCTACACATATACAGTACACTAGGCATACAACACACAAATATAACACTTACAGTGGCTATCGTGCCTCGGTATTGACACGTATCTCGCCGCGGGTCCCACGTCATGGTCATTTTGTCCTGATTAACAAATAAAGCGTGTATTATTTATTTGGGCCGTGACAATATCTATGGAGGCTTACTGCACATTAGAAAGTGATTTTGGAGGACTTGAGCAAAACCTATGCTCGACCTAAGGACATTCTTTCACAGATCCTTACAAAGAATCCAAATAATCCCCTTTCAATGAAGACTATCTACAATGCAAAAGCAAGGTTGAAAAGGATCGAGGGGGAAAGGAAGACAAAAATGCAGCTCATGATGCAAAAGTTGGATGAGCACAACTATATCAAGCAACACGCATTTTGGGCAGGAACATGACGTCTCAGGGCAATTTTCTTTGCCCACCCTACCTCGATTGATATTCTGAGGTGTGTCCCTCTTGTATTGATCATGGATTGCACCTATAAGACTAATCAATTAAAATTTTCATTGCTAGATATGGTTGGGGTCGCTTCTACGCACTTGACTTTCGTAGCGTCTCAAACTTTATTGTCTAAGGAGACAAGGGTTTACTACGTGTGGGCTTTGAGTCATTTAAAGGATTTATTGGATGGATAAGAGATCCTTGGTGTTATATTGACAAATAAAGAGTCGGGGTTAATTTTGGCCATAGAGGAGGTGTTCCCGACCACCACCCATTTACTTTGCTGATGGCATGTCAACGGAATGTGGTATCAAGACAAGAGGATTATTCTCAAACGAAGAAAAATATGATGCATGATATTGGATGTGGAATGACTTGGTATACGCAGAGAGCGAGGCATCATACATTGGTCGGTTGAATAACCTACAAGTGGCATAAGTTGTTTAAAAGGGTTGGTTGACTATGTATTAGACACATGGTTGATACACGAGGAGAAGTTTGTGCGAGCTTGGACTAATAAGGTCTTGCACTTTGGCACTGCCACTACATTTCGCATTGAGAGTGAACACAATATGTTGAAGAGAGAATTCAGAACCTCACAGGAGTATTTTGCGGACTTGCGGGAGAATATACACAATGCCTTAAAGAACCAACACCACGATATTACAGGTTCATTCAACAAATCTATCATCTAGTGGCACATCATTTTGAAGACCACATTTATAGTAGCATCATTGGTTTTGTTGGTAAGAAGGCATTGGATGAGATTAGGGTGGGCATCGATCTCTACAAAACCTCACAAACCGCCCAAACCGCATGGTCTGATCCGATTTTTAAAACTCGCAGTTTGGGGGTGGTTTGAAAATTTTAAAAACTACTGAGTCGCGGTTTGGTGGCGGTTTTCAAGTTGAAAAAAATCGTGGTTCACCAAACCGAGTGTATTTAGTAAAGTCCTTCAGTATATATATATATAATATATATATATATATATATATATATATATATATATATATATATATCAAAAGTTAAAACCCTAACCATTCATTCCTCTCTACAGCCATTTTTTCCTCTCTCTCTATTTCTCAACGTCACAACCGTTCCTTCCTCTCTCTCTCTCTCTCTCAACATCTCAACAGTCAATCATATATCTCCCTCTCTTAACATATCAAAAGTCGTTCCTTCATCTCTTTCTCTTTCTCTCAACATCTCAAAATAGTCATCTCCTCTCACGTACCTTCGCCTCCCACCTCTATCTCCGTCTACTTCTCCGCCTTTCATCCACCAACCGCGCCAGTCGATGCCTTCCACCACCGAGCCTTCCACCACTGAGCCTCCCACAGCCGCGCCTCCCACCTCCATGCATCCCACAGCCGCCCTTCCTGCCAGTCCTGCTCCCACTGCCGCGCTTCCCACCTCCACGCATCCCACTGCAACCCTTCCTGCAAGTCCTGCCTCCCACAACCGCGCCTCCCACAATAACGCCTCCAACCGCCAGTGGAGCCTCCCACCAATCGTATCTCCCCACGATCTTTTTTGAAAATAAACCACGAAACCAAACCTAAAAAACCGCACAAACCGTAATTAATTTGGGTGCAATTTTGAGGGTTCGAGGTTCGGTGGTGTTTTACAAAACGGCCAAACCTCGAACCCTCGATTTGGGGCGATTTGATGGTTTTCACCACCAAATCGTGGTCTTCCCACCCCTAGATTAGATTGATAAGGAAGTGAAGAGATGTCGTGATGTTGTTAGATTTGATAGGAGCCTTTGTGGGTGTGTGTTGCGTGCCACTCACAGGTTGTCTTGTGCTCATGAGCTTTCATTACACAATATGGATGACAACCCTATTGGTCTTGATGAGATCCACCCATAGTTGAAGAAACTGAACATGATCCCAATACATTCATCATTTGGTAATGATGAGTTTGAATTTTTGTACCGTATGGAATTAGAGGCTATAGAGTGAAGATTCAAGAATGGGAGCCCAACTTGAGGGCAAAGATTTTGCAAAAGTTGAGAAAAATCAATTTGCATGCATTCACCATCATCGAGGTTCCAAAGGAGAAAGTCAAAACAAAGGATAGACCTAAGAAGAAGAAGAAACTCAAGATTGACACGAGTGAGAACTCAACTAGTAGAACTTTTACTACGTTATGAGTTTATGGAGGATAATGTACATCATAAGTCAGAGAGAATAGAGAAACCTCGTAAACAGGCTGAGGCAATGGAAAAAGCAAGTCAAGAATATGTGGTAAAATCAAATGCGATAGAACATTCCCCGGGAAGTTATACATCAATACAAGAGGACTCCACGTCGACCATTCGAAGTATAAGTGGGAGTATTTGTTCCAAACGTGGTAGAAGGTGCGGTAAAGGAGCAACAATCCCATATACTACACCTAGGCGTTGCACGACCCGTAGAGTAGTGAACAATGCTTATCACAGTGACATACTTGAACTTTAGTGCACACACCATCGACAAACATTGAATGTTATCGAGGATGGTCACTATGGTTATCGGGTTATAGCACTTGCCCTTGGGTATGATTTGAATGATGGTTGGATGAGGGTTAAGATGGAATTAGTATATGAGATGGATAGTCATAGTGCCACCTACGCACCTTATTTTCAAATTGGATACAACTACACCCATCTTCGAAATGTTCTAAACTATTTTGAGTGCCCTAGTGACTCAAAAAGTTGGCTTACATTTACTAATATAGGTCTCATTGTAGCCAATCGATATGGGATAGGTCTTTCTGTATTGTGTACAATAGCTAATTCTTCTAACATGTACTTCCCAACCAGAGAGCTTAAACTTGCTAGACAGACACATCATATGGATGTGCTTTGTTGGCGGCAACCATTTTGTTAGAGTGGGATATTTACTTGTTTTTTGCGGATATTAATGTTCATTGTTGAATATTCATATTTTCTTTCTTTCATTCGTGTGTAGCTATTCATGAGCAATGAAGTGCCTTTACCACCAATTATGTCATAATGGGCCGCATATGCGGAGGAGCAAAGTAGAAAATAAACGATGGGTTGAATATTTTGTCGCAGCCTTAACAAGTTGGTCCCTACTGATATGGTGCACTTCGAAGATGATTAGACTGCAACATGCAGATGAACCTATTGTTGATAGCATATGTGCATTTTTTGTAGATACATATGTGGTTATTGGTGTTTATGGGTGTATAGAATACAGACACTTTGTCACATTTTGTTTCCTTTAAACAGTTATCTTGTTTAACATCAATGAAGTGTATGTTACTTATTGGATATGATGTTCATTTTGATTTGTCAATTACTTTTACTATTATCAAATTCAAATGTATGCGTCTAACTGGTTGTTGTTACATCTAAACATGATAAATGTGATATAGTAAAAAAGACATGCTATTCATAGTGCCACGAAATGAATTCGCATAATTTCCCTGCTATGCGGGGCAAGCAAACCGACATCCAGGCGTTGGTATCGATCGCACTATACTGATTATAAAGTAAACATAGAAGTCGTTATTCACCGATAGACTGTAATGTCATTGCCATTCAGAATTGATTTATAAAATACCCTTACGGTTTCTTATGGTCATTGGTGTTTTACAATTGATGGATTTTTGTATTCGACTTGCTTAAACGACCCTACTAGTTTGTCGCACGTACCCCAATATTAATTGATACGTCATATGCATCGGTCGTTTACTATCGATACATCATCCCCTATATCAGTGATGCATTGTCGATCGTGCTTTAGTTTTGATGGCTAGTTATGTCCGACGATCTGCACGTACCCATAACTTTTGCTACCATTACCTTATAATTTAATCTTATTATATTTGACTAATATTGCCTTATTACTTGTTTTACCCCCTTAAATGCTCCATTGACCCCAACCTTATACCCCTCTATATAAATGAAAATCATCGTTTACTCCCAAACCCCAATCTCATACTCCATTTTAGAACCACCCAATTGAGCGGGAACATAAAACCCTAACTCACGACCCCCATCACCTCCACCTCCCTCAATCCCCACGACCATGATTAAAACGAACCCCACCTTTTCCACGCTGCACATTTTGTAGTCCTCCGCCATGCACGACCTCGAAATCCACTTTTCACACGATCTCCAGGTGACTCTACTATGTGAAATTGCTAGCCATCCGAGTTGGTGAGTTCATATTTGTACACTTTCCCGTTGGTTTCATGGTATTTTAGCCTTTTGTGGTGCTCGTAAGAGTAGTTAATCATTTCATACATTGTGGCTTTCATAGGGCTTCTCGTCTGTTGGTCATCATCTTTGCCAAACCCTCAAATTAGAAACTTGTTAAAGGAGTCCAAATTCGGCAAGAAGATGTCAGTTACATTTTTTCTTGATGCATGTTTCCACATTATATTATGCGTCTCTCTTCATTATTTGGAATACTGATTTGTATGGAAACACAGTACCGATACATCAAGTGCTTAACGGTTGACAGTGATCATTATGCATCGATATCTATCGGCCTGATGTTACTAACGTAAAAGTGGGGCTATCAGTCTTTACACACCGCTCTCTATAGTTTGTCTACTTAAATGATTTTCTTCTATTGTTTTTTTTTTATTTTAACGAAATCTCTATTGTTTGTTATAGGTTTATATTGGTTGACCATGGTGTTACATCCGAGGCTAGTACACCCTCGGAGGAGGAGGTATTCCTGGACTTTACAGACTCATTCATACATGAACATTGAATTGAAGTATAAGAATAAGGCTTTTACATGGGCACAAAGAACAACTGCAAGATGTGGATTTGTGCTGATTATTCCTAAATCTGATGCATTTGTTGGTCGTCGAGCAAGAATGGCAATTGGTTATAAAGGACTAGTCATATAGTTGTAGGAGGCAGGAAAAGTCCACCAAAAGGTGTGGGTGTCAGCTTAAGATTTTTATGAAGATCGAGAAGGATAATTTATGGCATGTTAGAGTCATTTGTGGGGTGTACAACCATGCCGTTAGGGACAGGCTTCCTACACCTGATATGTATGCATCTGATGAAAGTACACCTCTGCTCCCCACAACCGATCAAAGCAATGAAAAAAAAACCATGGATATTAGTGGGGAAATATAGGCCGTGGGGAACAAGTACACAAATGTTGGCCCCGAGTTTAGGGCAACCATTGTGGAGAAGTTAAGGGAAATCATCTACATTGATGATGACAAATTGAAGCCCCGGACTAGGGTAACGAGGAAGAAGAGAGTTCAATTTCCAATAAAGGTTGGGCAAGAAATGGAGGATGAGAATTTGAAGCCCAAAACTCGACCATTGAGGAAGAAGGTCGAAATTGACAGTCTAAAAGGGCTAAAAGTCGGGCCTTTAGGAAGAAGGTTAAAATTGATAGTCCAAAGGAGCCCACAAGTTTAACTCTATCTAGATTTAAGTTTGAAGAGGATTCATTGATCACCAGGACTCCAGCTGGAACGAATGAACTATTTGTCACTCCGAATTGAGGAAAAAACCATAATGATGATGAATTGAATGAGGAGAAGGTGGTGGAGGCAATGGAGACAAGAATTGAAGCATTTGTCCCAAATAAGAAATCATCATATGGGACTTTTGAAGATGAACCAGTTCAAAACACCATGCACCGTAGAGGTGGAAAGGGCCAAGCCAAGGGAGTTGCAATCCCATCAGCACGTAGGCGAATCATAACCCGTAAAGTAGTTAAAAATGACTATCAGAGTGAAGTCACATAAATGTGGCGCGTGTCCCTCCGACAAATAGTGGACGTTACAACTAATGGTCATTGCGGTTTCGGGTCATAGCACATGTGCTTGGCTATGATTCGAATGATGGTTGGAAGAGGGTCAGAAGAGAGTTGGTTGAGGAGATGGACAAGCATAAATCAATCTACGATACATACTTTCAGGCCAGTCCCATTACTTGAGGGTCCGAAAGGCGATAAACCAATATAAGAACTTCAAAGTTGGCGTTGGTTGGCTAACATTCTCAGATATGGGTTCATTTTTGCCAATCGTTATCTAATAGGTATGGTTGTATTGTGCATAACCGATTCATTTGTGTACTTCCCAACTAGAGGGGCAACACCTTCCCTTGGTGACTGATGCTTCATATGGCTATGTCTCGTTGGAGGTAAACATTTTATCAAGGTCTATTTTCTCCTTTAACTTTAGTACAATTGCCTTTTTGTGAGTAATATTGTGATATTCAACATGCTCATATGTGTCTACACGTGTTTCAGCTAATCATGAGCTGTGAAGCACCTTTCCCACCAACCACACTACAATGGGAGGCATACGTGGATGAGCGAAGCAAGGAATGGGAAGTCGGTTTGAATATTATAAAGAGGAATCAACCAATTGGTCTAATAGGTACTATGGACCTTGAAGATGATTAGAATGCAATTTCACCAATTTATGTTTAGTTTGTGGAAAATTTAAACATTGGCTTATATGATACGGGAAGTCAGTTTTAATGATGTTTAATGGATACATTGGTTTACTTGGATTGTTTTTATGTTGTATTTTGGGTTTTATTGAAACTATTATGCAGGTCATAATTTGATGTTTCATATAGTTTCATAAACTGTCATTGTTGTACATGTTAAATTTTGAGAATCGCGGGCAACCAAAATCGATATATAGTGTAGAATTGTCAGTTCTATGTCGTCAACATTCACTAAGTAAAGACGACCAAAGGTAGCCGTCATAGAAATTTGATTAACGAGACTTTTCAACCGCAATACCTTTGTTCTCGACGGCTCCTTAAAATCATACTCCTACAATCACCTCATCATTTACTTCATGTTACCACTAATTCCACATGTAATAAAGTTATCGGCCATGAACAACCGACTTTGTTTCTTATTAATAGAAAAATCTAATCGATACACTGTACAAGGTTATGACAACAGTCAACCGTTATTTTAGTTATACCCCAAAATTTATTGATTGTACCATTCAATCAACTATACAAGGTTATTGTTCAACTGCCACAAACATCCTCAAACATAAAAGAGAGACGGTACTGTACAACTGATGGTAGTGACGTGTAACAGCCACCAAAATCCAAAAATCTATATTTACCCCATCCTTTACTACTTGTGTACCCCACGAGTAACTACTAATAATGTCATCGACCAATATCTTCCATTAAAGGGTTTCATTAGCAGTTCTGTATAACCTGCACCCTTCGAAGCATGACAGGTAATAGTGGACAATGTACTCAACTTAACTAAAATGTTACTTTATGCGCCCATCAATTTACAGTCACTAAAACTGAAAATAAGAGGACGCTTACTTAAGACCAATAATTTGATTTAATTGTTGGTTACAATATGCCAAAATTTAACTATAATTTGCGGCTCTTATGTCTGTAATCCCGTCCACGTGTCGGCTCTGCATGGCCGCACTTATGTGCAACACTAAATAAGTGATTCTAAATATAGGAAAGATGTTGGCAATCACTTTTGTTACAATGCACATAAAGTTACAACAATTAATTGGTACAAATTAAGATACAACTATCTCCACACAACACACATTAAAAATTGTTTCAACAGACAATTAAAATTGTTTCCACACAAGATACATTTAAAATTGTTTGAAGATTGAGGACAAATTAGGAGAACTCTACAATTCACTTTGCCTTCCTACTTCTGTAAATCAATCTAGGCTCCTCGTGTACATCGGTGCCTGTAGTACCTCCCTCGCTTTGATTTGTAGGAATGGTGGAGCTCACGGTACAGTTTGCGAACTCTAGAAAGGAAGACAATAACTTGATCAGCCATTTCAATGTGTTGGCCATCGTGACGCTCTCGGCGGCCATGTTTCGAAACCACAAAGCAACATTTAATGCACATCAATTATGCTTATTGCTAATAAAGTAACACACACGAGTGGGAACGCGAAAATGATAAGCCAAAACATAAGGAATGGAAAAATGCTCACCAAAGTAGTCTCGTCCTCATGAATATCGACACTTAAAAGTGTGGGATTACACGGGAAGGGATGACTGATCCTTTGAAAGCATTCAACATAATCATCAACAACTTCGCATGTATGGTCCACACTTTTACTATGGCGCTCGCCATTTATAACATTTTTTCCCATCTTTCCTAAAATTAGGGATCCCATGTGTACTTAATGGAGTACGAGGTTGCCAACTTACTCATGTTTGCATCGATGGGTCGAGATGGATATTTGGATATGCCCTGGACATAGACCAATTGCCTCATGACTCGGTCCAGATTGTGTGATTCAATAATATCCAAATACCGCATAGTTTTGTTGTAAAAGCTAATTTCACTAACTGGTGGTGAACCGCTCAAGGTTTTATCCTAATTTACCTACCGAAAACACGAGAAGTTCAAGGACAGGTGATTTTTACTTTTCATAACATGTTACACTAATAAAAATCATTAATTGTGAATGTCAAACCTCGTAGTATCTAAGCTTATCCAGCTTTGGCCCTAAATTGATGGAGAAGGTCAGTGATCTGCCTCGACTCCTTATGGTGCCACTTCATCACCTAAAGCATACCTGGCTTGTAATTACAATGTGAAACAGGTTCAATGAATGGAATGCGGTCATAACACCAGCCCTATTAGAAACAAATTTGTAATGATTGAATAAATAATACTGAAACAAGGAATAACTTCGATGCAAAATGAATACGTACCTCCAACAATGTCATGTAACCGACGATTTAGTTGGCCTTAACCCGACTAGCAATGCCGAGCTGGCGATACAGGTAAGCTAATGTCGCACCCTCATCCATATGAACCAATCTCATTAGCATTCTCCAAAACTTGTAGGACATTAAGGGAGACACTTGTGTCTGACTTGTCCGTAAAAATTAATGTTCCAGAAGATCAATAATGTAGGCTCGAACAAGGGCAGTAGGCTTAGGGAATATCTCTCATCTCTTCCCATTTGGCGATCCCTCTTTAAATGGGGTAGCGAACTGATCCTTCAACCACCCTAGACTCAATTTCTGGCCAGGATTCCTCTTTAACTCATCCTTCTCACACTACTTTGTCATCCTTAGTAATCGAATAGTCATCGCTATCACCTCATTGCGATCCTTACATTTTGTACCCACAACCTTTCTAGTAATATGGATCCAAAAATTACCTTCATTTCATCTAGAGTGATAGTCATCTCGCCAAAGGGTAAGTGGAATGTGTTGGTTTATGGCTGCCACCTCTCGACAATACTAGACATTATGACCTATTACATTTGTTGTATGAGATGCACCCCAATGGTCGTAAGCCAAACTTGTCGATAAGCATTTTGACCATTTTCTTCTCAGGGTGTCGCGTGATAGTCTCCCAAGGAGTGATATGAATATTATGGTTGATGCACTTTAAATATGCTCGACGCTACAAATATATAATATTGGATTTAAAACATTGACATTTGCATACGATTAACATAACATAATGTTATTAAGGAATTAAAGTATATCTCGATGTGTAACTCGATGCCATTACAAATATCCACCAAGACATGGTTTCGGAATGACGAGCTATAAATCTAATAGCCTACCGAGAAATGAAGTGGGCATATATTCTACATCGCCTTCCGATATACTAGCGGTAGATGTACAACAACAGAGTCTTCGGTAACGTTTGAGTTGTGTCCAGGATTCATATGATGGGGAACGACTCCCTTCATTCTCAGCCCAGCCATCATCGTTACGTTTCAAACATTTTCTTTATTTTTTATTTTTCTTCTTTACGGGCCACTTCCTGCGGTATGAGGCAGTCATGCGTTTCCTCTCGGGGCTCTTGGGCTCTGACTCTATGTCCTACGGTTGGGACCACCCCGTGTTTCTGCAGTGGTGGAGGCGGTAGTAGCAGAAGCTCTAGCAGCTTTAGCAACCTCTATTCGCTCGGCCATCGAATTGTATCGCGCGGCATGTTTCTTCTTGCCCATAACCTAAATCAAATAAAGGGTGAAACTAGACCCAATATAAAAACATTAGATCAGGTCAACAATTTAATTAAACGTAAAAAATATCATTTTCCTAATTGACGGTTCAGCAGAGTCGATACGCAAAGTTGTATTACCGGTTTCAAATGACCGATAACCCTATAAGGATATCGATTTTCATTGACCGCAACTGCTCTACATACATCGATTTAGAAGTGTCGTCAACAATTTAGTTTAACGAACACATTGACCGTAATAATTTAAACACTATGGTTGTATGTGATCGGTCATGTGTAGCCGTCATCATCGATACCGTACATTCAATCAAACCCTAAAACCTAAATCGCATAACCAAAGAGCGGATTACACAAAAACCACTCTAAACAATTGCAATCTCATGGAGAACAAAACCCAAACAAGTAAAACAATTTAGTTACCCTAAATGCCTAGAACCAGACGAACGAACCGGCGGTGCACTCTACAATTTTTCGATGTCTGACCCCATAAGATTTGGCGAACTTGCACCTACAATAATACTCCAAACGCACCGGAGATTTTGATTATGGGTTCCTTTAACGCCAAGAAATCAAAGAGCGTACGGTGAGCACAAATTTGTTCGTGGGGTACATGGGTTGGAACGTGGATGGAGATGTAGTTAGACTTATTGAGGGGATATGGATAGTTTCAGAATAATTCACAAGATTTTAAGGTAAAGGTAGTACAAAAATTTCAAAATTAGGAGGAAAAGTAGTCATTGGATAAACCAAGCAATTTGTGGGGTCCCAATAGCCGCTACTAAAAAAAATCAAGACTTTCTCTCTTTTAGTTAATGCTATAAAACAAAGTTTTAAAATAGTATTGAAGCATATGTATACATATCACGATGCACATCAAGAGACTCAAACAATTATGTGACAAATATAATTATCAAAAAAAAATATTAGTTTATTTCTAAAAAAAAATGCATCAACAATTAGACAAATTTTAAAAAAAGGAAAGTAAATATATTATAATTTGATTTAGAAAATTTTCATATAACTTTTTTGAGATAAAATATCATATAGCTAATATTATTTTTTAACTAGACATGTTTTTTGAATAATCTAATAAACTTCGCAAAAATAATGATTATTTTATTTGACAAAAAATGATGTTTTTATTATTTTCGCAATTGATTAGATGTGTTGTAATATATCATATTTTCTATTTTCAAGTGCCAAAAAAGTAATATAGTATATATTATTTTTCAAAAGAAAATATAATATTTAATATAAATCATGCTTAGTTTTATTTTAATTTTTTTGAGAAGATGACTCCAACGTAAGTCCAACTAACTACCTCTATAATCTTACCTTTTAACAAGATTCTTGGACAATAATGCTCAATAATAATACATGTGTACTCTATTATTTCTTTTACCTTTTATAATTAAAAAACTATACAAAATATGTGTTTTTTGTGTAATGGACGAGGCATCGCTTATCAAAAAGTAAGGTTAGGGCTTGGGGTGGACCCAAGATTTTATGTCACCTTGGGCTGAACTACATATATGTGTAATGAATATATCCGATAAATTGATATTTATATAATTTTAGTAGTTTATTTTAGTATATTTAATGTGGAAAGTCTCTAAAATATATATTTAATTATATTTATTGGTCGTTTTAAGGTGAAACGGAGTGTGCAATTGAATTCGGGGTGAAAAACTGTGTGGAGTATAGAATTTACTTGCGGTAATAAGATGCTAGATAATTTGCCTTAGTTACATGTTGTGCTATGGGTAGAATAGGAGACTGCATATTTCTCAATGGGCTGCTGCCACGTCAGTGCCTCCATTGGTTCTCCTCCAATGAGCGAGCGCCACCTCACCCTTAATGCCTCAAGCACGTTAACATTTCACGTCTCAGCAGCAATCTCCACCAATGCACGTGTCAGCCTCTCAACCTCTCAAGCAAGTCACTAGCCTTCAACACCTAATAGCATACCGCCACCTCACTATGGACATCACATATGAGCAGCTTCATCTCGCCTCATCAGCCGTTCGATCTCCTTGCGATCCATGCTTGCACGACCTCCCACTAATTCGCACAAACCCATGCGATTCTCAGCAACGCCTTGCATCCGACACGTGTCACGCCCTCCACGCCTAACAACACGTCACTTAAGTGTTCCTCACAAATTAGAACATGACACATCTGTGAGGACAGCTCTCTCCACCAATCCGCTGCTGCCAAGTGGCAAAACCCCGCATAAAAAGCCCAAAACAACTCTCAGATCACAAGTCATTAGACCAACCCACAAAATTAGTTTCTCTCATCTCTTGAAATCAATTTTAATAATTTTATATATTAAGAAATTAGGTTTTATTAAAAAACACCGACTATTATATTTTTAGCATCGACTTCTCTTTACGATGTAGCGCAACTAATTAAATCATTACCTAGGTCGGCAGGGAAACAAGTCGGGATTCTGAATTCATGGCATATTATGTAAGATCTTTTATTTTATTATTTAATTTAATTTAATTCTCTTATTTCGTTGTTGTTGATTTTAATGCATATGGTTTATATCTAAGGTATGTATGTGGCCAGTGCATGCTTTTAGATGGACAACTTATAGTTATTTGGACTGATAGTATATGTGTAATTGTACTTTTAGACCAATAAAGTGATGAACAGTCACCCGTTTGTCGTAAAACCCTTTTGATTTTTGAGTGTTCAATAATTGAATCTATGTTAATTAGAAGCGAATGCAATCCGGTTATTTAGGATTAGTGCTCCAGCGGATCCTTATTACTGCAGTTAATATGTTAAACCCGATTAGCGGATGTCTAGGGTTATGCATTAATTAGGAAAGTAGTTAGTGATTAACGTCTTGGCTATCGAGATTAGGGGAATGAGGAATTTCTGGTGGATGTCCATTTTCTATAGCTAATCTAGGAGAACTTAAATTAATAACTCTTTGGGAATCATTGAAGACCACGATATGTCATTGAATCTTAATCCTGATTTGTGGAACTGTAGATCAAGGTATTATTTAGGTGTTCATTAATTGTTTTCAAAGTTGTTTTTTAGTTATTTTATTTATTTAGTTTATTTTAGTTTAGTTAGTTAAATTATTTATTTAAAACCCCTTATTTCCTTTTGTTGTTTTTAACCATAGAAGAACCATCAATCTCTGTGGGATTGACCATTTGCCACTATTCTACAAAATAATTGGTTTATGAACTTTATTTTATTGACGTGTTCGGCACACGTCAATTTTTGGCACCATTATCGGGGATTGGTTTGTTGCTTTGGTATTTTTATTTTTATTGTATTATTATTATTTATTTATTTATTTTAATAAATTGGAGCACCCCGTAAGTTTTGTTCGGTTTGACTATGGCTTACATTTTTTAGCATAACATGAGCATTTTTTAGGAATTAACATGTTTACAGGATTTTAGGTGTTTTGAGACTTGGTTTGGACATACCCAACTTAAGTCACCACATTAATGGTGGCTCTTTGAATAGATCCAAAACCTTAGACTTCATTATATCATTTCATTGATTTCACCCTTAGTGCAAAATTTCGGGCTCGCAAGACTTGATATGAATCATTTGAGTTAACTCATATGTTTACTAGTTCTTGCTCATGTTATGATTATTCTTTCATAGTTTCCTTAATCGTCTACACATGATAAATTTTGTGCGTTCATTAGTTTTTAAAGACTTTTGTTATGCGTGTATCGTCTTTTTTTCTTTCTCCATGTTCTATTCTTTTTCTTCTTGTTTTATGGATTCTTTGACTTGTTTTGAACAATGAGGACAAGGTTTGGAATAATTTTGGAGGTATTTTAGGGATCGTGGTTAGACTTTGGATGAATTCTTTACGAAAGACCCGTAGGTGAGATCGTTTAATTTTTTATGCAGTTATATGCGGTTATCGGATGGTAATGATAGTGCTCTATATCATTTCTTCCATTTCTTTCATTTCTTGTCCTTTCATATTTCTCTCACATTTCATTTGGATATGATACATCTTTATGCATGTATTTAGTATATTTTTTATTATTATTTTTATTGTTTAAGAGTCACCTGAAACTTTGTTTCATGCCTTTGATTATGGATGAGTATATTGTGGTTGCCTTTTTTACTTGAAACTTATGGAAAATTAGGAGAAACACTCAATCGAGTCCGTATCCCTAGCATTTTTTTGATTTCATGATTAGGGACTTAGTTAATGGTTAAGCTTTGTGCTAAATAATGAAAGGGAGTAGACGGTCGAAATTATGCAAGTGATATTATTTTAACCCACATTGAGGGATTTGGTTGATCATAGTGAAAGTAAGAAGGGCTAACATGAGTTTTTTGTTAATATAGAGAGTCCCATAAGTTTCCATAGCAAATGGAGCAAGGAAACTTGTGGTGGAAAAAAGTGAGAAAATCAGTCCATAGGAAATGGAGCAGGGACCGTATTTGTTGAAAAAAAAGAAGAAAAAAATGTGAAAAAAATAAAAAATAAAGGCAAAAGTTATGAAAACTCAAATAAAAGATTTACCTCGAGTACTTTCATTAGATTAAGTGAGATTTTAAATTTGTTGTATAGACCAAAAAAACTCGTGAGTAGTTAACAACCTTTGCTTTGACTGAATCTATGTCTTCAAAGTGTAATATTAATTGTGTTTGGGTTATGAGTCTTTACATATCATAACTCTAAAATTTCTTGAGTTGCTTGTTAACTTGGTGGCTATGTAAACCAAATAAACTCCATGAATTTTGAGTCGGGGTATAGGATTAGTTGAGTCATTGCATATTTATGTTAGGATTCTAGTTTAGTTTGTGTTGTCATCCGCACCTTTGCTCGGGACTTGCAAAGTCTTAAGTTTGGGGTTTTTGATAAGTTAATATTTATATAATTTTAGTAGTTTATTTTAGTATATTTAATGTGAAAAGTCTCTAAAATATATATTTAATTATATTTATTGATCATTTTCTATTATACCCCTTAAATAAACGGATGTATGCAATTTATTGATCATTTTCCGAGGTATGCAATTGAATCCGATTTATGTGGAATAGAGAATTTACTTGAAGCGATGAGATGTCAAGCAATTTGTTTCGAATTACATGTTGTGCGATGGGTAGAATAGAATAACATATTTCCCAATGGGTTGCTGCCACATTAACGCCTCCACTGGTTATCCTCGAGCGCCACCTCACCCTTACATGCCTCAAGCACGTCAACATTTCATGTCTCAAAAGCAATCCCCACCAATCCACGTGTCGGCCTCTCAACCCCTCAAACAAGTCACCAACCTTCTGAAGCTTTTACTTGATTAGTACATTTGGCAGTAAAAAATATGAACCCAACACACCCACCAAACTATTTCCCCATCTAACACACTTGTAGCCACGTCAGCGCCACGTAATTTGTTTTTGTCCCGTCAAAGTGAAGTCGTGAGATAGGGTCACGATTTCACTTTAATGGAAATCGTGACCCGAGATCACGATTTCACTTTAAAGTGAAATCGTGAATTCAAATTCACGACTTCACTTTGAAATCCAGAGAGCAATATAGATCCAGATCTGTTTTTCTTGCCCTCATTTCTCACTTGCCTTCCTTCTTCCTTCAACTCCCAACAATCGATCTGAAGTCCTTCAACTCCCCCAACGAATAGCTCCACTCTTCATTCCCTCAACTCGGTAAGATCTATTTGGTTGGAGATTTTGTGTGTTTATGATTCACGTGGTTCATGTTATGTTGTGTGTTAAATTGTTTGTTATTTTTGTTGTCTCCGGGGATGTTTATATGACTTTATATACGGATTTGTGACCAATGACCTCTGTAATTGTGTTTAATAAGCATGAAATAGCCACTAGTTGTCACTCTTCTTTTTCTTATTTGGTTTTCGTCACTCTCCCTTTTAGAAAATAAACAAATAACCTCAAAATATAATGTGTCTCTCGAGATTTTTGATTAGGTGCATTTTTTTGTTGTCTTTTTCTTTCTAGCAAATTTCATACTTGAATGTTCTTCTATTGGCGGAGTGCTCCTTTTTTTTTTTTCAATTTGTGTATGATATATCATTCTTACGATGCATTGCATATTTATTCTAATTGATGCATTGCATATTTAAGTAAATAGCTAGAAAGTTTGTTTTTAAATAGTACAATTTATACATTAATTAGTGTGGATATATGTCATTGCCATATTGAGATGTAAACCATGTGGGGTACCCAAGGGGGAGTAGAAATTGTTTGATTTGGGGTGTATGGGGGTATGGTATGAATCCAAAGAAAAAATCTCATATACATGTCAATAATTTAGTAGGAAAATTTGGAAGAACATTAGGCGTGCGCTTAGGAGATGAGACATTGGCGGTGATAAGGTTGCTTTAGGGGTTGTTATATTCTAAGCTAGCTAGGGAAGTTGTTTATAATATATAATAGTTATTTGCATATAATAGTTTCTTTGTTGCAGAATAAGGTACTTAATTTGATCACTAGGCTATTTAGTTACCAATACACCAATTCTATTAGGGTGCCTAAGCAATTTTAATAAGGTCATATATATTTGAATTATTTCTATAATGATTAATTATATTCTACATATATAGATTGAAGAATGGTTGATCAAAGAGTATCGTTGTTGTGTTATATGAATGGAGACATGGTAGAAGGAGCATCAGAATTTCGTACACGAAACCGCCCATTCGACATCTCGGATCGAAGATCGGTTTAGGGTACGATGAACTTGTGCGTTATATCCGTATTTCATTGCGAGATAGACAATGACTTACAGAGATTAAACATGACATATCGATATCCAAATACATATTGGAAGTGGATCGGCCAACTACGTCCCGTTGCCAATAGATGATGAGTCGAGTCTCAAAGATGTTTGGGACTTTTTGTCACAATTACCACCACCACATTGCATGGAGATTTATATCGCTTTAGTTCCGAGGCAACAATACAATAGTTCCAATTGCAATGTAGTGTTACATTCTGGGAGCTGGACCTAGCACTCAACCAATTTATGAGCATAGCCATTGTGCATCGCCTTTGACGACCGCAAATCCCGAAATGGACGAGGATCCTCGTTCTGTGATGATATGAATACTAGCGAAGATGATGACTATTGCGGCGTTGACGGGATACTAGTGAAGATAGTAGCGAAGATTATACAGACGATAAAGGGGATGATGGTCATCATGTTGATGATGGCATGATTCGATACGCGTTAAATCGAGTCATAGCAGATGATGGCTCATTATCTTATCCTCCAATTTCGAACGAAATTGGGAACGATGGTTTCTTCGATGAAGAGGCTGCTGGAATTGATGGTGCGCCAGTGGGTGTAGGTGAATTTGTCGTTCCTTCAGCTGTATTTATGGAATTGAGTAGTGAGGCAATGCAACCCCTGAATGAGAATGCAATGATCCCTTCTAGGTCTTTATGGAATGAGGCATCTGAATTTGAGAAAGGCATGCGATTCATGCGTAAAGTAGATATCCAACATGCCGTGAAATTGTATAGCATCAAAGGACACAGGCGCTTTGTGGTGACTCATTCTACACCAAATGTATGGATTGTTCGTTGTAAGAAATATTTGGATGGATGTAGTTGGAGGTTGCGGTGTTCGAGAAGAAAATCGCATGGAATGTTTGAGATCAGTACATATGCAGGACCGCATACATGCATCTATGCTAAACTGTCCAAGGATCATGCGCATTTGGACTCCACCGTTATATGCCGTGAGGTAGAAAATGTGGTGAGAAGAGATCCGTCCACCTCAGTTCCTGTGCTTCATCAGATTATCAAGGACAAATTCAGTTATGACGTTCACTATAAGAAAGTATGGTTGGGGAAGAAGAAAGCAATTGCTAAAGTCTTTGGAGATTGGGAAGAATCGTACAAAATGTTGCCGCGGTGGATGACCACTCTTCAAGAAAGCAATCCAGGGACACGCGTGGAATGGCGGCATGGTGAGCCTAATGCCAACAATGAAGTTGTCTTCAAATGAGTTTTTTGGGCATTTGCACCTTCTATTGCAGGCTTTAGACATTGCAGACCAATGATACAAATTGATGGCACATTCTTGTATGAAAAATACAAACAAAAACTCCTAATAGCCACTTTGTTGTTGACAAGAAATAGTCATGTATTTCCTTTGGCATTTGCCATTGTTGATGAGGAAAGTCGAGACACTGGGATGGTTTATGGCTTGTTTGCGACATCATGTGACTGATAGGGATGGTATACGTGTCATTTCTGATCGACACCCAGGTATATTGTTGGCAATGAACGATCCTCGAAATGGATGGACCAACGAAAGAGCTCAACACAGATTTTGTCTCCGCCACATATGCAGTAATTTCAACATGAGATTTGGGAGCAAAGAATTAAAGGATATGGTGTACATAGCAGGAGCACAACATCAACCGCGAAGATTTAAGGCAGCCATGAAAGAACTCCATCAGCTGAATCCCGAATGTATTGCGTGGTTTACTGACCTAGATCGAGCACAATGGACAAACGCATACGACAAAGGTTATCGATACGGCTGGATGACTACAAATCTCGCGAGTATTACGTTCGATTTATTACGGTTGTTACTATTACTTACTTAATGTGTTTGAATTATTATGTTTCGAAGCTAATACAAATATGAATTTTTTCTTTTCACAAATGTAGAATGCTTTAACGGAGTCCTTAAAGGTGCGCGATTTTACCCCATAACCGCTTTAGTGCAGATTACATTTTACCGTGTCGTGGCATACTTCAATAAAAGACGAGACGAAATAGGTGTAGCCCTAGGTAGGGCGAAACGCATTACACGACGTACGCAATGGATAAGTTGTCAAAATGGGGAAATGTGGCTGGAGGGCACAATGTAACATTAGTAAATCGTGAGAATGGTACATTTGAAAGTAATCACTGCGCCACATGGCTATCATTTGAGAAAATGGGGTAACAAGCAAGTTGTGAAATTGGAGGCCCGTAGGTGCACTTGTATGAAGTGGCAGTGTTATGGCATTCCATGTTCCCATGTTCAAGCAGTTTGCGCTAGTGTTGCCATAGATCACTGTCAGTACATCGAGTCATACTACAAATGGTCTATGTACAGTCAATGTTATGCTGCAAATTTCCAACCCATTCCGCACGAAGATTATTGGCCTACCGCAAGACTGCCACACACGTTGTTGGCCGATCCATTTCGGAAGCGAGTCAAAAAAGGTCGTCCTCAATCAAGCCGATTGCGCACTGAGATGGATTGGAGAGGCAATCAGAAACAGCCACGGCATATGCAGCGAGAGAAGGAATGGAGAGAAACCCCAACAACGCTGCGATGTAGTAAGTGTAAGCAGGATGGACACAATAGACGCACTTGCAGTCGGTGTCAGCAAGGACAACCGTCTAATGCTTCATAGTGAAAGACTCTTTCAAGTCTTATGTCTTGAACGGACCTATATTTTCCTTGTATTTGATCACTTTGCTTTTTTGTATTATTTGTTTGTTGAGACATAGATGTGCTACCTAAATTGTATTAATCCATCTCTTTATAGTTAGTACATGAACTATTTCTACTTTTTATATCATTTGCACAATGGAATTAATGACAACATTGGTAATGATTTTGATTTTAAGCGCGATATGGATCCTGACCCTATAGATGACTCGGTTTTGACTATGCAAGCTATCCATAGATCTACCCGCGTTTGGAATGGACCGGTAGTACTTCTTTTCACATGTTTCTCTTTTTTCTTACCTCCATAGCCACATTTTAACTAATTTCACTTGAATCTCATATCTTCATAGGAGCCTGGTATATTGACTATCAGGCGTAATTCAGCTGCACTTCACCGCTTAGTCCAACTGGATCCACGCATAGTTGGAGGTGGAGGCCAGAAACTCACACGTTCCATTTCCCCGCCGGCGAGATGACTATAACCCTCCAAGATGTCCAAATCATCTTGGGGTTGCCGGCCGATGGATTACCGACATCGGCCGCGTCGACCAAGATTACGATGCATTGTGCTTGACGCAACTCGGATTCCCTTTCCCAAAATAACAGATCGGAGGGCGGATTCAAATTCCCAACTTTCAAGGTGGTTTCCAAACCTCCCGGACAATGCCGATGATGTGGAAGTGCAACGCTATGCGAGAGCATACATCCTGCAACTTCTAGGGGGAACACTATTTGCAGACAAGTCGAACAACCTTGTTCACATCACATACTTGCAATTTTTAGAAGATTTCGAGGCGGTGGACAATACAAATGGGGTAGTGCAACTCTAGCTCACTTATACGAGACAATTATGTCTTGCAGCCGACATTGATGGAGCTGAGATAGCAGGTCCGGTCATCTTATTGCAATTATGGGCATGGGATAGGTTGCCGTTTCTTGCACCAATAATGGGTAACGTTCTTCGAGACCCGGTATTAGAAAACGAAGAATTATTTCCACCTCCTCCATTTGGTCATAGGTAATTACTATTTTCTCACATTATAATTTCAATTTCTTCATATCTATGTACATGTGCCGACATACATGCATTGCGTTTGTCTTTTTCATTTGTGAAGGTGGAAACATGCTTTGGAAACAACGGGAGCATCAATGCACGTCATGACAAAGTACAGAGAAATGATTGACATGCAAACACCCGATGAAGTAAGAGATATACATAATTACTTCTCCACGTAGTGCTTTGGAAACATCATCTAATATGCGTTTCTTATTCATATCAAAATGTTTTTGTTGACTACTGGTAACATGGGAACCGTATCCTGAGGCAGTGATAATGGACCTACCTGCGTACTGTAGCAGTGGCCGTGCAATTTGGAGAACGAGAGCACCTTTGATTTTCTTCTGTGTAGTTGAAATGTATCATCCCGATAGAGTCATGCGCCAATTCGGTCTCAGGCAAATGATACCACCTTTACAGAGCACAACATTCAGCTACATAAGATTGACTTGAGAGGGAAGACGGATAAGGATTGGAGCGCAGAACATAGTGCTTATGTCTGCATGTGGAACGACCGTGCCTCCAATATTGCAAATGATGAAAGCTTAGAGGAGCCAATGGACTTTTACAACCCATATATGTTATGGTATCGTCGCATTACACGACGATTTATGTCTCCCCGGGAGCTATTGCTGAGGCCTTGGTAAGTACAATTTGATTTTATTCAGTCATGAATCCTTGACGAATAGTTGTTTTCCTTGTCCTTTCGCATAAAACTTCATCAATATTTCATATGTAGGCACATGGCATTACTTCAATTCATCAGTTGACACTGGGTGATGATGTATCTATTGCACGTATTAGAGACGTAGTTGCATCGACTTTGACTGCAGTACACGCAGATTATCGGATACATAATATGCCCAGTTCATTTCAAGCTTCTCATCATTCTTCCCATGGTAATACACCTTCGAGGCATGCCACTCCATTGTATACTCCATCAGTGCCTCTTAACGAGTTTGGGACTCCACATACTCCTTCAGTTCCTCCCAACATGACATTCGAGTCTATGGAAGCCTTTCCATTTGACACGGCACCTACATCTTCGCGCCATTTTCATGCAAGTTCAATAATTATGAATTTATCGGGGACTACAAGTACTCATGATGGCGGAATGCGGGACAACGATGATATTCAACCAGATGATGCTCAAAATCCGACTGATGTGGGTCATTCGGATATTCCACTTGCTTTAAACCGTAATGTCCGAGTCGTCAAGAGAACACGGTGTGAGACTGGAAGTCATTATTTGGGGTCAGACTAGAACTTTTTTATACTGTTATAAGTCATTTTCTCCTTTTTCATTATTTGGGATGTTTTGCATTTCTTGTTGTCCCTTTTTGTTTATTGTTGCATTTTTTATGGTTTTGGATTGAACTAAGTTTTGTATAGTTATTAGATATATTCAATTTTGATGTGCTATGTCAATTTTTTGCGGTTCAAGTGAATTAACTGGTATGAGAACCACTCAAATGTTGATGTTTGCAAGCACACTAGTAGTGCTATTGTTGAGTATCACAATCTATTGTTGAGTATTTGCTGCTACAAAAAAACATTTTCAAAGTGTAGTGCTTTTGTTCACTGCCACAAAAAAAAAAAAAAAAAATCACAGCTTTAGACGAAAATCGTGAACTCGGGTCACGATTTCCATTCAAACGAAATCGTGACCCGAGGTCACGACTTCTCTTTGACGGGAAATAAAAAAATGACGCGTGACATGGCGCGTGATTGGGCGCTGACGTGGCTACAAGTGTGTTAGTTTTGAAAATAGTTTGTTGGATGTGTTGGGTTGCTAATTTTTACTCCCAAATGTATTAATCAAGGAAATTGACCCCTCCATCACCCAATAGCATACTTTCACCTCATCATGGACAGCATATATGTACAGCATCATCTCCCCTCATCAGCTATTCGATCTCCTCGGGGTCTGTGCTTGCACCACCTACCATTAATTCGCACAAACCCGTGCAATTCTCACCAACACCTTGCAGCCGACACGTGTCACGCCCTCCAAGCCTAACAACATGTCACTTAAGAATTTCTCACCAGTTAGAACGTGACACGTCAGCAAGGAACTCTCTACCAATCCGCTGCTGCCACGTGGCAGAACTGCAGAAAAAGCCCAAAACAGCTCTCGGATACTCCTCGGCGCACGAGTCATAAGACCAACCCACAAAATTAGTTTATCTAACATCGAGAGACCAATTTTTAGTGGTTTTATATATTAGAAACTTAGGTTTAATTAAAAAAAACCGAATATTATATTTTTAGCATTGACTACTCTCGACGACGTAGCGCGCTAATTAAATCATTGCCTAGGTCGACGGGGAAACAAGTCGAGTGGATTCATGGCATATTATGTGAGATTTTTTATTTTATTATTTAATTTAATTTGATTTTCCTATTTTCTTGTTGTTGATTTTAATAAATATGGTTTAGATCTAGGGTATGTATGTAGCCAGTGCATAATTTTAGATGGACAACTTATAGTTATTTGGACTGATATATCCATGTAATTGTACTTTTGGACTAATAAAGTGACGAACACTCACCTGTTTGCCATAAAACCCGTTCGATTCTTGAGTATGCAACAATTGAATTTAGGTTAAATCGGAAGTAGATGCGATCCTGAAGAGGATGCGATCCGATTATTTAGGATTAATGTTCTCATGAATCCTTATTACTAGGGTTAATGTGTTAAACTCGATTGGCGGATGTCTAGGTGTGACGGCCTCAATTTCTCACAAATTGGGCACCGCCCGGCCTAAGCCCACGTCGACCCTCGAGCCAGTCTCGCAAGGCCAACGCGGACCTAGTCAGCCTTCCAATACATCATTATTAATAAATTCAAAAGTTTTAAGTTGAGTTATTAATATTTTTTCAAGTTTTACAGTTAAGCGGAAGCAATACTACATGAAATATTTCAACAATAATATCAAGGAGTTAGGCAACCTAATTGTGGAACTCAACATAAATGGATCACATCGGAGGAGAGTAAATAAAAGGTGTACAAAGATAGTCACCTAGCTATGGAGCTTTCCCTTTGCTACTCATCTGCAACTCTGCACTCGGTCAAACACGAGATTGACGAGCCCAGGTAGTAAAATCCAGTAGAATATAAATAGTAATTCAAGATAAAATGAAACAGTCTAAAAGTCATGCAGATAAAAAGAAAACTATACGAAATGCATGATAATGAGACTGTAAAACAATGAAAGTACAACGAGAATGAGTGTCAAAGGAAACAATATAGAGAGGTGCCCAAGTAGTCTAAGACCACCGAATGCGGGTGCCACAGGGTCGGGGTCGCAGAGTCGCGGCAACGCCAAGCAGACTCAGGTCATTGGATTCGGCATCGCCGTACCTAAAATATCGCGAATGAGGGATATCGTGTTGGGTTTTGGGGTTTATACGCAGAGAAAATTACAAAACAATTTTGACAAAAACCCCAACAGGATCCGAATCTAATTCCATTAAAAACGTTTAAGCCATGAAAAACTTAATCATACCTCGCCGCAATATACATTTCGAAGGTTGATCGATCTCTAAGGCGCCGCCAACGACGAACGCCTCTATCCACACACGAATGGCGGCCGAGATTCGAAGTGCTAGCTTCGAGAGAATACCAAACCTTTTGTTTTTCTCTCCAAAACGATCCAGAGCATACCAAAAACCCTAAGTCGTTTCTTAAACGAAAAAGGAGTTTTGGCCTTTTGATCTTTCGTCCAGTAGGTTCTAACTTAAAGCGTCTATTTATACAACCCTTGTATATAGACGGTTAAGTAAATTACACATATACCCCTACTTAAAGAAGTATAAGTGTAATACACCACAAGGACGTTTCCGTCATGAATTTTATCATATAAAATTCATTTTTCTAAACCATCTTAAAATCTCGCTAAACCATTCTTAGTGTGCGACCCAATAGGCTCATACAACGTTGGCAGTGTACCAAAACACATTTTGGTATACAAGTCATAAGCGGCCTCTAGCAAGACATTATGACTACCCAAGTTGTACGAATATCAAATCGAAACAACCTAATCAATAGTGTATATAACATCCTTTTGTCACACGATATCCTTTTGATCAAACATAAGACATGGAATTGTCATCCAACATGTTCAATCGTACTAGTCTCGATCTCTAGGTAGACCGAAAACATCCAAGTGACATTGGTAAATATCAATTCACTTAGACTAGGCCTTTTAACGATCTAACACATCGAGGATCCACTAGATATCTCTTTATATGAGAGGGACAAATTCTATCTCGATTACACAACTTCATCACATTGCTCACACAAGAACCAATCACAACCTTTATAATCGTCCTAAGCTAAAGACAACGTTTGATTGTGTCAAATCGCTGTGTTCCTAATGTTGAAGTCTCTGGTAATCTCAAGTCAGAGGACTGGAATATATACTTATCATGAGAAACAACTATGACTTAATCCATGTGATGCTCCCATAGCGGGTCACTCCAGTACTTTGTTCCCTAACAAGTACTCGTGATCTTGATTCGTATCCCTATACGTATAATCATCATATGATCATCAATCAAGACTCACACTAGTCTTAATTCATTATAGTTCCCAGTATAATGATCGACTAGGGACACTTAGGATATTTATGTAAATACCCATAGATCTTATTATAATGTAAACATGCAAATTAATTATAATAAACAGCAAATGAAATCCTCTATTTTATTAACTAAAAGTATTCATAAAGACAGTTAATGGATTGACCTAGGGCATATGCCCCAACATATCGACGGCGCCCCGGATAAAACACATCTCATTCCGACCAAATACTGTGACTCGAGGTCATGGCCCCGGTTGCGAGCCGACAACCACTCCAATCAGAGACACGAGTATGACTCACTTGGCCCTCGGACACTCATAAGTGAGTGGAAATTCCAAGAAAGGGACATGGTTCAACATCAAACAAAAATACAAGTTGAATGAACTATTGTACATTTTCTAACTGGTTTACTTACCTCGAAATTCGTAAATCGCCATCAAGACATCCGCTCACGCCCCGATTTGCGCACCCGACACTCGACTCATACGTCCATGGTGTCCATTTATACCATTTAGGACTAATTTACTAAGTCAGTCAAATAACAACCAATTTACTTAACATACAACTCACCATGGCCTTCAAAATTCATTTGAAGCTATCGCGTCATCGCACGTCGTCTAATCACACCCTCGTCGAGGATCGATCGTTTCGACGACGTGCCACCAAGTCGTTCACCGCGCCGTTGCCGCTGCCGTCGTCGTGCCGCTGCCGTCGTCGCGCCACTGCCACCATCATCCCTGGCGTCGTTGCGCCGCCACCGCCGGCGTCGCTGCCGGTGCCGCTGTCTGGCCGCTGTCGATCGTCGCTCCCGACCGCCGCTGCCGGACGTCGCTGCTACTGTGCCCACGCCGTCGCCGCCTGAGTCGCCATCCGCCATACTTCTCGCTGCTACTGGTGGTGGTCCGCTCTCCGCGCCGCACCACCCCACACGGCCTCCGAGTCGCCGTTGCACCGACGAGCCGCGACGTCCGCACAGCCAAGACGTCGCAGGAGTTGCCACTGGATCGAGTCCGCGAGCTGTTGCCTTTGCTAGTCGCCATCGTCCTCGGCCTCGCAGGCCGCACTGCTCCTGCTGGAGCCGTTCCTTTGACCACCTTCACCGCCGATCTTCGCCGCTGGCCGGTGCCGCTCTCTCTCTCTCTTTTCCGTTGTCTCCCCACCGCGTCTCTCTCTCTCTCTCTCTCTCTCTCTCTCTCTCTCTCCTCTTTTCCTCTCCATTCATTCTATCCGATCACTCTTTTTTCCTCTCTTTTTCTCTTTGTTTCTTCCTCAAGAAAGAAATCAATGTGTTCTCGAGATTCGCACGGAGCGGAACTCGAGGAATAAAACATATTTATTCACTTATTTTCCTAATAAATTGGACAGCACGCATCTCAAAAACGCTACAAATATTCACCGTCGCGGCGCTCGCGCCACATGCATCACGAGGCACATCTAATGTACATTTTACTTTATTTTTTTATTTTCTTTTTTATGTGACCACATTAAAATCATTATAGTCATATTACGCCGCTACCTCGATCCACGTCGACACGCGACTCGAGGCGCGTCCCCGTTCGTATTTCGGCTCACCGAATTCCTCGCATAGTTAGCATTATAATCTCAAATTGAATTCGTCCATACGTGTTTCGACGAGTGGGTCCCACATACGATCTTGACTTGACACGTGGCACAAGTCAAATTTTCGGGCCGTTACACTAGGGCTATGCATTAATTAGGGAAGTAGTTAGTGGTGGACGCTATCGAGATTAGGGGAATGAGAAATTTCTGGCATATATCGATTTTGTATAGCTAATCTTGGAGAACTTAAATTAATAACTTTTTGGGAATGATTGAAGACCATGATGTGTCATTGAATCTTGATCCTGATTTGTGGAACCATATACCTATGTGTTACTTAGGTGTTCATTAATTGTTTTCAAAGTTATTTTAGTTATTTTAGTTATTTTATTTATTTAGTTTATTTTAGTTTAGTTAATTAAATTATTTATTTAAAACCCCAGATTTCATTTTGTTGTTTTTAACCTTACAAAGACCACCAATCTTTATGAGATCAACCCTTTGCCACTATTCTACAAAATAGGTAGTTTAGGAACTTTATTTTATTGACGCGTTCGGTGCGCGTCAATATCAATTGCGATCAATTATAATTAGGCTATGACTAAAGCATAAGTTCGTTGCACAATCGTGTCATTATCAAAGTACAACAAAAACTCGTTGGCATGCTCTACCCCAATTAAATTACTACAAAATCAATAATTTTATAAAATCTATCCATAATTTAAGAATTATTTGAACAGAAAAAAAATATTTATACAATTTATTTAGCAAAGTATTATTTTTATTGAAGTTTTATATTGTACGATTACTTTAAAAAACATATAAAAATATAATTAACTAGAAAATAATTAATTTGAAAAAATATTTGTAAGAAAGAGACATCAAATTTCAAATTTGAAATATAAAAATAACAAAACTCTGAAAAACGTATTTTTATTTTAAGAGTTTAAAAAAGGAGAATTTCATATAACAAGAAAAAATTATTGATAAGTCGGTATTTTTATATATTTTGTAGTATATTTTAGTATATTTAATTATTGAAAGTATTTAAAATAAATATTTAATTATATTTTGTTGGTCATTTTTATGTGAAATAAAGTGCGCGGTTGAATTCGTGGCGAAAAAATACTCAAAATGGAGTATTTATTTGCAGAAATCGGATGTGTCGAATAGCCAACGAACGTTCAATCGATCGACGCACGCGCACGTCGGCAACAGTGCGGTACCAATCGGAGATGCCACGCGTACACCGCGTCGTCAAGAACGCAAGCCAATCATCACGCTTCGATGGCCGTCGATCCGCCTCGTGATGCGTGTAGTTCAAACTCCCGTGCATTTCGGGTCGAGAGTGGCGCGATTTTCCGAGCCACGCGTGGGTGACACGTGGCGATCACCCATTCGTCCAGCGAGGCGCTTTGACGTGGTCCACCAATCATGCGTTGACACGTAACACCGAGTCGGCAAACACAAATAGGAACTCACGGCTAGCACGCGCAGGATCTCCGCGAATTGCGCAGCGACAACTCAGTGGCGGTGACAGGGACGGACCAATGGCGCTGCGACACGTCATCGCCACCCAGAAAATCAGCCGATAGGCTATTTACACGTGGCAGAGTCGATTTTACAAGCTAAAAATACCCGTACAATGCTCCTCGACGCACGAGTCACGTACCTAACCCCTAAAATTAGTATCCTAGACCAATTTGGAGTAGTTCTATATATTAGGAACCTTGATATTATTAATAGAGGATTGATTAGTAATTTCGGAGGGAGATCAATTAATTTTTAGTAGTAGTTTTCGAAGACAATGCCCGGCTAATCAATTTCTCGCCTAAGTCGAAGGGGAAGCAAGTCGGAATCATGGATTCAAAGCATATTATGTGAGATCTTTTATTTTATTATTTAAATTAATTTAATTTCTCCTATTTCATTGTTGTTGGTTTAATGATTATGATTTAGATATAGGGTATGTATGAGGCATGTGCATGCTTTTAGATTGACAATCTATCGTTATTTGGAATATTAGTATCCGTGTAATTGTGCTTTTAGACCAATAAAGTAACAAACATTCACCCGTTTGCCATAAAACCCTTTCGGTGTTTGAATGTGCAACAATTGAATCTAGGTTAAATCGGGATCGGACGCGACCGGTTATCTAGGATTAGTGTTCCCATAGATCTATATTTAATGCGGTTAGTGTATTAAACCTTATAGGCGGATGTCTAGGGTTATACATTAATTAGGGAAATTAGTGGCGGATGTCCTGATTATCAAAATTAGGGGAATTAAGAATTTCTGGCGGTTGTCGATTTTCCAACACTAATCTAGAAGAATTAAATTAATAATTTTTTGGAAAAGATTGAAGACCATGATTGTCATTGAATCTTGATTCTGATTTGTGGAACCGGAGATTTAAGTATTATTTAGGTATTATTTAGGGATCAATTAATTATTAATTAATTGGTTTAATAATTAGTTAGTTACTTTATTTAATTAGTTTAGTTAGATTAATTAGTTTAATTAATATTTATTTGAAAACCCCCATATTTAGTTAACTTAGAGTAAACTAAGTCCCGATTCGACCGGTATTCGACCCCCCGTTTTACCACTACTACACCTCTTGCGGTTGGTAACTCTTTTACGAGTTATATTTTGGCACGCATGACACGCGTCAAATTTTGGCGCCGTTGTCGGGGACTTTGTCTTTACTCTGAGTTTAGGTGTTAGTTAGTTATATTAGTTTAGTTAATCTATTTATCTTGTTAGTTTGTTTTAGGGAGATTAGTTTTTTTTTATTTATTTATTTATTTATTTTTTAGGTTAACGTTTTTTTTTTAGTTTTTCGTTTTATTTTTACGTTTTTTTAGTTTTTGTTTTTGTTTAACGTTTTCTGTTTTTGTTTTTTACGTTGTTTTGTTTTGTTTTGTTTTGTTTTGTTTGTTTTTCGTTTTTCGTTTTTCGTTGTTTTTTTTTTTTTTTGTTTTGTTTTCTGTTTTAGTTTTTTTTTACTATTCTGTTAGATTTTTTTACGTTTTATTTTTATTTTTATTTTTTTTACTTTACTACTTTACTTTGTTAGTTAGATAGATTAGTAATTAATTTATTCTTTCTTTATTAATTAGCTTAGTTAATTTATGTTATAACCCCTGATTTTTATTTTCTTCTCTTTTTATTATTTTCTTTTTATTTTGTCTGTCTAGTCCTTGCTCTTAACATGTATGCAGGCAATATGTCAAGTTCCACCGACCAGAAACTTGATCGACTACTCTCCCTGATGGAACACTTCTTCTCCTCTTGTGAAGTGCAAGTCAACCTCGACATGGACTCCGCCTACTCCTATAATTATGGTCGATATGAAGATTCACATTATTATAATGTGAATGGGGTAGGTATGCCACAAAATAGATATAAAAATATTAACATGAATTCTTTTGTGCAATAGGTCGAGGTTTGCGAAATTTGTGAAGATTACTCTCATTCCGCACATAATTGTCCATATAATTCACGGTATGAGAATTATCACTATTCCAGCTATGCACCGCCACAACCTGACTTCTCTGGATTCATGTCACACACACAAGCTCCTCAACATGAACGAAATCAACGGTGTCATCAAAGCCTCTCCTTGAACGATATGATGATGGAAGTGATGGAAAGTTTGCCTGAAAGTTGGCGAACTCGCAATGAGATTCCAAATATCAATTTAAGTTTGCCAGCCTTAACGGACGTGCAAACTTCCTTCACTTTTACCCCATAGGAGGATGTGAGAGATGATACGTCGACAAATCTTGAGGTGCAGGAGGATACGGAACCAGAAGAATATTTGATAGAAACATCCGACGAATGTGAAGTCTTTCCAATTAGAGCCCATAGATTGTCATTAATGCCTTAAATGAGGGTATTAAACCGACGTGCAAACTTCCTTTACTAATTTCCCTAATTAATGTATAACCCTAGACATCCGCCAATAAGGTTTAATACACTAACCGCATTAATATAGATCTATGGGAACGCTAATCCTAGATAACCGGTCGCATTCGTCGGATGTTTCTATCAAATATTCTTCTGGTTCCGTATCCTCCTGCACCTCAAGATTTGTCGACGTATCATCTCTCACATCCTCCTATGGGGTAAAAGTGAAGGAAGTTTGCACGTCCGTTAAGGCTGGCAAACTTAAATTGATATTTGGAATCTCATTGCGAGTTCGCCAACTTTCAGGCAAACTTTCCATCACTTCCATCATCATATCGTTCAAGGAGAGGCTTTGATGACACCGTTGATTTCGTTCATGTTGAGGAGCTTGTGTGTGTGACATGAATCCAGAGAAGTCAGGTTGTGGCGGCGCATAGCTGGAATAGTGATAATTCTCATACCGTGAATTATATGGACAATTATGTGCGGAATGAGAGTAATCTTCACAAATTTCGCAAACCTCGACCTGTTGCACAAAAGAATTCATGTTAATATTTTGATATCTATTTTGTGGCATACCTACCCCATTCACATTATAATATTGTGAATCTTCGTATCGACCATAATTATGGGAGTAGGCGGAGTCCATGTCGGGGTTGACTTGCACTTCACAAGAGGAGAAGAAGTGTTCAATCAAGGAGAATAGTCGGTCAAGTTTCTGGTCGGTGGAACTTGACATATTGCCTGCATACATGTTAAGAGCAAGGACTAGACAGACAAAATAAAAAGAAAATAATAAAAAGAGAAGAAAATAAAAATCAGGGTTATAACATAAATTAACTAAGCTAATTAATAAAGAAAGAATAAATCAATTACTAATCTATCTAACTAACAAAGTAAAGTAGTAAAAAAAAAAAAAAAAAAAAAAACGTATAAAAAATCTAACAGAATAGTAAAAAAAAACTAAAACAGAAAACAAAACAAAAAAAAGAAAAAAACAACGAAAAACGAAAAAAACAAACAAAACAAAACAACGTAAAAAACAAAAAAAGATAAAAAAACGTAAAAATAAAAAAACGAAAAAAAAAACTAAAAAAAAAAAAAAACGTTAACCTAAATAAATAAATAAATAAATAAAATAAAACTAATCTCCCTAAAACAAACTAAGAAGATGAATAGATTAACTAAACTAATATAACTAACTAATACCTAAACTCAGAGTAAAGACAAAGTCCCCGGCAACGGCGCCAAAATTTGACGCGTGTCGTGCGTGCCAAATATAACCCGTAAAAGAGTTACCGACCGCAAGGGTGTAGTAGTGATAAATACGGGGTTGAATCTGCAGGACTTAGTTTACTCTAAGTTAACTAAATATGGGGGTTTTCAAATAAATATTAATTAAACTAATTAATCTAACTAAACTAATTAAATAAAATAACTAACTAATTATTAAACCAATTAATTAATAATTAATTAATGCCTAAATAATATCTAAATAATACCTAAATCTCCAGCTCCACAAATCAAAATCAAGATTCAATGACAATCATGGTCTTCAATCTTTCCCAAAAAATTATTAATTTAATTCTCCTAGATTAGCGTTGGAAAATCGACAACCGCCAGAAATTCTTAATTCCCCTAATTTTGATAATCAGGACATCCGCCACTAATTTCCCTAATTAATGTATAACCCTAGACATCCGCCAATAAGGTTTAATACACTAACCGCATTAATATAGATCTATGAGAACACTAATCCTAGATAATCGGTCGCGTCGCTCCCGATTTAACCTAGATTCAATTGTTGCACATTCAAACACCGAAAGGGTTTTACGGCAAACGGGTGAATGTTTGTTACTTTATTGGTCTAAAAGCACAATTACACGGATACTAATATTCCAAATAACGATAGATTGTCAATCTAAAAGCATGCACATGCCTCATACATACCCTAGATTTAAATCATCATCATTAAACCAACGACAATGAAATAGGAGAAATTAAATTAATTTAAATAATAAAATAAAAGATCTCACATAATATGCTTTGAATCCATGATTCCGACTTGCTTCCCCTTCGACTTATGCGAGAAATTGATTAGCCGAACATTGTCTTCGAAAACTACTACTAAAAATTAATTGATCTCCCTCCGAAATTGCTAATCAATCATCTATTAATAATACCAAGGTTCCTAATATATAGAAATACTCCAAATTGGTCTAGGATACTAATTTTAGGGGTTAGGTAAGTGACTCGTGCGTCGAGGAGCATTGTACGGGTGTTTTTAGCTTGAAAAATCGACTCTGCCACGTGTAAATAGCATATTGGCTGATTTTCTGGGTCGTGATGACGTGTCTGTCACCGCCACTGAGTTGTCGCTGCGCGATTCGCGGAGATCCTGCGCGTGCTAGCTGTGAGTTTCTAATTGTGTTTGCTGACTCAGTGATACGTGTCAACTCCTGATTGGCTGGACCACGTCAAAGCGCCTCGCTGGACGAATGGGTGATCGCCACGTTTCACCCACGTGGCTCGGAAAATCGCGCGACACTCGACCGAAATTCTGGGAGTTTGAACTGCATGCATCACGAGGCAGATCGACGGTACTGAAGCGTGATGATTGTCTTGCGTTGCTGACGCGGTGTACGCGTGGCATCTCTTGATTGGTCCCGCACTGTGCCGGCGCTGACGTGGCGTCGTCTGATTGGCCGGAACGTTTCGTTGGCTATTCGACACATCCGACATCCGATTTCTGCAAATAAATACTCCATTTTGAGTATTTTTCCGCCACGAATTCAACCGCGCACTTCATTTCACCTAAAAATGACCAACAAAATATAATTAAATATTAATTTTAAATACTTTTAATAATTAAATATACTAAAATATACTAATAAATATATAAAAATACCGACTTATCAATTATTTACTTTTATTTTAAAAAAACTTGATATTTATAAAGATATACAATATATAACATTCTTATAAAAAAAGATATATAACATATTTGCTACACTCTATTAACAGTACATCGTCTCATACTAATACATATTATGCAATTGTAATGGCCCAAAATCGCTAACCATGTTTATGTCTGTAAACAGGCTCAACGATCCGTACTGTGGGACCCACACCTTGATATGTTCATTTACCGAGGCAAGGGCTGAGGTACATTTTATATTTGTTGTGATGTATGCCTAGTGTATTGTATTTGTGTAGACTATTAAGTTAAGTTTCTACGGGTGTGTAGGTATCGAGACGAGCGGGAATGTACCTCGAGTCGTGTGTCGATGTGGGACCGAAGTAGCGGCATATTGGGGTAAGTTTCATTTACGTGAATAAAATGTAAATTTATGTTGGTTCAATAAGTGGCTAATGTGGTCACATTTGAATTAATGTTAATAGGCCTATAGTTGAGAAATAAAACAATATGCATTAAATGTGCTCGAGACACGCATTAACCCATCGTGAGGCAAAGTGTCACTTTGGTGAGTTACTCACAAGTGACTTGGGGGATAAGTGGGATAATGTGTTACATGTGATGAGCCTCGAGACACGTGTGCACACAATGATCTAAGGCTAAGGTTTAAAATTACACCATATAAATAGTTTGTCAACGTTTTCATCTCCTTATCCTCACCAAATACAAACCAATCCAAAACAGGAGAAGAGAGAAAGAAAAATTGCTGGTAGAGGTGGAGGAGAAGGAGAAGGAGAGAACCAGAAAAGACCAAGGTGAGTGTGGTGTTTCAATTGTTGTTGCGTTGAGGGTTGTCGCGAAGGGGCTCGGAAGCTCGGAAGCTCGGGAGCTTGGGAGCTCCCATGTTTCCGAGGAAGGAGACGACTCGAAAGAGTCGTCTCCCCTCCTTAAACGAGCTGGGGTTGGATCGCCAACCCCACTCGTGACAGAAAAACCACAGAAGAAAATAAATAAATAATGTTACTCCCCAACGAACCAGGGAGTCCCTGGTTAGTTGGGGAAGAAGGGGGCACACACACATGCCATACATGTGCGCCCCTTCTCTCAAGCCGGCTGGGCCAAGGGTGTGGGCTAGGCTCGACCCATGGGGTGAGCTAGGCCCAGCGCCCTGGCTAGGGTTGGGTCGACCCAACCCAAAAAAAAAAAAAGAAAAAAATGAAAAAGAGAGAAAAATGAAAAAAAAATTCAGGATTTTTGGGAAAAATTCTGAAAAATTATATTTTGATAAAATAAATAGAAAGTAATGAGTTTCTATGAAAAATAAAATATTTGAAATTACCTCGAAAAGCGCGAAATGGACGAATTGACCTAAAATAAAAAAAGTTAAAAATTTGTCTCAAATTTGATTTGGCCTAAATTGAGACATTATTGAATGTTAGGGAACTAAGGGGAGAACTCGAGCGTTTGGGTACACACAAGAGATGTGCGATTCACGGGGATAGGGATCTACCGAGGTTCCGACACTCACCACTACACTTGCGCGGCACACGAGTTATGAGAGTCGGAGTGTTCGGCAAACTTGATATTGATGTTGTGTAAGCGTAAAGCGCAGCTTCGCTAGTTGTGTAAGATATGTCGAGCGCAACTCCATATAGTAGTGGGAAATGTTAGGTGATATGTCTCACCGCCGACTTGACGTAGATCATCTCAACTTAGCCTGTGTCTGCCTCTACATCTTTAACTGTGGTATTTATTTGCATTAATTGTTTCAGCAATGTATTTCTTTTTTTATGCTTTTAAATATCATTCGTTTATTTTGGAAATGTGGCATAAAATTATCTAGTTAGTACTTAAATATCACTATACTCACCGTCTAGTTTGTGACGGTGGGTGTAGGTCAATGAGAAGATCGACGACTTCCTCAGAGCAGTTCGACGACTCTTCTCACTCATTTTGTATGTCTCGAATTTTTTTGTATTATTATTGTTTATGTCATTTTGGGTTGTACATTGGGTTGAATGAATAGTTTCATATATATATATATGCATGTGATACTGTATTTTCCTGATTTTCCACACTTAAAAATTTTGGAGAATGAAAGCTTCCGCTTAACATGATAATGAAATGTGAATTAACTTTAAATTGAAATATAGGGACGAAAGGCTAACTAATACCACTACAAGAAAAAAAAGAAACGACAACAAACTAATATGTTGTTGATTTGGTACGGATTTGTTGTTAAGGGACTCAGCAACAGATTAGAGGTGTTGCTAAACTCTTTGTCGCAGATTGAAGTTAGCAACATATTTTGGTTCTTTTCTTTGTTCAATATGATTTTTAGTTCTATTCTTTGTTCAACAACAGATTTGTGACAAATCTGTTCTTGAGCAACAAAGAATGAAAAAATCATTGCGGATTGGAAAAGGTGGTTCTCATTGCAAATTGATGCAAATCAAGAACAACAACTTGGTCTGTTCGATATGCACAATTAGCATAAGCGTCAAGGTACATTGCGATTTGTTGCAAAACAATGACAGATCAACAACAGATGCTTTTTCTTGGCTGTGCAAATCAAGAAACAAACCAAGTCTCGTTCTTGATTTGGAATGATAATTTTTTTTTATAAAATTACGGTTCATTGTATGCATAAATTCTATAGTAGTAAAATCTGAAGAAAAATATATTTATTCCTGCTGCAATTAAAATTAAAATTGAATAATTGTTTGTATATTATCAAAATTTGACAAAAAAATATCTACAAAATGTTGAGATTAACATTTCATAATGAAAGATGAACATATCCAACAAAATATTACACAAATTAAAATGGCAACACAAATTAATTTACATATATATCTAAAATGTAAATCTCACACCATTACCCAATTGTGTCACCGATACAAGATAGACACTATACAATTTGAGTGCGTGTCCCATCCAAATCCTGAAAATGAAAAGGAATAACTTGAACAATATTCGAATTGCAATAAAAATATTCAAACACAAATGAAAAAAATCAAAAAATTAAGCCTTGCTCATCGACCTCGTACATAAAAGATCGTCCACACTGACACACACAAAAAATTTCCAACTCAAAAGGGAATGAAAGAACTTCCATACATGACATTCCATGCATTTTTTTCAATTTCTTTCATTTTGTACATTCATTCATATATATATATATATATAAAAAGTTAAAAACATAGAAGAAGACATCATGCAGCCCACAAATGAACCATTCTAAAAACATTTAGAATTCAATATTTTCATCCATCAACTAACATGCATTTAGACACGTAATGGTTAAATAAAAATATTTTACCTCCTATTAAAGCAAATGAGTAGGAAGAAATTAGATCAAAGTTTGAACATAGACAACAACAACAACAGAAAAATCAAGCCAAGTTAATTTATATTATGTATATAAAAGCATGAGAGCAAATATCAAAATATGTCAATAGGTTATGTGTTGGGTTGCATGGAGACACTCAATTTGTTAATAAAAGGGTTGCTAAGTAGACTTATTGACCATAAAAGACATTACTTAATCAACCAACTAATCACAAACAAATGACGAAGATCATGTATTTAAAAAGAGGGCCGCTAAGGGCACCCCACCATTTAATGAGGGCACCCAACTTATTTGTAAAAATTCCAGCAAAAATGGAAAAGACCATTTTGCCCCTGTATATATATAATGGTTCAAACCCCACAAACCATTTCGACAAGGAGTTAGGGCACCCCACCAAAGAAGCTTCAACCACAAAGCCACAACCACATTGCGTTTGGCGAAGAGCTGATCGATTCTTGCTCGTCCGACAGTGAGGTAACA
The DNA here is from genome assembly GCA_039657365.1 of Stephania yunnanensis. NCBI lineage: Eukaryota > Viridiplantae > Streptophyta > Magnoliopsida > Ranunculales > Menispermaceae > Stephania > Stephania yunnanensis. Next base: position 49,778,397 of record CM077583.1, on the reverse strand, counting down.
ATGTTTGACAACCATTTTCGGGTTTTTGTGAACTGTTTAGTTGCGTATAACAGTGAAAATGATGATTTGTTTGTCAACGTAGGGTTTGGTAATTTCTTCAAATCCGAAGTTGTTTCCACTGTATAATGGAGGATCGTAATGCTTCGGTGCCAGAGGAGGTCGTCCTTGAGGTAATGTTGCAAATGTTTTTGTGTTTTTTTTGCGGTTATCCGAAGTATCTGTCTGGGTGCGCGATTCTTTCGGCCTCGCAGGACCGAGATGTATGATTATGTCTCGGTCTCAGATGACCGAGATGTTTAGGGTAGGTCACGGTCTGGAACGACCGAGGGTACTGGTAACTCTCGGTCTCACGTAAACGAGACTATGAAGAAAGTTTCAGAACTGTACAACCTAGAACCGATTTTTTTGGGTTTTTTTGTGATTGTGCTGTACATTTTAGTTGATTATAATGTTACACTGTTTGTATTGCAGGTAATGCCGTTATCTTGTAATTTTCCGGACTATAAGGACACTTTTACACCTTCTAAGCCATTCCCCTCTCGAGAAGCGGCAATTTCATGGCTTCAACGATTGGTGGCGAGAACAAGTTTGTGTTAGTAACGAGCGCTCGGATGCGGGGCATTAAACGAAGGGGAAGGGTGAAAATTGCCTGTGACAGTGCAGGGACATATAGGGGACCGGCTCGAGAGTTGGGAAGGGAAAGCGGCAAAAATTTTAAAGAAATCAAGGAATGATGAAAAGGCGAGGACTCACACTAGTACGAAGAAATATGGACGCCCTTTCCAAATTAACGTCAAGGAGAATGCCGACTCCTTATGGTATGTCACTGTGATTTGTGGGAGGCACAATCACGACACCGCGGGAAGATTGGATAAGAGGGAGGAGGAAGTTGAGGATGCGGGGGGGAGGAGTGAAAGTGAGCAGCTCAGGGAGATTAATCCACCTTCGTCTTTTGTGGAGTGCGAGCGGGAAGTTGAGGATGCGGGTGTGAGGACACCGGGGTCTCCAACCGGAGGCACCCCAGTGTCGGAGGCACCCCAATCTCCAATCGGATTTGAGTCCTCCCACTCCACAAAAGCTTCTAGGCGTAAGAAATGCAAGGTTCCGCAAATGCGTCGTGCCGCCGACGCACGCAAAGTGGATCTAACATGGCTTATAGTCATTGCTTAGAACCGGATTGGTTGCCACATGTTGATGCCATTATCGATGTGGTTTCCGATGGGAACTGTGGATATAGGTGTATAGCCTCTCGGGCTTGGACTCGCGGACGTGGACGGGTGGAGGATTGTGCGTAGACGGATGTACGATGAGATTATCGGGTATGAATACCTATGGCGGGAAGTGCTTGGCTCGAGTTTCGAGCTCACAAGAATGCGGTGCATTGCCCGGAGAATCAAGAGGGGGCATCTTTCAAAGAATGGTTGACACTTCCAGACATGGGATTGTTGGTATCCACCGCATTCAATGTCATTCTCGTCAACCTCTCGCATGGGAGTGCCTCCACATTCCTACCTCTACGTAGTACTCCAACGTCGTCATTGCACAACAGACTTATCATTGCAATGGCGAATGAAAGGAATATCCATTGGGTTAGGGTAAGTTCTATGATTTTTTTGTGAATTGGTTTGTTTCCCCCTTAATCGGGTTTGTGACAATATCTTCTATGTTCTACTGTTCACTTTGACAGGTGCAGTTGCGTGTAAATGCACCGCTGCCATCCTTATATCCATCGTGGAATCGGTACGTTGAGGACTGCGCCAAAGGTTGGTGAGATGGATTCGTTTTTCGAGACATCGCGCCCATTGCAACTGCTGATCATGAAGCCACAATACCTGTTGTAGACTTAGATACACCGTAGGTGTAAGCTTGTACTTAGACGGCTAAACATTTAGAAATTTTGCCAATTCGTCCGAATGTTCTATGTATATGCAAATGTTGTGTTGTGTTTTAATTGTTGTTTACTTATGGATGAACCCTTTTTATAGTCAGTTTGAATGTTACGGAGATTTATAATTAATTAAGGTTCGGTGCAAATTGTCGTGCTGGATTTTCAATCTTGTATTGTTAGTTTGACTACTACGAGATTTTTTTGAAACCGTAATGTTCAAATTCATCCATTTCTGATGTCTCGGTCAAGCAGGTTCGTGAAACGAACCATATTTTCGGTCACCCATGACCGACAAGTATTTCAATATATCGGTCATGTATAACCGAGTCCCATTTAAATGTCTCGGTTGAACACCACCGAGATGAATTGACCATTTCAATTCGCCTGACTCTCGTCCTATGAAGACCGAGCCTACGGAGACCTCTCTCGAAGTGGACAACCGATACGTGGTTAACTCTTCCGGTCTACGTGGCCGAGACCGCGAGTTCCGAAAAATATTAGCTTATGTCTCGGCAAGGCCGAGACGGTTGACACATGCTCTCTGGCTCGTGTGGCCAAGAACCACGATTTCCCAATTTTTTTACATTTTAACAAACCGCCACACACACATTACATCTACTCTACCACACATTACATCTACTCTACCAAATGTAACTTAATTCGTCGATCTTCAACCGAGCCCTAATTTGGAGACGAAATCGACTCACACAACGGACCCTACAAATGCGAAAACCTAGAAGAACGAAGGAGAAACACACGGCGAGGGACGGAGAACACGATTTCGGGATTCCTCTCACCGCTTTGCTGGTTCAAAACAAATGAATTCTTCCACCAGGAATTCGGTGAACGAGGGTGGTGGTGGTGGTGGTGGTGGTGGTGGGGTGCCCGGGGGTTTGCAAGAGGGTGGGTGAGAGGGTTTTTTGCACGAGGGGCATTTTCGGTATTTTGGGTTTAATTTTTGGGTGCCCCAGGCAAATCGATTTGTGCCCACATTAACTGGGTGCCCTCATTAAATGGTGGGGTGCCCTTAGCGGCCCTCTTTAAAAAACATGGCGTACTACGGTGTCTTGAAGGCACCGTTGAGTTACCCCGTAATACTAAATAAATATTTTTTTTTTCATAAGAGACGTCCAACTTTTTTAATTCAATGAATCACATATAATACTAAATAAATATTCAAAATAGGGAATGGACTTTTAAATATAATCCTAAGTAAATTGTGAAAAGTCCTCTTTTATAACACTAGTGCCTACAAAAAACTTGTCTTAAACACTATATATTTAGTAGATAATCTTATATTGTTATGTTTCTTGTGAAGTGTCCCCTTACTCCAACAAACATTGAATCACATGCCAAGTATTTTCTCATTTTTTCAACAGAATCAGAGATACTTATTAACATGTTATATGTGGGCATTGACGATACCAAATATATGGATATATATATATATGTATATGTACATGGAGTGTTCGCTCGATATTCTAAGTTAAGTATCACTATAATGCAAATATTAAACTATGTATGTCATGCACATTTATTTAAGGTACGTACAATAGTTTATAGCAAACATAACAAACTAAGCTTACAATATTAAACTATAATGCCGATATTAAACTATGTATATCATGCACATACCAAAGGATTCTCTGAAACTTACAACCCAATTGGTGAGGTAAGTTTGCCTCCTTATGCAACACCCATATCAAACGTGACCATTGCACATAACTGCAAAATGAAGTAATCACATCGATTACATTAGAAGGGAAAAAATGTTTAGATATACATTACTCGAGAATAACAGTTTACCATTGAACAAGATAGGACGTCCAGTCACTCTTGCCGTGACGGTGGTCCAGGAGGCGGCATAAGTTGCTCCACAAATGATACCCGAAACTCAGTCAAGGAGAAGCCAAAGGCGACCAGCGGCTGCGGAGGAGAGCGGCTTGATCCGACTGCAAGCGGCGGCGAGGTGTCCGATGAACGCAGCGCGGTGGCCGAGGAGTGGCGGGGCGCTCGCCGCACGGCGGGGCTCGGCCGAGCGATGGTGCGCAGCGACGTTGCTGGCCGCAGCAGGCGAAGCGGGCGCGCGAGGGCGAGCACGGCGAGGGTGGGGCGTGCGGGGCGAAGCGCGCAGCACGCGTCGCCGCCGCGAAAGCGAGGGCGGCGTGCGCGAGCGAGCGAGCTCTCACCGGCAGCCGCAGCGCAGGGCGCGCAGGCGGAGCAGCGAGAGTACGCAAGGCGGGGCACGCAGCGCGCGTCAGCCGCGCGTAGCGCCGCGGCGAGCAGGCGAGGCGGGGGTGGGGTGCGCGCGGGGGCGGCGCGCGTGCGGGCGCGCGGCTCGGAAGCAGCACCGACGACGGTGCCGGCGGCGATGACGACCGCGAAGGTGGTGGTGGCGGGTCTCCGGTGACGGTGTGGCCGAGTTGTTCTTGAGTTTGGAGGAGAAATGGGTTTGGAGGGAGGAGGAGAGAGAAAAGGGTTTGTTAAAACCATTTAGAAATTAGTGACAAATCAACAACAATTAGTCTGTTCTGAGTTGTTGTTGCTAGTTTGTTGCTGATTTGCCTACGTGGCATTTGTTGCTATTTTGTTGTTGTTCAACAACATATCAAAATCTGTTCTTGATTTGCCTACGTGGCATTTGTTGCTATTTTGTTGGTGTTCAAAGAACAGATCAAAATCATTCTTGATTTGCCTACGTGGACACGATCTATTTTGATTTGTCATTGAACAATGACAAATCAGCAACAAACTATTTGTGTATAATTAGAGATGACTTGCATATATAATGCATTTGACTTGCATTTCAATTAAAAAAAAGACAAACTTAATTAAATGGATAATAGCTTCATTTAAAAATTAATTGATTGGATATAAAATAATTATATATTCACAAAAACCTTATAGATTTCACGATTTAATCAAAATTATAATTGTTCATCATCATTAAATCAAATTTATGAAAAAATCTAAATTACCAAATGTATACACATTATTTTTTTCCCCAAGTTATATATTTTTTATTTAAATGGTTCAAATCAATTACAACGATAATATTTAAGGGAAAGTATATGACTATCACAAGGGAAATTAAGTTACGACTGCAATTCTCACCATGAATTGAGTTGCTAAAACAAATTACTTTTGCCTTTTCGTCACAAATACATTATTGTAGTTTGTAAATGTTGACTAAAAATAAAATTTGCTTTTAATCTTCTTCATAGTTCAATGCATGTTTACTCTAAATAAACAACAATAAAAAAATGTCTACGCCCGTCCCCGTACGTCCATTGACACTAGATAAAATATAATGTCTAATCGACATATTGATTTGATCACTGAACAATCATAAACATCACATACTTTCTTGTGTAACTCGCATATCATGAGTTAACATTAGATTTTAATTAACCATTTTAAGTCTTTGTTAATCAATTAACTAATCTCACCCACTATATATCGAAGTCAAATTTTATGGCGTTCCTATATAATTAAAGTGTTCATGTATAATCGAGATATGTCTTTTAATTAAAAATGGGGTTTAATTTCCTAAACTACATTCAAAGTAATTTTTTTTGGCTCTATCCTATGACAAAATTGAAATTAGGGGCACATTAGGAAATTAAGCAATTTTGCCATTAATATTGAATAGATAGATAGATATAGTATATATATATATATATGATATATATATGATATAGATCTTGAAAAATAAAATGTTTGGGTTCAAAAAAATTTTAAACGTGGTTTTTATTTTTTTTATGTAAAGGTGCATGTTGTTTTCAAGTAAAAATAAAATCTTTGATTTTACGAAACCGCCTATTTATTAATGGTTCTGCACTTAATAGAAAATGTTAATTAATCAATTCGCAAGTTTTTTCAAAGTTCAATTTGCAACAAAAAGCACCAATAGAAAAGGAATTTTTTTTAAATTACTACATTACCTTAGAATTAAACAATTTGGATTGGTTACTTAAGAGCACCATTGAATTTTTTTATCCAAATAGGAGAGCCCCTGGTTTAGAAAAAACCATTTCAAATTTAGTGACATATCAGCAACAGATTAGTCTGTTGCTGATTTTGTTGTTGCTAATTTGTCGCTAATCAGCGACAGATCAACAACATATTATTCGTTCTTAAAAATCTATTCTTGATCTATTCTTGATCAATGACGTAAAATGAATCTGTCGCTGATTAGCAACAGATCAGCAATAGAATATGTATGTTGCTGATCTGTAGCAGATTTGTCACATATTTAGCTACAGATCAACTACAAACTAGGTTATGTAGCTGATCTATCACAGATCTGTCACAAAATGGGCGAAAAATTAATGGCGAGAGAAATCAGCGACAAATCAGTGACAAAATACAATTTGTCACAATTTTTGTCACAAATCAGTCACTAATTTGTTGCTTTTTGGTCAACCGAGTCAAACGCTCTTTCTAATGCAAAATTGTTGCTGATTTGTTGTTGTTTAGCAACAAATTCAATCTGTTGCAATATTTTGATGCAATTTCACATTTTTCTTGTAGCGTACGTAATTAAGTCTTATGCGGTTATGATTAAGGTTTGATTACGAGATTATGCCGGCTCGGTGCCCTGTTTAAGTTGGAGTCGTCACAACAATTACTCTATTATACTATTTGAATTATATATACATTGTGATATGTGTACATACAACATAGAAAATTGTGTGTGGAACATGGAAGAGTCAAATAATAGTATCATAAATTTGTTTTTGAAGTAATAATAATATCATCAATCAATTAAATTATTTTTTGAATAAATACATAATCTAAACGATCTAAAAAATTGGTATTACTTTACCAAAATAACTCGTATTAAGTTCTTATCAAAATACCGAAATGAGATTTTTTTTAATTCTCACCCTTCAATTTTTGGGACAAAATAGCTAATAGCATCATTTATTTTATTCAAATAATAATATCATCAATTTTTCTTGAACTAATAATAATATCGTCAATCAAGTTTTTTCAATTTATATTACTCCCTCCAGTTATTTATATAAGTATTTCTAGAAAAAAACTGCTTGTTCAAAATTGTAAGTCGTTTTCCGAATTCAATAGTGTATTTATTGCATTTTTACTTATTTTACCCATATGCAATTCAAACATTTATGATTCTTCAATTCTTCAACTTATTTAATGTTAAAGGACATTATGTAAACAAAAAATCTATTTGGACTCTTTAAGTCTAAACTCAAAGAGCTTTTACTAGTAATGAGAGATATTTAATTAAGTAAAAGACCAAATTACCCTTATCTCTAACATCAATACACATAGACATATGCATCTCCTCCACTGCCACAACCGCCGTCGATCACCATTTAAAGTCGCCGACCGCTCGTTGACAGTCGCTGACCTACACCGCCACAGCCATCGCGATCGATGGCGCTTACTACCGCCAACCACCATCATCTTCCTCAATTAGATAGAACACACATGTTGATTGAATATATTGGTACATAAAAATCACGGCTAGAAATTTAGTATACGCCGAGATCATTTTCATTGCTTGCAGTTTATCTTGTTTATGTTTCCAATTTTCCACCCTCTTCTTCCAAGCAACACTTCCATAACCATAAGTGGCCAGATGGATCCATGGATCATATGAGCTCTAGGAAATTCAGTCATTCAAAATCTAAAAGGAAAATTGAAAGATTAATCCACCACCCAGATGATAAAGGATAAGAATTTCATAAAACTGAACACAACTCTCAATTGAAAAGAGAGAAAAAATTAAGAATTCACTGTCCGTGGAGTACCATTTGGCTATTGGTAAGTAAAGGGACTTGTGGCATTTATGGACAATATGAGTCACGTCTCCATCACCTCCTCTATTACTACACTCCAAAAGCCACTTACCTAAACTCTTTCTCTCTTTCTCTCTCTCTCTCTCTCTCTCTCTCTCTCTCTCCTCTCTCTCTCTCTCCGACCAAATTCGAATACTCTCTCCCGAGAGAGAGGGAGAGGCTGGCCGGAAGGAAGGAGGAAGGTGGCCGACGTTGGTGGATGATGACGTGGCGTTATCGATGGTCGGTGCTCACTGTGTCATTAGCGTCGACGGTGGCGGCGAGTGAGTGGTGTAGGTTTGATTGAAGATAATGAATTTGCATAAAAGGTATTTAAGTTTTTTCGGTTCTTTGAGTCTAGACTCATTGAGTCCATTTAGCACTACCCATATCTAAATTATACTCGTAATTAAGGCCGCCTTAATTCTTGTGTCCTTATCTTAAACGACTTAAAAAATGACTGGAGAAAGTATTTTCATATCACATTGGATTTTGCACATAATTATTATGGTGTACTTTAATGCATGCAATTAAATGAGTGTAAAAATAAAAAGGCATGGTTTAATGCATCAATTACATCCATTAATTACAATGTGACTGGTCAAACATGTTACCCACTTTGAAAGAATCAAACTAAAGTGTAATCTACACTATTGATGCAAATCTAATGACCATTATTTAGGTTTCATGGCATGGGGCGGTTGCTTACTTGCTCGGTGTTTATATATATGGGGAGTTCTGGCATGGTGATTGGGAAAATCACAATCACCATGGATTTTGACATTTAATTCCATCCATTAGATCTTGATCAAACTATTCAATTTAGACATTGTGTCAAATTTGTGAAATGGGTAATCTATTATTCAAGTTAATACATTTAATGTTCTGCATTTACTAGACTGCATTTTAATGTTCTACACATGATTATGATAGTTACTACCTTTAATTATTACTCCATACGTTATGTTTAATTTCTTAAAGTATGATGCAATTTGATTAGTCTTAAAAGTCTCATTTTGCTATAAACTTTTTAAATAACTTTTTGCTTCGCTAAATAATAAAGAATGTAATATGAAAAAAACTTAAATATTTAAAACATCAAGAATAAAAATAATATATATTTATGATCTAGTCTTGTGTTTTTGAGAAGAAGCAAAATTATGAGCTATATTCATTTTAAAACATCGACAATATATACTATATTCATTTTAATATTATGAACAAAATTTTAAAAATATATGTCATGCACAAAATTATGTATGTTGCATACTTTTTAAATAGAAAAACTATTAAATTAAATAGATAAATTATATATAATATAATTAAAGAATGAATTTTATCATTATTTACAACTAAAAATATTTTTTCGATAAATATAAAATTTCAGATTTTTTATTATTTAAGAAGTTTAGCGTTTTACTTCTAAAAAAATAAGTTAGGAATTTAATTAGTTCTTTTATATTTCCTTAAAAAAAATTAGCAAGATTGATGAACTCTCCTAAAAAAATAATCACGCAATATGATAAATTATTTTATTTAATAAAATTAACTTAAGAAAATTCCGATTGGAACATGTTTTGTTAAAAAATCTAAATTAAAAAATAAGACTAATGTAAAATTTACCGCATTTCCAACTTAATCATAAAATGTCACATGTTTCTTTACAAAGTTATAAAATGTCACTTATACATACTAATACAATCACACATATTTACCCTCAAAAGAAAATTATAATAAAAAACAAAAACTAAATTGACCTTTAGAAAAACAAAAAACTTAAAAACTAAACTAATACATAAATAACTACTATCAATAAAAATAGAAAATTATGTGAAAAAGTATAGAATTTAAATAATATATTAAAATATTATTTTTAAAAATTATTATTAACTTTAATTTTTTATATCGAGAATTAAATTTTATTTTTTTCAAAAGGTAAAGTCTTTCTTTCATAATTTTTATTAGTTGCAATTCTGCGCTCTATGCATGAGCAAGACCTGAATGTCAATATAAAATAAAAATAAATTTTACGTAATAACAAAAGTAAAAAAAAATAATTATGATGTAATCTTTAGTTGATTTGATGTAAAGAACAATATTAGTGGACAAACTGAGTTTATTCTCACTAGATATATGGTCAAATTTATTTAAAAGAGTTAATTAAGCAAATATATCATGTTAGTTTTTTATTTTGTAAATTTTTAATGTCACTAGCCTTTTTTTTGTCGGAGAGCATCACATTAATAATTATTGGGATAGTGAGCATAAAGGCAAAACATAATCAACAATAAAAATTTGCAAGTTTTCTTTAAAAACAAAAAAAAACCTTATACATGTCTTAATAATTATTGGAGAAATAAATTTATATATGTATCTCAAGATAACTATATATCTTATATATAATGGCAACAAAAAAACTGTTTGGACCCAAAAAGTCCAGACCCAAAGGACTTTTACATAATTTTTTACATTTTTAAGGGCTACAAAATAATTTAAAATAAAAAGTGGGTCACATTAAATAATGAAGGATAAAATGGTCATTTACCTACCCACCCAGCATTAAATGTGACTTTGATTCTCTCAAAGCATTAAATGAACACTCTATCTCTCTCTTTCCACGTGCCCTCTCTACTTGCATTAATTATCTCTCTCTCTTTATCTATTTCTTTTTGTTATTATTATTTTTTTTGTCTCTTTAATTATTTCTCTATATTTTTCACTATCTATGCATAAATGCTCTATAAATTCTCGAGATTGGTACTTACATGTTTTTTAATTCTCCGGATTCATTAATTCTTTATATTCGTGCATACGTGCCATTTAATTGTCAAGACCCTACATACGTAGATATGTGATTAAATTTTTCTCTAGATCTATGCATACATGGAAATGATATTGAGTTGGATAAAACTATTTGAACTCATGAATCTTGACTCAAAACTTTTTTTTATTTCAAATATATCATCGAGCAATTAACGAAGCAACCGTAATCACTTGTAAAATTCTTTTAATACATTTTAAATACTTACAAAAATTTTAAAAATCTCCTTATGAGTCCGAACGCATGAGTCCAAGTATAATTATTTGATTGAATTAAGTTGATCAAGGCGTATATGGGGAGGGCCCATGGCATGGCTAGGCCTCTGCATTGTTGTGTCGAACGCTTTGTCAAGGTTTGCCTAAGGTGTGCCTATAAAGGACTCAAACGAGCGTAGATCTCGCCTAGAGGCATGGAGAGTCATATAGAAGTACTCTCGCCTCTTGAGGGCGCATCCTTGGCTTCTCCAAAACATTTCTTGACGTACGCGCCAAGTATTTGCGGACCCAATTCGAAAAATATGCTATCAATAGCACTAATGTTGATCTTCAAGGAGCGAATATAAGACGAACATCATAATCGATTATTGTGCGAGCACAGAAGATGACCAAGATGAGGTATTTATCTACGCTACTAGTCTTTTCACCTTCATCCGTATCCCATGATATAATAGTAATAATAATATTATTACTATTATTATAAATGTTATTATTATTATTATTGATATTATAATTATAATTATAATATTACTAATAGTAATAATAAAATTAATATCAATAATAATATTATTAAAAATTTAAAAATATTAATGGTTATAATAATAATAATAATTAATACAATTCCAAAAAAATTGAAAATACAGTACAAAAAACATTCAATATAGCAACAAAAGTTTAATTATTCTTTTTTATTGCATCTTAAAAAACTTGGAGGGTTGAAAATAGTATTGGTAACTCAGGGGTGGCAAAAGTTGTCGGTCCGTTTGTCCGGTTTATCCGGACCCGTTTTAAACGGGTTCGGACAATATTTTTGTAAAAAACATACGATCCCGATCCAGAGTATGTATGCTCCTATCCACTGATTAAAGAAATGACTATCAGGAACGAAGTAATCCTTTACTTATACTTATATTTATGAACTTTAGTTATTATATTCATTTTTTTATTTCTATCAATAAAATCAATAATTAAATTGAAATAAAATATTTCGATATTTAGAATATAATTTTTTTGTTAATTTTTCTATGCATATTAATATTAATAGAATAAGAATTCCATGCTGATTCATAAACTAATACTAATACTAATATAATTAAGTAGAATGTCAAATTCTTTTGATTAAGAAAAAGATATGAATCGAAATTTATTGATACAACGAGTGTTTTATTGAATTAAAATATTTAGCTATTATCGAACAAAGAAAAATTAAAATTTTGAAGGATGAGATAAATTCGGAGGGACTAGACAATTTTTTTTTATGTCCGTTTAAAAATACGGGATCGGTCCGAAAAAAAATTTCAAAAAAAATGGGTACTCGTTATTGATTAATTTGAAGGGCATATAGGTAATTTCAGAATGTATTTTAAGTTTTTAACTTTTTATCTCATCTCCCTCCAGTCCCTCCCCGCTCTCTGACTCCGTTCTCCTCAAAAAACCATACACTCGCCTCTTCTGCCGCCTCACTCCCGCCTCACTCTCGCTCTCACTCGTCTCTCACCGTCTCGACTCTCGACTCTCACCACCTCACTCGCCTCACGGTCGTCTCATCGCCTCGCGTTTCACGGCCACGCACCGCGGCTCACGGCCACGCACGGCGCGCCTCCGTCCGCCTCTCACTCTCTCGCCTCACGCTTCACGGTCGTCTCTCTCGCCTCTCACTCCCGAGTCTCACTCTCTCTGCCTCCGTCCGCCTCTCACTCTCTACGCCTCACGCACGGCTTCGGCTCCGCCTCTCACTCTCCCGGCTCTGCCTCTCACTCCCGAGTCCCAACTGTCACGGTCTCTCCTCTCTGGTACCGGTGGAAACAAGACGAACACACTGGTCTGGTGCACGATGCGCGTTTAGTGCTCTTGCTCGTTCGGGATTAGAATTGGTCGAATTGGTAAGTGTTGAATGTCTCGAATGGAAAAGCTGTTTCGCTCGTTGTTGTTAACGGTAACTAGTAACGACATTGTGTTCATTCATTTCGAGAGGACGTGACACCAATTCCCACCGACTCTCACGACTCACAGTCTCTCCTCTCTGGTACCCGGCTCTGCCTCTCACTCCCGAGTCCCAACTCTCACGGTCTCTCCTCTCTGGTACCACATACATTCACCTTCCATTAAAGCAAATAACATGCATCATTTGATTTAATTTATATTCAATTATCTATATATATTATGGCCTCTATACTTTTATAATTTGGACTATTGAGAATTTGAGATGATATCTCTTTTTCTTTAAACTTTTGTGATGTTTATATTGGAAATAAAAAAATTGCGATGTTATGTATTTATTTTGTTGGTAATTGGTGACTTGTAGATTTGTAAGTTGTAGTTGAGGGTTTTTTTTTAAATAATTGATAAATAAAATATTTAATCATATTTAAAAATAAAAAGCGGACAAAACGGGAGCCGTATGTTTTACAAACATACGAGACTGGACAAAAAAAAATTGCCCGTTTCAAAAATGGGACCGGGTCGGGCACCAAATTTAATCATTATAGAAATAGGTGTCCTGTCCAGACTGATCGATTTTTCAGTTGTTTTTTTTTTTATGCGGAGTAGTTGATTATTTTGTGCATTGCATCAAAATATAAAATTTCGGTTTTCTGATATCAGGAACATAAGAAAAACATGGGAATCATTGAGAAGATCAAAGAAATCGAAGCCGAAATGTCTCGCACACAAAAACAAGGGTACAGGTTCTTTAATTATCCATACATTCGCATATTTAGTTGCTTTAGTTGCCATGGCATAACCTTTAATGTGTACTTATCTTGAAGTCATGAAATTGTCAAATTCTGTGGATTTCTTTTGTCAATTCAGTTGCTCTTGTGAGATTCTTATTTAGTTATATTCATGGTTGTTTTTAAATCAATGGTCACATATGAAAGTCTCCACTTAATGAAGGTCAGTATGACTTGTATGCACACGCATGTAAAGATGGTCAGAGTACCCTCACCAAATATATATGTGAAGGGTGGTAACCTTTCAATGAATTATTTCCAAGTCAATAAGGAGTAAGGACAGAAGAATTACGGATTTCACATTATAAGTCACTGTTATACATGTAATTAACATCCTATATATATTCATATACTTTTCATTAGTTCTTCCATGCATACACTGAAACTAATAACTAGATTAATAAAATTTATAAGCATGGCCACAACACAAGTTTTAGTACTGCTTTTTCACTCTTTGTCTAGTATTTTTAGTGGTACTAGATTAATCAAATTTATATGCGAAGTTTTTAGATGAGTCGAACGGGTTTTTGACATGGGACTTGGTTGATTGTGGGAATTTTGTTTATTTGAATTGAGTTTGCTGTTTTGGCAGGCTGGGATGGGAATGGGAATGCCTAAAGCTGATAAGAAATGTAAGTTTTTGATCTCTTTTTGATTGGTTAATGTTAGTTGTTAAAATGAAATTTGAAGTTATTCTGATGTTAATTTCTCATCAAGTGGTGTTTGTTGAATCTGCAATTTGTCAATGCTGCGGCATTTTTGAGTAGTTAGCACCCCATGATCGATTTTTCGCTTTTTTTTTTTTTTTTTTTATGCGAAGTTGTTGATTATTTTGTGCATTGCATCAAAATCAAATTTCGGTTTTTCGATATCGGGAACATAAGAAAAACATGGGAATCATTGAGAAGATCCATACATTCGCATATTTTGTTGCTTTAGTTGCCATGGCACAACCTTTAATGTGTACTTATCTTGAAGTCATGAAATTGTCAAATTCTGTGGATTTCTTTTGTCAATTCAGTTGCTCTTGTGAGATTCTTATTTAGTTATATTCATGGTTGTTTTTAAATCAATGGTCACATATGAAAGTCTCCACTTAATGAAGGTCAGTATGACTTGTATGCACACGCATGTAAAGATGGTCAGAGTACCCTCACCAAATATATATGTGAAGGGTGGTAACCTTTCAATGAATTATTTCCAAGTCAATAAGGAGTAAGGACAGAAGAATTACGGATTTCACATTATAAGTCACTGTTATACATGTAATTAACATCCTATATATATTCATATATTTTTCATTAGTTCTTCCATGCATACACTGAAACTAATAACTAGATTAATAAAATTTATAAGCATGGCCACAACACCAGTTTTAGTACTGCTTTTTCACTCTTTGTCTAGTATTTTTAGTGGTACTAGATTAATCAAATTTATATGCGAAGTTTTTAGATGAGTGGAACGGGTTGTTGACATGGGACTTGGTTGATTGTGGGAATTTTGTTTATTTGAATTGAGTTTGCTATTTTGGCAGGCTGTGATGGGAATGGGAATGCCTAAAGCTGATAAGAAATGTAAGTTTTTGACCTCTTTTTGATTGGTTAATGTTAGTTGTTAAAATGAAATTTGAAGTTATTCTGATGTTAATTTCTCATCAAGTGGTGTTTGTTGAATCTGCAATTTGTCAATGCTGCGGCATTTTTGAGTAGTTAGCGCCCCATGATCGATTTTTCAATTGTTTTTTTTTTATGCAGAGTTGTTGATTGTTTTGTGCATTGCATCAAAATCTGAAATTTCGCTTTTTGATATCAGGAACATAAGAAAAACATGGGAATCATTGAGAAGATCCATACATTCGCATATTTTGTTGCTTTAGTTGCCATGGCACAACCTTTAATGTGTACTTATCTTGAAGTCATGAAATTGTCAAATTCAATGGATGTTTTTAGATGAGTGGAACGGGTTGTTGACATGGGACTTGGTTGATTGTGGGAATTTTGTTTATTTGAATTGAGTTTGTTGTTTTGGCAGGCTGCGATGGGAATGGGAATGCCTAAAGCTGATAAGAAATGTAAGTTTTTGACCTCTTTTTGATTGGTTAATGTTAGTTGTTAAAATGAGATTTAAAGTTATTCTGATGTTAATTTCTCATCAAGTGGTGTTTGTTGAATCTGCAATTTGTCAAACGCTGCGGCATTTTTGAGTAGTTAGCGCCCCACGATCGATTTTTCAGTTGTTTTTTTTTTTTTTTTTTTTTATGCGGAGTTTTTGATTGTTTTGTGCGTTGCATCAAAATCTGAAATTTCAGTTTTCTGATATCGGGAACATAAGAAAAACATGGGAATCATTGAGAAGATCCATACATTCGCATATTTAGTTGCTTTAGTTGCCATGGCACAACCTTTAATGTGTACTTATCTTGAAGTCATGAAATTGTCAAATTCTATGGATTTCTTTTGTCAATTTAGTTGCTCTTGTGAGATTCTTATTTAGTTATATTCATGGTTGTTTTTAAATCAATGGTCACATATGAAAGTCTCCACTTAATGAAGGTCAGTATGACCTGTATGCACACGCATGTAAAGATGGTCAGAGTACCCTCACCAAATACATATGTGAAGGGTGGTAACCTTTCAATGAATTATTTCCAAGTCAATAAGGAGTAAGGACAGAAGAATTACGGATTTCACATTATAAGTCACTGTTATACATGTAATTAACATCCTATATATATTCATATACTTTTCATTAGTTCTTCCATGCATACACTGAAACTAATAACTAGATTAATAAAATTTATAAGCATGGCCACAACACCGGTTTTAGTACTGCTTTTTCACTCTTTGTCTAGTATTTTTAGTGGTACTAGATTAATCAAATTTATTTGCGAAGTTTTTAGATGAGTGGAACGGGTTGTTGACATGGGACTTGGTTGATTGTGGGAATTTTGTTTATTTGAATTGAGTTTGTTGTTTTGGCAGGCTGCGATGGGAATGGGAATGCCTAAAGCTGATAAGAAATGTAAGTTTTTAACCTCTTTTTGATTGGTTAATGTTAGTTGTTAAAATGAAATTTGAAGTTATTCTGATGTTAATTTCTCATCAAGTGGTGTTTGTTGAATCTGCAATTTGTCAATGCTGCGGCATTTTTGAGTAGTTAGTGCCCCATGATCGATTTTTCAGTTGTTTTTTTTTTTTTTTTATGCGGAGTTTTTGATTGTTTTGTGCATTGCATCAAAATCTGAAATTTCAGTTTTCTGATATCAGGAACATAAGAAAAACATGGGAATCATTGAGAAGATCCATACATTCGCTTATTTAGTTGCTTTAGTTGCCATGGCAAAACCTTTAATGTGTACTTATCTTGAAGTCATGAAATCGTCAAATTCTGTGGATTTCTTTTGTCAATTTAGTTGCTCTTGTGAGATTCTTATTTAGTTATATTCATGGTTGTTTTTAAATCAATGGTCACATATGAAAGTCTCCACTTAATGAAGGTCAGTATGACCTATATGCACACGCATGTAAAGATGGTCAGAGTACCCTCACCAAATACATATGTGAAGGGTGGTAACCTTTCAATGAATTATTTCCAAGTCAATAAGGAGTAAGGACAGAAGAATTACAGATTTCACATTATAAGTCACTGTTATACATGTAATTAACATCCTATATATATTCATATACTTTTCATTAGTTCTTCCATGCATACACCGAAACTAATAACTAGATTAATAAAATTTATAAGCATGGCCACAACACCGGTTTTAGTACTGCTTTTTCACTCTTTGTCTAGTATTTTTAGTGGTACTAGATTAATCAAATTTCATTGCGAAGTTTTTAGATTAGTGGAACTGGTTGTTGACATGGGACTTGGTTAATTGTGGGAATTTTGTTTATTTGAATTGAGTTTGCTTTGTTTTTGGCAGTTTGATCGATTTTTCCGTTGTTTTTTTTTTTTTATGCGGAGTTGTTGATTATTTTGTGCATTGCATCAAAATATAAAATTTCAGCTTTATGATATCGGGAACATAAGAAAAACATGGGAATCATTGAGAAGATCAAAGAAATCATACATTTCTTTAATTATCCATACATTCGCATATTTAGTTGCTTTAGTTGCCATGGCATAACCTTTAATGTGTACTTATCTTGAAGTCATGAAATTGTCAAATTCGGCGGATTTCTTTTGTCAATTCAAATTGCTCTTGTGAGATTCTTATTTAGTTATATTCATGGTTGTTTTTAAATCAATGGTCACATATGAAAGTCTCCACTTAATGAAGGTCGGTATGACTTGTATGCACACGCATGTAAAGATGGTCGAGTACCCTCACCAAATATATATGTGAAGGGTGGTAACCTTTCAATGAATTATTTCCAAGTCAATAAGGAGTAAGGACGGAAAGAATTACTGATTTCACATTATAAGTCACTCATTATACATGTAATTAACATCCTATATATATTCATATACTTTTCATTAGTTCTTCCATGCATACACCGAAACTAATAACTAGATTAATAAAATTTATAAGCATGGCCACAACACCAGTTTTAGTACTGCTTTTTCACTCTTTGTCTAGTATTTTTAGTGGTACTAGATTAATCAAATTTATATGCGAAGTTTTTAGATGAGTGGAACGGGTTGTTGACATGAGACTTGGTTGATTGTGGGAATTTTGTTTATTTGAATTGAGTTTGCTGTTTTGGCAGGCTGGGATGGGAATGGGAATGCCTAAAGCTGATAAGAAATGTAAGTTTTTGACCTCTTTTTGATTGGTTTATGTTAGTTGTTAAAATGAAATTTGAAGTTATTCTGATGTTAATTTCTCATCAAGTGGTGTTTGTTGAATCTGCAATTTGTCAATGCTGCGGCATTTTTGAGTAGTTAGCACCCCATGATCGATTTTTCAGTTTTTTTTTTTTTTATGCGAAGTTGTTGATTATTTTGTGCATTGCATCAAAATCTGAAATTTCGGTTTTATGATATCAGGAACATAAGAAAAACATGGGAATCATTGAGAAGATCCATACATTCGCATATTTTGTTGCTTTAGTTGCCATGGCACAACCTTTAATGTGTACTTATCTTGAAGTCATGAAATTGTCAAATTCTGTGGATTTCTTTTGTCAATTCAGTTGCTCTTGTGAGATTCTTATTTAGTTATATTCATGGTTGTTTTTAAATCAATGGTCACATATGAAAGTCTCCACTTAATGAAGGTCAAGATGACTCGTATGCAACGCGCATGTAAAGATGGTCGAGTACCCTCACCAAATATATATGTGAAGGGTGGTAACCTTTCAATGAATTATTTCCAAGTCAATAAGGAGTAAGGACGGAAGAATTACGTATTTCACATTATAAGTCACCATGTTATACATGTAATTAACATCCTATATATATTCATATACTTTTCATTAGTTCTTCCATGCATACACCGAAACTAATAACTAGATTAATAAAATTTATAAGCATGGCCACAACACCGCTTTAGTACTTGCTTTTTCACTCTTTGTCTAGTATTTTTAGTGGTACTAGATTAATCAAATTTATATGCGAAGTTTTTAGATGAGTGGAACGGGTTGTTGACATGGGACTTGGTTGATTGTGGGAATTTTGTTTATTTGAATTGAGTTTGTGCTTTGGCAAATTGTGATGGGAATGGGAATGCCTAAAGCTGATAAGAAATGTAAGTTTTTGACCTCTTTTTGATTGGTTAATGTTAGTTGTTAAAATGAAATTTGAAGTTATTCTGATGTTAATTTCTCATCAAGTGGTGTTTGTTGAATCTGCAATTTGTCAATGCTGCGGCATTTTTGAGTAGTTAGCGCCCCATGATCGATTTTTCAATTGTTTTTTTTATGCGGAGTTGTTGATTGTTTTGTGCATTGCATCAAAATCTAAAATTTCAGTTTTTTGATATCAGGAACATAAGAAAAACATGGGAATCATTGAGAAGATCCATACATTCGCATATTTTGTTGCTTTAGTTGCCATGGCACAACCTTTAATGTGTACTTATCTTGAAGTCATGAACTTGTCAAATTATGTGGATCAAAAGGGAATTTGCCTATCTGGGTAGGAGGGATTCGATGATTTCTGGGCTATCTTCATCGATTTTCATGTTTTTTCCCTCTTCTGGTGAGCTCAAATCAATGAATTGGTCTTGGTATTGATGGGTTTATGATTGAAATATGTGAAGGAATTGAAATGGGTGGAGTGGAGATTGAATAAAGTTTGAATTTTTTATCTTGTTTGAAACCCTAAATTTCACAATGGGTTCATAGGTCTCTCATGATTGAATTTTTGAATTTTGATTTCATGAACATGTCGTTGTGTTGTAGGTGTATTTGCCGCAACTGAGCTAGTTGAAGATGTGAAAATGGCTTCTATGGTGGATGATATTAATGCTTATTCGTTTATGTACCCTGTTGAGTTACTGTCAAAGAAATTTGCCTTTAAATGGTGAGTCAAGAGCGTCGTCGAATCCTTTAATTCTCTCTTCCGCTAGTGTCCTGTTCACTATTGCATTTGGATGCTTAGATGAGCATTGGTAACAATTTGATCGGATATCCCTTCGTTTTTGAGGTTCAAAATGATATTGTCAACTATTGTTCATTACAACATGGGACTCTTTTGCGAGAAGATAAGTAGCATCTAGATGTCCTTATACTTTTGCTTGATATATGTTTCATCACTACGACTGACTTTCATTTTGGTTGCTACTTGCATTACCCTTGTTCTTGTGTGAATTTGGTCGGACCTATTATGTTTGTCTTTAACTGATCTACTAATATGTTCCTCATTTCTCTATCTCAAGTTTTGCTAACATCTTTTCATCTTTATTGACGTGAGTAAAATAATTTGCCAATAGAATCATTATTAACTGTTAAGTAATGTTTATGCGTTTTTTTTTCTAGTATAAGATTTGAAAGAGTAGGTCATTTCCGCTGCATTGAGAAATTGTGAATTCAGTTGCATCTTCTCATGGAAGAAAACTTATTTGGATTTTTTTTTTCATTTCCTTTTCATTAATATGTAAAAATATGATTTAAGTTATATTTTACTTGTAGGGTGGAATCCGTAGAAAACCGTAACGCTATTCTTCACTTTGCACCACTACTATCTCGTAAGTTTTGCTGTCAAAGCATTTTGCCTTTGTTTCCTCATTTATAAAGACACTTCAACAGAGTGAGGCTGCCTATAGATTATGGAAGGAGCTACCTTGCTTGCTAAAACAATATAGATTATGCGGATGTATGATGAAACATTTTTTTCTTTTTCAAAACTCAATATTATACGCTTGAATTACTAGAAGTTGGCCAGCATTAATGATTTGGGAATGTTGTCATTTCACAACAATCTTATGACTTCGCTTGCCCGTTATTTTGTTGTGCATGATGAAATTAATGAAGAAGAGAGCTAACTGGTTTTAATGACCTTCCTTACAACTAACGCTCGCCAACGCATTGTGTCTGAACGTGTTGACATTATCGACAACCTTGTAATTTCTGTTTCGGTGAGGCTCAAATTATATCAATATTTGGCAAAATGGTATGTACTTGTAGCTTCGACTTCATAACTTTAATTTTCTTTGGCTCAGATAGGTCCTCCTAATTCACGGTTTATAAAATCAGTTGATAAGAATTCATGGGATGCGAAAGATGTTGCTGATTGTGTCTTGTCTGACAAGTCTGCTTTGGTATTTGGTTTGTTCATCCCTTTCATTGAAAAAACCTTCTAATTTTCTTCTAGCCATTCAATTGTTGCTTTTGGAATTTTAATATATCAAAGTGGATTATGATAATGAATTAGTTTAAAGGGAAATCAATAGATTGGTTGAGCTCAACGATTGGCTGAGAGTTATATTCTTGATACACACACTACGAAAGTGAGCTCTTAAAGTAATGTGCTTCTTTTGTGATTTACTTCCTCCAAAAAGGACTGTGTTGCTTTTCAAAAATATTTCCCCATTGATCTAATTTAAAATGTTGACAATTAATTTTTTAAGTTGTGCGTTGATAGATTGATGGTGAACCTTACTGGTACTATGAATACCTTGTTCGAAAATCACCTACTACTTCGGTAAGTATTTTTATCATTACTGAAATCATGCAATGTTCTTTCCCATGATTAACAATCTAAAATCTTGTGGAACAATGTAGGCTCAAGAGCCGAATATATACCGACATTATGTGGCTGCAACTGCTGAGCGAGATGGTAGGACCTCATCGACTCACAGTCGTTATCATTATTTTACAATGCAATGTTCAAATCTTTTTATTTCTTCAATTTATGTTATGTCGTTTTTTGTTGTATTATGGTTCACACTTGAAGATTACTTCCTCCAAATTAACTTACTTTTGTTACAGTTTATTTGTACTCGCTGAACGCATCTTCTCTGAGTAAGAAGTGGAATCTTGGAAGTCTCCCTCTTCCTTTCTCATTTGCTTTTGTCCTATGTTGTTCGTCTCACGGATCGTCTTACTCCATCTCGGCCTGGTCACCTATACTATTCTTTTCTATCTCAAAACTCGAACTTGTAATTCGAGTAGAAGTTAGAAGTGTGTGGCCTTATAGAGGACAAGAAAAAAATAATAAATGTTGCGGTGGCGGTGCGATATTCGTTTGTATTTAAATAAGGATTTGCAATGAGGTCACCTTGCGCCCGGCTTCTAGAGATGCCCGAGCTGAGTCCTGTATAGCCGCACCGCACTACCCGATCAAAGATCAACGACTTGAATGGACTTTTTGGTTCTACGTAACACCGGGGCGTGTAGCGCTTGAATCATGTACTTGCACTGATGTCCGACTTGTTACATTGGGTCCAATGCAATGTTTGGCTGGTTCCTCCGACATACAATTATGTACCTCCTTACAAGAGATTATGGTGATTTCAATTTTGTATCTTGATTTTCTTGATCCCCTTTGTTTAGTTGCGGTATTGATATCAATTTTTGAGATGTACAATGTAGGAATTGGTCAGAAAATTTAGCACAAGTAGTGTTGTTTGCAATTCTCTTTTCCATGGTACCAAGACCAATCACTTTAACTCTAACTAATCCAGATCGATTGTTTATAGATACTGTAAAAAGATGACATATCCCAATACGAATTTCTTGTACATGTTTCACTTGCCCTAACATGATACACACAATCTAGGAGACAGCCAGGTGGGGAAATTCAGAAATTGTGTATTGGTCATTCACACACAACAGGTCTTCTCAAATTCAGTCTCTCTTGCCCACTCTAAATCCAAGGAAAGGTTTGGTTGCTTGACGGGCAGAGTGAATGAGTTTCCAATAAACTCAATCGGTAAGTGACGGGGCTTGATTAAAGGGCATTGCATCTTAACCACTCAACTTAATTGCCATTGCTTTGTAGAGTCCTCTTTGTTTATGATTAAGAAACTTATATTAGAATATGAGGATAAATACATACTTGGCCTCCAATTTAACATCTATCCTAATTTACAAATGCTCCAATTTTGAGCAAAAAAATGTTGAACAACATCTACTATTTACATCTAATTAAAAGCAAACTGCAAAAAGAAGGGCATTTTACATTTTTATATGCCACTTTGTACCTACCAATGGCACCACTGTGCTCTTTCAAACATTGGTGTAGCCTTTGTTGATACAATGTTGCTCAATTCTCGTGATGTAGCGAATACTCAATAGAAGTCTTTTAGATGGCGCGGATTGGAGGAGTAATCGAAGCCGGCTTGTTAGCTGATAAATTAAAGTCCACCTGTGTCCCCATCTCAGAGTCCTTCATTTGTCTAACCATTGAGGCCTGCATAAGAAATATATGCTTTAGAGAAAAATATATGAATAAAATGACAAGCAATTTTCATGTTTTCCAGAAAATATGCATTTAAAATCATAATAAGGAAGATTTAAGTAAAGCATCACGTTACCTGGAGGCGAAAGTAGACTCGGAATCTGGGGTGCATATACCAGCCTCCACCGAGCATGTACAAATTCTCCATTTCCTTCTATTATGGGCATCAAGGTCTCAAGTGTTGCTGTTGCAAGTTTCTTGAATGCAAGTTGGCCATTGCCTTATAAGATGGACTCGCCAGTTGACTCTCACATACTGTTGCAGGTTTCCAATAAATCATAATGGGGCTCAACAAACAATATGTGAAGGACAAGATTCCTAGGCTATTGATGTGAGGGGACATTGGGCAATGGAAAGGTTGTGTGAAGATGAAATGTATCGTTTCAACATTCCAGTCAAAGAGGGATGGGTGAAGATGAATGTGAATTAATCACAGCAAAGTTACTGTGCAAAATGGGTTGTGTCCAAAGTGGGTTGTGTAAAGATAAATCGGGCAGAGTGGTTTATGTGAGGATGGATAGGGACTCCCCTATATAAAGGAAGCCGATGCGGTGACTTTTTTCAATATCCAGGGAAGGCTACTCTAAGCAAGCTGAGACTTTATCAATTAATTAAGATGTCTGGAAGTACTCCCACAAAGTATGTCAAGGGCGGATGTTCGCCGTCCACTCCGTCTCCGAAATGCATGAAGACGATTTTCACCAAAATGGAAGACAAGTTTGACACCCTCCGTGTCGAGGTGAAGGAGCTAATGAAGCGATTTCTCGCATCGGTTGATGAAGAAGCTCTTATGGCAGTTATCTTCGATGATGAACCACTCATTGCTTGTTATGACATTTTTCGTGATGCTGCGAAAGAGATGAAGAAGACCTTCCCTGCAAAAGAAGTTGTTGTCATTTCTGACAATACTGAGTCAAGTGCTGTTTAGTTTATGTTTATCTGATTTTATTTTGTTGTTTTGAAAGAGTTTTGAAGGCCTAAAATGGATTATTTTGTAGTTTGAACGAAAAAGCAAGTTTAATATATGGTTTATTGATGCCAAATTACTATGATGAAGACTTGATTACTTGATTGTTCCGAAAAAAAGTAGACTAAATCATTTCCTTGAACATTTCTTGCTTACTTGTCTAATTAAGAAATTGAGGCCAAATCAACCGATTCACAACTGCAGCACTATACTATATCTACATCGTATGGGTACTGAATTCTGTTTCGTAACCTGTACTGCTAAGAATTAGTTGCTGATGCATTTCTTAATCACTTGTCCCGATTAGTATCAACCGTGTCAATGAATTATTCTCTATTCAAGTTTAGCGAGATTATGGGCATTTTCCTCATTTTGATTGCGAGAGAATAGTGTCAATATATGCTCGATAGTTTCTTCGCTTTTTGCTAATGGAACCCGAAAATCATAGGAAGAAGGTGTCGAGCCTTCTATTGTATTTGCATGCTCTAAGGCCTTACGCTTCTCTAAATTTCCATGGGAGGGCTCCGGTACAATCGATTCATTTTTGTTTAATGTGATATAAATACTAAGGAAGAATGCTAGTATGTTAATATTTTTGTTTAACACTCCAATAGAAGCTTCAGGTACAATCGATTCATTTTTGTTTAACACTGATATAAATACTAATGAAGTATGCTAGTATGTGACTATACATTTAGTTCCATGAATCAGAATAGGTGAATTCATGTGGCCAACCATCATGCAGCCGAAAATTTCGTCCAGCTGAGTTGAGTTGGGTAAGAGAAAATAAGAAAAAGTGTGCGTAGTATGCCTTACGACCACATACAGTATGAAAATGTACCACATTAAAAAAATAATAACCTTATATAAACATAAGATGATTGCTTACAAAATACAATGCAATTTGAATACTAGAATGTGCCTATTGTTTGTTTTTTCTGAAATGAACACTGTACCCAAAGGTAGCACAGATCACGACAAGGTTTCATGTTCTCTTCAGCCTCACCCGTATATGATTGCTTTTCACTCTGTGAAGTAGAATTTTCTATCAGGAAGAGTTGCAAACTAAACCGAAGATCAAAAGAATCCAATGCAGTCCTGAGGCTCTTCTCCAAAATTATGCGCTTTTCAGAAATTTTTTCTGTAGAAGCTTCAGCCTTATCAGAACTTCTCTCTTGCTATTTATCCAAGAGGATACTATATCTTTCCTACAAATTTCAATGGTATTTACATCTATCAGATAAATTTTCTTCAGGAAAAGTTATATTTAAACTTCTAGTCAATAAAAATTCACAAGTGTTCATGAGCTTTCAGACAAATTGGTTAACTTTCCTATGCAATTCCTGATAATTAATACATGTATTTCAGATGGGGTTGCTTCAATTAACTGAACCAGGATATCCAGAAGATCCCCTTTTAAGCCATATCCTTGACTAGCTTTCATGCAACAAAAGTGATCTCATGAAAAGGAAATACTTCAATTTAAAAAAAAAAGTGCTTATGAAATATTTTGGAAAATACAAGAATCGAAACTTTCATCACACCCACATATCACATTTCGGTTAAAGTGATGTAAACCGCCTTATATAGAGAACAATGGAAATATATAACCTTGGTGGAGTAGTACAATCAAAATATTTTAAAGTTCTACCACACTTAACGATTTCTCGCTTCCTTCATACAATCTACTTCTCAAAAAAGGAAAGTACAAAGAACAGACATCGCAAAAGTAAGATTTCAATAATACTTGTGTCCCGAAACATCCGTGTAAGTAATATTCAAGCACATTAACGTAGAAATTATTTTTCAATATCATGTCCCGCATAAATACTAGAAGAAGGTTTGAAATCAAGCGGCTTTCAGGGATGCCACCGAAAGAACACATACGACGCTTAAATCTTCTCTTACCATAACAAATGGTCTTCACTTTCGGAAAATTCATGTTTCTCTTCTACTGGTTCGGCAATCTCCTATTCGCTATCACTACGAGATAAGCGTCTCACCACCATATTGGTCATAATATATCTCATCTCCTCCCAACCACATATTGATCTTCAACCACTCTTTGATTTCGTGTTGTGGCGCATATTAAAGAGCACAAGGCAAAGGACGAATTAAAGGTAGTGTCGTATTATATTTTAAACGAGAATGTACTCCTAAAACTAAGAGAGTCATACATTATAAAATTAGAGGCGAAAATAATGGCACTACATTTGTTGCACTTCCCACCTTTTATGGAAAGAGATTGGAAAGTTTTATTAATAATCAATATCCTTTGACTAAAATTGTTCTGAAGTTTCTCCATGACATCTGTTATATTTATAGAGTTAATAAAAACGACCTATATACTTTCTCTTAAGAAATTTAGCCAACTTATTAAAAAGAATGCACCCTGATATTACTACATTAGTGAGAAAATACTAAGAATTTAAGACAGTCATTCCATTTCCATTTCCTCAATACTATATTAAATATAACATGAATAAAAAAAAAAAGAATAGAACCACTGATTGGGCGAAAATGTCATACTTGTCTAAGAAAATCCAAGATGTGTAAGGTGGGATCTTCTTTACATACGGAAGCTTGAATGATGTTGACGAAAAACTTCTTGAGTATTCACATCGTCTTTCTCCCCTGATCCTTGAGTATGTCCACTTAACTTACAGGGAGGCCTCTCAATTCTACACAAAAATATATTTTAACAATGAGACAATTTGCATAGTCATAGCCACAATTACCTTGAAATTAACATGTTAAAAGCAAGTAAATAGTACAAAATCAGTTTCATATGCCAAATACAGTAGATGGAATAAATGGAAGTGAAAGCAATTTTTAAATTGAAATCATCTAAATTGGTCATCAACTGAACATTTACATCTTGCCAGACTCAGTAGTATACATAGTGGGAGGGCAACAAAGCAATGCAGATACAAAGTGGGAAGACAATATATATATATATATATATATATATATATATATATATATATATATAAAGTTACCTCAATCAAGACTTAGCCTCTCCGCATTGTAGTTTTGACTTTCCACGACTGGCTCATTCAGATCTATGAAGTCCTAAACAAATTTGAAAATTGCATAAATCCCATAAAACCACAAAAATAATGTAAAACATTCAACATGTTATAAAAATTTGTCGTAACGAACCTCTCCACGATTAGGATATGAGACAACATTTATTGGCCTTCGCCCACCACGCCTTGCTTGTCCTCCACGCCCTAAGCCAGTTGATTGGCCTTCACCTTGGCCTTCACTGCCTTGGCTTCGACCTCGTCCTCGACTACTATTTCTTCTAGTTCCTCCTCTTTCCCGGATTGATCTGAAACGGTTCGACCTCGGCCTCCTCGACAACGAACATAGTTAGGATCTCGAATAAAGACATTATTAGGATCTTGAATACAAGTATCATTACCCAAATGTTGTGTCTGGTCCACTTGTATAACACCATTATAATTCTTTACCCTTTCAATTAGAGCTTCCATTTCTGTCTTAAGGAACCCCGAGCGTGCAGGGTTGTTCGCGCACAAGTCGACTGCTTCATGAAGTGCACGCTCAATCTCTTTAAATTTCTTATACTCATCTGTCATTTGTGGATAACTTCCGGAGTGTACGATACTCAAATGCCTTCGCAACACATCCTTCCTCCATCTCCTCATGATATATCTCTCGTGAACCCTTGCAATGCCTTTCATCTTCATCACTTTAAAAATGTGTCTACAAAGGATGCCACTGGATTCAAGTTTTCTACAATTTCAATCAAAGTACTGCCCAATTGCTCTATACTCAACTGTGTACGAGAACTCCTTGCAGTACCAATTCTTGATACTACATTCCTTGATATTGAATTGCTCAACACCGGGAATAGATGAAGTGTCGTTCTCGTTATTTGGATCCAAATGACAGTACATCATTCCATTGATTTCTCCTTGAACTTTCTTGAAGATATTTCTAGTGTAGGCACTATAGAACTGACTTTCCCATTGGAATTGTATGTTTAATCGCACTGCATCCTTTTTTGAGTCAAACTCAGCTTGCAACTCTTTTTGAATTTTGTCCGTGATTGCCACCTCATATTGCTCGACAAATTGCTTCAATGTACTGCTAGATGTGATGTAACTATCAAAGAAAGCATGCATTCCTTCACTTCGTTGAGTAGACGCCATTCCAGCCCAAGAGTTATTGTTCAGGAAAACTGGAACCCAACTCTCTCTTGCATTGTACAAATCATTCACCACTCGTGATTTTCCAAAGAATTTCTTCTTATGAAATCGTTCCACTTTCTTTCAAACATTTGGATGCTTAGGCTATCATACACCACATCTTTGAACTCCTTTGTCGTCGCGTCGTAATTTGGTACATTCTTGAACTTTGCAGGAACTTTGCACATGATATGCCACAAACAAAACCTGTGAATCGAGTCAGGCATAACTTCCCTCACCGCCTTAATACTTTCACATTGGTCGGTTAAAATGCATCGAGGGTGAACATTTCCCATACCTCGTAACCAATTTCTAAACAACCACTTAAAAGAATTGGCGTCCTCATGAGAAATCAGAGCACAACCTAACAATATGGAATGCCCATGATGGTTTACTCCAACAATCGTAGCAAAAGGCATCCTATATCTATTCACAAGATACGTCGTATCAAAACTCACAACGTCGTGAAATTCTTCGAATGATGCTCGCTGCGTGAATGGATCCACAATATGTTCGCCACTGTTATCATCGTCGACCTGCAAGGTATGGAAAAAACCTCCGTCTCTCTCTTGCATTGTTAGAAAAAGCTTACGAATAGCTTCAACATCCCCTTCTTCCAATCCCAGAATTCAATGAAGTTGCATCTTTAGAAGTACATCCTAAGTTCTTTGGCCCTCTTACTAGGAGCATGATGCTCTTACTAGGCTCGATGCTCGTTCTCTCATTCGCTCGCAATCGGCGTTTCATGCGCGCATTCAATTCTTGATGACCCCTCATAAAAAATGATAAATTGGGTATGAGTTCATGGTTATGTTCAACAACCACCTTTGAAATCGACCAGCGATTATCACCTCCTCTAATCGCACGAACCTTAGCGGGGCAATTTACCCTCTTAGAATGCTTCTCAAAGTATGTATTTCGTCCCCTATCACATGAAAGCCACACATACTTAAGTTGACCATCTTCATCTTTGGCACTAGATCGAATCACAACGGCAAAACCTTTTTCCTTAGCATGGTCTTGATAAGTTTCTAGCAACTCATCTACGCTTCCAAATGACATGCCTACTGTAGGAATAGGATGAGAAACAATGTTGAAATCTTGTTCGTGGATAACATTCGAGATTGATACTTCATCAACCAAATGAACTGAGTTGTCTTCACAGCCAAGACTTTCATGGGATGACCCTTCAATATAACTCGAACCAAAGATGTCCCTAATAAAAGCTGCTCTTGCCATTTCTAAATCATCCATCTTAAGTCACTAACCACGTGCCTAATCATCAAAGATATATGTTCAAGTAAGCAATGACACTCAATAATCGCATTTGAATACACCCAACTTTATAAGTATAGATAAAGAATTATAAATAAAAAGTATAAATAACAAAATGGTAGTGCTAGACGAAATGAGGTATCACATGCTACAATGGAGACTAAAAATTGTAGAAGGCCAAAGAAATCATCTACACTGTCAACAAGAGAGAAATCTCAGCTCAACCAAAGGATAACTTGTTCTCAACCTACTCAGGACACTAGTTCAAATGCTCAAGGTAACACGTTATGGTAGCATACTTTGGATGTTTTCTGTTTAGTATGTTATTTCTTGCTTGGGAGAGATTTCCTTAAATCAAATTATGGACTTCTAAAACTTAATTTTAATGTACGAAACATCCACTTGCAAAGAGAATCAATTGTCGGATGTGCCTTCTTATGAAAGTGATCGAATTAGGGACTATGAAGGATGTTTCTCGCATGAAGTGGGAAAATCACCGCCAGCATCTTTTGCTGAGAGTACTCAGTGAAATAGGTATATATATAAGTGATAATTGATATGCTCTACTCTGCTTTAAGGTTGTATTACTGTAAAGAGAAATTTTTTTTTCAAATAAAAAACATAGATAGATTTTTAATTATGTTTGAATTTGATAATGAAGTTGAGTATTTAGAATTTTGGCTTTACGATGTGTGTATCGGGCTAGGTTTGCTTTTTCTTTTGTTTGTTAAAGCTAAAATTGAACAACATTAAATAAATTATGACTTAAAGATCTTAAACTCACACATCGATAAAACCTCAATTTTGACTGAAAGGTAAACAGAACTGGTCATTCCTATTGCACGAAGATTAATTGGAACCATTGAAACAAATTGGTTCTCTTGTCTGTACTTCAAACATAATTTGAGGACCATTTGTTTTTAAAGCTAAAACTAAAAGATGCATATTTGTTTTTAAAGAAAGCAATGCTTGGGAAAGATAAAGAAACACAAATTTTCACCATAAGTTCTCGTAAATTTGATTAGAGCTCCAACTAAAAAATGCATATTTGTTTTTTAAAAAAGCAATGCTTGGCAATCAAAAGGCAATAAATCTGATGCAAGGGCACTCAGAAAAGATGCATAACCATTAAAGCTGAAGTTCAGCATGCTCACAAAAATAGCATGATGCACCAGTACTAAATATACTAGATGGATGAAATAGCAAATGATAAGTAATGTGTACTTACTTATCTGTGTTGAAAGACTAGTCACATATTTGAAATTAATAACATCACAATATGTGATAAACAAATAAAAATCAAGTGCGAATATATTTTATCTTTTAATAATAATAATAATGTTTAGTAAAAGGGCTTGGCAACCAAAATGGTAAAGCCATACCTTGAAATAAATAAATAGACGAAACAATGTTTCTTGTGTATGTTTATACCAAAAAATAAAAGCCATTAATTAAATATCCACCATGTGTTATCGATTCAAACCCTTCTATAATTTGTATAAAAAAAAAAAAAACACGACGCACACACAAAATGTCATTAAAAGCTATAAGCATAGGTAAAGCAACATTAAAATCAACTTGTAAGTAATAAGAATATGTGTAAATCCAAAACAAAAAGTTTATCCAAAAAGTACAATTAAAAAAAATTATCAAGAAAGTCATAATTTAAAAGTGGGAAGCAAAGAGTCAGGTATTTATTTATTTGTGTGTTTCTCTTTTTTCTAATTTGGGACTAAGGCTATGTTGTTGTTGTTGTTGTTGCTGTGTGTTTCTCTTTTTTCGGTACAACGTGTGTTTCTCTTTTGTAGTCGCAGTTAAGTCGTCACACTAACTCAAACATGGTTTACACAAAAGTTTGTAGAATGGACCAAAGTGCATGCAAAAATCAAATAAACTAATCTTGTCACATTTAAAGTCAAAAACTAAAATCACAAAACATTATCTAAAATGTACAAATTGTTAACAATACATCAAATAATGTCCTAATCAAACGCATGTAGCATAGATTAGATTGAATCAAGTGGATCAATGAATAGATGAATCTTTTTATACCATGATGCATTTCTAATTCTCCTTAGATTACCCTCTATCCTTCAAATCCTCCAAAAACTTGTTTTTTCACACAGATCGGATCACATAACTAAAGTAATAAATTAAAAAGCATGTGTGGATAAAACATCTGTAAAGTTGAAAGAGCCAGGTCAATTAATTTTATTTTATTTTTTTATCAGAAGAGAACGAATCGATGCCCTTAACCAAAAGTCTTAAGTTGCAATCCTAGACATGAAAATATAACCATAAGACATTTCATTCCCTTATGGACTATCCAAAAGGTCTACATAAACTTATCTGGACAGCGGAACTGTGATGAAGACATGGGGCAAACAGTAAAGTACAAGCTTCCAACTTGTTTATTAAGTCAGTGGAATACCAAGTGCTTCTACTACTAAAATTTTGTTGGTTGCAAAACTAAGGCTTGATTCACCAAAATCCTAGAACTTAAAACAAGAAGGTTAAATAACAAATTACAACAACGCAACATTAACAAAATATGTCTTTTTTCAAAGAGATTTTATTAACTGTCCTAACAAAGTAAAAGCAAACATAATAACTCCTAAAAGCTTATGCAGCTATGCTTATTTGAAAAACAAGAGTAAAAACTAGTATAGATGGTTGGTTTTTCTCTTCAACAAGAACTTTTTTTTATTCATAGTTCATACAAGTAAAGTTTGATTATTTACTTTAATCTATGAGTAGTTTAATATATGAATGTGACAACTCAATCAACTCAAGTTACTCAACACATGAAACAAATAACATATAGGAGGCCAAGATTGCAAATTTGCAATGAACACACTTTAGCCATTTTAACAACACCAACAACATCAAGAAAATCATAATCCCAAATTAACCAATCAACGACGCAGAGAAAAACAATAAAATATTGTTGAACTCGATTCACCCAATACATAATCAAGTAAAAATAAGCTTTGATTAAGAGATAATAAACAAGAATGTAAAAGTTGAATGAGTTATGTGCAGTTAATATAGTTATGATTTATGAGGAGACGTAACAAAAAAGGATAAACTTGCTAAAGGAGACTGATGAACCAACTTTGAAGTCTATACTTGTAAACCAATAGAGCAAGTTCTTCATAAGAATCTAAATTTTGAGGATATAAGCGGGTGGGCACGTTTAGTTAGAGTCACTTACAAGGAAGATCATTTCAATTACGAAACTAAGTCCAAAAAAAATTTATAAGGCACATACTGCAAGAAGCTCTGGTTCTGCATTTCATGCAGACTAATAATATATTGTTCAACCCTGTTATGACAGCCCTTACATGACATGGCAACAGATCTTACTCTCATTAATTAATAAAAGAAAGAATCTCTAATGAGATGAATGACGCATCACTTGGTAAAAAACAAGGTCGGGGGAGGTCCCAAATTCGACTTGTGTTGGAGTCAAATTGTCGAAAAAGCAAGTTTGAGCACAATGTTGAACTTAGAAATTAAGGCAACTTTTCCTTACATTGAAATATGTTTGGCATATATGGAGAAAACAGCTTTAGCGCGCAAAGCATAAGAGAGGCTCTTGTTCACCATTAAGAACGGCGATAGCTGAAGGCATATTTTAGGTTTTACTTCTTGGATGAGAAGCTATGCATCCCTTCACTGACTAGTAATACTAAAAGGAGCTAAAAAATATCCTATCAGAATCCACAACATAATATCATATATTACAAATAATTTCTCAAATAAGTATATAACCTTCTTCTTCTCCACATTTTAACTTCCAAAACTTCAAAGTCAAAGCATGGTCTATGCATAATCTTTTAAATGGGCGATTTAAGTAAATTTTAACATCCTACAATACCAAAATAAGATAAACTAAGAAGTTAACTGCATAGGAGAAATATGTAACATTACACATATTTATAATCTTACAAATAGTAAAATTCTTACACAAAACCTAAGAAAACCAATAAAACGAGAAGATTCATCGTTTCCTCAACCTATTGGGCTTTCGTCTATAATTCCTAGGCCAAACTAGCACTAGAAACAGTAAATTTCTTACACAAAAACCTTGGGCAATTCATCGTGTTTGGAACCTGAAGTGCATAGCTCATGTCTCCAAAGTCGATCTAATTTCAGATTTTGTCGACACATTGGTCGATACATGCCAATATTGCAACTTTAGCCAGATAAAAAGCACATAAAACCATCAATCATTATTCAATCTCCTGTCATTCATTGCAGATAATGTTGCGTGTTATGGAAAGCAAGGTCAAGAACCCGTCGTTATTCCATATCGTCTAGCTCAATCAATATGACAGCATTTTACTATTCAAGATAACACAACACAAGGGCACGTTCCCCATCCTAACAAGCAAATAAGTTATCTTCGAGTTTTCATTTAAGATTGAAATACTAAATGTTACCGTTGATTGTCATTTTTCCCCTTATTTTCACAAGTCCTGAATAATTAAAAGTAATAGAAGTACTTGTAATGTTATAGTAGATTTACCCCCTTGATAAAGCAGAGAGGGAAAATGAATCTGGGGTTATGTATGATCTTAGAAACAACTGTTGTGTTGTATCTACTCAAATTTACAGTACTCGATAAACGCAAAAGGCTTTTTTTTTTAGGTTGGTATAGACAAATGCACTGGCGCATGATCTGAAGCATCATTACGTCTACTACTCATTATACGAGTGTGTTATTTATTTACCGTCCAACATTTGCTTCCATAAATCATAGGCGATCTAAATACGATCTTATAGAATTTTCTTTCAAGTATAGGGATATTTCTGTCCCATAATACACCCGATGCACTCCACTTATTCAACCCAACTCGAATTGTGCGTGTAACCAAAGGTTTTAGCTTAAGGTTCTAGACTACTAGGTAAGTCCTATTGGAGTAAAGTTTTACCTTGTCGAACATTTTGCAACTGTACGCTTCTGCAAATACGAAGACTAAATGCAGAAGCAATACTTTGTCTAGTTGAAATCCTTAGATGTCAAAGTCTGTAACCTACCTCATCATAGCCAACATTGACAAGATATCATTTAAACCAATGTAAGCACTAAAATGTAAAAAATATACTAGTAACAAGAATCCTAAGAAGATAACCAACACATATTCACACACCCCACAATTTTACTTGAAGTGACAACCACCTCGGAAACAAAATTAGTACTATAAAGCTAAATCCCAACTAATTACTATCGACATACAAACTTGCTCCATCTTCCCAGATCACAAACACCATGGCATAAGAAATAAACAATCCATCGTTATCGAAAAAAAGAAATTAAAAATCCATTGGGCAAGCCTTAAGCAAAGACTAAAAGCGATATATGGTACTTACAAGGAGCTCATCCTTCATATTTTATCTCTCATCTTGTAACTAATCACTCTTCTCGCTATTTACTTGATCGCATAGCTTCTCATGTCCCAACAAAAGAGGCATTTAGAAATGGGACTTACATGATATTTATTGGCATCAATGACATACTGTCTGGACTCTTCAATCATGATTTAGCCCCGTCGGTTGTAAAAGAGAAGACGATGCCCCTTGTTGTGGCGGGGATTTCTAAGGCTCATACAAGTGAGTAATTTCACGTCAATAACAACCGCATCATCTCTAAACACCAAAAAATTATCAGCAAGTAACATATATCAAGATGCATCTAGAATTTAAATGCCCATGTAAAATGTACACAGGATCTCCATAAAGAAGAAGCAAAGAATTTCTTGATCTTCAATGTCCCAAGCCATCGGATGCATCCCAATGGTGTTGGTGATGGCTTCACAGGGATCATTTAATTCAACAAATAAAATGGGATGCCTAAAAGAATACAATGCGGTTGCAGACTTTGGGAACAAAGAACTAGAAAAGTCTCTTATCAAAATAAAAAAGCAAAAGAAAGATATCAAAACATCACGCGATGGCCAAAAACTAGCTACTCAGCATCAAGTTACTACCTTCACGGCACCAAAGAAATCAAGTAGATGGCCAATCATTGATTTTGTAGAGTTCACCTTTAATTTGAAAGGATAATGTGCATATCAAAACATCACGCTGGAAGCATACAACAAAAGGAAAAAAAAAACGAGCTTCATTTTGTAGAGTACATCTCGGATTGTGACCCTTTATGTCACCGGCTTGCGTTGATGTAGCATGGGCGTTTATGTAATTGACGTCTTCCCCGGATACACCAGATTGAACCAATGCCTTCTCTATGCACGTAACAACGCCAGCCTCGATTTTCAAATTGAAACAACAATCACAACAAAACCAACGATCCAAACAACAAAAACCCTTGATTTTTAACAACTTACCTCAACACAAAGAGCAACAACCAACAACAACAAATAAATGCGGACCACACCAAATTGCCGATCGCCGTCGAGTCGCCGTGATGAAGATGGTGGTCATCTGCGACGGGGGTGGTCGTCGGTAACAGCTTGCTGACGAGGTGAAACAATGAAGATTGACAATGCGAGGTGAGCTGAGGTGAGGGAAAGACAATAAACCATCTCCCACCAAATTGTCTCCATGGGAAATCGGCGAGATTGCTGTGGAAGAAGAAGAGCTGAAGAGATTTTCAGTTGATTCCGATGAGAGATTTACACCACCTCTTCCACATTTGACCCAACCATTTTTGGGGTGTTTGATTAATATAGGTATAAGTAGAAGGATGATTTATAAATATTAAAAAATAAAAAGTCTGGACTCTAAGAGTCCGCCTAGCACTACCCTAATGGCAATACCCCCCTAGAATCTTCTTGAAGCCAAAGTAGCTTTATTGACAAAAGTACCCATCAATGTTAAGATATAATTGGATGAATTTTTTTTTGAAAAAATAAAAGTAAGGGTGTCTAGATTAATTTGACTTAACTAACATAAAAGTGGGGACTTAAATATGGAGAGAGAGAGTTTGTGTGTGTGTGTGGGGATTTGAACCACTTAAAAGTATAAAGAGAGTGTGCGTGGGGATTTGAAAAAGAGTATATATATTGTTGTAAATTGAGTTGGAACTTGCTAAGAACTAGAGAATGAAATAGAAGACTAAGAACTTCTACTACTACAAACTACTACTACAAAGGAGAATAGAAGAAATGAGATAGTTGGAATGAGAAGTTTTCATTCAACTTGGTGTGTTTTTACAATGAGGTTGACACTCTTTATATATGTCATTTGGTGATGATGATAAATGTATTTTATACAATGTGTACAAGTAACACATACACCCCCATGTCATACAACACATTACAAGTAATTTGACAATACATGGAAGAGTTGGTGTACATTGGAAATGGTTACAAGTAACATGACAATACATAGACAAGTAGATGTACTATTAAGTGAGAAATACAAGTTACATGACTACACAATATGTTGATGTACATGCATGGTCATCCATATTCCACAACACTCCCCCTTGGATGACACTTGCTTAAAGATCGTGCCTCGTTAAAACTTCTACTAAGAAAAACCATGTGAGAAAAAATATAATAAAAGAAAAAGAATACACTATTCTAATAAATATTAAGATGAGTATAATATTGTTAAGATTACATCATTAAAAACCTTTCTAGGAAAACCCAATGGGATAAAACCATAGCTAAGGGAAAAAGAGTGCAATACATTAATCAATAACTCCCCTCATGTGAACATGGGTGGAACTTGTTCAATTTCTTTAATTGCAATATCTCTAAGTTTAAGCAAGACAATACCATATGTAAGCCTTTTAAATGTTATAGTTGGTAAGACTTTTGTGAATAAATCGGCAAAATTATCACTCGATCGAATTTGCTTGACATCAATTTCACCATTCTTCCGAAGCTCATGCGCATAAAAATTTTTTGGTGAAATGTTTTTTGTTCTGTCCCTTTTTATGAATCATTCACTTAATTGCTCAATACATGCTGCAGTATCTTCATATAACATAGTTGGAGAATCTTTTATTGAAGACAATCCATATTATTCTTGAATATGTTCAATCATGTTTCTCAACCATACACATTCACGACTTGCTTTATGAATTGCAAGTACTTCACAATGATTGGAAGAAGTAGCAATCATAGTTTACTTTACTGACTTCCATGATACAACAATATTACCACAGGCGAATACATATCTCGTTTGAGAACGTGCCTCGAGGGGATCAGATACAAATCCAACATTAGCATAACCTTAAAGATTCGATTTTACCCTTTTTCGAGTAAAACAAACTCATGTCACTTGTTCCTCGAAGATATCGAAAAACATGTTTAACACCATTCTAATGTCTTCAAGTTGGTGAAGAGTTGTATCTTGCAAGTAGGTTTACAACAAAAGCAATGTCAGGTCTTGTACAATTTGCAAGATAAATAAGTGCACAAATTGCACTTAAATATGGTACCTCCGGACTAAGTAGCTTTTCATCACTTTCATGAGGTCGAAATGGATCCTTATCCACTTCAAGTGATCCGATAACCAATGGAGAGCTCAACGGATGTGCCATGTCCATATAAAATCTTTTTAATATATTTTCAATATAATTTGATTGATAGACAAGTACTCCACTTGAAAAATGTTCAATTTGCAAACCAAGACAAAGTCTTATTTTTCCAAGTTCTTTCAACTCGAATTCCTTTTTCAAGTATTCGGATGTTCTAACGATGTCGTCGTGGTTTCCCACAATATTTAAATCATCAACATATACAACAATAATCACAAATCATGTTGATGATATTTTAATGAAGACACATGGGTAAAGCGAATTATTTACATATCCTTCTTTAAGTAAAAAATCACTAAGACGTTTGTACCACATTCGTCCGCATTGTTTCAATCCGTACAAAGACCTTTGTAATTTTATAGAATGCATATTATGAGGTTTTGATTTTATTTCTCTGGATATTACAAATCCTTCAGGGATTTTCATATAAATCTCACTGTCTAAGGATCCGTACAGATATGCTGTAACGACATCCATTAAATGCATATGAAGCCATTCAGAAACTGCGAAGCTTATTAAGAACCAAAATGTGATTGCATCTATAATAGGAGAATATGTTTCCTCATAATCAATGTCAAGTCCTTGTGAGAAACCTTGAGCTACAAGTCTTGCTTTGTACCTTGTAACTTCTTTTTTTTTCATTTCTCTTTCGTACAAATACTCATTTATATCCAATAGGTTTTACCCCATCTGGCGTTTGAACAATTTGTCCAAAAACCTCTCATTTCCTTAACGAGTCTAGCTCTGATTGGATAGCCTCTTGTCATTTTTGCCAATCAAGTCTTTTTGACATTCATCCACTGATCGTGATTTTGGATAATCATCATTTTCACATATTTCAAAGGACACATTGAAAGCAAATATATCATCGGGAACAATTTTATTTCGATCCCAAATTTTACTTAGTTTAAATAATTTATTGAGATCTCATTATTTTCATCTTTTTCCTCTTTTTCTAGAGGCAGTTGTTCTTCGTCAGAATCAACTTGTTCTGACAAATTCAGGATTCTTGTGCTTTCTCAGGAGTATTTTGATTTGTATTTATTTTTACTCTTATTTTCCTCTTTCGAAGAATTGTATCATTTGAACCAACTGGTCTTCCACGCTTTAAGCATTTCGTTGGTTCTTGTGCATTTTGTTGCACAGAGACATCAATTCTGACAGGAGCATTTACAACTGGAATATGTGATTTTGTCACTTATTTTGCATCAGTAAATGCATCAGGTAATTGATTTGCTATTTGTTGCAAATGAATGATATTTTGAACTTCAAGTTCACACTTATTTGTGTGTGGATCATAATGTGATAAAGTTGATGCATTCCAAGCAATTTCATGTCATTCTTTTGAATTGGCTTCTTATCTCCCCTAATGGTGGAAAAATTGATTCATCAAAGTGATAATCAACAAAACGTGCAGTAAATAAACCTCATGTTAATGGCTCAAGGTATCTTATAATGGACAATGAGTTAAATCCAACATAAATTTCAAGTTTTCATTGTGGACCCATTTTAGTTCTATTGGGAGGTGCTATAGGAACATACACTGCACAACCAAAAATCTTCAAGTGTGAAATATTTGGTTGTTGACCTAAAATGAGTTGCATATGAAAATGTTCATAGTATGCAGTATGCCTATAACGAATGATAGATACTGCATGAAGGACTCCATGTCCCCAATCTAAAGTTGATAACATGATTAAAGGTCTAGCAATTAATTGAATGTGTTTGATCATAGATTCTGTCAAACCATTCTGAGTATGCACGTATGGAATATAATGTTCAATGGTAATTCCTATAGACATGCTATAATTTTTAAATGCTTGATATTAAAATTCTCCGGCATTATCAAGACGGATGGTCTTGATTGGGTTGTCAGGGAATTGTGCTCTTAACTTAATGATTTGTGCTAAAAGTCTAGCAAATACAACATTTCGGATCGAAAGCAAACAAACATGTGACCACCTAGTTGATGCATCTATCAAACCCATGAAATAACTAAATAGTCCATAATGATGATGAATAGGTCCACATATGTCTCCCTAAATGCATTCTAAGAAAACTAGGGATTCCACAACAATTTTACTTGGGGATGGTTTAACTATCAATTTACCTTGAGAACAACTAGAACAATTATAATCACCTGTTGAAAATATTTTGTGACTCCTTAAAGGATATCCATGCGAATTATTAATTATTCTTCGCATCATTGATGATCCTGGATGACCAAGCCGATCATGCGGAAAAATGAATGTCTTTGGATCATTAATTTTCTTATTTAAGACGACATTCGTTTCAACATGCCTTATATGAGTAAAATATAATCCAAAGGATAAAGCTGAGAATTTTTCTAACACTTTTTTTCCCATTTGAAACCAATGTGACATAGAGAAATTCTCTATTATTTTCGTTCATAGTTTCAATGTGATATCCATTTTGTCTAATATCTTTAAAGCTGAGTAAATTTCTTATGGATTTTTCAGAGTATAATGCAATATTAACATGAATTGTTGTTCCCCTCGGCAACATAATATTTGCTCTTCTAAAGCCACTAATCAAATTGGAGATGCTAGATATTGTTTGAACATTAGCATCGGCTAAGTTCAAATTGGAGAAATATTCTCTGTTTTTAAGGATTGTGTGTGTTGTAGCACAATCGGCAAGACACATATCACTCTTATTTGATTCATAATTTGAACACATGATTTGTTGATCCATCTAGACAAATAATGTTTAGCAAATTAGAAAAAAAAAAAAGTCATATTTCATTCATAATAAGAAACTAGTACATATAACTAAGAAGCATAACAAAAACTAGTACATATAATTATTGAAAATCGTTACATATGATCATTAAAAAAATCGAGATTAGTGTTTGGATCATCATGAAAATGTGGGACATCCATTTAATTGATGTCCGACGAGCCATCTCCGATAGTGAAGTTCATCCCAACCGTCTTACTTTTCTCCTTTAAGGAGGCTCGATAAAAATCAATAAAATGCTTAGGCGTGCGGCATACATGAGCCCAGTGGCCTTTTAGACCACAAATGTGACATGGTTGGTCACGATTACGAGCATGCCCATTTTCAACAGGTATTTTTCCCTTATTTTGAATGGCGTCATTCTTATTTCATTTATTTTGGAACTTATTGCCACAAAATTTAAAATATGGCTTGCCACGATCTTTGTTAATCGATCCTTTCCCATTTCCACGTCCGTGGTTTTTCTTTCCTTGGCCCTTTTTATGGTCATTATAGGATGATGCATTTGCCTCATTAATTGAGGCGGACAGTTGGACGGGAGTTGTAGTTCTTCAATAAAAACTCATTATTTTGTTCAGCTACCATGAGACAAGAAATTAATTATGAGTATTTTTTAAATTGACGCTCTCGATATTGCTGTTACAACAACAGATTCGAGGCATGAAAAGTACCGAATGTTTTTTCCATCATTGCCTCATCGGATATATTTTCTCCACACAACCTCAAACGAGATGTAATATTAAACATGGTGGAGTTATACTCACTGACTGTTTTGAAATCTTGTAGCCTGATCACGTGTCGTGCGTGCCAAATATAACCCGTAATCAAGTTACCAACCACAAGGGTGTAGTAGTGGTAAATACGGGGTCGAATCCACATGACTTGAGTTAACTCCAAGTTAACTAAAAACATGGGTTTTCAGAAAATTCAATAAAATAATTAATTAAACTAACAAAAATAAAAAGCTCTCAAAAATTAATACGAATAATGAAAAATCACCTAAATCTCCAGTTCCACAAATCAGAATCAAGATTCAATAGCATTCAATGGTCCTCAATCTTTCCCAAATAAATTATTAATTTAATTCTCCTATATTAGCCATGGCATCCGCCACTAATTTCCCTAATTAATGTATAACCCTAGACATCCGCCAATCAGGTTTAACACACTAACCGCAGTAATATAGATCTATGGGAAAACTAATCCTAGATAACCGGATCACATCCGCTACCGATTTAACCTAGATTCAATTGTTGTACATTCAAACACTTAAAGGGTTTCACGGCAAACGGGTGAATGTTTGTTACTTTATTGGTCTAAAATCACAATTACACGGATACTAATATTTCAAATAACAATAGATTGTCAACTTAAAAGCATGCACTGGCCCCATACATACCATAGATCTAAATCATAATCATTAAATCAACAACAATGAAATAGGAGAAACTAAAGGAATTAAATAATAAAATAAAAAGATCTCACATAATATGTTTTGAATCCATGATCCCGACTTGCTTCCCCTTCGATTTAGGCAAGAAATTGATTAGCCGGACATTATATTCAAAAATCACTACTAAAAACTAACAATTGATCTCTAAAAAATACTAATTAATTTTTTCTAATAATAACTAGGTTCCTAATATATAAAAATACTCCAAATTGTACTCGGATACCAATTTTAAGGGTTAGGTACGTGACTCGTGCATCGAGGAGCATCATAGGGGTGTTTTTAGATAAAAAATCTGAGTCTGCCACGTGTCAAAATGCTATTCGCCGATTTTTCACTGCCGCTCCACGTGTCCACTTCTAATTGGACCGCCTCTGTCATCGCGCTGAGATGTCGCTGCGCAA
Organism: Stephania yunnanensis; assembly: GCA_039657365.1. NCBI lineage: Eukaryota > Viridiplantae > Streptophyta > Magnoliopsida > Ranunculales > Menispermaceae > Stephania > Stephania yunnanensis. The sequence continues at coordinate 49,735,494 of CM077583.1, read as the reverse complement.
TTCGCCGAAAATCCGCGCTTTCGGTTGTGTGTGGCTGAGTCAGCGCCAAGTGCATCGTATGATTAGCGAAACCGCTTCAATGTGACGTGTCTGGCCAATGGGAGCTCGCCACGTGGAAGCGCTAGAACTAAGAAAATCTCGCGATTATCACCGAAATTCTGGGAGTCTGTGCGGGCACACATCGCGAGGCAGATCGACGAAGGCTGAAAGGTGATGAAATGTCTTGCGGGTGACGTGGCTGCGCTAGGTGACATGGCGACGCGTGCGGACCGTGATTGGTTCCTAGGAACTGGAGTTTGCTGACGTGGTGACACGTGGCAACACCCGATTGGTCCAGAGTGGCTTTTCATGCTGACTTGGCATGCTTTATTGTCAAACGTTGACGTGGCATGCTTTGATTGACTAGAACACCCTGTCCGCTATTCGACCCACCGCGCAACACGTATTTCAAGGCAAACTGTCCGGCATCCGTTTCACCTAAAAATGACCAAAAAAATATAATTAAATATATTTTTAAATACTTTATATAATTAAATATATTAAAATAGACTATTAATTACTTATAAATACCGACTTATCAAATACCCCCAAACTTAAGACTTTGCACGTCCCAAGCAAAGGAGTAAATGACAACACGAACTAAACTAAAATCCTAATATAATAATGCACTGACTCGACTAATCCTATACCCGACCCAAATTCATGGAGTTCCTTTGGTTTACATAGTCACCAAATTAACAAGTAACTCAGAAAGTTTCAGAGTTATGATATGTCAAATCTCGCAAGTCAAACACAATTAAGATCACATTTTCAAAACAAAAGACTCGATCAAAATAAAGGTCATCAACTAATCACAAGTTTTATTGGTCTATACATTTAAGCACGCAAGTTCAATATTATTTTCTCTAGTTTTACAACTTCCATCTTTATTCGATATTATTTTCTCTAGTTTTTTCATTATTTTTCATCAACCTCTTTTTTTTTCAAGTAGTACGATCTCTTCTCCATTTCCCGTGGATCGTTTTTCTCATTTTTTCCCACCACATGATTCCCTGCTCCATTTCCTGCGGAAACCTGTGGGACTCTCTTTTTTATTATTATTTTTATTAAAAAAAACTCATGTTAGTACTTCTCACTTTCACTATAATCAAGCAAATCCCCCGATGTGGGTTAAAATAATATAACTTGCATAAATTTGGCCGTTTACTCATTTTCGTTATCTAGCACTAAGTCCAACCATCATCTAAGTCTCTAATCATGAAATCATAAAAATGTTGAGCTACAAACTTGTTGAAATGTTTCTCCTAATTTTCTCTAAGTTTCAAGTTAAAAAGGCAACTGTAATTTACTCATCCACAACCAAAGGCATGAACAAAGTTTCGGGTGACTCTAAAATAAATAAAACATACTAATTATATACATGAAAGTGTATTAATTCCTAATGAATGAGAAAGGAATATGAATAGAAATGAAATGAAAGAAATGGAAGAAATGATATAAAACACCACCATTACCATCCAATATCTGCATATAACAGCATAAAAAAGATTTAAACGATCTCACCTGCGGTCTTTCGCAATATAATCCATCCAAAACAATCCACAATCCCTAAAACACCTCCAAACTTATTCCAAACCTTGTCCTAAAAGTTCAAAACAAGTCAAGAGGTTCACACATATAAAACAAACAAGATGATGAAAAAATATGAAAAAAATAAAAGGAAGGAAATGATACAAATTCATGCAAAATAATAAAAATAAATATGAAAATAAGTAAACTAAATAATACTTATCAAAGTTTGGGCTGCCTCCCAATAGCGCTTTTTGTTAAAGTCATTGGCTCGACTTGCTCGGAGTCTGTCAATCAATATAGACTGGTGTTGCCAGTGAGACGACCTCCACATCATGGCTCGGGAAGTCTTCATAGAAGATCTTCAATCCGTGGCCATTCACCTTAAACATATATATTACCACTCTTCATACTTTGAACCTCCACTGCTCCGTGATCATACACCGCAGTCACGATATATGGTCCTGTCCACCTCGATCTCAGCATACCTGCAAAAATCTTCAGACGTGACTGAAATAAAAGAAATTTTTGACCAATACGGAAAGATTTCCTAGAGAGATTGCTATCATGGAATGCTTTAGTTTTTTCTTTATAAATCTGCGCATTTTCATATGCGTCGCTCCTGATTTCCTCACACTCTTGGAGAGTGAGCTTTCTCTCTTTTCCTACTTCATCGAGCTTCATATTAAACTATTTCACAGCCCAAAAGGATTTATGCTCAAGCTCGACTGACAAGTGGCAAGCTTTACTAAACACAAGGCGATATGGGGACATCCCAATTAGCGTTTTAAACGTCGTTCGGTAAGCCCAAACCGCATCATCAATACGCGCACTCCAATCTTTACGAGTAGGATTCACCGTCTTTTCCAAGATGGATTTGATCTCTTTATTAGAGACCTCTGCCTGGCCACTCGTTTGGGGATGATATGCTGTAGATGTTCGATGAGTGACATTATACCTCCTCAGAAGACTTTCAACCATACGGTTACAGAAGTGAGTGCCTCTATCACTGATCAGGGATCGTGAAGTACCAAATGTTGTGAAAATCCTCTATTTAAGGAATTCACATACCACTTTGGAGTCATTAGTGCGCGTAGCCTTAGCTTCCATCCACTTAGACACGTAGTCCACTGCCAAAAGTATGTAAACATTACAAAATGACACTGAAACGGTCCCATAAAGTCTATATTCCAAATATCAAATATCTCGCAAATATTAATCGGGGTAAGTGGCATTTGGTCTCGATGACTAAGATTACCAGATTTCTGACAGTTAGGACAAGTCTTGGTAAACATGTATGAATCATGAAAAATGGTGGGCCAGTAAAACCCACTCTCAAGAACTTTCCTAGTTGTCCGACGGGGACCGAAGTGGCCTCCGCATGCGTAAGTATGACAAAAAGCCAATATGGAATGACTCTCGGTCCGAGGAACACAACGCCTGATAACCTGGTCGGAGCAAAATTTTCATAAGTATGGGTCATCCCATACATAGTACTTAGCATCACTCCTTACTTTATTTTTTTGAGCCTTCGAAAGGCGAGGAAATAGCTCACCCGAAGTGATATAGTTCACCAAATCGGCGTACCAAGGGAGATTGTCCATAAAAGCATAGATGTGCTCGTTAGGGAAATCATCCGTAAGAGGGGTAGGACTCTCACCATTTTTAATTCTTCTGAGATGATATGCGACTAGATTCTCTGCACCACTTTTATCTTTGATCGTGATGTCAAACTCCTGAAGTAGGAGTATCCATCTAATGATCCTAGGTTTGACATCCTTTTTACTCATCAGGTACTTCAAGGCAGCGTGATCAGAGTAAATGATAACCTTGGTTCCCAAAAGGTAAAGCCGAAACTTCTCAAGTGCGAAGATAACAACAAGGAGCTCCTTCTCAGTAGTGGTGTAGTTCATCTGAGTCACGTCTAGAGTACAAGAAGCATAGTAGATGACATGTGAAGCTTTCTCGACTCTTTGTCCTAAAACTGCACCCACTGCATAATCACTAGCATCACACATAATTTCAAATGGAAACTCCCAATTAAGGGCCCGAATCACTGGTGTGCTAGTAAGTTAGTCTTTTAGTGCATCAAATGCACTCTTACATGCCTTATCTGTAACGGCCCCTACTTCTAAACAGGGCATCGCCCGGCCTAATCGCATACTCAGGCCTTAATCCACATGATCTAAGCCTTAAGTATGTATTAGTCAGCCTGTCGTCCCTATATTTTTCCAAATATCTATGGATTGTTATATTATCACATTGATAAGTCATGCAAATGTTAAGCGGAAACATTGTTAATTCCAATATTAAGCGAAAGCATTAATTCTCCAAAAACAATTTCCATAAGTGTGGAAACCAAGAAAAACTATAGCATCACATGCATGTATAGATATGAAACTATTCACTCAACCCAATTTACAACCCAAAATGACATAATAAATCAAAATACAACAAAAATTGCGACGTACAAAATGAGTGAGGAGAGTCGTCGAACTGCTCAGAGGAAGTCGTCGATCTTCTCCTTCTCCGGTCTGCTACTGCTCGACGGACCTACACCCACCGTCACAAACTAGACGGTGAGTATAGTGATATTTAAGTACTAACTGGAGAATTTCATGTCACATTTCCAAAATAAACGAATGGTATTTAAAAGCACAAATGAGCGAAATAAATTGCTGAAACAAGTAATGTAAGTAAATACCACAGTTAAAGATGTAGAGACAGACACAGGCTAAGTGGAAATGATCTACGTCCGGTCGGCGGTGAGACCTATCACCTACCTTTTCCCACTACGATATGGAGTTGTGCTCAACAGATCTCACATAAATAGCAGAGCCGCGCTCTACGCTTTACAACATCAATCTCGTACTTGCCGACCACCCCGAGCCCCATAACTCGTGTGTCGCGCAAATGTGGCGGCCCTCGCCATCCCGGTAGACCCATGTCCCTGTGAATCGTGCATCTCTCGTGCAATGGACACTAGATAATCCCACTTTAATTTCAAAAATAAAAAATTCCAAAATTCTAGAATTCCAAGACAAGTTAGGCCGCAAAGCCCAAAAGAAATCGAATAAAAAAGTGAAGAATCCAAAGTCGGTTGAGGCGTTATACGTGGGTTTTACCTAAAAAAATGCAAAATGGGCCGAATGGCCGAAAATAAATAAGAAAAGTGTTTCGAATTTGTCTCGATTTTGATTTTGACCTTAGTGAGACATTATTGAATGTTAGGGAATTACGGGGGAATTCAGGCGTTTGGGCACGCACTTCGATTCGTCGAGGAATCGGCTAGACTTGACATTATCAAACTCAAAAGGTATGACCTTTTGAAGAAGACGGCATAGAGGTTGCGCGATTTTTGAAAAGTCCTTGATGAAACGACGGTAAAAACCAGCGTGTCCAAGGAAATATCTAATCTGTCGCACATTCGTAGGGTAGGGAAGTTTCTTGATAACATCAATTTTAGCTTGGTCTACCTCTACGCATCTGGCTGAGACAATGTGTCCCAAAATAAGACCTTGGTCCACCATAAAATGACACTTTTCATAGTTCATAACCAAGTTCTTCTCGATACACCTGTTGAGAACATTTGTCAGATTGCTAAGACAATTATCAAATGAATCACCATAAATAGTAAAGTCATCCATGAAGACCTCAATGAAATGCTCAACAAAATCTGAAAAGATACTCACCATGCACTTTTGAAAGGTGGCGGAAGCATTGCATAACCCAAAGGGCATGCGCCGATAGGCAAAAGTGTCAAATGGACAGGTGAAAGTCGTCTTTTCCTGGTCTTCAGATGCTACCGGTATCTGATGAAAATCGGAATAACCGTCAAGATAACAGTAATGAGAACGACCAGCTAGTCTCTCCAAAATTTGATCAATGAATGGTAGGGGGAAGTGATCCTTCCTGGTGGAAGTATTTAATTTTTTGTGGTCAATGCATACCCGTCATCCATTTTGAATACGGGTTGGAACCAGCTCGCCATGTGAATTGGTGACTACTGTGACTCACGTTTTCTTAGGAACCACCTGGATAGGGCTTACCCATTTTCTATCAAAGATGGGGTAAATCACACTAGCATCAAGGAGCTTCAGTATCTCCTTCTTCACTACATCCATCATTAGCGGATTGAGCCTCACCTGGGCTTCTCTTGTAGGTTTCGACCCTTCTTCCATATATATATGATGCATGCAAGTGGAAGGGCTCAAACCTTTGATATCCGCTATGGTCCACCCAATAGCATGTTTAAACTCCCGGAGTACTCAAAGGAGCATCTCTTCCTTCAAATGTGTAAGTTTGGCTAAGATGATCATAGGGAGTGTGTCATTCTCACCCAAAAACATGTACTTTAAGTGCTCAGTAATGGTTTTAGCTCAAGTGTGGGAGCTTTAACCAAGGAGAGAGAAAGTTCGGAGTCAGAAGTAGGTGTAACGACCCGAAAATTTGACTTGTGCCACGTGTCAAGTCAAGGTCGTATGTGGGACTCACTCGTCGAAATACGTATATCCGAATCCAATTTGGGAGGATAATGCTAATTATGCGAGGAATTCGGGGAGCCGAAACATGAACGGGGCGCGCTCAAGTCGCGTGTCGACGAGGGATACGCATCGTGACGCGTGTAGTACGAGTATCGAGAGTTTGAAAACGAGGCGGGTTGGTGCCTCGATATGCGAGCTGCTTGATTGTTGAGTTTGCCTCGAGATTCGTGTTGCACGAATGTCGATGACACTTTTGATGTGAAATCAAAAGGATAAAAAGAAAATGTATATATATAATATATATAGAAAATATTATATATATATATATATATATGTAAAGAAAAAAAAATAAGATCAAAAGAGAAAAGAAAAGTCAGAGTGGAGAGAGATCGGGAGGTGAGGAGAGAAAGCAAGGGAGAGACAGACGGAGAAGCCGATCGCCAGAGGCGAGAGCAGCGGAGGCGATCGCGCAGGGTCGCGGTGGTGGTCGACGGGGCCGGCAGGCGCAGCAGCAGGGTCGCGGCACGGCGCGGAGAACGCCGCAAGACGGCTCGACGGCGAACGGGCTGGCGGCGATACGAGCGAGCAATGCGGAGGGTTCGATTCGGCGGCGGCCAGCAATGAATGAGCAGAAGCAAGCAGCGACGACGCGGCCGGTGAGCGTGCGGACGGACAAGCGACGCAGGCGATGTTCAACAGCGGCTGGACGGCCAGTAGACGCGCGAATGGCTCCGGCGGCGACGGGACGCTATTCCGGCGAGGGACGGTGACCGGCGAGCGATGGCGCGCGGATGAAGCGAACATCGGCGAGAGGCGACGCGATGTCGATCGGTCGGATGTGCGGTTTCGACGAAATCGCGCGACGCGATGGAGGTGATGTTTATTTCACCAAACTGAGTCGTGATTTGCATGATTTGACGTACAATAAGCCTAAAATGAGATTTTTTGCTTGATTAGTACATTTAGGGATAATATTTATCAACCCAACATACCCACCAAAATTTTTTCAAAACTAACACACTTTTGGCCACGTCACTGCCTCGTAACTGACATATCACGTCACGTTTTTTTTTTTTTTTTCTTATATGGAGAGAAGTCGTGACCTCGAGTCACGATTTCACTTAAAAGGAAATCGTGACCTGAGCTCATGATTTCCACAAGAAATTTTTTTGTTGGAAAATCGGGAAATCGTGACCTCGGGTCACGATTTCCACTGAACGAAACGAGAGACAGATCCAGATATGTTACTCACTTTCCTTCCTTCCTTCAACTCCCCCAACGATTCCTTCCTTCAACTCCCCCAATGAACAGCTCCACTCTTCATTCCCTCAACTCCCCGGACTGAATCTTCGTTCAACTCCACCAGATTGGCTCCATTGGTGCATATCTTCTCTCCATCTTCAACTTCAGATCCGAACCGCAACCCACCCGAACTCAATCTGTGTATACAACTCTGTAAGATCAACTTGTTTGGGGATTTTGTTTGTTTATGCTTCATGTGGTTCATGTACTGTTGGTTGTTAAATTTTTTATTTTATTTTTTATCCGGGGCTGTTTTTTTTTTATCCGATTTAAATTTTTATTTTTGCCAATTAGTTGATGTGAGTTCTATCAGGGGATTTTAGTTTTTTTCCAATTACTTGATGTTAATTCTATACACCTTGTAAAAATCAATACGCGCAATTTTTTAATTAAATAGCTAGAAAGTTTAATTTTAATATAGTACAATGTATACATTAATTAGTGTGGATATATGTCGTTGACCCATATTGAGATGTAAAACATGTGGGGAACCCAAGGGGGGAGTAGAAATTGTTTGATTTAGGGTTTAGGGGAGTATGGTATTAATCAAGCAAAAAATCCCATATACATGTCAATACTTTAGTAGAAAAAATTGGAAGAACATTAGGCGTGCGCTTAAGAGATGAGACATTGGTGGTGGTCACTTTCTAAGGTTGCTTTAGGGGCTGTTATATTCTAAGCTAGCTAGGAAAGTTGTTTATAATATATAATAATGTGTTGGTAGTGACTGCAACATCACCTACTTTAATTTGATAAATATTTCATCAAGACTTTAATTCTATTCATTTTTTATTTGTATTTGTATTTTTATTTGCTTTAATATATTTGTCTATCTTTTAGAGTTAGATATAAAGACTGTGTTGCCCTTATAAGTACAAAACCATGATTGTATTTTCTACTTTCTCCTTGTTTATGGCCTCGCTTTTCATTCTAATTATGGGATTCTGGTGCATTGTATTTTGCCTATAAGAAAAGGTCCAATTTATGTTCACATCTAGCCAGTTATAGTACGAGAGTTCTCAAAGTTGTTTGTAATAAAGAATGTCTCATGACATTCTTCATCTTAGTTCTTTGCATATAATAGTTTCTTTGTTGCAGAATAAGGTACTTAATTAAAAAACAATAAATTAAAGGGGTTTTGCTAAAATAAAATAAAAATGATTGGATGGTGTACGTATATAAAACTCCCCCATCTCTCTTAATCAGATGTCATGGTTTTGAGTTATATAAATGAAACACTTGAAAATTTCTAACTAAAGGTTGTCAGTAAATGTATTATATAACTATATATATATATATATATATATATATATATATATATATATATGCTAGATCAAGATTGTGGAGTAGTGATTAATAATAGATAGTAAAAGATTGTTGTCATGCATGTCCTAACTTTAGATTGTGTACTTGTTTGTCCTACAAAATTAAATCGAATAAGGTGTTTTTGTTATAAAAAAATTAAATTAATAAATCAATTGGGTAGCTCACTAATTTGGTATGAGATTTAAGAGAAATAGCCTAAGAGGTCACAAGTTTGAATCCAAGTACAAGCGGTAAACCAAATTCACTAGGATTTTTTTTTTTAATAATTGCGGGTGCCCAAATCTTTTCTGAACCCTCCCTACTTACATTCGAATAATCTCAAGAGAATCAACCAACCAAACCAACATATTAATTTGTAAATGATGGCATGGTTTAATCACTAGGCTATTTAGTTACCATATATATACATATATATATATATATATATATATATATATATATTAATAACTTTACCACTACAACAATTCTATTAGGATGCCTAAGCAATATTTTTTTGAAAGAAAAGTGATTTCATTTATAATTAATTAAGGTCATATTTTTTCGAATTCTTTCTATAATGAATAATTTTATATGAGTGATTGGACGATTGCGAGATTTATAGCGCATAGTCGTAACTTTAATTAGAAGGTATTTATCATCACTTCTATTAGTAACAATTATATTCTACATATATAGATTCAAGAATGGTTGATCGAAGAGTAACGTTGTTGTGTTATATGAATGGAGACATGGTTGATGGACCATCAGGGATTTCGTACACGAAACCGCCCATTCGACATCTTAGGTCGAAGATGGGTTTAGGGTACGAAGAACTTGTGCGTTGTATATGTAATTCATTGCAGATAGACAATGCATTACAAAGATTAACCATGACATATCGATATCCAGCGTACATTGGAAGTGGATCGGCCAACTACGTCCCTTTGCGAATAGATGATGAGTCGATTCTCAAAGATGCTTGGGAGATTGTGGCAGAATTACCACCACCAAATTACATGGAGCTTTATATCGATTTAGTTCCGAGGCAACCGTACTATAGTTCCAATTGTAATATAGTGTTAGATTATGGAGCTGAACCTAGCACTCAACTAATTTATGAACATAGTCATTGTGCATCGCCTATGATGACCGCAAATCCCGAAATGGACGAGGATCCTCGTTCCTGTGATGATTTGAATACTAGTGAAGATGATGACTATTGCGGCAGTGACGGGGAACTAGTGAAGAGAGTAGCGATGATGATGCAGACGATGAAGGGGATGATGGTCATCATGTTGATGATGGCATGATTCGATATACGTTAAATCGAGTCATAGTCGATAATGGCTCATTATCTTGTCCTCCAATTTCGAACGAAATTGGGAACAATGATTTTTTCAATGAAGAGGTTGCTGGACTTGATGGTGCGCACGTGGGTGTAGGTGAATTTGTCGTACCTTCATCTGTGTTTATGGAATTGAGTAGTGAGGCAATGCAACCCATCCATGAGAATGCAATGATCCCTCCTAGGTCTTTATGGAATGAGGCATCAAAATTTGAGAAAGGCATGCAGTTCATGTGTAAAGTAGATATCCAGCATGCCGTGAAATTGTATAGCATCAAAGGACACAGGCGATTTGTGGTGACTCATTCTACACCTAATGTATGGATTGTTCGTTGTAAGAAATATTTAGATGGATGTACTTGGAGGTTGCGGTGTTCGTGAAGAAAATCGCATGGAATGTTTGAGATCAGTACATATGCAGGACCACATACATGCATTTATGATAAACTGTCCAAGGATCATGCGCATTTGGACTCCACCGTTATATGCCGTGAGGTAGAAAATGTGGTGAGAAGAAATCCGTCCATCTCAGTTCCAGTGCTTCATCAGATTATTAAGGACAAATTCAGTTATGACGTTCATTATAAGAAAGTTTGGTTGGGGAAGAAGAAAGCAATTGCTAAAGTCTTTAGAGATTGGGAAGAATCGTATAAAATGTTGCCGCGGTGGATGGCCGCTCTTCAAGAAAGCAATCCAGGGACACGTGTGGAATGGCGGCATGGCGAGCCTAATGCGAACAATGAGGTTGTCTTCAAATGGGTTTTTTAGGCATTTGCACCTTCTATTGCAGGCTTTAGACATTGCAGACCAATGATACAAATTGAAGGCACATTCTTGTATGGAAAATACAAACAAAAACTCCTAATAGCCACTGTTGTTGATAGTAATAGTCATGTATTTCCTCTAGCATTTGCCATTGTTGATGAGGAAAGTCAAGACAGTTGGGGATGGTTTATGGCTTGTTTGCGACATCATGTGACTGATAGGGATGGTATATGTGTCATTTCTGTAACGGCCCATTTTATAAATGTCTCTTCAATTTACAAACGTGGACGCCAGCTCGGATCAACGTGGACGTCGCAATAGGCTAGGACGCACGGGGACTAGGGTATGCTAGGTAATTGTGTGTTGGATGCTTATTTGCGGTGAAATTTATTGAAATACGTCGCATGTGTGTATGTTGTATCAAAATACATGCGAGATTGTGAGACGCGTATTCGCCTCGATATGCGTGTCGACGCGGGTACAGGGTAGTTGACGGGACTGAACATTAGGTCGGGGAAACTAAAACACACAAATCAAATAAAAATGTCCAAATTACTAATATGGAATGGGTATTAGGCGGCTAGTGACGCGGCGGTACGCGTATATCGCGGTTCGACACGAAATCGGGCTTCGAAACGCCCGAAAAATGAGCGAGTGTCACAGCGGTGTCACACTTTGGTGTCAAGAAAAAAAAGAAAAACAAAAAAGTCAACAATCCTTATCTACACTCCATCACCTTTTCTCTCACCTCACTCATACACACCTCACTCCCGTACACACTCCACACACTAGGGAGGCCGAGAGCGATGAAGAAGAAGAAGAGAGGAGGAGGAGAAGCAGCCGGGAGGGAGAGGAGAACGTGGAAGCGTCACGATCGAGGTGCGTTTTGTGGTTTTTGTTGAGTTTCGGTGGTTTGCCGTGGTGGCGAGACGGGGGTTCGGCCATGGAGGCCGAACCGGGTCGCGGTGGTGATGGCAGGGGTGTCTCCCCTGCCATCGAGTCCACCGGGGGTTGGGGTGGAGAGCAACCCCAACCCCAAACCCCAAATCTCGAAAAAAAAAAAATTTCTGATCGAACCAGTGATGAAGATGCACACACGCGCGAGCGTGCGCGCGTGTGCATCCCCTTCATGGGCCGGGCCCAGAATGGGCCAGGGCCGGGTCGGGTCCGACCCGGTTGGGTCGACCCGACCCAAACCAGACCCGGACTGGGTGGGGGTCGGGTCCGACCCGACCCAAACAAGAAAAAAAAAAGAGAAAAAAAAGGAAGAAAAGTTGGAAATTTTTTGGAAAATTCTGAAAAAAATTAGAAAAATTCTGAAAAAAAATATGTTTCCATAAAAGAAATAGAAATTTATGAATTTCTATGAAAAATAAAATATTTGGATATTTCGGACGCGACTTTTTGCGGAGTTTTACCTCGAAAAGCGCGAAATAGGCAAGTTGGCCTAAAATTTTTAGAAATTGTTGAAAATTGTCATTTTACATTAAATTATTGATAAATGGACATAGGTTGACACGGGTGATCAATTGGCGACCAAGGACTCAGTGGACTTGGACTCGGGGATTGATTACGGGGTAGTAGAGCGCGTTGTGAGGTTTGTAAAACCCAATGGAAAAACTCTTGAGTATTTATTTTGCTTTCGTATTTCCATTCCTTTCCATTATTCCTTGTGATTTTTCCTATATCTATATCTTGTCGTTGTTTGCACGGTTGGTTCGTTATTCCCACCGGATTTTCCGTTGTGTGTCTATGCATTCTAGACCATAACATGTGTATCAGGAGTGCTCGATGGATAACGACCCAAGGGAACTGCTACATGTGTCGGTGCGTCGTAGGTCCACGCCGGCCACCGAGAGGGATCAGGTGATAGCTAGTTGGGTGCGCCCACTAGTGGGATCCTGGAAGGAAATCCCGAAGTATGGTTTAGTCTGACTGGAACAGACACACACATTTGCACTTTATTGTTATTTATGCATGCGATGCCCTACTTACGGTTGCATGTTTACATTTCGCATGTTTATTTAACAATATTCATTGAATTCCATTTATTTATTGAATGCTCGGAGGAGTTCTTTGGAATTTTACTGACTAGACTCGTCATCCAATTTCTTTTGTGATGATTGAGTGCAAATCCTAGTACAAGTAAGAGCAATGAGATCTTAGGCGACTATTTCTGACTGCCTACCTCTGAGGACTACTTGTACGTGTGATTATTTTGATATTTTGATTCTTTTGGGAACTGGGGAGTGACTCGACCTTGTACCTGCTTAGTTTTATATGGTACATTTGTTTACTTTGAATTGTTCAGGGCTTTTCCACAGTAGGATTTGTTAACTTCATTAATATTTCTTGCATTTACGTATAACTTCTGCTGCATTTGTCATTTATACATCCTACACACACAAGTGGATGCGAATCTCGAGACAGAGTAAGGACGGGCAGGTGCCGTACACGTGTAATTGGGCCAGTTGGCGAGTAGTACACGGAGACACGTCACCCCGGGGCGGCGAGGGCCGCCACAATTTCTTATCGACACTCAGGTATATTGTTGGCAATGAACAATCCTCGAAATGGATGGACCCATGAAAGAGCTAAACACAGATTTTGTCTCCGTCACATATGCAGTAATTTCAACATGAGATTCGGGAGCAAAGAATTAAAGGATATGGTGTACTTAGCGGGTGCACAACATCAACCACGAAAATTTAAGGCATCCATGAAAGAACTCCATCAAATGAATCCCGAATGTATTGCGTGGTTTGCTAACCTAGATAGAGCACAATGGACAAACGCATACGACAATGGTTATCGGTACGGACGGATGACTACAAATCTCGCGGGTATTACGTTTGATTTATTACGTTTGTTACTGTTACTTACTTAATGTGTTTCATTTATTACGTTTACAAGCTAATACATATATGGATTTTTTTATCACAAATGTAGAATGCTTTAACGGGGTCCTTAAAGGCGCTCGATTTTACCCCATCACCACTTTAGTGCAGCTTACATTTTACTGTGATATGGCGTACTTTAACAAAAGACGCGACAAAATAGGTGCGGCCTTAGGAAGGGGCGAAATGTACATAACGTACGCAATGAATAAGTTGTCAAATTGGGGAAAGGTGGCTGGAGGGCACAATGTAACATTAGTAAATCGTGAGAATGCTACATTTGAAGTCATCACTGCACCACGTGGCTATCATTTGAGAAAAGGGGGTAACAAGCAAGTTGTGGAATTGGAGGCCCGTAGATGCACTTGTATGAAGTGGCAGTGTTTTGGCATTCCATGTTCCCATGTTCAAGCAGTTTGCGCTAGTATTGCCATAGATCACTGTCAGTACATCGAGTCATACTACAAATTATCTGTGTATAGTCAATGTTATGCCGCGAATTTCCAACCCATTCCTCACGAAGATTATTGGTCTAACGCCAGAGTTCCCCACACGTTGCTACCTGATCCATATCTGAAGCGAGTCAAAAAAGGTCGACCTCAAACAAGCCGTTTGCTCACGGAGATGGATTGGAGAGGCAATCAGAAACAACCACGGCATATGCAGCGAGAGAAGGAATGGAGAGAAACCCCAACAACGTTGTGATGTAGTAATTGTAAGCAGGATGGACACAATAGACGCACTTGCAGTCGTCGTCAGCAAGGACAACCATCTAATGCTTCATAGTGAAAAACTATTTCAAGTCTTTTGTTTCGCACTCACCTATATTTTCCTTGTATTTGATCATTTTCTTATAAGTTGGTGGTACATGCTCTTACTTTCAATTTGAAGAGTGACTTGTTTTCTTCTTCTTTGTCATATTTTTTATTAGTTAAAGGCTAATATATAAAAGCCATATCTTCTTCTTCTTAATTTTTCGCACACTATTTTTTTAACTACTTTGACGTTCTTTAATGGTGGGTATATTCTTTACCATTGTTTCTTCATTGGTTTATGGAACTAATGACTACATTGCTAATGATTTGGGGTTCAAGCGCGATATGGATCCTAGCCCTACAGATGATTCGGTGTTGACTACGCAAGCTTTACATAGATCTACACGCGTTTGGAATGGACCGGTAGTACTTCTTTTCGTCTGTTTCTCTACTATAATAGCTGTGTAGCTACATTTTAACTAATTTCGCTTAAATTACGTATCTCCATAGGAGCCTGGTATATTGATTATCAGGCGTAATTCAACCGCACTTCATCGATTGGTCCCACTAGATGAACGCATAGTTGGGCATCTTCAGGAAGTTGGCTTTTATGGGACTGCGCGAGTAGGCTTCATATCAATTGATTGGCATCTCATAACTGCCCTTGTAGAGAGGTGGAGGCCAGAAACTCACACGTTTCATTTCCCCGTCGGCGAGATGACTATAACCCTCCAAGATGTACAAATCATCTTGGGGTTGCCTGTCGATGGATTACCAATTACTGGCCGCGTCGAGCAAGATTACGATGCCTTATGCTTGACACAACTGGGATTCCCATTCCCCGAAAATAACAGGACTGGAGGGCGGATTCAAATTCGCCAACTTTCAAGGTGGTTTCCAAACCTCCCAAACAATGCTAATGATGTGGAAGTGCAACGCTATGCGAGAACATACATCCTACAATTTCTAGGAGGAACTTTATTTGCAGACAAGTCGAACAACCTCGTTCACATCACATATTTGCAATTGTTGGAGGGTTTCGAGGCGGAATGACAATACAGTTGGGGTAGTGCAACTCTGGCTCACCTATACAGACAATTATGTCTTGCAGCCGACATTGATGGAGCAGAGATTGCAGGTCCGGTCATCTTATTGCAATTATGGGCATGGGATGGGTTGTCGTTTCTTGCACCAATAATGAGAAACGTTCTTCGAGACGACATCTTACAAAATGAAGAATTATTTCCACCTCCACCATTTGGTCATAGGAAAATAGTATTTTCTCACCTAATAATTTCAATTTCTTCTTTTTTATCTACATGTGCCGACATCCATGCATTGTGTGATTTTTTTTCATTTCTGCAGGTGGAGACATGCTTTGGAGACCACGGGAACATCAATGCACGTCCTGACAAAGTACAGAGAAATGATTGACATGCAAGCACCCAATGAAGTAAGAGATATACATAATTACTTCTCCACGTAGTGCTTATGTCGACATCTTGGAAAACGCGTATTTTATTCATTTCAAGTTGTTTTTATTGACTACAGGTAATATGGGAACCGTATCCTGAGATAGTGATAATGGACCTACCTGCGTACTGTAGCAGTGGTCGTGCTATTTGGCGAACGAGGGCACCTTTGATTTTCTTCTGTGTTGTCGAAATGTATAATCCCGATAGAGTCATGCGACAATTCGATTTCGGAAAAATGATACCACCTTTACAGAGCACAAGCATGCAGCTACATAAGATTGACTTGAGAGGGAAGACGGATAAGGATCGGAGCGCAGAACATAGTGCTTATGTCTGCATGTGGAACGAACGTGCCTCCAATATTGCAACTGATGAAATCTTAAAGGAGCCAATGGACTTTTACAACCCGTATATGCTATAGTATCGTCGCATTACACGATGATTCATGTCTCCCCGTGGAGCTATTGCTGAGGCCTTGGTAAGTACAATTTCATTTTTTTCAGTCGTGAAGCCTTGCCAAATAGTTGTTTTAGAGATGTAGGCACATGGATTTACTTCAATTCATCAGTTGACACTGGGTGATGATGTATCTATTGCACGTATTAGAGATGTAGCCGCATCGACTTTGACTGCAGTACACGCAGATTATCGGATGCATAATATGCCCGGTTCATTTCAAGCTTCTCATCATTCTTCCCATGCTGATACACCTTCGAGGCATGACACTCCATTGTATACTCCATCAGTGCCTCTTAACAAGTTTGGGACTCCACATACTCTTTCAATTCCTCCCAACATGACATTCGAAGCTATGGAAGCCTTTCCATTTGACAGGGCACCTACATCTTCGCGCCATTTTCATGCAAGTCCAATAATGATGAATTTATATGGGAATACAAGTAATCATGATGGAGGAATGCGTGACAACGATGATATTCAAAGAGAAGATGCTCAAAATACGGCTGATGTGGGTCATTCGGGTATTCCACTAGCTTTAAACCGTAATGTTCGAGTCGTCAAGAGAACACGGTGTGGGACTGGAAGTCATTATTTGGGGTCAGACTATGACTTTTTCTAAACTGTTATAAGACATTTTCTCCTTATTCATTTTTTCTTTATAGTTGATCACCTACCAATTTCATCATTTATATCAATTCAACTTTCAAGTTCTTTATTTTTTATGGGTTTTAACTTATTTTTTCTTGATGAACCTCTTGTATTGAAACTTTGCGTTTGCTATTATTGGAAACAACAGCTCCATTTAACCTTGCACTCCCATATTTACAATTTGTCGATGTTCTCTACCTTCAAATCATTTGAAAGCTTCATTGTTGAGATGGAGGAGAATTTAGTTACCATAGCCTACATAATATATTTATATAGATCAGAGTAGGATGCATCAAATCGTACAACCGATGTAGTTGTGAAATTTGATGTCGACATAAGCACTACGTGGAGAAGATATTGTTTGATTTGGGGTTTAGGGGGGTATGGTATTAATCAAGCAAAAAATCCCATATTGAGATATATATATCTCAATATGGATACATTAATTAGTGTGGATATATGTCTCAGGATACGTGGAGAAAAAGATGTCATATTACCTGTAGTCAATAAAAACATCGTCGCATTATATGTAGTACAATAAAAACATCGCCGCATTATATAGTACAATATTGGAAATCAAATATGTCATTGACCCATACGTGGAGAAGAAGTTGTTTTCATCTCAAGTTGTTTTTAATTGTTTTTTCATTACATGGAAATACAAAAGCAGTGCTCAGGTGTGAAATTTGATTTCCAAACTTCAGTTACTATCAAATAAAATAAACAAGGAGATATTGAACATCGCCGCAAATTGGCAATATCAAAAGTTAACTCTTTTTCAACTAAAACTTTTCATCCATAGTCGATGTAAACAAATAAGGCCAAAATCAACAACAATGTGACAAAGAAGGCCAACCTT
Organism: Stephania yunnanensis; assembly: GCA_039657365.1. NCBI lineage: Eukaryota > Viridiplantae > Streptophyta > Magnoliopsida > Ranunculales > Menispermaceae > Stephania > Stephania yunnanensis. The sequence continues at coordinate 49,717,631 of CM077583.1, read as the reverse complement.
TGAAGCTCCATAAGAAAAGGCACATCAATAATGTTTGGATGCCATTTAAGTTATACATAAATATATTAAACTAGTATATTTCAAAAAATATCTTAGTCTAGTGATTCAAGTGATCTTGTTTAGAGAGGTAATTATGTACTATCGAGAGATTAGTTGAGCATCAATCTATTCGCTGCCAATATTAAAAAAAAAAAATTCGGAAGGAAGTCGTGACTTGCAGTCACGACTTCCATCCGCTAGAAAATTTGACTTCGAGTCACGTTTTCCAGTGACCACACCAAACCTTTGAGGTGGCGCGTGATGTGGCGGTGACGTGGCCAAAAGTGTGTTAGTTTTGAAAATAGTTTAGTGGGTGTGTTGGGTTGATAATTTTTACCCCTAAATGTACTAATCAAGTAAAAAGGCCGCCTAAATGTCTAAAATGGACACCAGGGACTTAGGAGTCGGGTGTCGGGTGCGCGAATCGAGATACGAGCGACGTTTTGCGTTCGCATTTCTCGAGGTAAGTAAACCAGTTAGGGATTTATACAGTATTTCATTTCTCTCCATTGACTATTGTTGTTTACTGTTATGATATAGCTTTATTGTTGTTCACTGCTTTGTGATGATAGCTATCTCTGGACTTGTTATTGATTAAGTGGGTCCATTGGCAAGCGAGTCGTGGTTACTATTTATCTGCGATATGAGCTCTTATCCGTATGCCGTCGATATCTCCCAATTGAGAGTTCGTTGGGGGCTCTTATTCGGGACGTAGATATCTCATGGTCGCAAGGGTTAGGGCTGGGAAGCATGGGGCTCGTCCTAAACCCGAGTCTGCTGGGATTTTTCCGCGACTCAACGACTTTTTGGTCTGGACTCCTTGTTATTTGGCACCGCTCATCAATGGATTGTTTACAGTCTGTTATATTCATGAGTTATTTATTCCTTTCGTCCTATTTGCATGAGTTCGATTGCTTTGGATATCGTGAACTGTTGTCTTGGATATCGTGAAATGTTGTATTTATGTCCTACTGGATTTATTTACCTGGGCTCGTCATTCTTATGTTTGACTGAGTGCAGAGCCGCGAACGAGTAGCAGAGGGAAAGCTTCATAGCTAGGTGAATTTTTGTATATTTTGTATTTACTCTCCTCTGATGATATTTACCGAGTTCCACAATTAGGTTGCCTAACTCCGTGATCTTTTTGTAGAGTGATTCGATGTATTAGTTGCTTCCGCTAAATTTTTAAATCTTGACATAACATTAATAACTCAACAGTAAAATTTTAAATTTACTGATAAATGATGGATTGGAAGGTTGACTAGGCTCTCGTTGACCTTGCGAGATTGGCTCGGAGGTCCACGTGGGCTTAGGCCGGGCGGGGCCCAATTTGTGAAAAATTGGGGTCGTCGCAGTTGGTATCAGAGCCGACGTTTTAAAGAACTCGACTCTTGAAATTAAGACACAAAAAAACCAAAAAGTTAGGAACCTTGAAGTTAGAGTGGAACTCTGTGATCCCGACTTAAGTCTTCGTTGGGAAGAGAGGAGAGTTGAGGATATATGAACTATTTGATGTGTTGTATTATACAACTATCGATATATCTATATGATATTCACTCTTGTGTATCGCGTAAGACACGATGAGTAACTTAATTTATGTGGATAGAAACTAAATGGAATCGGTTAGTGATTGATGTTTCATTAGCCTACTTGATTTCATGTTTGGTCAATCAACAACATTTTCCAGTTGTTTGGAACATTTTTGGAAAAAGTGGAAAATGGTAGAATGATAACATGTTTCACTTAAACGAGGTTGCGATGATGATCTTGTCTTTGCTTGATAATCCTTTACTAGGCCTTTGAGATGATGCAGACAACAAAGAAGGAAAAGGTTTAGGAGTTATATTTCCATTTGATATTAGATCGTATTGGATTGCCTTCATGCACGGATTGAATGTGTCAATGCTAGTGATTGTGGCGTATTTGGGAATAGTGGAGCTGCTTCGATAAGTACTCGTGCCTTGGAAATGTGGGAGTTGTTTAACTTCAATTCAGCCTCGCGAATAGTGGCTTAAGAAACTAGTTAGTTCAATTGATAAATTGAGATAAATGGCATAGTGGTTTGGTGAAGCCAATTGTAGGACTCAAACAAATTAATTTCAAGTTGTTCAGTTAGTACTGAAATTGAGGATGTCCTATAAGAATGGAACAATTAATGTGAGGAACATTCGAGAAAGTAAAGTAAAAAAAAAAAGAAACAAACAGCAGACTCTAAGGGAGCGGAGTGTTGAGATGACTTGAGAGCCAACGATTACATCATGTACGGACTCCTTAGCTTTGACGAAAGCCTTGGAATAGTAGTGTTGGATCAGAAGCCCAAGTAACTCCACTTTAGTGACACTAAGCATTTATAGTCTCAGGGTTGGTGAAGTCGACCACCACCTTTAGGGACTTGTAAATGAGTTACGTGTCGAAGTAAAGTCTGCGACTCATTCTAAAAGTTAGATGCCATTTAAGTATTGTATATCTCAAGAATCCTCACATGCAAAAATTTGTTCATATGCGTTAGTAAGCGTATTTAAGGGAATTCTCGTGCGAGTAGTGCATGTTGAAAAGAACGAGCACCTTTGAATAGAGTGAAAAAGTAATGAGACTTTGTAAAGTTGCTAAGACTAGCAATTCACCAATTAAAAAAAGGTGCGTTTAAAGTTGCTAAGAAAATAGTAGCACTTGATTCTATATGGTATATTTGTGGTGTGGTAATATACTATATACAATAGCGGTAAATATACGCCGATTCGAGGAATCGTAGGTATAGAAAATGCGATGACGTTTCAATTGGTTCTATGAATGATCGTGAGGCTGTAGGTTCACGGTTTGCGAGGGCTGATGATCGCACGACCTCGAGATGCGCAATTTTGCGATATTCGAGACATGCAGGCCTCTAGATTTGTGTCGCACAAATCTTGAGGACACATTTACTTTGAAAGTAAAATGGTGAACGTGTTCGAGCGAATGAGTCGAACTCGTAATTACATGAGGAGATGCTGAGCGCGCCAATCGATACGGGAATTAGCGTGACGACTCAGGCGAGACAGTCTCACGAGTTTTAGCGGCATCACCCAAAAAATTTTCACGGTGGTATGAATCTCGGAGCAGCAAAGATTCATGACGTTTTGGCCACACCAGATCATATGAGGTCGAGCATCGTATCAGTTTCGTTTTTCGACGAGGCCGATGTCTAGTCGTGCACTACGGTGGCATCGATGTGGACGCTCTGGGGTGCAGACGATGTTATGGTGAATGAGAGCGTGGGAGTACACGCATCGGAGTACCAGTCGCATTCTAGGCATCGTCATAGTCAGTGCGAGGGTCTGGAGATGATGGACATGTTCCAGTTGGAACGAGATTTCAATATACCTGCATGGGCGTGTGGACAGCCATAAACAAATTCATGCTACTGCCACGTCAGGTCCGACTACTATCCATCGAAACCTGATAGAGGGTACGAGTTGTGTTTAAATTCACTCGAGGAGTGAGACTGAGTTACATTTATCGCGGGCATACAGCAGATATACGTATGTTGGTGACGGTGGATCTCGAAAGTAAAATGTTCATTTGTATTAAATTGTATTCCAATATATGTTGCGAGGATGTTGCCCTGACATATATTGATGGGAGGAGACAGATGGTGTGTTCTTTGCTTGGAGGTCTCGGAGGAGCCCAGCTCGTCGCGGAGGAGCCCAGCCCTACAGAGTAAGATGGGGTTATGGCCTTGGGCGAGTATGGCCTTGGGCGGGTATGGCCTAGAGTCTTTATTCATAAAACACCATTGTCCTGTGCGATTTGTTTCAATTTCGAGGACGAAATTCTAATTCGTTGGGAAGACTGTAACGACCCGAAAATTTGACAATTGTCCACGTGTCAAGTCAAGGTCGTATGTGGGACTCACTCGTCGAAATACGTATATTCGAATCCAATTTGGGAGGATAATGCTAATTATGCGAGGAATTCGGGGAGCCGAAACACGAACGGGGGCGCACCTCGAGTCGCGTGTCGACGAGGGATACGCATCGTGACGCGTGTAGTACGAGTATCGAGAGTTTGAAAACGAGGCGGGTTGGTGCCTCGAGATGCGAGCTGCTAGATTGTTGAGTTTGCCTCGAGATTCGTGTTGCACGAATGTCGAGGACAATTTTGATGAGAAATCAAAAGGATAAAAAGAAAATGTATATATATAATATATATAGAAAATATTATATATATATATATATAAAGAAAAAAAAAAGATAAGATCAAAGGGAGAAAAGAAAAGTCGAGAGAGAGAGAGATCGGGAGGTGAGGAGAGAAGCAAGGAGAGAGACGGACCGGAGAAGCCGGTCGCGCGAGAGCGAGACAGCGGCGGCGATCGCGCAGGGTCGCGGTGGTGGTGGTCGACGGGCGCGGAGCAGCAGCAGCAGCAGGTCACGCACGGCGCGAGAACGCGCAAACACCGCTTCGGACGGCGGACGTGGTCAGCGGTGCGAGCGAGCAGTGCGCGGGTTCGAATATGGCGCCGGCCAGCAATGCAATGCGAGCGAGCAAACGCAACGACGCGGCCGGTGAAGCATGCGGACAGACGAGCGACGCAAGCGACGTTCGACAATGGCTGAACGACCAGCGACTCGTGAATGGCTCCGGCGGCGACGCGACGCGATTCCGGCGAGGACGGTGATCCGATGAAGAGCGCGCGGCGCGACGGCTGCGCGACAACGACGAGCGACGGCGCGATGGCGCGATGTCGACCGGTCGGATGCGCGGTTTCGACGAAATCGCGACGGCGCGATGGCGCGATGTCGACCGGTCGGATGCGCGGTTTCGACGAAATCGCGACGACGCGATGGAGGTGATGTTTATTTCACCAAACCGAGTCGTGATTTGGATGATTTGACGTACAATAAGCCTAAAATGTCTAAAATGGACACCAGGGACTTATGAGTGGGGTATCGGGTGCGCAAATCGACATGCGAGCGACGTTTTAAGATTCGCGTTTCTCGAAGTAAGTAAACCAGTTAGGGATTTATACAATAGTTTCATTTCTCTCCATTGACTGTTGTTGTTTACTGTTATGAGATAGCTTTATTGTTGTTTACTACTTTGTGATGATAGCTATCTGTGGACTTGTTATTGATTGAGTGGGTCCATTGGCAAGCGAGTCGTGGTTACTGTTTATCTGCGATATGAGCTCTTATCCGTACGCCGTCGATATCTCCCAATTGAGTGTACGTTGGGGGCTCTTATCCGAGACGTAGATATCTCATAGTCGCAAGGGTTAGGGCTGGGAGGCATGGGGCTCGTCCTAAACCCGAGTCTGCTGGGATTTTTTCGCGACTCAACTACTTTTTGGTCGGGACTCCTTGTTATTTGGCACCACTCATCGATGGATTGTTTACAGTCTGTTATATTCATGCGTTCTTTATTCCTTTCGTTCTATTTGCATGAATTCGACTGCTTTGGATATCGTGAGCTGTTGTCTTGGATATTGTGAAATGTTGTGTTTATGTCCTACTGGATTTATTTACCTGGGCTCGTCATTCTTATGTTTGACTGAACGCAGAGCCGCGGACGAGTAGCAAAGGGAAAGCTTCATAGCTAGGTGAATTTTTGTATATTTTGTATTTTCTCTCATCTAATGATATTTACTTGGTTCCACAATTAGGTTGCCTAACTCCGTGATCTTTTTGTTGAGTGATTTAATGTATTAGTTGCTTCCGCTAAATTTTTAAATCTTAACATAACATTAATAACTCAACAGTAAAATTTTAAATTTACTGATAAATGATGGATTGGAAGGTTGACTAGGCTCTCGTTGACCTTGCGAGATTGGCTCGGAGGTCCACGTGGGCTTAGGCCGGGCGGGGCCCAATTTGTGAAAAATTGTGGTCGTCACAGTAGGTAACTCCAAATAATGGACATATGGGGGCAGAGGTTGGATTGAATCCAACTCGAAAACAACATCTTCGACATCAGTATCGAAGGTCAGATCACTCTCGTGGATTTGAGTAGTGTCGAGATGATGCTCTAACACTACTTTAACTTCATCATCGCCACTCGCGAGCAAGGTTTACTCAACGAGTGGATCCACACAGTCCATGGTACACACCACAGAAGACACATCGCTGGGGTATCGCATCGCATCGTCGATGTTAAACTTGATGACTTCACCATCGAACTTCATGGTAAGAGATCCATCATCAACATCTATCTTCGTCTTCGCCGTTTCCAGAAACGGACATCCGAGGAGTACTGATGAAGCATTGGGGAATGGCTCATCTTTCGTATCGACCACAAAGAAGTCAACAGGAAACACAAACTCGTTCACTCGAACTAGAACGTCCTTGAGAACACCGACAGGTCTGACAACGGAACGGTCTGCTAACTGAATGACAATACCAGTCCCCTCCAATGGGCATGCATGCAAGGTCTCATAAATAGATAATGGTATAACATTAATGGAAGCTCCAAGGTCGCACATAGCTCTCTGAATGCATATCACCTATAACACAAGGTATTGAGAACATCCCAGGATCCTTGCATTTAGGAGGCAACTTCTTTTGTAGGATAGTCGTGACGGTTTCTCCCATTTGGACTTTTTCGTTGCCTTTCAGTTTCCCTTTGTTAGTGTATAGTTCCTTAAGAAACTTTGCGTACCTAGGGACTTGCTTCAGAGCGTCGAGGAGTGGAATATTAATTTCCACTCGCCGAAAGGTCTCAAGAATTTCTTTCTATTCCTCCTTTTTCTTATCTAGGATGAGTCGTTGTTGAAAAGGAGGTTTGACCTTAAATGTGGGTGGTGTTTCCTTTTGAGTAGTTACCATTTGTTTAGGGGCAGACGGAGTCACTACTACCTCGTGTTCTTCCTCATTTGTCTGGTCTTGGGCATTAGATGACCTATTGTCCCGTTTGGGTCCCTCCGGCTCTGTACCACTACGGAGTGTAACTGCGTTAGTACTCGCGTTAGGATTCAGGTACGGTTGCGAATGCAACTTTCCCTTATCCTCGAGACGTCCAACTTGCTGTGCATGTTTGTCCACTTGAACTTGAATAGTTCGGACCGTCGATTTGAGTTCGATGAAGGATTTCTCGGTGTTAGCCCTGAATTGGTTCAGGTCGTTCATAATTTGGCTTTGTTGGCTCATAAGGGCTTTAATCATATCCTCAATTGAAAAGGAATTATTGGAGGGTGCAGGCAATGGTTGACCTCCGGGGATGAAGGTCTGATAATTCTGATTCTGAGGCCCGTAACTGAAGTTTGGGTTGTTCCTGGCCGTGGCATGATTATAGGTATTCCCGAATGGGACTCGAGATGGCCCTTGGAACTGATTACCCATGACATTGGCCTGTTGATCATCATCAAAGAGTGTAGGACATTCATTAGTTGCATGATTTGTGGCAGCACAAAAGCCACAAGCTTTGGCCTCCACTTTACCGGATGAGAGGAGACGTTCCATCATAGAGGCTAGTTGGTCAATTTTCTGGTCAGTGGAACTCGAGATGTTGCCCGTAGTCAGACTTCGGTAAGCAGTAACATTGAGATCACCATAAAGGCGTGACTACTGTGCGATGTCCTCATACAGGTGTTTCATTTGGCTGGAGTTTTGTCTCGAATGCGACCCCCACACGCATTATCGATCATGCTTCGTTCCATGGGCGACATGCAACATAGAAGAATCTATGGCCTTCTCAGATTGGTCATGTTGCGGGCAACTAGCAATCAATCGCTTATAGCGATCCCAATATGCGCCAAATGACTCGCCCGACTTCATTTTGATGTTGCAAATTTCCTTGATGAGCTAAGCAACTCTATCCTCGGGGAAATATTCATTCAAAAACGCGGTTGCCATATCATTTCAGGGATTAATGCAGCCATGCGGAAGTAGAAAAGCCATTCTTTTGCTTTATCTTTAAGGCAGAATGGAAAAGATCTGAGCTTAACCGTTTCCTCGTCCGCATTGGAGGGTTTCATTGACTTGCAGATAGTATGAAACTCCTTCAGGAAAGTGATAGGGTTTTCATTCTCGCCACCATGGAAGGATGGTAGAGATGAATGAACCCAGACCTCAACTCAAAGTCTCCAGCATTAACCGGATAGTTGATGCATAGGGGTTGTTGCGCCGAAAGAGCTTGAAGCTCATAATTGGCGTGACCCATGGTGATTTGGTGATTTGCAGCCATGTCCAAAGAATTTTGGCCTTCCTGTTGCCTAAGTAAGGTCTCTCTAATCCACCTATGAAAAGTTCTCTCTGGTTCAGGGTCGAAAGGTAATAATGAACCGAACGATTTTTACCGAGTGAGGTGTAGTAGCATAAAACCAAAATAAATAAATAAATAAATAAATAATAAGAAAAGAAAAAAAGAAAAGAAAAAACTCAAAGTAAATAAAAATAAATTAACTAAACTAAACTAATAAATAAAAAAAACAATTAATTACTAATATAACTAACAAAATAAATAAATTAACTAAACTAATGTTAAAAATAATTAATATAACTAACTAACGCCTAAACTCAGAGTAAAGACTAAGTCCCCGGCAACGGCGCCAAAATTTGATCACGTGTCGTGCGCGCCAAATATAACCCGTAATCGAGTTACCAACCATAAGGTTGTAGTATTGGTAAATACAGGGTCGAATCCATAGGATTTGAGTTTACTCCAAGTTAACTATTTCAGAAAATTCAATAAAATAATTAATTAAACTAACAAAAAAAAAATTCTCAAAAACTAATATCAATAATGAAAAATCACCTAAATCTCCGGTTCCATAAATCAGAATCAAGATTCAATAGCATTCAATGGTTCTCGATCTTTCCCAAATAAATTATTAATTTAATTCTCCTAGATTAGCCATGAAAATCAACATCCGCCAGAAATTCATAATTCCCCTAATTTTGATAGTCAGGACATCTGCCACTAACTATTTCCTTAATTAATGTATAACCCTAGACGACCGCCAATCATGTTTAACACACTAACCGCAGTAATATAGATCTATAGGAAAACTAATCCTAGATAATCGGATCACATCCGCTACCGATTTAACCTAGATTCAATTGTTGTACATTCAAACACATCCGCTACCGATTTAACCTAGATTCAATTGTTGTACATTCAAACACTGAAAGGGTTTCACGACAAATGGGTGAATGTTTGTTACTTTATTGGTCTAAAAGCACAATTACACGGATACTAATATTCCAAATAGCAATAGATTGTCAACTTAAAAGCACGCACTGGCCACATACATACCATAGATCTAAATCATAATTATTAAATCAACAACAATGAAATATGAAAAATTAAATTAATTAAATAATAAAATAAAAAGATCTCACATAATATGCTTTGAATCCATGATCCCGACTTGCTTCCCCTTCGATTCAAGCAAGAAATTGATTAGCCGGATATCATATTCAAAAATCACTACTAAAAACTAATAATTGATCTAAAAAATACTAATTAATTTTTTTCTAATAATAACTAGGTTCCTAATATATAAAAATACTCCAAATTGTACTCGGATACCAATTTTATGGGTTATGTACGTGACTCGTACGTCGAGGAGCATCGTATGGGTGTTTTTAGATCAAAAATCCGAGTCTGCTATGTGTCAAAAGCTATTCGCTGATTTTTCACTACCGCTCCACTTGTCCGCTTCTAATTGGATCGCCTCTATCATCGCGCTGAGATGTCGCCGCGCAATTCACCGAATATCCGCGCTTTCGGTTGTGTGTGGCTGAGTCAGTGCCACATGGCATCGTATGATTGGCAAAACCGCTTCAATGTGACGTGTCAGGCCAATGGGAGCTCGCCACGCGGATGCACTGGAACGAAGAAAATCGCGCGATTATCGCCGAAATTTTGGGAGTTTATGCGGGCACGCATCGCGATGCAGATCGACGAAGGCCAAACGTGATGAAATGTCTTGCGGGTGATGTGGCTACGCTAGGTGACATGGCGACGCGTGGCGGACCGTGATTGGTTCCTGGAACTGGAGTCTGCTGACATGTTGACACGTGTCAACACCCGATTGGTCCAGAGTGGCTTTTCACGCTAACGTGGCATGATTTATTTCAAACGCTGACGTGGCATGCTTTGATTGGCTATAACACCATGTTCGTTATTCGACCCATCGCGCAACGCGTATTTGGAGGCAAATCGTCCGACATCCGATCACTGCAAATAAGTACTCCATTTTGAGTATTTTTCCGTCACGAATTCAACCGCGCACTCCGTTTCACCTAAAAATGACCAAAAAATATAATTAAATATATATTTTAAATGCTTTAAATAATTAAATATATTAAAATAGACTATTAAATACCTATAAATATCGACTTATCATAGCCTAAGATTCAGCCAATCGTTTGAGTTTTTGGAAATATCACCGTCTTTTAGTGATCATATCGCTCTTTCAAGCTTAACCACAAGGTGAGATGATCTTTTATAGTGAGATATTCATTTTTCAGGCCTTCATGGAGATGATGGTGAAGGAATATTAGTGCTTTCGCACGGTCTTGCATTGATGTTTCATTTTCTTCTATAATAGTTTCTCCTAAGTCTTTAGCTTGGAGATGTATCTCGGCATCCAGTTGTCATAACAAATAATTATTTCCAGTGATATCAAGAGCAACAAATTCAAGTTTTTAAAGGTTTGCCTTAGTCTGAAAATACGTCGAGAAATTGAGTAAATAATTTTTCTCTTTTATATAAAATAAATAATATACGATTAAATATATGTTCACAACTTGATTATTAATATGCAAAATGTACTACTTGTATGAGTTGATAGGACAACCTCCAGGTCGGGTGGCGAGATGAAGTCTACTTAAAATCATGCATCCTCAAATGGGATAACCCATCTCCCTTTTAATATTTAGCTTTACCGGGGACAAAGCTTAACCACTATCAACCCAAACTCATAACACTATTTGCAATATAAAAAATCAAGAATAGTGCATAAATAATCGTTTGTAGTATAGCGAGAAAACTAGTCATGTCACATATTGATTTTTGATTTTTGATGTAGAAGATTGTACAAGACGCAACTACAGAGCATACTTTCGCAATCAGTGACGTTATAATGCATAGTATATGAATAAAATATGCATATAGAAGTGATGCATGTAATAAAAGGAAGCAACCATGATAATATAGAAATAAATTGAACTTATTTAAATAACAAAAGTTATACCTTCCTAGCATTGTCTCCTTAACAAGCCTTCTTGAACTTCAAGATCTCCTTAATGTTAGAGCAAACTCGTGCTGATAACGTATTGTGAATTGAGTTGAAACTTGCTAAGAACTAGAGAAGGAAAATAGAAGACTAAGAACTTCTACTACTACAAACTACTACTACAAAGAGAAGATAAGAAATGAGATAGTTGGAATGAGAAATTTTCATTCAACTTGGTGTGTTTTTACAATGAGGTTGACACCCTTTATATAGGCCATTCGGTGATGATGATAAATGTACTTTATACAATGTATACAAGTAACACATACACCACATGTCATACAACACATTACAAGTAATTTAACAATACATGAAAGAGTTGGTGTACATTGGAAATGGTTACAAGTAACATGACAATACATAGACAAGTGAAGGTACTATTAAGCGAGAAATATAAGTTACATGACTACACAATATGTTGGTGTACATGCATGGTCATCTATATTCCACAACATATATATAACCGTATAGCAGTTATCTTTTTTTTATATAAATAGTTATGTCAATTGAATCTTTTGGTTTGATTAGTCAAGTTGCTATAAACATTAATGTGGGTAGCACATGCCCTCCCACTAGTATATATTAATAGTCAAATAATAGTTACAATTAATAATTGATTAAGAATAATTATAGTGATGAATTAATATTTTGTACCAAAAACTTTTTAACAAAATTTAATTTGCTTATTTATGATAATTTGAGTTTCCAATGTGAAATGAATTAAACATGCATTTAATTCTCTTTATGATAATTTGAGTTACCTACTATAATAGTTTGTAATAGATATCTCCCTCAATCACCATAGTAGAACTCCATTATATATATATATATTGTTAACTTAGTTGTAAGTCAACTAGAACTTAAGTTGGACTTGCTAGAGACTTAAGCATAGAAGACATAAACTAAGAACTACTATAACAAGTAGAGAAGATGAGGCAAGAGAGAAGAAAACTAGAGATGAGAATGTAGAGATTTTATTACAACATTGGTGTGTATTGGAGAGGATTACAAGTTACATGACAATATATGGATAAGTGATTATACATTGGAGTTGAATACAAGTTATGTAGAGTGTACAAGTTACATTCAATGTAGAATTCATGCTTGACGTTACAATTCAATGTGAGAGTTATGCTTGACAATGTGATCATTCATAAGCTTGGTTAAAGGGTCATCCAATTTACAACACTCCTCTTTGGATAACACTTGCTGAGAGAATATTCATCGTTAAAACCTGTACTAGAAAAACCCTGTGGGAAAAAGTCTAGTATAGGAAAAATAGTACAATGTTCTCGTCAATCTTGATTTGTAGTATAATATTATTAACTGCCTCATTAAAAACCTTACTAGAAAAATTCAAGTGGGATAAAACCAAAGCCAAGGAAAAGAGTGCAACACATTGATACACTTTGAGAGAATATATAAGCCTCATTAAAACCTTTACTAGAAAAACCATGTAGGAAAAAAATCTAATATAGGAAAAAGGGTACATTGCTCTCATAAATTTTTTATACGGAGTATAATAATGTTAGAATTGCCTCTTAAAAAACCTTGCTAGGCAAATCCAGTGGGATCAAACCAATAGTGAAAAGAAAAGAGTGCAATACACTAATCAACCTTGATAAAGAGTTTTAATATTGTTAGAATTGCCTCATTAAAAACCTTGCAAATAAAACCCGGTGGGATAAAACCATAGCAAAGGGAAAAAGAGTGCAATACATTAACCAATAACTCATTTTGATTCTCCCCTTCATGTTTACATGGGTGAGATGACATCGTTTTCTATATGAACCATTTAATGCTGAAGCATATGATTGTCACTCTTTTGTATATAGTACTTGCATCAAGTAATTGATTCATAACTTGTTGCTACTGAATGATCCTTTGAACTTCGAGTTCATATTAATTTGTACATGGATCATAATACAACAAATTTAATGCAATTTGATGTGTTTCAAGCAATTTCACGTCATTCCTTTTGAATTGACTTTTATCTCCCATAATGGTGGAAAAATTGCTTCATCAAAGTGACAATTAGCAAAACTTGCTATAAATAAATTCCCTATTAGGGATCCAAGACATCTTATAATATGAATAATGGAGAGTTAAATCAATATAAGTCTCCTATTGATTTGTCTTGAGATAATCTCCAGCTGATAAAAAATACAGTTCGATAAAGGATGTCCATGCGAATTTACGAAAATTTCGCATTATTGATGATTATGGATAATCAAATAGATCTTTCAACATTATGAATGTCATTTGATTTATGACGACATTCGTTTTAATGTGCCTTATATATTCCGGAAGTTAAAGCCGAGAATATTATACTCAGATTAAATCATATTCATATAGATAAATTTTTTGTTATTCTGAGTAGACTTCGTTTGAACAAGACATTAACAATAAAATTGTTGTATCAGATATTGCCTGAACATTAGCCTCCGCTAAGTTCGAATTCGAGAAATATTCATTTTTATATTATAATGTACATGCATGTAGCATGATACACAAGACATAAAATCATCGCTCATATTTAGGTCACGATTTAAATACATCTCGATGTGCCTATTTTATCGATCCATTTTCAATGATAAAATTCATAATATTTTGCCTTTGATTTTAAAGGCATGGTAAAGGTCACAAAAATATTCGGGTATATATATGACAATATTTAGGCAAAATAGCCTTTCATATATGACTAAAAAATGTCACGATTATGAGCGCTCATTGTCAATAATTATTTGCCCCTTGTAGTGGTGCACCACTTTTGTTCCAATTTTTTGTGAAATTGTCAATACGACATTTACCTGATATTTTCACTTTTTCCACGTCCATGAATTTATTATTGCGATCATGATCATTATATGGAACATATGCTTCTTAATTTGAAGCTGAACTAATTGGACGTAAGCGATATTATAATTATAATATCTCATTATTTTACTTAGCTACCATGAGATAAGAAATCAATCCTTAATATTTATTGGATTGACGTGCGCACTCAATATTTGTTGCAGCAATAAATCGAGGCGGGCCACTGACCTTATTTTTATTGTCTCATCAGTCATATTTTTACGTAGCCTCAACATATAGGTAATTAAAATTGCAGAATTATAATTAATATTTGACTGATTAAAATTTGTAGCTTGAGACTCAACCGCTCACTTTGAGCTTTTAGAGCATTACCTTTTTTGGTATTTATATATTTATAACTCCATAAGGCGAAAAGATATATAAAGTGAAATATTCACTTTTCAAATCTCCAAATAGATATTGGCAAATGATTTAAATTTTGTATAACATAACATAGTCTTGCATAGATGTTTTATTAACAAATTATAGTATCTAATTGTCATGACAAGTAATTATTGTCAGTAATATAATATGGCAACAAGTTCAACTATGGTTGAATAATACTTTGAAAATAAATTTAATATAAAATAGTTTTCCCATTTTTATGTAAAAACATAACATATAATTAAACATATGTTCGCAACTTGATTCATTAACAAACAAAATGTACTATTCATATGAGTTAGTGGGACAACCTCTAGGTTGGGTGGCGAGACATAATCAACTTAATACCATGCCTCCTTGAACGGGATAACCCATTTCCTTTCAATGTTTAGCTTTACCGGGGACAAGACTTACCCACTATCAACTCAAACTTATAACATTATTTGTATTATAAAATCAAGAATAGAATAATAACTAATCGTTTGTAGTTTTAAGAGAAAAACTATATGTCACACATTGACTTTTGATTTTTGATGTGGAAGATCGTACAAGACGCAACTACAGAGCATACTTTCGTAGTCGGTGACGTTACAATGCATAATGTATGAATAAAATACATTTACATAATTAAATATGCATGTTACAAAAAAGAAATTAACCATGACCACATGAAAATAAATTAAACTTATTTAAATTAATAAAAATTATACCTTCTTAGCTTTATATATTTGAAAAGCTTCTTGCATGATCTTCGAGACCTCCTCTTTTAGAGCAATTTAGTGCTGATAACGTGTTGTAAACTTAGTTGTAAGCCAACTAGAACTTAAGTTGGACTTGCTAGAGAGTTAAGCATAGAAGACATAAACTAATAACTACTAAAACAAGAAGAGAAGAGGAGACAAGAGAGAAGAAAGCTAAATATGAGAATGTAGAGATTTCATTTCAACATTGGTGTGTATTGGAGAGGATTACAAGTTACATGACAATACATGGATAAGTGATTATACATTGGAGTTGAATACAAGTTATGTAGAGTGTACAAGTTACATTCAATGTAGAAGTCGTGCTTGATGTTACAATTCAATGTGAGAGTCATGCTTGACAATGCGATTATTCAAAAGCTTGGTTAAAGGGTCATCCAATTTACAACAATATATATATATATATATATTTATTTTTATTTTTCGAAAGGGTTGCTCTAAACACGAAAACAATTTCGGTATTTAATAGAGGTTTTTAAACTCATATTAAAGGGAGTGTTATTAAATAACACCTAATTGATAGAAGTTTTAAAAACCTCTATGTAATATATGTATTAAAAATTAAAACATAACACATTTTCACATGACATTTAATAACACTCTATTTAATATAGATTTTAAAACATCTATTAAAAGCAAAAATGATCTAGTGAAAGTGAGTTGGCTTTCCACCTCCTGTAAAGATGAGAACTTGTAGCTAACTTTTAAGGTGAGTTCCAAGCTAACATGTTTACTACAAAGTTGGGATTAGGTGAGGTGCTGCCAAAGCTTCCACAGTTGGCGATGGAACCAAGTTCCAAAAGCTTCAATAATTTAAGAATCTATAATGAACCTTGACAAAAAAAATAATGAATTTATCTTTTTATTTTTATATACCAAGAACAATAAATCTAACATCCAATTCTTACTACTTCAAAAAATGAAAAAATAAAAAAAAACAGTTCTTGTCGTGAATTTTTAAAAATAAAAGTCTTACACGGACATTGTCAATAGCACGTCAACCTCATGCAGGGGCAGAACCACCCTAGCCTACTTTATCCCCCTCACCTTACCCCCTCCTTGCCCCACCCCGCCTTGCGCCTCACTTCATATTCTCTCTCGCCACCTCCACTCACTCATCTCGTTAGGTTCAAATGAAGAAAATATTTACTAATTCTTCTTATAACATCAATAATAATAATATTTTTAATTTTAGAATAAATAAAAATTATGCATGTATGGTTTTTTTTTTTTTAAGTGTGGCTTGTAGGGGAGTCGCCCTACTCGCTCTCCTTAAAGGTCGGCCCTGCTGTTCCGCCACTAACCTCACGAGTTGTTTATACGCGTCAAAATGTGATTCGTGAAATACGTATCACGAGGAGCACACATTCGGCTCGTGAGGTCTATGTGCATGCATTGGGATGTGCATTCAAAATCTAACCCCCGTTGCCGACTGTCCATTTTGAGGCCCGCACGTGCTCCTCACACGCGATAATCTCGGCTTCTTATCTTAAAAGTCACTGTTGATTCCCCACTCAAGCCAAGCTCAAGCTCAACCATGGCGTCCTCACAAATCTCAGATCTCCATCAACAAAACCATCATGAAGCCTTGGACGAAGAAGAAGACGACGAATCGTCTCCATCGTCTCGTCGATTCCCCGAAATTCGACCCACAACAGTCCCAGATCCACCGACTAGCTCATCAGCTCGACCGATCCACTCCAGATCTTCGTCTGAGATGAAGCGGAGTAAGAAGGGTTGGAGGGCGTGGCGGATGAAGCGGATCAGAAGGCTTTTCGTCCTCATATCGTTGCTTGCCTTGTTCTTCCTCATGAATTGGTGGATGATTTCGCGGCTTCAGGATCACAGACTTGGGTCTCATAAGGTCGTTAGGGTTTTGAGACGGAACTCCTCATCCTCCTCCTCGTCTTCGCGGGTATGTTGTGTTGTTGTTGTTTTTCTAGGGTTTTAGCTGATTCTGTGAATGAAGAGTAATTAAAGATTGAGGCTTTGTTGTTGAATGGGATCGTATGTCGAGTAATTACGCAATTCTAGCTAATGAAGCATTCCAATCAATGTGATTTTGCAAATGTTAATGCTGCTATGATCTTACAATCCAAGCTTCCTGTTAAGCATGGTTTTGAAATTTGAATTACGACAATGTGATACGAGCAGTAGATTTGGATTACTTGTATATTTATGTGTAAATTACTGTTGGATATACTAGGACTCGTAGCACATTTTGTAGGATTCAAGTGTAGGGTAGTTTATGAATTGGTGACGGTGAAGAAGGCATTAGTTAAGTGATTGTTTAACACTTTAGCATAGTCTCGTTATATTTGAAGGTGCAATGGAGTAAGTTTGGCAAAGGGAAAAAGCACCGGTCAGTTATATTCTCGAGGATGTTGGCGTTGGCTGCTCATGCATTAGCAGAGGTATATATATGCTTTGGATGAGAGTTCCATACTTCCATGTAATTTAAGGATTCATCTTTGTCATTTTTTTTTTTTTTTTTTTGCTTGGTTGTGTTGTGATCGTTGACATTTCGAGTTTCTATGATGTGGAATTCAGGGAGAAGGAAAGCCTGAGCCGAAAGATTTGTGGGAGGAGCCCCTGACTGAAGCTTCTTCTTGGTCTCCATGTGCCGACCAACGAAATTGGGACCCTTGCGGTAATAAATGTTCTTTATTTTTCATTAGTCTCCTGTTTTTTTTTTTTTTTGTGTGTGTGTTCGTCTTCTTCTTCTTTTCCTAAACAAATATTGTGTGTAAATTGCAATTGTAGAGGGGAAGAATGGTTACATTCTAGTAAGTGCAAATGGTGGCATTAATCAGCAGCGAGTGGCTGTATGTATGTCTCATTACATTTAGCTTTCTTGGAGTTCTACGTTGTTTATCTCCCTTAATTTTACCACCACCCAGTTGGTGTGGTTAGCTGATTCTTTGACGAAATTACCTACAATTTATGTGCATGATTGTCATAGGTCTGCAATGTTGTCACACTTGCTCGCTTGTTGAACGCAACTCTTGTCATCCCAAAGTTCCTGTTTAATAGTGTTTGGAGAGATGTAAGGTAATTTTCTTTTAAGTCATCTTTTGCCAATGATTATTCATTTTCAGGCTTTGGATGTATTATTTCATCCTTGTTATTATCCTCGTGTTAACATTAAGAAAATCAAATAAATTCCCTAAGTAAGGATCTTGAACAGGCATTTGTGCTGTAAAGTGTAAACCAATTGAAATAGTACGTTAAGACTTCGTCCATAAAAGATAGCTCCATTGTGACACCAAGCACAATAGATAAATCAAGTGATAGTTGATTGTAAGCCTTGCAATTTTCTGTTAGTACACATACAGTTCCAGCTCCCTACTTAACCTCCCAAGCCAGACATTGGATCAATAAATGGTGAGGTTTCCTCCAAGTGGTTGCAATATTGATTTGGGAGAGATGCACTATAATATTTCAAGTTATGAAGTTCCGAAAGCAACACTGGACTATTATTTCGGTTCATTAATTCCCTACTCTACCTTCAACCAAAATTTAAGGTCTACTGTTCACAATCTGTTTCCATCATTTTAAGGAACACTTATCTCAAATAACCATTCCCATCATCTTGGCCGAGACCAACTGTCTGGAAGCCAGTGACATCGAGCACTTGGCAGCAAATGCATAAACTTGGCAGGTATACATATTGCTAGATTCACTACTAGATTATTGGGTTTGGGCTCACTTTTTGGGCCAAATGGTGGATCTTCATTTTTCTATGTATCTTTTCACCACTTAATCACCTTGGTCCAACATTATTTCATTGGGTTCGTTTTTCTCCAAAGGCCTCTATAATTAGGAAGATATCCTTGTTATTTTTCACTTGAAGTGATTCATAATCAATGTGGAGCTATTATTTTGGCCGAAACACCAAAAACTAATGTGTAGCACTATTTTGCTCCATGCATCCTTAGCAAGAATCATGTATGAGGCTCAAAGTCCGTGTCTATACGTAGAAGGTGAGTCATGTTTGATAAATGGCCATGCTATATGTCAAAGTACAAGCCATGCATAGTAAAATTACTTGAAATCGTAAGCATTAGGTGGGAAGCAAATAATACATTTAAGCATCCGAAACTTGGAAGTTCTGACGCCACTATAAACATATGGAACACTTTTAAGCATTTCCAAACTTGTATACTTTTTTGTTTTGTAGCTCAAGTCAACTTTATTGGTCTATTGGGGTTTTATGTTGTTCGAGAATCGAGAAAGAGATGCGACAAAGGAAAAAAAACATTCTTGTTTATTAAGGAATTGTGGATCGAAAAAAAAATCTTGTTTATTAGAGATATGTGGATCGAAATATAGTCTCACATAGGTTAGGAACGACTTTAGAATGAAGAATAAAATTACAAATCTCTTCTCAAACATTACCGACACATTTTGGAACAAAACCGTACATATATTGCCTTAATGAGGATCAAGGTGAGGATTGTTAGTACATATGTAGTTCAACAAGGCTAGTGTTGAGATGATCATTTGTCTTTAGGACGAGCATGTTCGCTAAGGAGTAGTTGTTTGCTTGATGTTGGCCAAGTGTTTAGTTGTGTAAAGATTGGATTATTAAGATTAGGTCGGAGGCGTTTTCGGAGTTGATTCTCTCCAAGGTGATAGTGATGTTGGGTGGGGGTGCACAAGATCATGGATCTCGCTAGTATCAATATTGTCCCCAACTTAACCACTTTGGGCAACACAAGTGTAAGGTTTTGCTCAAAAAGTCATTGCTATCAATTGAAGAGAGATCTACAAATATATTCTTCATTCTAAAGTCATTCTTAACTCATGTAGGACTATATTTCGATCCACGCATTCCCACCAAGATTCTGGGACCAAAAGCCCGTATCAAGGCTTTATGCACATGATTTGTCATCATATAGCTATCATCTCAAGGAAGGCAACTTGAAGAGCATTTGCTACCATGGATCATTGGGCCAACATCCCAACGCTTAGTGCACAAACTCCACCTTAACCGATGGTTTTTTCCTTGTTGGGATGTGTGGACCAAAATATAGTCTCATATCAGTTAAGTGTGACTTATTAAAGAAGTACTTAAGTTGTGGTTCTCTCCCCAAATAGTACCAAAGCCTTTTGGAGTAAAACCCCACACCTGTGAGTGAAAGGTGGTTGAGTTGGGGACAATATCGGACCCGCAGATACAGGTGCAAACGGGCCCAACAAGTGGTATCAGAGCTGATGGTTCGGTTGAGACATGGCATGTCCGTTGGTAGTCGCGAGCTCCTCGAGTTGTCTCCCCTCGAGATGTAGCGATGACAGATCATGGATGTGGCACCTTTGATGTATTTTGATCCAAGGTGGAGATTGTTGGGATGTGTGGACCGAAATATAGTCCTACATCTGTTAAGTGTGACTTCTTAATGAAGTACTTAAGATGTGGTTCTCTCCCTAAATAGTACCGAGGCCTTTTGGAGTAAAACCCCACACCTGTGAGTGCAAGGTGGTTAAGTTAGGGACAATATCAGTGCTAGTGAGATCCCCGCAGATTCGCGGATAAAGGCGCGGCTGGGCCCAACAATCCTAAGCCGAACAATCATGTTGCACATATAGGGTGCTATAAAAGTGTTTGTACATCAATAGTTGGTTGAGTAATTTGAACATGACCTTAGAGATCTATAAATACATGCACTGTGACATCTGATAGTTTGAAAATGAAAAACAGTTCCCTTTATTTCCTCTACTTCTCTCCAATCTCTTCTCTATATTATTTAATCTAGTCTTCCTCAATTCTCTTCTTTGATCTTTCAACTTGCTCAATTTATCAAATCTCTATAAATTTTAAATCATATTGCATAATTGGTGCTTTTATTGAGATATATTCTCCATGGGTGAAGACGCACAGCTAGGGATTTGAAAGTGATAGAATTTGCTTCCGGACTGATGTATAAAGCTTTAAAGAGCAAGAACATAACATATCAAGAACAAAGGAGAAGAATATATGAGAAAAAGTTAAAAGAGAATTTGAAAGAGAAAAAGTTTGAGCAAAAAAAAAGGGGAAAGAGACATGTTATTGTTTCATTACTATCAAATGTCACGATACATGTATTTGTCAACCTCCGAGGTTGTGTATCAATTGATAATACCCCAAACAAGTAACACCAAAAGATTTATCAATAGCAAGCAAAGAACAAACCACAAAGAAAGACACAAGGTTTTATGGGGATATTGTTAGTGGTGTGAGTCTTGATTGCTAGTCTAACTCGTGTTGTTAAAAATCACCCCATAGATCTCTGGAATTTTGTGTTTTTTTTCATTGTCAGTAATCTCAAGCTTTAAATTTTACTTGAGAGAACTCTTGTACATGATCTTTTTCATAGTGTATTTCTTTCATAGTTTTTCCTATGTTTTTCTTTTCTTGTTACTTGAAGCTTTCCACAATAAATCTTATGTCTGTCTTTCTGATTTTTTTTTTCTTGACGTTGCTTGATCTTTGGGTGCATTGGTTATGGCTCAGGATATAATTAGCTAGGTTTTAATTTTATTAATCAAATTCCGATCAAAAGATTTTTATTAATCAAATTGTGTTTGCCAAAATTGGGGTCACTTTATCGCTGAGAATTCCAACAAGTGGTTAGTTCCTCAAGATGCTAATTGGTTTCCTGTGATGTGTATCTTCAGACTTTGTCCTATGTGAAGATTCTTGAGATGTTAGACCGAATATATTACCGAAATCAATTAAGAATGACTTCAAAATTAAGAATAAAAGTGCTGATCTCTCCTCGAATAGTATTGAAACCTTGTGGATAAAAAACTCTACCCCTATTGAGCCCAAAATGATCAAGTAGGGAACGAAACCATTTCTAGTAGAGGTCATGGGTCTATGCACCAGTTCAAAATTGTCAAAACAGTTGGAACTATGCTTAACATTATGCTATTGTCTGTAATGCATTTCTTTCGTTTCAAGTTTTTATTTTGAACTTATGAGGTCTCGATGTGCCAAGATATATGAGTTAAATCGTTTGAGACTTAAATTATCTCTGCCAAGTGCTAGCTCCTTTTCCACTTTTGTTCAATCCTAAATATAGAATTGGTGACAATGTCAAATTCTTTGGTTTCATAGTCAATTCAGTGATATCTATCAGGAAGAGCATTTCATCAACTATTTGAAACCTGACATAAACATAGCAAAGGAGCTCCCCAAGGAACTGCAATCATTGGATCTGGAGGCAACCGGTAGCATTGTGAGTACACTACTTTTAACTATCCTCAATGTTTGACATCATCTCCTTTCTTTCCTGTGAACTGCAATGATTAGATCTAGAGGTAATCATTTTCCTTTTTGTCTACTGCGCATGAGTTCATTTAAATTTGTCCAGCTTTTAGTAAATGTCAAAGAAAATTGACATTGACCGAGAGAATTTATGCCAGGTAACAGATACAGATGTTATGAAAGAGGCCAAACCAAGCTTTTATTTGAAACACATTCTTCCCATCCTAAAGAAAAACAGAGTTGTTCATTTTGTTGGATTTGGAAATCGCTTGGCCTTCGATCCAATTCCATTTCAACTGCAGGTAAATTGATATATCACTTACTTGATCCTTGATTTAGTCCAACTTTAAGCTCTATTTTTTACCTTTTCCATCTTTTATTTTAGTTCTATCATGTTTCTATTTTCACTGACTAACATAGGGACCCTCTAGAGACTTCGATGCAGGTGTAACTTCCATGCGCTGAAATTTGTTCCTCAAATACAAAAAACAGGTGCATTGCTTCTCCAAAGGATGCGGCAGGATGCATCTCGTTCAGGACCTTTGGATCCTCATCTGGTTGGTCCGTATGCTAATATAAAGGGCAAACCTGATCATACCACAAAAACTTCACGGTATTTGGCTTTGCACTTGAGGTTTGAAATTGACATGGTGGCCCATTCTCTATGTGAGTTTGGTGGTGGGAAAGAAGAGAAAGAGGAACTTGAAGCATATCGCAATGTACATTTCCCTGCACTGTCCCTTCTTAAGAATACCTCCAAGTATGTATGCAGCTTATCGGCATCCTTCAATCACTAACAAATTAGCAACACATTTATAGGTTTTTTTTTTTTGGCAAAGCTCATCATTTGGTCCTTGAACTTTTATTACTACACATTTGGTCCTTGAACTTTCACAAAGATCTACATTTAGTCATTCTACCATTTAAAGTGTTAAATTCCGACAATGTGGATAACAGAAGTGTCGCATGACTAGTCAAGAAGTCTAAAGTGATTTATATTACTAAACCGAACGACTCACATCCACCAACAAAAGCTGGAAAAAAATAATAATTTCCCCCCAAAAACATAAAAAATTCAAAATTTCAAAGACCAAATGTACAACAATGAAAGTTCATGGACTAAATTGTTGGAGAAAATCAAAGATAAGTAAAATTGAATAGAGGAGAGAAGAAAAACTGATCTATATAAAAAGAAGAAAAACAAGAACTGAAATCTGGTTCTTTTATTTCTTGATGTTGCGATCTGTATAAAAATAGATTTGCACGTGTATTTTAATACACTTAAGTAACAAGAACTAAAGTTGGAATAAAACTCTTATCCTAAAAAATAGGAACTTGTATCCTAATCTAACTTATCAACAACTAAAGGATAACTTAAAGAGCAAGAAACATAATAACGAAAAATAGATAATTGAATGTCGATGTCCCTAATACGTTGCAGCAGATAAAAGCAATATCGTTAATACTCCTCCTTGCTTTAATTGCTGCAAACTCCAAGCTTTTCTCTAAGAAATTCGAACTTGCTTCTTGACAGAGGTTTTGTTAATATATCAACTAGTTGAAGATCAGACTTGCAATACTTCAAATTAACTGAACCTTCCTTCCGCACTTCTCTAAGAAAGAATAATTTGATGTTGAAGTGCTTTGTTTTCCCATGAAAAACAGGATTATTAGAGATAGCGATGGCAGCTTGATTGTCAACAAACAACTCTGTGCATTCCTTTTGCTTCAAATGTAAATCTTCTAACATTTTCCTTAACCATAAAGCCTGATTTGCAGCCGTTGTTGCTGCGATAAATTCAGCTTCTGCTGTTGATTGAGTCACTGTACTTTGCTTTTTAGAACTCCAAGAGAACACTCCTGAATCAAACTTGAAATAATAACCAGATGTACTTTTCATATCATCAAGTGAGCCTGCCCAATCACTGTCAAAGTAGCCATGCAACACATAATTCTGACTTGCACAAAATTTGATTCCATAATTCAATGTCCCTTTCACATATCTAAGGACTCTTTTAGCAGCTCTGAGATGCGTTTTAGTCGCACAATTTGTAAATCTAGATAATAGACTTACTGAATATAGGATATCAAGCCTTGTAGCAGTTAGATACATAAGACAACCTACTAAGCTTCTATAGTAGGTTTCATCAACCTTTTCAGCTTCGTCTTCTTTGCATAGCTTCTCTTTTTGACACATGGGAGTATCAACACTCTTGCATTCATCCATTCTAAATTTCTTCAAAATCTCCTTGGCATACTTTCTTTGACAAATGAAGACTTCTCCTTTCTTTTGTTTTGTTTCCATCCCTAGAAAGTAAGGCATCTCTCCAAGATTTGTCATCTCGAAAGTTTGCATAATTTCTTCTTTGAACTTTCTCACAAGTTCTTCATTACTTGTGATCAACAAGTCATCAACATAAAGTGAAACAATCACAAAACTGATTTCATCACCTTTGATGTAGAGAGTCGATTCATTGAGGCTTTTGTTAAAACCCAACTCCGTCAAGTGCTCATCAATTCTACTATACCAGGCTTTTGGAGCTTGTTTCAGGTCATACAAAGCCTTCTTAAGAAGGTACACATCATCTTCTTTTCCTTTTGCAACAAATCCTTCAGGTTGCTCTACATAGATCTCCTCCTCCAATAAGCCATTCAAGAAAGTTGATTTGACATCAAGTTGATAAACTTTTCAGCTCTTTTGTGCGACTATTGCAAGCAACAACCTGATTGTCTCCAATCTAGCAACAGGAGCGAAAGTATCAGAAAAATCAATACCAAAAATCTGAGCATAGCCTTTCACAACAAGCCTAGCTTTATGCTTGTTGATTGAACCATCAGGATTCAGCTTAGTTCTAAACACCCATTTTACGCCTATCACTTTTCTATCTTCAGGCCTTTTCACCAGTTGCCAAGTTTGATTTTTCTCAATCATGCTTATCTCCTCCTCCATGGCAGCAACCCATCTTGAATCTTTTGCAGCTTCCCAGAAGTTTGAAGGTTCAAGTAAAGCTACATTGCATGATTGATAAATTTCGAAAGTGATCTCATACCTCTAACTGGTACATCATCAACCAACTCATCTGGATTGAGTTGTAATTTTGAAACATGGATAGGTTCTCGAAATTGGATGCTTTCTTTTCCAATCCCACTCATCATTTTCCATGAAATACACATCTCTGCTGATCAGAATTTTCTTGGTGTTTGGTTGGAAAATTTTGTATGCTTTAGAAGTTAAGCTATAACCTATAAAGATCCATTCTTCTGCCTTTTTGTTTAGTTTGTCCCTTTTAATTTGAGGAACATAAACAAAACAAAGACATCCAAATACTTTGAGATTTTTCAAAAAAGGTTTGAATCCAAACCATACTTCATATGGAGTTCTTCCAACTACTGCTTTTGTAGGCAGCCTATTTAGAAGAAAGACTCCAGTATGTGATGCTTCCGCCCAATACTCTCTCGACAAATTCTTTTCAAACATCAAGCATCTGGCCATCTCCATTATGGTACGATTTTTCCTCTCACTAACTCCATTTTGTTGTGAAGTATATCGAGCAGTGAGTTGATGTTCAATTCCAGCTTCTTCACAAAATAGATTGAACTGATTTGAGGTATATTCCTTGCCATTATCTGATCTCAAGACTTGAATTTTGTGACCACTTTGTGTTTCAATCCATTGCTTGAATTTCCATAACACACCAGCAACTTCTGATTTGAGTTTAAGAAAATAGATCCAACACATTCTTGAGTAGTCATCAATGAAAATCAAGAAATACTTACTCCCATTTAAAGATGGAGTATTATGAGGTCCAGACACATCAGTATGAATCAGCTTCAACTTCTCAGTGGCTCTCCAGGTTGCCTGTTTAAAGGGAAGTCTTGTTTGCTTTCCTTGTTGACAAACAATGCACTCTCGAATATCTAGTTCAAGATGAGGAAGTCCTTGAACCATATTCTTCTTCTGCAAAGTCATCACAGCTTTATGATTGAAGTGTCCAAACCTTTTGTGCCACAATTCTGCATTAGTTTTCATGGCTGAATAGGCTGCATTTTCCTCCTCCAAAGGATCTAATGCAAAGTTTTTCCCCTTCATGTTAACTTTAAACACATCTTCACCTTTCGAATCTTTGATCAAACATTGATTGTTTTCAAAGATTATTTTGAAACCTCTCTCAAGAAGTTGGCCAACACTTAACAAGTTTTGGCTTATATTAGGTACAAATAATACATCTTTGATTAGTTTTGTACCCGAAATACTTTCAATTTCAATTGTGCCTTTTCCTTTGACCGCAAGGTACTCGCCATTGCCAATTCGAACTTTGGAGGTTACAGAAGTTTCTAATTCTCTGAAGAGGTCTCGATCGAAAGTCATGTGGTTTGTGCAACCACTATCTACAAGCCACTTATCACTTGTACTACTTGTTGCAAAACAAGATGCAACAAAAAGATGTTCATCCTCTTCTTGATCTGCAACTTGTGTAGCATTCTTTTGTTGAAGGTTGACTTGAGTCACTTGTCTTTGTTGTGGATTGCTTCTACATATTTTCTAATGATGTCCCCTCTTCTGAAATTTCTCACATTGTTGATCCAGTCGCTTCCAACATTTCGAAGGGTGATGACCCTTTCTTCCACAGTGCTTACAAGGAGGAAAATCATATTTTGTTCCCTTATTAGTGTTAGGAGAATCAAAACCTGAATTTCCTTTCTTGTTCTTCTCAACTTTCTTCCCTTTTTGTCCTTGACTGAATTTAGCTCTCGCAGCTAATGCACCTTCAACAGACCCTTCATATCTAATGAGGTTTCTTTGTTCCCGTGCTTGCATAGCACTCAACAATTCCGCCAAACTAACGTTGGCCAAATTTCTTGTATTTTCAAGTGATGAAATAGTAGCATCAAACCTTGCCGGGGTGTTTACAAGGATTTTTTGCACAATCCTAGAGTCCGAAAATTCAGAATCGAGTAATCTCACTTTATTCGCGATTCCAAGTAATCTATCAGAATACTCTTTCACTGTCTCTGAGTCCCTCATTCTCTGAAGCTCGAATTCTCTGATTAAGTTGAGAACCTTCATTCCTTTGATGTTTTCATCTCCTTCGTACTCCTTTAGGTAGTTCCATACTTCAAAGGCCGACTTTAATGACATAATCCTTACGAAGACTTCAGAAGAGACCGCAGCAAATAACATAGCTCTTGCCTTAGATTTTCTTGACTCTCTCTCTTTGTAATACTTGATTTGCGCCATTGTTGGATTTGCAGGTAAGGGAAGAACTTCGTAGTCTTCCTCAATGGCTTCCCAGAGATCATTCGCCTCCAGATGTGCCTCCATCCTGGCTGCCCATATATGATAACCCTCACCATCGAACACCGGTGGTGCAAGCGAGGTGAAAGGTTTTTCAAGAATTGAATATGAATCCATGGAAGTTCTTGGATGCAGAAAAAAAAAATTTCTCTCAACCACAAGTCCTTTAAGAAAATAAGGGCTCTATACCAATTTGTTGGAGAAAATCAAAGAGAAGTAAAATTGAATAGAGAAGAGAAGAAAAACTGATCTATATAAAATGAAGAAAAACAAGAACTGAAATCTGGTTCTTTTATTTTTTGATGCTGCGATCTGTATAAAAACATATTTGCACGTGTATTTTAATACACTTAAGTAACAAGAACTAAAGTTGGAATAAAACTCTTATCTTAAAAAATAGAAACTTGTATCCTAATCTAACTTATCAACAACTAAAGGATAACTTAAAGAGCAAGAAACATAATAACGAAAAATAGATAATTGAATGTTGATGTCCCTAATACGTTGCAGCAGATAAAAGCAATATCGTTAATATAAATGGACACTAATGAAAGTTCAGGGACTAAAAGCATAAAAGATTCAAAGTTCAAGGATCAAAAAATATGTTTTGCCTTTTTTTTTTGAAGCCACACATCTGTAGGTTTTGTAGGGCATAGTTTGAACCCTTTTCCATAGGAATGAAATGAAGTATTGATTTACATTCCTGCTTTTTTAGTTGACAATTTTTCTTAATTAATCTGCAGGCTGCCTTCTGCTGAATATCTGCGGTCTGAAGGACAGTGTCCTCTAACACCCGAAGAAGCAGTAATTATGCTCGCTGCTCTGGGATTTAGACGTAAAACACATATTTACCTAGCAGGGGCCCATATTTATGGGGGCGAATCTAGATTAGCTGCTTTAACTAGCCTCTATCCCAACTTGGTTACTAAAGAGAAGCTGTTATCGCCATCTGAAATTGAGCCATTTGCGAACTTCTCATCTCAGGTATTGAAGTGGTTTTCATACGTGCAGTTTGGATTCCTAGAGTTACGAAAGAATGTCATCTTCACTTGTCCAATTAATGGATTAATTTACCGTCTGTTCTGTAGCCTTCTGCTAACCATATAGTAACTGATCATTGCGTTTCCTTTGCTTTCTTCAAAATTACTTCATATTTCACCATCATTAGCCGCCTCGTATTTTCCATGCCTTATTTTTTATTTTTGTTCTTATTCTTTTGAGCTATATTCATAAAAATATTTGCAGTGCTTTAGTTGCTTGGTTTTTCGAGTTTAAGTTGGCTTAATTTCTAAAATTCACTCCAGATCTCATGTTTACTGTTCAAAAGTGTGGTAAACTTGTTGCAGTTGGCAGCACTGGACTTCATTGGTTGTGCAGCGGCGGATATGTTTGCCATGACTGACTCAGGAAGTCAGTTGTCCTCGCTGGTTACTGGTTATCGTATCTATTTTGGTGGAGGGAAAATGCCAAGCATTCTACCGAACAAGCGTCGCTTAGCCAGTATCTTTGCGAAAAATGCCACGATCAATTGGAATGTGTTTGTAGTGAGGGTGAGAAAAGCAGTAAGGCAGAATAAACAAGTTCATGGCAGACCAGTTTCAAGAAGTGTTTACAGACTTCCACGTTGTCGAGAATGTATGTGTACTATAGTAACAACAACAACAAATCGCCGATCCCGAACTAGTCGAAGTCGGATACATGTTTCAACTCTTCCATTCCACTCGATTTAATGCGTACTCTAATTTATGATCTTTATTACAAATGGTGGATATTTTAATGTGTAACATTCATTATTTGTTTAACATATTCATGAATCAATCAATCAATGAACAAATGAAAGTTCTAATGTTGACTGTTTGTTTATACTTGTTCCTTTCTGCCGCTAATTTATCGTGTTGTTTCCCTTTGATGCATACGACACTGAAACTCATTGAAGTATTTGAAAGGCAAGAACATCCACAGATATTGGGCACTCAAAAGTCCAACCTCAACTCAAGTAATGTTTTCTTTTTCTGATTGTCAGTTTTCATTTTGGGATTGAATTCAGAAAGCTAGCTGAGACCCATTAATCTATGGGGTCCATTGAAACTCGATGTTGCTTGGGCTCACCTTTTTTCACAGTGTTTGAGCCAACTAAAGAGCTGCCCTCTAGCACTATCTTCATGAGAAGAGCATGTTTGTGAGGGCCACCTAGCCTTTTCTGTTCACTATTTTATTTTTTGGGGCTCCTTTTGTTCGATCTTATCATTCAAAAGCATATGGCCTTAAAAAGAATGATCTGATGGGTCATCGCCACATTGGTGGTGGGGACAAAAGTCAGTGAAGTTTGGTTCCAGTAAATTATTATTATTAGGCCTTCTCTCAAGGGCATGACATTATCAATTGTTCATTGAATCAACCTTTGTTGATTGTGCTATGATGGTGTAATGTGCCATTACAGTGTGGAATTACAGCTATGACATCATCTCTGTGGGCCACGTGTTGATACATAAGTGGTGGGATAACATTTACATATTTTTTTTTTTCAAAATTCAGATTTTAGTGCTAAAATTTACAAAAGTAAAATAAAAAAACTATACGGATGTTAAAAGAAAAGTTGGAGTGACATCAATAATTTCAAAAATTAAGAAATGATTATTGTACTAATATGAACATGCTCAAAGATGAACGTTAAATACTTTATTAGAAATTTTGACACAATAAAAATTGTAAGAATTTAAAGATATAAAGGTAGACTTTATAATTTGAGAGGTATTAATTATAGGCTTAAAAGTCTTACGATTTATCATCAATCACATTGAATTGAGCTAAGTTGAAGCGTTTGATTTATAAAGCCGACTCCAACTAATTCAGGATTGTACAAAAGTGTAGAGACGATTGCTAGAATACTTAAATGTGGTATGGACTAAAATTATTGACATACCGTTCTTGTTCTGTGGAGAGGTTGGACACAAATGCTAAATAGTTTAGAATTTTTTTGTTTTTTATTATTATATACTTTAAGGGAGTTGAACCCTACAACTTTCTTAAACCTTATATTTTTGGCAAATGATATCCGATAAAAAAAGTTTAAAACTTCTTAAGAAATATTTAATGTAGAATGTAGCACTGAAATTCCTCTCCTTTTTCTTCACTTGGCTTGCTCTTTGGATAAGTAATTGGATTCCATTTCCATGTTTTTTTCCTTCTTCCACCTGAGACGCCCATATGGACAATTTGTTTTCAGCCACGCAAGAATGTACATACTATCATGAACACAATTTAAGTGCTTATTACTAATTTAACACATGTCACCATTGGTGAACAGACTTAAAAGTGCTATAGTAGCCATAAAAAAAGCATGTTGTAATTACAAAGAAGACTAGGTGCACTAACTGGGGCCAAGTCTAAAAAGATTATAATCAGATTAGACCGGAATTTTTGTTCTTATTGAAGAAAGATAACACTTAAATCTTACTAATTATTGTTAAAATTAGTGCTTTAGTATACCCAATAGTTTTTATTTTTGTTGTTTAGTTTTATTAAGTGCACATTCTAATTTTAAGTCCTAAATTTTAGAAATTTTTTTACTTTATATGCACAGGATATATATTAGGAATTGTCTATTTTTTAGGAGATCTTTTGGTTGTTACTTTTTTGATGTTTAAGAATGAGTAGTTTTAGTTTCTTAGGACTTTCTTAATTTTAGTTTTATTTCTGCTATATATTTTGTACGAGTGATTTTATCAATTTAAGAGAATCGAAAATTATTTTTCTAGTTGTGTGTGCAACTGTGTTTAAGGAGAACCAAAACATTGTATTTTGGACTCCATTGTTGATTCTCTCTAAGTGCAAAATTTTTTCAATTATAATTTCTATCTTTCATTGGTCTTCAAAACCAACAAGTAGTACCAGAACTTACATCTTAAGGGATCTGTGGAATGGATTTGAAAAAGAGTTTCAACAAGATTGCTCCTCTAATCTTTAATGGAGAAAACTAGCTATTTTGGACAGCGAAAATGGAGACTTACTTAGAAGCATTAGATTTATGGGAAGTGGTAAAAGAAGATTATGAAATCCCTCCGATGTCACACAATCCTACAATGACTCAAATCAAGAGCCATAAAGAAAGAAAAACTCAGAAGTCAAAGGCAAAAACTCCACATTCACAAGAATTATGTATCTCAAATCCGCGAAAAAGATTTGAGATTACTTGAAGAAAGAGTATGAAGAAGACGAAAAAATTTGAGGCATGCACGTTCTCAATCTAATTTGAGAATTCGAATTAGAAAATATGAAAGAATCTGAGATTGTCAAAGAGTACTTAAATAGATTACTAGTTGTTGTCAATAAGATGTGCTACTTGGCACGGATTTTACCGATTCGAGAATTGTAGAAAAGATTTTTGTCACAATGCCAAAAAGATATAAAGCATCTATCACCGCTTTGAAAAAACAAGAAAGAACTTTCCAAGATCACGTTGGCAGAGTTATTGAATGTCATGCAAGCACAAGACCAATGAAGGTTTATGAGGGAAGATCGTGTTGTTGAAGGTGTTCTACAAGCCATGCATCAAGATGATAAGAAACCTTACAAAAAAGGTCCAACAACAAGTGGAGAAAACATGGGTGAAAATTCTAGGAGAAACTATCTGTCATGTCACCACTGTGGAAAAAAAGGTCATCCACCATAAAAGTATTGGCAAAGACCGGATGCAAAGTGCAGCAAGTGTGATAAGCTTGGACATGAAGTTGTTATTTGCAAAAGTAAGTCTCAAAATAATGAAGTTGAGGCCAAAGTTGTTGATCTATATGATGAAGATCGAATATTTGTTGCAAGATGTGATTTAATTGAAGATTGCAACAAAAGTTGGTTGATCGATAGTGGTTGCACAAACCATATGTGTTGTGACAAAACTTTATTCAGATATATGAAGCTAGTTGAAATCAAGAAAGTCATAATTGGAAACGGTGGTTACAACCTAGCATAAAGAAATGGCACTGTTGCAATCACAACATATTTGGGTACAAAATTAATTTCTAATGTTCTTTATGTTGGGTTTTTGGGGTTCATACGCACCAGAACATTCAAAACAAATTTTGAAAAACCCCAATAAGATCGAAACTAAATTCCATTAAACTAAATCTACGAAAGTAAATCATACCTCATTCTGTAATTTCCTTTACTGATTGTTCAATTTTCAAGACAGTCAAGTGCGCATCCTCTATCAGAAATCCACATACGAACGGTGACCACAATTTGGAGTGCTAGCCCCAAGAGAGATTGGAAATGATTTTTCTTTCTCTCCCTAAATCCAGAGAACTCAAAAATTGTAAAACAAAAATCTTATTTCGTTTTTAGAATTTCACCCTGTATTTATATGTGTAGATAAGCTCTTACTTAAAATCATATTCGTAATACAACTATTGTATTTAAGCAGTTTAAGCAAATTACACATACTCCCTTATTAATAAATTATCATATAACAAATCGAAAGGGCTTTTATGTTAATGAATTTTATCTGGACCAATTGAAATTGTACAAACCTATTCTTTATGTGCGACCCAATAGGTTCATGCGACGTTAGCAGTGAACTAAAAACCATTTTGGTATACAAGTCATAAGCAGGTCTCTAGCAAGGCATTATGACTACCCAAGTAGCATGAATATCAACATTGATATAACCTAATTAATAACATATATCATATTCTTTTGTCATGCGATATCCTTTGATTAAACATAAGGAATGGAAAGTCACCATTAATGTTCAATCGTACTAGTCTCGATCTTTAGGTAAACTGAAAAATATCCAAGTGACATTGATCATATCAATTCACATAGACTTGGCAATTATTAGTCTATCTTATCGAGGGATCCACTGATATATCTCTCTATACGAGAGTGACAAATTCTATTTTGATTACACACCTTCACATATTATTCACACAGTAACCAATCACAATCTTTATAATTGTCCGGTTAAAGACAACATTTGATTGCGTCAAATTATCATGCTCTTAATATTGAAGTCTATGATAATTTCAAGTCGAATGACTAAATGATATACTTATCATGAGTAACGCATATGGCTTAATCTATGAGGTGTTCTCATAGCGGGTCGGTCCAATACCTTATTCCCTAACAAGTACTCATGATCTTGATTCATATCCCTATACGCATGATCATCACATGACCATCAATCAAGATTCACACTAGACTTAATTCATTATAGTTCTCAGTATAATGACCGACTATGGACATTTAGGATATTTCAACAAATACTCATGGATCTTACTATAAGGTAAACATGCACTCACTTATAATAAAACAACAAATAAAACCTCTATTTTATTAACTAAAATTATAAGATAAACAATATTTGTAGATTGACCTAGGGCACATGCCCTAACATTTTACATATCCGATATTGATAAGATTTACTTACTGTGGGTCAATTGATTGAAAAATGATATAAAGTATCCTTTAAATATTTGCATTGTGCTATTTTTTATGCTATTGGTCATGAGATTTTGAGGGTTAAAATGATAGGTAAAAGCTTCTCATTCGATCTAATGGAAGTAGAGTGGAAGACCGACAATAATGAGGTCAATATCACAATTCGGGCACAAAAAACTTGATGTTTTTTACCTTCCAAAAATTTTGAATATGAAGGAGAAAGATGTCGGAAGACCTCAAATAAGGTCATCATTGCATGAAAGAATGTCATTATTATTCAAGCTCCAACCAAAGATGTTTCATAATGGGATGTACTTTATTGATACTCCACTGAAAACAAAGGAGTTTAATCTGAGCCAAGGAAGTTCTCAAGTTCATGATGTTACCAATTCTTTTGTACCTGGTGTTCCTACAACATGTGTTAATGGAGTTGGAAAAATTAACTTATTGGATGTTTCTTCGAAAAGAAAGATTGGTGGTTCAATTAAAGAAAGAGATATAAGAATTGGTGGTTATCCTAAAGTTCAAGATTCATTGGTACATTCTCCACAAATCAATGTCGAACGTTCAATGTTATATTCAAATTGGTTGAGTCATCCTCATGATATAATTCAAGTCAACAAGTTCGAGCTTCTCAATGATAATGAAGTTTGTGGATCCTAAAGCAATGAGGAGTGTTAAAATTTGTGTTTTAGTATACCTAATAGTTTCTATTTTCATTATTTAGTTTTAGTAAGAGCACATTCTAATTTTAAGCCCTAGATTTTAGGAGTTTTTTTACGTTACATGCTCAGGATATATATTAGGAATTGTCTATTTTTAGGAGATCTTTTAGTTGTTATTTTTTAGATGTTTAAGAATTAGAAGTTTTAGTTTTTTAGGACTTTCTTAATTTCAGTTTTATTTCTGCTATATATTTTGTACAGGTGATTTTATCAATTTAAGAGAATCGAGAATTATTTTTCAAGTTGTGTGTGCAACTGTGTTTAAGGAGAATCAAAACATTGTATTTTGGATTCCATTGTTGATTATTTCTGAAATGGCTCAATTCACTGCAATTAAGGAAAACAACAACAAAGCAAGCAAAGAAAAATAAATGAACATACAAAATTGTTATCGCAGTTCAGACCTCTCATCCTACGTATGCGGGGCCACACCAAAGTGTATAATCCACTAAGAGAAAGTGATGTATAGATTTGTGCAAAGTTCTTAACCAGTGGCCCCTTATCTAGCTAGTAAATCTTTCACCAAACTTTGCTATACTACCTGCTCCCCTTACACCCGATCCTACACAATAGTCTCAAGTTCCCCTTGGGCAACAATCGATATCCCTTCGGGTATGTATGTGTAAATAAAAAAAGAACGATCTCTCGAAAGCTCTTGTATCACAATGATATCAAAAATTTCAGCATTATAGATGAATTCTCTACTATGATTACATCAATATATAAGGA
The DNA here is from genome assembly GCA_039657365.1 of Stephania yunnanensis. Taxonomy (NCBI): domain Eukaryota; kingdom Viridiplantae; phylum Streptophyta; class Magnoliopsida; order Ranunculales; family Menispermaceae; genus Stephania; species Stephania yunnanensis. The sequence goes on along the minus strand of CM077583.1, from coordinate 49,681,945 downwards.
GATCATCCAATGGCTCTCTTACGGAAGCTTCCTTGTATGTCTTCAATCAAGTGAGGTAACAAATATATTGTTTCCTTCTTTCTCCGTTGATCAAAGAAAATTTGCCTTAATTGTCTTGCAATTTGGGAATCAAGAATCTTCGCCTTGCTAGACGTATCTATATGGGTTGACATGAATATCTTGTCCAGCTATAAAAATATCTATTGAAAATATTGGTTGAGATTTTGCATGAAATTCACAAGATTTATGTCATATCCTTTTTCTTACCTGAGCATTAGTTGAACAAATAGTGACGATATATATTTTACCTTATCAATATTCTTCTTTGTCATTTATTTGCCACAACTCAATACAAAAGGACTATGACAGAGTTAACAATAGAAACATGTAATTCATAAAGCACATGAAGATAAATAAATGAGGCATGTGATATCAATATAGTAAAGTCCTACTAGAGTAAAAGATATGAGTTGTTTACAGGGCCAAATATTCAGACTTAAAAAAAACTAAAACAATTTGTAGAAACAAAGAAATTGAATTGAAATAGTATAAGTCATAATAAGATCCCCTATATTGGAGCTATTCTCCCCTTTGTGACAAAATAAAAGATAAGTGTAAGAGAAAGTAAGTAAGGGGAGGTATCATATATTAACTAAATGAACTCCTCCTTCGTCCTTGCATTGTCTCCCTATTCGGGACATAAATTATCAAAACTCGAAACGAAAAAAAATAATTAACTACCATATTAGTAGTAAGCATAACGGAAATATAGATAATATAAAAGAATTATAGCATGAGACAGTATCAAAGTAGTATGAAAAGATGCATAGAAACTCTTATACTTACACTCGCTCCCTATAAATTCATCATTACCTCCAATAGATGCTTTTGTCCCACAAATCACTCTGTACCTACAGACGCTTCAAAATCCATAGATGACTTTATACCTACAGATACCGCTAAACCTACAAAAATAGATTGACTGTCCGTAGGTATAGAAGTAGTAGCATTTTAAGTAAGTTCAACATCTCCACTTGTCGTCGATCTATCTAACTTGTTCCCTGTCATAAAACAAAACAAAGAAAATTGCAAAAAAAAAAGAAAAGAAATAACTATAGCATTATATCTTATCGTAGTCCATACGGTGTTGTCTTAATGTATGGACAAAGATAAGCATTGATTCAATGGAACATTTGTGTCATTGCATTAAAATTGGGGTAGACTACGTACATCACTTATGTGAGCTACATTGTATTGTAAGCTCCTTTCGGGTACCCATTTTTAATTCTCCTTTGGAACATGTCTAGTTTCATTGCCAGACCTATCATGTTTGCAGCTTATGGCTCTTTGTTGCCTAGCTAGATCTTGATACATTTTTTAGCATCGAGGTCAAATATGACCTTTGATACCACAAAAAAAACGCATCAATCTAAAATGTAGTTGAGCATCTTTGATTTCAGTGGTAGTAGTTCCTTCAATTTTTTTAATGAAAGAAGTGACTTCCTTTTTCTTAGAGGTTAATCATTTACTTGTGTAGCCAAAGCCTTTGTGATCATGGAAATCCTTTCCCATTTTGAGGATGTCATCAAGTTGTGCTTTTCCCTTGTTCAATTGCTTGAGAGTCGACTCTAATCTTTCAAGGATTTTCTCGACTTCACACAACTCCTTTTCTTTGGCATCACGTTGGTGTTGCAAAGCTGCGATTTCTCTTGACATTATGATATTTTTGTCAACTGCATCTGACCATTTCACATAGATCTCTGCATATGCTTCTTTCAAATTTGTAGTATCAACATAATTGGTAGAATTTGAATTTGAATCATAAGTTGGAAAAATTACATGATATGTTGTATTAGAGTTTGTGGATATAGCAAGCGTTGTGTGAACAACCAAGGTTGTAATACAACAGACGTTGTGGGTACAGTAGAGGAATCACTGGATTCTTCGTATATTACACAAGCAAAAGCAACATAGTTGCTTCGATGTCCATTCTCACTTTCACTATCTGAGTCACTATCACTTAAAGTTGTGTCAAGTGATTTTCCTTTCTTTTTTAGAAAGTTTGGACATTTTGATTGGTAGTGGCCAAATCTGCTACATTCTTAGCATTGTCCTTGTTTGATATTTCTTCCATCATTTGATTTTGCATAAAATCCTCCATTTCTTGATGCATCATACTTTGTTCCCGATCTTCCACCATTTACTTTCTTGAAAAGTGTGTTGTACCGTTTGAGCATTGCCAAATCCATTGTCTCAAACTGATCTTCCTTCATGTATTGTGCGGCCACCTTTAACGCCATCTCTCTTTGTTTCTTATTCTGATTAAGATGCATTTCATATGTGGTTAGAGAACTCATTAATTCATCAAAATGTAAATTTTTCAAACTTTTTGTCTATTGGATGGCAACCACTTTCAAGTAGAATTTCGAATGAAGTGATTTAATGGCTTTTTCAACCATTTTTCGATTTGAATACTTCTTGCCAAATTGTTGGGCTTGATTTGCAATGTCTTTCAGTTTTGCAGTGTACTCCGCAATTGTCTCATCGTCGCTTATATGAAGTCCTTCAAATAAGGATGCAAGAAAGACTTTCTTTGAGTCTCGCACGTCTTCATCACCTTCAAACATGTTTTGAAGAATTTGCCACGTTTTTTTTTTTGCAATCTTGTAGGAGAATATAAGTTTTAGGTAATCTTGGTTTATTGCGCTGAAAATGACGTTTAGTGCTTTGGAGTTGGCGAGTAGTAGTAGTTCTTCATCCTTAGACCTTGATTTGTCAGTTTGGACTCATCATTGCTTGTATGTACAGAGTAGTCATTTTTTATTGATCTCCAAGCCTTGACATCTAAGGACAAAATAAACCTTATTTTCCAGTATGTTTAGTTTTTAGGCGTAAACAAAGGTGGCTTTGTTGTCGAAACTTCTTTCGGCTGATCGAATTGTTGCGATTGAGACATGTCTAGATTTCACCTTCCTTGACACAAAATGAGCCTAGGTGCCCGCTTTGACACCACTTGAAATGGCTCAATTCAATTCAATTAAGAAAAATTGCAACAAAGCAATCATAAAAAAATAAAATAAATGAACATGCAAAATTGTTATCGCAGTTCGGACCTCTCATCCTACGTTAGCGAGGCCACGCCCAGGTGTAGAACTAAGAGAAAGCGATATACAGATTTATGCAAAGTTTCTAACTAATCTAGCTAGTGAATCTCTCACCATATTTTGCTACACTACCTACTCCCCTTACACATGATCCTACACAATAGTCTCAAGTTCCTCTTAACAACAATCAAGGTCCCCTCGGCTATGCGTGTGTAAATAAAAAAAGAACAATCTCTCGAAAGCTCTTGTCTTACAGTGATATCGAAAATTCCAGCATTTGAGATGAAATTTCTGTTGTGATTACATCAATATATAAAGAGATCATACAATGGCTTTTTTATGGAAACTTCTTTGTATGTCTTCAATCAAGTGAGGTGACAAATATATTGTTTCCTTCTTTCTCTGTTGATGAAAGGAAATTTGCCTTAATTTTCTTACGAGTTGGCAATCAAGAATCTTCGCCTTGCTGGACGTATCTATAAGGGTTGACATGAATATCTTGTCTAGCTGTAAAAATATCTACTGAGAATATTGGCTAATATTTTGAGAGGTGTTATGTACCTACAGAAACATCACTTCTACATGAAACTCACAAGATTTATGTCATATCTTTTTTCTTACCTGAGTATGGGTTGAATGACACGCGCCGAATGCGTCAATAAAATAAAATACCCGAACTAACTATTTTGTAGAATAATGGCAAAAGGTCGATCTCACAAGGATTGATATTCTTTCTAAGGCCAAAAACAATAAAAATGGAAATCAGAGGTTTTTTTGAGAGAATGAATTAATTAACTAATCTAAATACGAGGAAAATAAATAAACAATGAAAATATCTTCGAAAACAATTAATAAAAAATATCTAGGTCAAGACATACAAGTTTGGTTCGAGAAAAGATTTAATTTGATCTTCGATTTATAAAATATGCAATTTAGAAATATCTTAGTGTAGCTATAGAACCGGTAACATACGCGGTTCCTCGCACTTCCTAATCTTGATAGTCAAGTTATGACGGTGACTATTTCTCTAGCCAAACGCACAACCCTATACTCAAGCGTATTGGGTTTAACACGATGACTGGAATGGTTTTCGTGAAGGCACTATACCTAAACAACCGGATCACTAGTGTATCCGATTTAGCCTAGATTCCTAAGGTACTTGACCGGTCTCAAAAGATGTAAATCAATTGATAGGGTCAATTGTCACTAGTATGGTCTTATTGCATATTTGCATTGCATAAGGACGGATACTTACGACTCGCTGGTGAGTAAATCAAAGTTTAAATATGAATTTAACTCAAAATGTTCAAACAATACCGAAGGTAATAAAAAATAATGAAAAGCAATGCAATTAATATAAATAAACCTCTAAAATCTATAGATGAGCAGAACCTCCCTCGCAGTCTTGCCTAGACCATAAACTTAGCCCTTCATGGTTGAAGAACATAAAACAAAAAATAGAAAAAAGAGAAGTGAGGGCGAAGATTAGTCGACTAGAAGGTCGCCGAAAGTTGAGTCAAGAGAGGAGAGAATAGAGGTTCGATTCCTCCCATAAAAATCCCCTTACTAATTACGAAAAACTACTAAAATTGGTTGCTGGAGTGTTATTTTCATTCATCATTATTGACACGTGTGCCGAGGTAAATCAACTGGCTGTTGGGTGTTTTTTTGCATGGTCCGCCACGGGTCGTGCGCGGAATGGTTGAGCCGCCGCTGGCCAGATGACATGTCGCACTGTGAGTGTTGGAGAGGCTCCTGTGCAGGCGTGCTGGTTAGCAGGAATACGTCACGTGGCAGGCGAGGATTGGATGAAGGAACTGTTGTGACGTGCTACAGGTGGACGTCGACACATGTCGGCAGGCGGTTAACTGGGACGGCTTTGCAGGCGCTGATGGTGAGCAGGAACGTGACAGCCCCGGTTTCACAACCTAAACTAAGCCCCGTCCGGCCTAAACTTACGTGGACCTCGATTCAATTATCGTCTATGTCAACATAAGCCTAGCCAGCTTTCCTAATCATTTATCATTACAAGGCATCGAAATGTTACACTATGTGTAGTGAGTTATTCAAATTTGTAAGTTATCGAAGTTTACGCGGAAGCTATTTCAACTTAAACAAATCAAAGCAACTCTACACAAATCGGTCATGACAACCTAGAGTGTGGAAACCCCGCATAACTCAGTCATCATGTATAATATGCAAATGAGAGAAAAATAATATCATCTACATGCCCTAAGGTATCTTACAAAACTCATATACCTCATGTGATAAAAATAATATACATAAATAATACAAACCTACAAGAATTTTGAGAGGGAAGTCTGCTCCAAAGTCCTCACAGTAATCTCCTAGTATTGTCCCCTTCCCCTTACTCGATTGCGGATATGCACTCAGTTAAACACGAGAATAACAAGCCCAGGTAAGAACTCACACCCCGTCAACAATCAGTAACCAGTGCAGTACATCCCGAGGTCATGACTCTGGTATGTTACCTCAGTCAGTCACTCCTTCCAAGGATCATCGTTGACTCACTTGCCCTCGGACAACTCAATTAGGATGGAATTCTAAGGATAGTTAACAAAGCAATGAACAACAATATTCGATAGCTTAAAATGAAATACTGTGTATTTCCTTTACTTACCTCGATCCATACGCTTATTCCTAGCCTATCAAATCTCCTGACACTCCAAAACGCGTTCCCAACCCCCCGAAAATTCCTCTTAGGTTCCTGATATCATATTATATGTTTTTGAGTATGTTATGACCTTTAATTGGGGTATTACACATGTTTAGAGTGTTTAAAGAACTTTTAAAAAATTGTAGATTTTTGTATTGCCAAGGTAATTAGCACGCTAATTCAGATGTTAGCGTGCTAATTTCCAACTTTAGCGCACTAGTTTTTGACATTAGCGCGCTAATTTCAACATTATCACGCTACTTCAAACATCTAGCGCGCTAGATTATCTTCCTAGCTCGCTATGTACAACAGAACCTAGAATTCTACATTTCGAATTCTGGGTTTTTGCTACACATAGGCCTTGGTAACGCCTTAGAGACCCTCATACACACTACAAGAGGTCCCTAACATCAAACCCAACATAAAACAACAACTACAACATCAAATTCCATGAATTCACAAAGTTGGCTATGTAAATGAAGTGAAGAAGTTACCTAGCTTGATGATCTTCTTCTTCTTCACCAAACCTTCACTGAATTGCTCACCTCTCATTCTCCTTTATCACTCCGGCATCCTCTTTTTTCTCTCTTCTTCCTTGCCTAATCGATTATGATGATGGGAAGTGAGAAATTGTTGACTTATGGGGTTTTATTGACTAATTAGATATGTTTGAACCTTAGCCCTTGATCATGTGTGCATATGTATCTCGATGCTCAACTAATGGACCACCTTGACACACCTGTCCCTCAAGTCATGATTAAATGACTCTAATAGTTTACTCACTTGATCTCTTGATTTGGCAATACGTGTTTTGGTGCACATCATGTGATTATTGTTTTATTTCTCTAACTTAGGCACATTAATGTTTATTCAAATGTGTCCACATTAAAGCCACTTACAAAACCAACATTAATTCACATTAAACTTACCCCATAAGTCACTATTTCGGTCCCACGTTGATACGTAACTCGATGTAAGTCTCCCCTCGTCTCAACACCGATATGCCTGTGTGTACCTTACTCGTACATTTCCAAAATTAATTAGTTTAAAATGTTCAATCATGTATACTACATAATATAAACATCAAACAAAAATAGCATACCTCTATGTCGACTCTCGAAGTTTGGACATATGTATCACGATAACTAGGTCTCACAAACGATCCTGAAATGACACTTGACATTAGTTAGATTTTAGGGTTGTTACAAGGAAGACGCCACGTGGCAGATGTGGATTAGCTGGGACAGCTTTGCAGGTGCTGACGAGGGCGTGTAGGTGCTTGACGCGTGGCCTGTTGTTCGGTCAAAAGAGGAATAGTGCAAGGCAGATGAGAGGGTGGCGTATGGCCTAATGGCTGTGCGACACGTGGCACGGGAGAGAAATCGCACAAGATGACCGAAACTCTGGGAGTTAGTGTCGGACAGATCTCGAGGCAGGATCAACAGAAGCTGATGAGTTAGTGTCCTGACTATGTCCCTAGATGCGTCCCCTCAGTTACTCTCATCACCAAATCAGTTGTCCGTTGCGTGTCTCGAGGCATATCCTTTGGTATCACTGCATATAAGTAGTCCATTTTACACATTTTTTTGCCACGAATTCAACCGCGCACCCCAAAAACCTAAAAAATGAATAATGAGGATAATTAGACCCATATTTCAAAGACTCAACAATAAAAATAAATAAATAAACTATATATAATATGAATAATTAACGAATTATCATTGAACAATTAGTGACAATATATATTTTACCTTATCACCCTCTAAGTGCAGAAATTTTTTTAATTATAGTGTATATCTTTCATTGCCGTCAAAACCAACAATTATGCCAAAATCTATGTTACCCATTCTTGCAATCAATCTTGAAAGCAACCCTTAATGACCAAAGAGTCCAATCTAGACTATCAACCAAAATTGGCATCTAATTGTTTCAATTGATGTGCATGTTTAATACTTAAACAATGCCAATTATCATTTCTTCTGTTTTATTCTTGTTACAATGCAAATGAGGTAGCTTACCTATACATAGAAAAAAGAACAAATGGAACATCAAATAATAAAAAGAACAACACTGTAACAAAGAGTGCTTTTGTCGTGACAAATCCAAATTAAAGTTACTGATTTATTAAGCAAATGTGTGTTATTCATTCATCACTACAAATTAGACTTGGAGCACATAATATATGGGACCTAAGATTAGACAGCTTGAAATTGGTGTAGTTTTAGCACAAAAGGAATTTCATGGGAAGAAGAAAAGGCACCATTTCTCTCATATATACATGCTAATGTTGCCACTGCATCAACATCATTGCAACTGTTACATTAACCTAATATTTTTGTTTTACTAGACCTAATAACTCACTCACAATAATTTTCCTTTGATGTTGTTGAAAGTGCCTTCTCATGGTAGTTAGGCAAATATCAAATTAATCTCTATTGGTGCACACCCTTGCATGCCAAATTGTATTTGTTGGTTACATGGAATCCAAAAAGAAAAGTTGTTGGTTATCTGTACATTCAAAGTCCTTCAATGAAATTAACAGTGAACTGATGACAAGCCCACAACATTAAGAAAAACAAATTTTCTTTTTTTTTTTTTTTTTTTTTTTTAACCACCCAAGATCAATGACGAATCGACTTTTCCAACCTCGAGTCGTAGTCAACTCATAAGAGGCTTTGACTCTCTTAATAAAGGGGACTCCATTCCTAAAACTTGAACTCGAGACCACTCCTTAAGGCCGAGTGTGGAGCCTCTTGGATCATCCATCCGTCGGCAGTAGTGGATCTTTAATTAAGTGCTTCTTCAAGTGGTCTCCTCTTTTCCAGTACTACTGTTGACCAAAACAAATGTTTAATTCTTCAACACCATTATGTGGGAGTGGGACTCTATAAATATGGGACTGCTAGTATATAGTAGTGATGTGCAAGTCACCCCATCTGATCATATCATGCTCACCAAGACTAAACATTGTCGGTTGCATAACCTGAAAAATTAAATCGCTGGTGGGATCCACACAATATATAATCAATACTAGTTCATTATATGTGGGCATGTACATTAGTATGGTACTTATATAGTAGTGGTGGTTTAGTGCAGCACTGAAACAATATATGCTCATGCAACATGCTTGGTTTCTATAACTACAAAGATGGGCACATTTCCCATGGAAGAGATGTAGTTGGTTTTGGTGGACACCCAAACGAAGCATCTTCTCTGCTTCACACATTGCTCCAACTGTATCCTTTAATGCAACCATTAATGTTACTCCTTTTGTTATATTGCTTGCCCAGTTGACTTTTTTAGCTCACATGACTATACAATTCAACAAAATGAAATTACAATTAGGGGTCATGAGGATCAACATCAATTTTTGTTTTCCACTCTAAATTAAAATTAATCAACTTGTGTATACATGTGCATACCTTAGGCCTGATGTTTGGAGACTTTAGAGTCTTTAAATTAGATAAAAGATCATCAACAACAACAATATTTACTCGACATGGATTAGGCGTTAATGAATCGTTTCACGGGAATCTTTCAAAAAATTATCAACTAATATTTATCAATTAATCAGAATGGTTCGGTTCATTATTAGACCATGGTATTTGATTCGCCAAATACATCATTATTGTACACTCTTTCTTATATATGTATGGAGCAACCCAATCCTTGTGTGTGTGTGCGTTTTTTTTTTCAAGTTTAACTTTCTAGTCGCTTCTGAAACTAAAATATCTAAATAATGAAAAATTCACTCTTGACCGTTGGAGTCAGCTATATGGATCACTACTAAGCACTTGATGTGATCATGATCAAGATCGATAATCGAACGGTCGAGATTCATGGGTGCTTTGATTGGTCAAATTTTATTTGATGAACTTAGAAACATTGGAAAAACCTCTCCCAATCCTAAAGTTGGTGGTTGGCTCCATTGTGTCAATGGAGACACAGATTTGTGAAAGAAAGTGAATCCCCTTTTGCATCACAATAAGCGTAGAAAGTCAAACTTTTGACTTATTTTTCAGTTTTAGTATAATTAATCTAACTCATTTTAATATTCAATACATTGTTAATTTCAACTTTTTGGCTTCAAAAAAATAAAACTTTTCAAATATGGGGAACACACGGCATTATGTCCACAACACAGTTTATACATATCTAATCGAGTCTGGCTTTGACTCCTCTTTCATGACCAAACTGCCCTTATATCTGGGCCCAAGAGACCATTATTCCATTCACATTTTAAGAAAAGTCAAGGGGTAATCTGGTCATTTAATTCACAACCCTGTATGTTGCCTTCCCTTGAACTCCAACCTTTGTTACCTTTCACACATTTTCATTCTCCCCTCTTTTTAAGGTCACCGCCCAATTTAACACCACCACCCCACCCTTCACCACACTTTGACGGTCGACATAAAACTCGATCGAATCGCAGCCATCGGATCGCGATCGGACGGTGGATGAGACTGATGATGATGATGGCCCCCATGATCCAATGGACCAAAAAGACCAAAAAAAAAAAAAACATGTGACTTTTGGTACTTGTCAATTCTAGCTACTTTGTTTTGTACAACCATATATATATATATATTTCGGAATTCTCTAAAACGACCACATTGCCTTCAAACATAAAGACCCTTTTGTTGCAATTCATCACTTAAAAACTTCTCTTCTCTGTCTCTCCATATATTTCTCTCAATCCACATTTTTTCTTTAAACATGAAAAGATTTCATCTATGTTTTGTCGTCCTAGCCTTCTTCTTCTACATCATCTCTACATCTCCGACGACAGGGGCAATTCGAACACGGTCCTCTATCGATCTTTCCGGCAGCGGGCAGCAGGTGTTTAAGCCACCTGCAGGGGGGGCACTCATTGGAGCTAGAGAAGGGAAAGAGTTGGAATCAGAGAAAAGAAAAGTTCCTACAGGTTCCAATCCACTACATAATAGGTGATAGTTTTTGGTTTCTTGTTTTCTTGAATTTTAGCAGTTGAAGAAGAAAAATATTTAGTTCATAATATGTATAGAAGATCATATAAGTTAGAGTTTGGATTTATAAGGAAAAAAAGGTTACACACACACACACACACACACACACACACATATATATATATATATATATATATATATATATATAGAGAGAGAGAGAGAGAGAGAGAGAGAGAGAGAGAGATTGAGAGAGATTGAGATTTGTACAGAAGGTGATGAGAATTTGTAGTGTTAGTGGTAGAAATAAAAGGAAAAGCATAGCCATATATGTATGATTTAGATCTAAGTTGCATTGTTTTTTTTTTAATTATTTTTAATTCAGTCCATCTAAGTCGCATTGTTTGTTGTATTGTAGAACCATTGCAAGATTTGTTACACACACACACACACACATATATATATATATATATATACCATGTAGAAAGGCTTATGAACACATTGATTTCTACATATATATAGAGAATTTGGGTTCTCTTATTTGGGATCCATCATGCCGAATCTCATCGCAGCTTTCGCCTCTCAGGATTTTTTTTTTTTTTTTTTTTTGAAGAATTGTTCATCATAATTAATTAAACTTGCTCAATGAATTATTTTCTTTCGATGAAGTTAAATTAAGATGAAATGAACTAAAACTGTTAGAAAAAATAAATCAACTAAAGCAACTTTCTTTTAGTGGAGGCAAATTGAATTGTTTTTAGTCAAGTCAAGAAAGTTCAACAGTGGGAAGATATGCACACTTGAATACTTTTGATTTCGCTGAGAAAAGTGGTCCGCAATTTTTTGGTGGTGTCCTTTTGTTGTTGTTTTGTGATGGCGTGTGCTCAAGGTCTCATCAAGGCCTTAGTTTTTATGTTTTTAAGAGTGTGTACTTGGTTTTACCAGAAAGAGCTTCTGTGACTTCCTTTAATGGTATGAGAGGTTGGAGTAGTAATACATTTACATGAACCTTGTGCAGCTGAGGAATTCAAGTTGCTCTGACTCCTTTACAACTCTCCTAATAAACTCCATCTCCTCTACCAGTAAAGGTACTAGGCACCCTACTTTGATGTTTAAAATTGTGTGTGAATGCCCCTTCAACGACTAAGGTTCTAATCTTGATGCGTGCATAGAGCAATTGTATTTGGAAGGGCCGAGTATTATGTGCCCAATAATGCCTAGATCCAAGATTATAATCTTGACGTGTGCATAGAGCAATTGTATTTGGGAGGGCCGAGTATTATATGTGCCCAATAGTGCCTAGATCTAGAGTAGTCAGAGTAATCTAAATACTGGCAGTTGCGAGACCAAAAATAATATTGAGTGAGAGTTCTTTGAGTGCTATGGACTGAATACTTCTGATTGTGTTTGATATGTTGTTTGCTCTACTTTATGAGCACTCACCAGTTACATTTTAGTTATTTACTTCTGTGCAAATCTGAAAGTCCCTAGTATCCAAACTATGAAACCAACTGCTCCATATCTTCCTACAATATTACTTTGTAGATTTGGTTTAGTTAACTTTTGGGAAATGTTAGCAGCGCCAAGACAGTTCTGCTATTGCAGTGAAGTTTTTACTCAAATTTCTTCATCTACAAATGGAGAGAAGGGTGAAAAAGAATTAATGATTTGGACCCTTTTTTGAAAAAGGAAAATTGCCAACTTTGATCATCCACAGAGGGGTCTTTCATGAAGATCTGCTTTTTGGCTGCGCTGCTGAAGTCCTGGACTTGCCGATGCATCATCATTGCTGCTTGTAATCTAAACCAGCTCCGTATTTCCAAGCATCGAGATGTCGCCTCATTTCGTACTTTGTTTTGGTAGGAAATGAATTTATCCATGGCCTTGCACAAGGAAAAAAAATGAATGGATATAATAAGAACATGAGTTAGTTTTTTCATGAGAGTGATCCTTGGAGCAACAGTAGAAGTTGCTATATAATATTTCGGAGGCATAGTTAGAATTTGAATCCTGTCAGCTTGTCATGGACATAATCATATGCCTAAAAATGGCACGAACCTTGTGTATCAATGTCTTATACTAAAAATAGATCGATTGCAGGGAATCCAGGGAGGCGATCTCACCTGATAAGAGGGTCGACGAATATGGAGAGAAATGTGTAAACACCCAGCATTGAAAAATGTCCAAACCAGTCAAGGAGCACTGGAACTCCCACCTGAAGATAGATAAACATTCAACAAGTGATAAGCATTGAAAGACAGCTACATGACCTGAATGGATGGGATTTCGGGGTTTAAAGACTTAAACAGACAATCCCTCAAACCAAACACTCTCTAAGTTTGCTAATAGCAAGAATTATCATAGCTTCCCTAGACAAGCATTCATGCAACAAATAAAGCAAGGAGATGACAAGTATTTACCTTACGGAAAATTGACGGAATAATTAGGGGTTTAGTTAGCATAACTAAGCCCAGTGTCTTCACAAGAGGCCCGAATTGTATTACATCCTGCAATTATCATGTGCTAAGTAAGCATTTCAAGAGGCTTGTCGGAGCACTCGAAATAGGAAAGCCTTATAAAACAACCTGAAGAAATGGTCTCAGTACCGGATCGCCAAGCCTCTGACAGAAACAAAAATCCAATAAGAGCCAAAATGTTTAGTACCAAAAAAAAAGAGCGATCACAATTTATAACTAAAACATCATACCTGCATACACCGGAAGTTTATATAGAGCAGCTCATTAATAAAATCTTCTGAAACATCATCCTCCTTCTTCGCTGACATTGCTCTTTGAAACAACCAGGACGCACTTAAATTTGGCTGCATAATGCTGATGTTCAATTCGATTATGAGAGCAGAAACACTACATTTGCACAAAGAGTACATACCATGTAAGGATTTAGTAAGGACAAGCTGTGGGAATCAAGAAAGTTCCCATTTATTGCTTCGTCGATTCCTGGCATTACAACAAAGTAAACTGAACATTAGATGTTTTACGGTTCTAGAATATTTCTGCATTGCAACAGTAATGTTGATCGATGAAAGGATTGGCCGTAAACTAAGTTACCAGTTGAAAGTCTGCCAAGATGTCTAGTCAAGCTGCCAAAGCCACCGAATGAAACTGGCGATTGTATGCCACTAGCATCCCCAAACTACACAAACTAATATTACTGAGTTACGCATTTTCGACCTTATACAAGCCGATAACTTATAAACTTAGATGTTTAACTGAAGCACCTGGAGAATACGATTAAAAGCTGCAGGCAGAGGACTGTCAAGAAGTTAGTTCATTCTCCCAATGAAAAAGGGGAAATAATCAGAATTGAAAGATGTAATAGGAAAAAAGAAAAGAAACGGAAGCATTATATTGCAAAGAATGCATGAAAATAAAACATAAAAGATAATTTTTTCATAAAAGATGAAGGACCCAATGAAGGACTTTCAAGATGCAATTCAGTTGGCGCCTATTTCTCACACCTGTCACGATATGTCGGGAAGATTCCGTAGATTACTCTCAGTATCTCCAAACCATCAAGTGAAACTCCCTAACAAAACAAGAAAATAGATGCACCATCTAGTTAATGCGCACGGATCCAGGGTAAGCTATAAAATGCATGGAAACTTGAGAATTTCTGCCACTATGATCATTGATGGATTCAACAATAACCAGAAAACTTCTAAATTTTCCAAACGATGCGGATGGAACTTTTTTAGATGCTTACAAAGAACTCATTGAAACTGAATTGAAGGAATCGGTAATTTAAATATATAGAAAAATCATTCATTTTTACCGTGAAATATTCAAAAACCGTTTACACCGAATTGGTAGCCGCACTTGGCTCTTTTTTTTTTTTGGTTTCCCACGTGGTGTCCGGTGCCAACCACACCGACTAATCCACGCTCGGGCACTTGGCTCTTTTTATTAGACGATAAAATTTATTTTGTACAAAATTTTAAAGCATTTATCAACTTTCAAGTATTTCATATCACCTTTCCAATCATGTATGGATTTATTCATGTCTTGTAATGGAATGTGTTCCACTACTTCAAATATTGTACCTTTCCATCATACTCAAGAGTTTCAATTAGGTGTTCTTGTCAATCAAGAATTCATATGTATTTGGGCAGCTTAAGACTATGTTAGTCTCCTCTTCATTGGTCGTTCAATGTTTCATCAAAGGCCACCTCTGGTTTGTCTTTGTCATGCTAATAATTACCATTAAACTGCCATAACAAAATTGCTCTCAACTCAAACGCTTAAGACTGATTAAAGCGAATGCAAGGCCCTAAATGCTTCTGAGCTTAAATTTGAAAGAACTGTACTCATGCTGCTATTCAACGTAACATGGCAGAACCAAAAACTTGATAAATCGTAGGAATGCATGAGGCAGTAAAAGCTTTAAGGGATACAAGTAACCTGATATGCCGGCATCAGATCCCAATAATCTTCTAATAATTCTTCCAATTTAGGGCACCCTGGTTGTGGTTCAACATAAGTGAACATATAAGTTGTTCGATCTGCTTGACCTGAGCCAGCAGGAAACGCCTGGAAAATTATCAATGATACCATTAACAACATTGTAATGTACCTTCGCAAAAGGAAAATATATAATTTATTGCACTTAACATTTGAAGATTTCAAGTTTACCTCCCAAAAGTAGTGTGCCTTGGTATCCCCAACTTTTTTCACCGATGAACTACTATAAATGATATCACTAGTTACATTCTCCGTAAAGCCACGGGCACAAGCACCGACAACAAGGCAAACACCATCCGGCTTCCTCCCTAATCTTATCTGTTAGACATGCATATTCAATTTTTTTAATTAGTTTGAGCAATCAACAAAACAGAACTACAAAACCTTTATCTCTAGAAGTAAGGTTTCTTTGCATTTAACTATTTGCAATTTTGCATAGCAAGAAAGGTTTGTGCGATGGATAAACACTCTCACATACCAAATTCTAAAGAAGTTTTTATCCTCATGAGATTAGGAGAAAAAAAAAAAAAGGATCCTGTCTTAATGTATTGTAATACTTCTAGTATAAAGGAAAGTTTTCACATAATGCAAGGGCATGGGTATAAGACAATCAAGACTTGTATCTATTTCACTTATTCAAACAGTCATACATGCGAATCAAGCTTTTCCCCCATCAACATTTCATACATGGATAAGACTAGGAAGGCATATACAGCAAGAGTTTGCTCATATAATTGAGGAAAGAAAATCATAACTCATGCACTTCTGCAGCACAGATCCACTAAGTCACGAAACTAAAAATGCTACGTGTCCTACAGTGGACAAGCATTTTATACTGATATTAGCAATGCACATGCAATAGGGTGAAGACGATAAAAAATAGAATGAAAGAAGAATTTATTATGTTTGGTATAGGCTGCAGTTCATCAAACCTGTGTACTTCACCTTACATTTGCACCAATTGGCACCTAAACGGACCACGAAAGTGCTGAGTCAACTAACCTGCTTAACCAAAGGGGAGAAATTTCCCATTGCATCAATGATTAGGCGTGAGGACAAAATCTTTTCTTCTGCAAGCTCTAAAACCTATGAAACACAAAGGGATTAATAATTGGCAATTTGGCATAACAGTGAACAAATCTCATCAAAAGAAGGTGATAACATGGACTGCAGAACCAGCCAGCCAGGACATATCCACATGAATGAAACATCATGAATCAGCATCTACAAAATGGCTGCATCGCTTTTCATTTAGGAATATAAAAAATTTAGCTCAAATTTTTATTTCTTTAGCCAGTTTTACTTATCATATCTTCTGCATCAAATCGTGCCGATTATAAGAGTTTGATCCATGTAGTCGGCCTCAACCAACTTGTGATTGAAGATTTGTTGTTCTGATCATAGTTGCTTTACATGTCATATCTTCTATCCTTGCCTAATTATGCCTAATAATACAAACAAATTTGTTAGGGATGGTCTTGTTTGCAGAAATTTCACCTGTTATGAACAACAAACTTATTTTTCAATTATACTAAAAAACATATTTGTTTCAAGTGTTACAAGCTCAAAGTCCTTTATTCAATTTTTTTTTAAAGTCCTTTATTCATTTTATCTAGTACATCAGGAAGTAACTTCATTGCATTTAGAAAATATCTACTTATGGTGAATGATTTAGAATGCAATCATCTGCATTTGATAGGAAATGCTTAGGGGGGACCATTGAAAAGTTTTTTTGCGACAATGTTTACATGATGTAGCCTATACTAGCTAGCTTGTCGGTCTCCTTAAGTGTGACCTCATTCAGGGTTGGATCTGAATTGAGAAAAATAAAACAGCGGCTCCATCATTCAATTGGAAGAAACCATTCAAAGCCAAAGTTTAATTTGAAAAATCCAAAAAAAAAAAAAAAAAGTTATATGAGAGTGAATACAAAGAACCATCTACTTCTGGCCGGGCTATAATTAATTGATGACGAAAGAATAAAAAATTTAAACAATTTTACTTAAATGAGCCTGAAGGAAAGGGATCAGTGACCATACCACCACATCGTCATATAAGCATATGCTGGATACGCTGCATCCCTCAAATATGACTCCACCGAGTGAGATAAAACGTTTCTTCATAATCTCTATAAGTTTAGCAGGCCTAAACTGACATATAAGGAAGCAGACTAACTTAAATGAATATCTTTTTATTCATATAACCATATAAGCAATAAAACTTGATTGCCTCAGAATTCTACGAGACTAAGAGAAATAAACTATAGCTCAGGCATGTCACTTAAGTCACGAAAGCCAACATGACAGTATACCAAAAAAATTAAAAATAAATAAATAAATAAATATAAAAAAAAAACCTCCAAAGCGCATAAGAGTTTCCCATTCCAGATAAACTATACCCCATGAATTTAGGTAATAAGCAAATTATTAATTAATAAGTTATGCTATTTTTCTTAGATACAAGCTTTCCAGAGAAAGATGCAGTATATGCCAAACTCATAAAGATGCAGCAACTCATTCCTCATCGAACAAGCCTCAACATTTTCAAATCCTTATACGATGTACTCAATAGTTATCAGTAACTTAATAGTAGGTTTAGCGTGTCATGGTTAGTAACCTACACATTTACAAAAATACATATTACTTCCCAAAAAAGCTGTTCATTGCCTGTGTTACAAAGGCTACCAAGGACGAAAAATCAACATCCTAAGACAATAGACGCGTCTAAAAGAGAGAATAATTTACATGAATTGCCTTATAAATTTAGTTTAGAGAGTGCAATAAAATGAGAATACCGCAAGGAAAGATATCACTTACGAAACACCAAGGTTAAGGATGTCTTCGACCCAAATCTCACCCTTTCCCTGAAATCCACACCTGTTCTGTTGGAATTGAAAAATTAGAGATCACCCAAAAGACAATGGCTGTGGCACATAAGGTTCCTAGTCACTCCATGTAATTGTAGTGTTGGAACATTGGTTGATGTGATCTCAAGTTGATTGCTTCATTTGAACACACTTGCCCAAATAAATAAAACCATTAATCCGTTCTGCGGGATAACCTTTTCTTTATTTAGAAAAACAACTAAAACCATCTTAGACCACCTATTCTACATATCCTCCCAGTACAACCTCCAGTGCAACCTAATCATTTATCGTTTTTAACATGAAGTTTAACTTACAGGATTAAACTTAGCCGCAGTCACTTGATTGATATCATCCTTGGTGAGAATGCCAACATCAACAAGTTCTAATAGCTCTTTTCTTGAAATGTTCCACTCTTGTTCTCTCTGAT
The DNA here is from genome assembly GCA_039657365.1 of Stephania yunnanensis. Classification (NCBI taxonomy): domain Eukaryota; kingdom Viridiplantae; phylum Streptophyta; class Magnoliopsida; order Ranunculales; family Menispermaceae; genus Stephania; species Stephania yunnanensis. The sequence continues at coordinate 49,663,471 of CM077583.1, read as the reverse complement.
CAATAATTACATCAATATTCTCTCAGTTGCACAGATGATAATGGAGCAGTTGAACATGTTATGAGGTGATTCATGAAAGAATGAACTTCACTCATACCCCTTTTAGCAGGTTTCTCTCCACTATTGCTACTCGATGGCCTTTCAAACTCAATGCTGCAGCAAGAAAGATACCCAAAGTTCCACCACAGACTAACACATCGAAGGTATCAATTGATTTGTCATTCAAATCAGATACATTGCGTGATCCTGGCGCACGTGTGACAAATTTCTTGGGCTCCTGCGAAGCTGCTCGGCGAAGTTATGAGATTCATGACAAAAACTTGTGCAGTGGAAGAAATTATCCTTCCCTTTACAGTTTCTAAGTAATTCACATGCAAGTCTTTTTTTATATTGAAGGTGAATTAGAATAAAGATGAATACTTCGATCGCAACACCACAAGTAATTGAAAGGACTCTTACCTGTTGAGCAAATAGTAGACCATAATTGATCCAACCTCTTCAAAGCAGTATATGAGTATGCTCCTCCTGCGCCTCCAACCTCCCCACTTACAAGGATTTTTTCCATTATCCTCTACAAGAGGGAAACAGCATTTTATTGTAATGAACATAACATAAAGGACAAAAACTAAGTCATGTATGCCTAAGTGTTTAGGGCGCTCGCGCCACGAACATGGTGTTAAACAACCATTAAGTCTGAAGGCTATAGCTTTATTAGCCTTCACACTGCAGCCCAAAGCGCCTAGACACAATTAATAGCTATAAAATCAAACAACTGATAAACAGAAACATGGCTTCAAGCGAAAGGCCCAGCAATGCATATCAAGCGAACGCAAAACCAACGTATCTACGCCATTGTACACCATATCTTCCACTCAATCTCCTAATACACTTTGTTCCCTTTTTTCTTGGGCAACAACTGCCCATTTGATTACATTTGCTACCCTAACCTTGATCCCATTTAAACCCTTTTTCAATTAAACAACAAACAACACCCCCCAAATCTTCAAAGCTACATTTTTCCATTTTTTTCGAGAACACCCTCCAAAGAATCCACTACTGGTATCCAAATCTCAAACAAGGAAAACCCAACACATAAAAACCACTCGTTCAACTTTTCTGATTCAACAATATAAACGAAATGAAAAGTTAAAACGGATAAAATCATTGAAAAACAGAAGAAAAGAGAGCCCAATAGGAAAAGAGGGTACTTGGGTTCTGGACTTAATTGATTGTGCTCTCACAGAACAAGCTCTTCGAGTAGAGATGATGCCATTGATGACCGGCGTTGCATGTAGTTGAAGATGAAGCAACAAAGACATTGGCAGCAATGACAATCTTGCCTTCAATCAGCTCACACAGTACTCCAAAAGCAGTTAAGAGTTAGTGTTGGTTGAAAGTTGAATCGATGTGTGTTGTTCCAGTGGACACGTGTACACACTCGTCATCAAAACTACTCATATTTTAGCAACAAAAAGTAATAACCATATTTGTGGAATCAAAGGTGGTGCCCTGGTCACTGGGGCTACTCACCTGACTTCATTAACACCTGCAATGACTGAATTGAGGGGGATCTTATTTGACCATGTGGTTGGATATTTCATCATAAACATTCTTAGTTTTTTGGATAGAAAATGAGAAGCTGAGAGCTCACGCATTCTGAGGTGCATAATGACAGTTTTCACTTGAGTCGAAACAATACTAACCTTACGATATAAAGGGATTCACATACAATCAATGAGGGATGGTCTCACTAATGTTTACAAATCGTTTTCAATTGCAACTGAAAGGTAACAGCCATGCACAGAGCTTGCATATGCCACCCCATCTTCTAGCCTCAAATGGGGGCATCTGCGAACCAGATACCGCGATAGTTAACCTCGAACCATACCCGCGAGCGGTGGGAGATGATGTAGTGATGTACAGACTTTTATCATGTCATGCAAGCAAAAATGAATTAAGGAAAGCAAAAGAACTTGAGAAAAGCAACAATCTCTTTGGCAACATTACACAAAATAAAGATTATATCAGATAGAAATCAGCAGAAACACCACCCCCCCTAACCAAATCCTTTATGATACACAAACTTATACTTCCATTCATGGTGGAAGAACCAAAAAAAGGAAACAAGAAAGAAACTAAAAGAAGGAAAAAAAAAGGCCCATAAATAGACCAACCTTAAAGAGCTATGGAGCATCTCCCCTGCCTGCCTAATCTTTGTTTTCTGCATGTTCTGCAGCTCTGCATATAAAACAGATTTGGGAAGCAAGGGGAGTCGAGTCCTACCAGTCCTGAAACCTTTCAAAAGAGTCACAGGACTTGGATACTGAGATCAGCTCTAAATGATACGCAGCACTCAACTACCTACTGTAGCTCGGGGACTGGTGGTGCTGCCCATTGAAAGGGAGGTCATAAGCCGCGACACAAGCACACCTTCATTGCTCACAACCTTGGATGCTGCAACCTCTTCCAACCGCTTCCAATTTATCTCTCGCCTCTCTCGTGTCTCTCTCTCCTTGGTTTCATCTTCTTGGTATCTGATCAAGCACTCATCTACAAGCTCTTGGTCCGCATCCGAGAAGATCTTCCTCACATTAAGTGTCAAACTCTGAACTGCTTGGTTCCAATGGCTCCGAGTGTTCCTCTCCAAGGCTGGGAAGATTATTGGCAGTATTACCTTCTGGTTCTGCAAAATAAGATTCCGTATGTGATCATTGTTCCAAAGGAACAATGCCCTCTCAGCTACCTGCCATAGGAAAAGTATGTTAGGTTCTAACAAGGTAGGGCGGGGAAGGGGGAATCAAGTGACTAAATTTTGAAGAATGAAGGTGCACAAGATTAGTGCTTCAATTTCAACCTGATTTCTGCTTTTATTCAAAATAAGGAAATATGAAGCTTCTACATTAATCTGTGCAGCTTATGCTACCCAAGGTTGTCACTCAAAACATATTTGTATTTGCTCTCTAAATTAGGGTGATTTTAACTAATTTTTTTTTCAAGTAAAATAGGAATTTCATTAGTCATCAATGGCTCAATACATTCGATAGAACGAGACCAGACATAGAACCAATTACCCTAATAAAGATATATTGATTCGCTATATCCAACTGCCATAAAGTTGGTCTTGAAGAACTGCAACTGGTACATTCAAACAGTGTAACAATCATGGACAGCTCTCTCAACAAAAATATGAAGCCCAACAGTACACAAGCACACTACTAGAACCATAATGAAAAAACAAAACTTTCAAATAAGGAAGAAATACTAAAACTTCCAACAAGGAAAATAAAAAACCTAAAAAGAAGTATCAACCCAGCAGTCCCAAGCACAAATCCATGCACCATCTTTGAGAAAGATAGCACACGTTGAGGACAATTAAGGTCAATGGTTAATCTGATAACCTCAACAAGGATGAAACAATCTTCAAACATCTGAATATGTGTAGTTTATTTAATAAATAAAAATACAAAAGATGGGATTGGAATCACCGCCAATCAAAAGAGAACATTAGTGGTGGTTCAAAATCTAGAATCACATAAGAGAATAAGAAAAAAATTAGGGTCTGGAGAGTCACAAGGTTGGACAACTTAGGGGTGTGAAAACTACTAGTGCAATTTAACTAATAAAGCATCAACAACCCCATTTAGCTACAACAGATGATGACTCCAAACCCTAAAATATTTTTCTCTAGTTTGCTCCATGATTCTAGATTTTGAGATCTTTGCTTTTAGATCGATGGTGGTTCCAATAACATCTTTTGTGTTTTCTATATCAAATAAATTATAGATCTATTCAGATCTAAGAAGATTGGTTCTAGCATTGTTACGGTAATCAGATTCACCATTGGCCTTAATGGCTCCTCCTCAACGTTTGCATCTTTCTCAACGATTGTGCGTGGATTTGTGCTTACGAGTATTGGGTTAGTACTTGTCTTTAAGTTTTTCATTCAATAAGTAGTTATCTTCCCTGGTTAGAAGTTTTTGGTTTTCTTTCATTGTTGGATGTTTTGTTTTCATTATGGTTCTAGAAGAGTAGTTGTGTATTGTTGTTGCATTCCAAATATTTGTAAAGAGAGCAGTCTCTTGATTGTCACACTGTTCCAATATTACAATCGTCGTTCTTCAAAAAAGCTGACTTTATCTGTCAACTGGATGTTATTTTTAATAAGGAATAACGAATCAATGCACCGTTATTAGGGTAATTAGTTCTATGTTTGATCTTGTTCTACTAAATGTATTGAACCATTGATGATTAATGAATTTTCTATTTATACTTCAAAAAAGAAAAAAAAAGAAAAAAAAGTAGTGCAGATTCAACTCCTTAATCTAATGATTCTAACTCATCCATAACAAACTTCTAAACTTAAATCATGAAAAGACTGAATTTCCAATAGAGAACCATGGAGTTACACCACATGCATGTCATCTTCATTTAATGTATGGAACATTGGAACTCACAAGGGTAATCACCGATAACATAGTCTTGTGGAAAGTAGGATGGAAATAAGTATGCTTGACATAAATTTCAGATAAATAAGAACTTGAACCTTAAGTGATAAATATAAAAGAAAAATAAGTTGCTCCTTACTAAAACTAGAAGAATTCAGTCAGATGAAATCCAAAGAGCACAACACATCTTAGGACTCAAGCCCATCAAAAAGATAGCATCTTAACAGTTAGGTTACAAACTGACGAACAGTCAACCATTTGAACTATAGATTAATAGATGCAATAACATGGAAAACGAGAGCTGAACCATACACAACAAGAAAAATGAAAGTAGCATTTTTTAAAATGCTACCTCATTCCATGTTATTTAAAGTACTGTCACTCATAGCATATAGAGCTATAAAAATACTATTGAATCGATAAGAGTTGAAAATGTTATTAAAATAACATAGTTTTCAGTGACATTAATTGCATTTCATGATATGTGCAGTTAAATAAATGCTATTAATGTGCCAATTTCTAGCTGTGGTAACAGAGTGCAACATTGTATACAAAAACAGGACAGTCAGTCAGAATCAGAACTTGAGACTGACGTGATTGAACATGAACACTATGTCAAATACATGAAATCATAATTGAGTAAGGCCCGCCAATTGGAGAACCGACCTTCTTTGTTCTCCACTTCAATGGTTTCACACCCAATTCTAGCTTTGTTCTTGACAGATATTTTCAGCAGTTTTATTATTTCAGTTCAAAGAAGAAACTCCAATATGAGATATTACAATAGATGTTTGGCAAGCACAAATACAAAGATTGGAAACATATCGTCACAAGAGATAGAAAGAATAGAAATATGTGTAGAGGATGGTAGGATAAGCCCCCAATTGGAACGAAAGAAATATGATAGAAGTGGTTTGGGAAAACAAAAAATAAGTTAATAAGATGAGTCCAAATCCAAACCAGGTAGGATAAGCCCATGTAGGAAAACCCTAAATTGAAATATCACCACTAACAACAATAAGAACTAAGAAGAATTAAGACTTATGCATAGCATGGGACATTGTCATTTAAAGACATATAGCCACTAGGCGCTGGTGATAAAGAATAAAAAAAAATAAAAAAATTCGGCACTAGGCATAATCAAATGGGAGAGAGAGTCGGATCAAAGTAGCTCATATATATATATGGGGTAAAGAAAATGCATGTTTACTTGAATTAGTCCAAATCCAAGCTAGTAAATTTTTAAATGAACCAATATAGATACACTGATCATCCCACATTATAACACGACTAACTCCCATGGGATTAGTCGAAACAAAGTAAGAAGGGGCTGAAAAAAGGTTTGGACGCCTATGGTTGTCAAAAATAAAAAAATAAACACAACAACAACAACAACAACATTATAACGCGACTATCATGAAGCCAAACATTCATCCACCAATTACTTCACAAAATTAACATAAGAATCCATTTCATCTTTGCTTCTTATAAATAACAATACCATAGGAGGCACAAGTATTTGAAACCTCAACCTTAGTAATGAAGTCAAGAACATGCACCTTTCTCTATGAAATGAAAACTCTTAATTTCACAAGAAATAATTAGGCGAAACAATCAGAGGGAACACAGAATTAAGCCAACAAAATGCCAAATCATAATGACAGAAGAGCCATATTAGCAACACCGAATTTTACATGATTATAAACAAAACAACCATCCAATCTCTGAAACATAGCCAAGAGTGTAAATTAGTATTTTCCAGGCTAGTTATGGGATATAGTATAAAATATTATGTACAATAACTAGTGGCTTCTTTCTCCTGCAAAAAGATAAGTAACAAAACAATCTAAAAGAACAAATTATTGTAGACACTTTCATAATACCAAGAAATTTGTAGTTTTCAGTTGAAAGAAGAACATGCTTAAAAAAGGTGCCAGATTGAAAATCAAACTACAAACATCAATCAGAAATTAAAACACCTAGACTTGAAATTCACACTTCACCAGAAACTAATAATCTCGATACAGTACCTGGAAGTGTGAACTGTTGAGGCAGCGTCCAATCTGGCGAAACAAAGGCACCATACAGCGCTGAAATTCTGCGGGTTGAGTTGCTTCGAGGACTTCCTCAAGCTCGCCAAGGAACATGACTTCCTTGGAACTATTAGTGACGGGCCAATACTTGAGAAGACCTCTAATGACAGTATCTGCCAGCTTGAAATCTTTCTCTACAAATTGAGTGATACAATAAGAAAGTTGTTGATGGTACATTGATACACATTTAGGCTTGTGAAGCGGGATCAAAGCCCGGACTAGGAAGAGCTTGTGTTCTTCCTTAAGCGGCAGGGCAAATCCATTAATTATACTGCCCAAAATCTCAAGCAGTTCAGCAATTCCATTGTGCTTTTCCGTCTCAAAGATGAAACGATAGAATATGTTATTGATAGCCTTTCTGATGAAGGGCCGGTGCACCATGAATTTACCATAAATACGATGGAGTATTGTCTTCAAGTACTCCCTCTCCCTCTGGTCCTCAGAGTCAAAGAGATCCAGCAACCTTAAAACAAATGAGTGGTCGATATATCTTTTAGCCAGCTTTGCATCTGTTTCTCCTGAAGCGACAAACCTCAAGAGGAATTCATACACAATCTGCAGGTGTGGCCACGTCGGTTCCATCGTTGGTTCCTCCTCTTCTGGGTCAAAAGACTCTGTAAGCCTGTTATCATGGTTCAAAGATGCAAAAGTCCGAAATAAGTTGGCAGACACCATTTTTGTTATCTCCTGCATGACAATCTCATTGAACTTGGATGTCACAGTGGTAATATAATCGACGAGGTCGAGCAAGGTTTGCCGCTTTATATCCTTCTCCTTAAGGTTTTTGGATGGATCAGAGAAGTCGAAAACAACACAACACATCTGCAATTTCCGTATAAACAGATTCTGCTTCTCCGAGCTGGGAACGTCTCGAAAACTAGGAAGCGCCTCATAAACAGCAGAAGATGGCATCGACCCCATCTGCGAAGCAACAGCGGAAGCTTTCTTCCCTTGATTCGACTTGTTCGCACCAGAGGAATTCAATCCCGACGACACATTGTTATTACGAGAACCCGAATTCGAGTTCTTCCCAGAAGCTGAACTACTCTTTGAGTTGTTGAAAGCACTAGAATTCGGTCCCTGAGACGAATTCATTGATGAAGGACCATTATTCATTCCTCCATCGTTATTGCTAGTTCCATTGGGCGTCGACTTCGATGACGGCTTTCGAGGTAGCTTCCCAAGTATCTGCTTAATCATACTTACTTGCAAAACCCTAACACCAACAACAATCCCTAAACCCCCCTCTCTCTCTCTCTCGCAAACAAAATCAGTCAATTTCTTCTCCAAATCATAACGCCAAACCCTAGACCACCCATTCACCCAATTCACCAAACCCTAACAATCAAAACCCCCAAAACCCTCACCAAAATCCCATCTTTTCACCAACCAAGCACAATCCACCAATCAAAAACCCAACTTTCCCCACATAAAACGCATTCAAATCCTTAAATTTCAAAAACCGAACCACAGATTCCCCAGATTCCTTCAAAATCCCATTCTATGAACGAATTAGATCAACTTACATTCCATCGATTCGCCGATCCTCCGCCACCGCAGATGAAAACCCTAGAAATCGAGACCACGAACACGACTGTTCGTCTGAACCCCCAAATCGCCCTCAATGAAACCCTAATCTGTGCTTTCGATCGCTTCGATAAAGCTTTCTAGAGAGAGAGAGAGTTTTTAGAGAGAGTTTTTAGAGAGAGAAAGTCGAAGCTCTGAACGAAAACCCTCTCCCTCTCTCTCTTCGTCTCGTTGTTCGCTGTGACGGAAATTAAAATCTGAGAGACCGAAATTTGCTTTAAAGATGGGGGAGGCGAGAATAAATACGTGAATAGATGGGTGGCTTGGATGGAGTTATGGAGAGTTTCGGTTTCGAAAGTGGGCGTCTGTTTTATGGTAATTACTGACGTGCCATCGGTGCACCACATGGTTTTTACGTGCTCGGGACCTGTATTACGAGGAGGTGATTCGACGATGCTGGGGTGCTCCCACCACTCAATCATGTCCATTAATTTTTGGGCCCACTTCTGATGGGCCGTTGATCGGATTTGACATGGGTGGGGTCACTGTTGACGTTGTGATTGATTGATTATTTGTATGTTGTGTGTGTGGGAAGGAGAGTAGGGTTTGTGAAGTCCAATTATCAGGTCAACCTTTCTCTCTATTTTTTTTTTCCTGAGCCCTAATTGGTCCCTGTCACAACAACAGACCCTTTTAGGTGTCACATGGTCACTTTCTTTGTGCTATCAATTTTTTTCACTTTTCAATGATCTACACAATATTTTCACTTTCAAAGCATATGAGAGGAGATAGATTTGGCATCATAGTTAAAATGCAAAGTTTAAAAATGTCATGGAATCGAATCTGCTGCATTACTTAAAAAAATTGTACATGTCATTTATTTACTTGAAGAATTTGATTTCGATATTATTTTCTTTCATTTTGATTAGATTAATATCAAGTAGGTGAAATCGAATAGGCTTGAGTCCACAACACGATATTATTCTTGACAAAAATGATATATTGGAAAGGATAGTGCTATTTGGACTCAAAAGCCCGGACTCAAAAAAAAATTAAGCAATCAACCACTTGACAATATTGTTTCCTATGTTTAGTTTTACAAATTCTTAATAAATTAAATAAAAATACAAGACGGAAATCAAAGCACATTAATTCAATGCAAATTTTTTAAAATTAATTCTAACCTTTTTCTAAGTGTTTAATTTAAAACAAATAAATGCATCTGAGTGGTGTGGTGTAGTGGTAATAACTGATCAAGCTTAAGACGTTGATTGAGGCAATGGTCTCGAGTTTGAGTCGCAACGACTATATTATGCATTCCAACTACTTTTGAGAGTTGGAGAAAATACTCTCGATCATCCTCTGTGAAACTAGTCAACCTTTAATTGGAAATGGATAAAATCTAAAACAAATAAAAAAGAAGAAGTTAACCTTTTTTTTATAATCTCATTTTGTTATTTATTCTCAAAAGCACCTTAATTTTGATCATGGCATGCGACCACCAAATCACACGTGCTAGAATATGGAAAACAAGTTGTTTCATGTAGTATTTGATTTTGACTTTCTTCTCTAAATTAACACATTATCTTAGTAGGAACTAAAGAACACCAATGGAGGAGCTGATGATCAGTGCAATGTCAAAGTAGCTCCATTTGGCTCAACCCTGACAAGTTGGAATGAAGTTCCTTTGACTGATCATTTTCATGCGATTAAATCATCTTTAATGAATGAATGAAAGCCATTATTTTTCTTTGTTAGCAAAATACTAAAATATTTGGCTTTAATTTAGTGTTGAATCTAGCTAGTGATCATTCAATACAACCAAGTCAACCAAGTTGATTCACTTTTGCAAATGCTATATATATACTATATATGGTAGAATTTGGTCAAGTCCATCATGCAAGTGGTCGAAACGTGAAAAAGTTGACCATTTTGTATGCGTGCGTTGTATTGTACTTAATTTCATTTCAACCGGGTCTGCTTCCCGGGTCTAACTTTAACACTTATATAGAAAAATATTTTTTTAACACGTTAATTTGTCACGCCCTTAATTTGTGATGTTTGATTATTGCTTCAATGTTTGCACAAATTTTGATGAGCATCTAAAAGACTCCCATTGAATGTATGTCAAATTAACTTACCAAGTAAGTCAAAGTAACATGGTTTCTCATTATATTTACCACTTATATTAAGAAAAAAAAAATGTGACTAATGATTTTTTTAAGAGAAATCGATATTTCGTTAATCATCCATTACTCATTACCAGAGCAAACATAGAGTCAAGTAAATTAATTTGCTAATCTTATTTATTTGAATAAATTATTATTAATTTAATTGTAAATGCGAAATTGAAATAGTTTAACAATCAATAATTGTTTTCTACAACGTTGAAACTCACGAGAATACACAAAATTACTAGAACCATAAAACGAATAACGAAACTTCACAACAAGAAAAATAAAACCTAAACTTCTCAATAATGAGAAGACAAGTCATAAACTTTCAACTAGGGAATAAAACTAACTATAAAAATAAAAAATAAAAAATAAAGACAAGATCAATCCAACACGTCACACAAATCCATGCAACATTGTTGATGAAGATGCACCGCAACAAGGATTGATCAATCTCTACAAATCTGATTAGATATGTATGTTGTTTATTGTATGAACAAAGTGCAAAAAGGATTTGATCGGAACTACCGCCGATGATCGAAGAGATGATCGGCAATGGTTCAAGAACAAAAAAAAAAAAAAAAAAAAAAAAAAAAAAAGTGAATTAAGAGAAACTTTTAAAGTTTTAGAGAAAAAGAGAGGTGCCTACTGTAACTAATGATTTTTTTTTTTTTTGAGAAATGACTAATGATGTTATTAACTAAATAAAATGAGGTTCGAATTTGAAAAAAAAAGTATTTAATACGTCTTTGATTCCTTAATGTGAGGCATAATGTGGAACAAAAAAAGTCAAAAAAAGCTACGCATATAACGAAATTAACGGAGGGAGTAGTCGAGACTAAGGCTTCATTATTTGGTTCATTTTTACCAATTTACAGTGCGAACAGAGTTAATTCACAATGAAAATCATATTTTTCATGTTTGATTCAACTTTAAACTTGCAAGAAAGTTGTGAAATTCTTAAACAATAAAAATATGAATTTACATTGATACACTTCGAATAAAAGAGATGGATACGAGCAATAAAAAAAAGTAAATAATGAGGGGTTAGTAGTAACCATAAATTTTGGGAGATAACTTTCTTAAGAGTGGTGGAGAGATATCTCTCACATTTATGTGTGAGTTGAGAAATAACTTGCAAGAAAGTTGCCGCCAAATAAAATTAGTTTTAACTTCCTTGTAAGTTATCTTCATGGAGTTATATACCTCCGCCCTTGAATCGAACAAGGCCTACTATAACTTTCTTTTAAGTTGGAGCATGTTCTAAAAATATAAAAAGTAGAGAAAAAAAAACCCTCAAATTTAAAACATGATTAATTATTTCAAAATAAAAGAAATTAATCGCTTATCAAACGTGACCATTCAAAGAAAATACTTTTGTAACTCACTTTAATTTGACACTCATTTTAGATATCTAGTCAACCCATGTAAGTGTTTCTCCATGTGATAAATCTTGAAAAGTATGAGTGCACATTTTTAAATATTTTATATGAATCACTAGATGCCTAAAGTGAGTGTCCAAAGTGAGTTGATCTAACATCTTTCTGACCATTCAATATAAAATCGGTGATCTAATCAGACATTGCGATTATGGTCAAATGTGGGGGCATTTTCAATTAAAACTTACTAACCATTAAGAGGCTAATCAGGGTGGCGGGCTGATGAGTAATGTCATGTGGCGTCCTCTGATACGATGGACGGAAGTCTCTTTCTAAGATGACGCGAGCACAGCACACAACTGTGATTTCTTTAAAAAATACTCCAAGGACAAAAATTTGAGGGATGTAGTGAAGTAACACGAGTACTCGTTCCTTAACAAGATGTCTCCGGTACAAATCTGAGGAAGGAAAATTTTTAAAAATCTTAGGTAAATTGAGGCGTTGCCTTTGTGATTTTACGTTCCTTTCCTTAGTATAAGATTAACCAGAACTAAGTTATTACCCAGACCACCAAAAAAAAAAGGGCCTGTTTGGATGCGAGAATTGCAGACTTGCAGTCTATATGGGCACCTGAACACATGAAATCAGACAACCACATGTACGGAGTCGCACCACGTGTCCAATCATCACTAATATTTCTGAATCGGACGGGTAAGAAGGTTTGATATCTCAACTTTTCTTTTATTTGATAGCCGCACCACAAGCAAAGTCTTTTTCTTTATTTTTAAATTTTTCTGAGCTGACACAATTGTGCACGTGAGGGGCAACGGATTCTTTTAGTAGCTAGGCTTGCGTTTTGAACAGTGTCTACCTAGTCTATGAATAATGAAAAATTACAATTAATTACCACCATTTTCTACGATGTGCTTCAGTGCTTACGTGAATAATTGAGTTGAACCCAACTCATGATTGTATGCTCCTAGCCTTAATTTAGTACATCAATGAGGTTATAAATCCGGATGAAAATAGATCCACCTATACTACATCATAAAATTCACATTCAACTTAAAAAAATGTTTTCTAATGAGATCATAAATTGATAATGTCCGTTATATGTGGCATAAAATTAAAGTGGAAGATGTCTACCAAAATATTTCACGTTAGACAAAGGACTTTTTTAAAGTTTTTTTATTTTTATTTTTGAGGCATTTATTAATATTATAAAAATTTAAAATAAAAGCGTTAACTCATCAATCCATGATCTAAATCCTTTGTCAATTGGAGACCATTTTCAAAGGTAAATATTTATCTAGTGCCACATAAGATAAACATTATTTCTACATCCATGACGTAGTACCAATCCATGGCTTAAATAAACATTACGATTGGAGGCGCTCTAAGTGGATTCCACTTGAACATATGTAAGGGCTACTCCAACTAGCACCATTTTGGCACTGGTTAGTGAATAGTTATAATGATTTGTTGCTCACACTATTTTAGTGTGACACTGTTCACTTACATTAATACTATTCTTTTAATTTTTTATTCTTTCTTTATTTTTGTATTTTTTTATTTTATTTAGTATATATTCTTATATATCTTATTTTGAATAAAATAATGATAAAAAATATAATAGTGTTAAAGATAGTGTTGATGGGTTAGAGATGTGATAGTATTAGTGTCACCATTTACTCCAAAATAAAAGTGAATAGTGTTAAGAGTAACTCTATTTTAGTATTGGTGGGTTGGAGATGCCCTAAGAACTCAAAATGTTGATATGCTTTTAACAGCCATTTGTCCCGCATTAGTTGGTGTCTTTTAATCAAACATAAAAACGCAAGCTTACAAATATCAATGCACAATTCAAGGGCAGCAACAACTGTTTGTCAAATTGTCACGTCAAAAGCACGTTGTAAGAAAAAAGAAATGACTAGATGACCCCTTTCGGACACCAAAAATAGACATCCGTTTATTGGTACTTGATTGATTTGTGCATCGATGTTTGTGCACAAATAAATTAATGTGTATATTTAATAGACACCGACAACTAAATGCCCATTTCGAATGTCCAAAATGGATCACCTTAGACTATCCATAAGAATAAACAAGAAACGAGTTTAATTGAACATGATTTTTGTCAGTCCCTTCTTAATTAAGACATCATTAAGACGACTAACCGCCCTAGATCACCTTAATCCCTTGATAATCTAGTAAACCTAATCCGTTCTTTCAACTTTGACCTCAAAATAATAATTAGTTTAATTCTTTCTAAGGCTCCAAAACTATATTTATATCCTCAATGAAACTTAATTCATGATTTTTTTCAATTGGAGCAAATTATAAAATAATACGGATTATTCTTCATATTTCTATAAAAATCTCGAAAGCACATCCCTTAAATATGGCTTACCGAAAAACTTCCACCTAATAAACAGTAAAACTGGAGAGAGGCCTAAATGACTCATAACTCCACAATATATATCAAACTCAAATTTACAACTAACTTAGAGTCTCCACAAGCTTAATTACAACTTTGCAATCTCATAGTAGACCAAAATTGAAATATAAACCTCTCAGTTTATCTTAAACTAACTTAGGAGACTCTCATAACCATTCAATGAAACTTCACGTCCTACACTCACCCCATGAGTCATAAAATAATATATATAAACAATTTACAACAAGAATTTAGTTTAATTTTTAAAAACATTTACCATAATCTTCGAGTCTTGTCCATTATTTCCTTGTCTTCATATAGAATATGACATCATAAAAAACAACACGAATATGTCAGGTAAGTAGTTACCACATTGATCCGTACTCCTACAATTGTTACTCTGATACATGGTGACATGTAATTACATTTCCAAATAATCAATAAGATATATGCGTCAACATGACATGTAATCCACTCTATCGTTGTCTCCTAATTATAATCAGACATCGACTTCCAAAAATAGTATATAGATAATATTAAAGATATCATGAAATGCAGAGATAACTTATCGATGTTAAACTCCACTAGTCTCACTAAACGGCTCAGTGGCATGACTGAAATCTAGTTTCAATCAAACTAGACTCCGAAACAAGCTTATCCCCCTGTGACGACCCCTTCTTCTAAACAGGGCACCACCCGATCTAATCCCGTAATTAAGCCTTAATCTTAGCCATGTAAGACTTAACTACGCATTAGTCAGCCTTTCTTTCCTATATTCCTCGATACATGCGTTCAGGATAAGTAATACATCGTTCACGATATCATTAGATTTCAGAGTTAATTAAAACTTTTTATCATTTTAATATAATCACGAAAATTTTAATGGTTATGCGAAAGTAATTATTTGTAACGGCCCGCTCTAATTAATCACAATTAACTTACAAATTACAGATTAAGACCTTAAGCTCAGACCCACGTGGACGTCGCAGAAAAGTTAAGGGCACGCCTAACGAGGTAAAATTTGTTATTTTTGCGTGTGAGTGCTTATTTATTTTTATTAAGATTAAATAATTAGTGTCGCATTATTTGACATTTTATTAGTCGCGTTGTGCACGTGTAGTAACAAGAGTATGCGACGTCGCGGTGTGCGTGCAACGCGGGTGTACGGGGTAGTATGAGATTTAGCTGTCACATCACCCTATCAATCATCACTCATCATTACCCCCTCTCCATCACTCATCATTACTCCCTCTCATTTCTAAAAAAAAATTCTTTAGAAAGAGAGAATGAATGGAGGAGAAAGAGAGAGGGAGAAAGATAAGAAAGGAGAAGAAAGAAAGAGAAGGAGAGAGGGCGAACGGACGGAGAAAGAGGGCGAGGTCGGGGACGGCTCGCGGCGAAGCTTACCAGCGGCGCCGGCGGACTCCGGCAACGGCGTCGGCAACTACGATGTTCGCAAAGACCTTCATTGATCAAGGTGAGTGAAAATTGTTGTTGTTAGGTTGTTGATGTTGGTGTTGTTGTTGTGGTTGTGGTTGGACTGGTTGTTGTTAAAAAAAAAGAAAAAAAGAAAAGAAAAAGGGAGATCGTCTCTGCTATGCGGAGACGATCGGGGAAGACGAGCTAGGATTGGGCCTGCTGGCCCGTCATGTGGGTCGGGCTGGCCAGGCCCATTATGGGCCTCGCATTGCTGAGGCCGTGGGCGGCCGCCCAAAGCTTGGCGGCGCCAAGTAGGCGACCAGGCGAACCGGCTCAGGTTCGGGCCCAACCCACCCCTAAATTAATTAAAATTTTTAAAAATATAAATAAAATACATTTAAATCAATTAAATATCATAAAAAATAGAAAAAATAGCTAGAAAATTATAAAAAAAAATCTAGAAAATTATGAAAAATATAATAAAATGGGAAAATATATAAAAAGGCAGTTTTGAGGACAATTGGGGCGTCGGCACCCCGGTTTAACTCAAAAAGTGTGCCGAAATTAAATATTTTTTGAAACAAAAATCTCAAATTCTTGGTCTCATACTTTAAATTCATTCAATGAGACTCTAAAATAATAAAAAAAATTGTATAATTGGACACCATGGACTTATGCTACCATAGTCGGGTGTCGAGTACGCATCTCGAGGCGTGTGCGGAACGTTTCAAAGGCAGTTTGCGACTTGTTTGAGGTAAGTAAACCCACGAGAAAATTAGTTAAAATTCATTTATGACATTACTTATTTTGCATTCTAAATTATTCCATTGTGCTATCTATTGTTGTTCAATTACTATTCATCCACTCCCACGTGTGTATGTGTGTTTGTCGACGGGGTCGGCATGGCACAGACTCACACCCCAGGGCTAGCTACCCCTCGTTCGAGTAGTTGGCCACGTTAGGGCTACGCGGTGATTATTCTCCGTGAAACCCGTAGGTTGAGAGATGTTTGACGAAGACTTAGGTCTTCGTCAATGGTTCCTCTCGAGAGATGTTTGGATGGGGTTTCTTCCGTTCAATGGTTCCTCTCATTCGACCGTGAGATGTTTGGCGATGTTGTCGTCAATGGTTCATCTCGGTTTAGCTACGACGATTCCCGGATGTCGACCGGGGTTCTTTGTCTCACTACACTCGTGTCCAAATTTGATTTCTCAACGACTTATTTTCATGCGATTATTTTATTATTGTCTTTTAATTGCATGAATTGTAGCCGTTCTTATTGGATTTCGTGAATATTAGCTAAAATTCTCTGGGATTTACTCACCTGGGATTTGTCATTGTTTTATGTGACAAATTGCAGATCCTGTGACGAGCCGAGACAAAGACTTCTTAGGCGACTACGTCTAAGTTAAGAGAGTCGCCACTTTTTGCGTAAGTGGTTGTATGTATCTATTTACTGTTTTATGAAATTTTTGGGAAGGACTTGTACACCTGATACATGTATATGCTCATCTTTTATACTTTTGTTGCTCTTGATATACATTGTATCAAATGCCGGGTTTCCACACTATAGGGTTAATCATACAATGCAAACTTTTTATTTCTGTTGTGTTTGCATGCTTCAAAAACTTTCACTTAAATGTTAATTTATAATAATTTGATAAATCGTGAACAACTTAACTTACTCAATTTAAAGAAAATATCCATAAAACATCAATAAATACTAAGTTAAGGCGAATAAGGTACGTATAAAGGTGTAGGTCGCAGGCAGTCAAAATTAAGTGTGCAGATGATGTGGCATGCTTGGTGACGTGTTTGGCAACGTGGCGGTACCCGGTTTGCCTCGGAGTTTGGGGCCGCCACAGCTAGTATCAGAGCCTAGGTTCAAGCGAACCTAGGGTAAAAGTTTAATGAAACTTAATAAAACTTAACAAACGAATTTAGATGTGGAAACTCGAAGATCCTAAATTAGAACTTTAGTTGGGAAACAAACATGGGATGAGTAGTGCCAAGGTTTATATGTTATATATTTTAATTTGTAATAGTATGTATGCGTACACGAGGCTGATACAAGCCCTCGCTGTTGCAAATACGACATGGACGGACAGTCGATTCCACCTTCGGAGGATGGTGGACAAACGAGTGGTACTACGCCTATTGCGACTGATCAGAGTGTACTTGATCGGATTGCGGCACACGATCGATAGTTCAAACAGATGATGGCCTTGCTCCGTGCTCAGACAGCGGTTATCGCGATGCTTACCGCCACCATCACACCGAGCGCCACTGAGCCGGCAGCCGCGTCGATTGTTCAGGGTATGCCAGTTACCGCAGTTATGGCAGAGACTACCACACCGACTACAATTTTAGAGACTCGTCCTGAGGCTACCACACCGACATCTACACACGCAGGGACACTAACACAGACTCTACAGGAAATCACATTCGAGACTTCCCTGTCAGCAGAAGCTAAGCTGACAAAAGAGTTTGTGAGATTTCAGCCAGGATATTTCACTGGGGGCGGAGACCCAGAGGCATTTGCTAGATGGCTTCTTGCACACGAGAAATTACATAATCTTCTGAGAATTCACGACAGTATTCGACTCAGGATATCTGGATATATGCTCCAAGGAGAGGCCGAAGTTTGGTGGACCGCTCATACCGAGATTGATAGGGAACCGACCACTTGGGCCGGGTTCAGACAGGCCTTTTATGACCAGTATATACCGAGGGCGATACAGTTACGTTTGAGACAAGAGTTTTTGTGTCTTAGGCAGGGTAATCGCACAGTGGTCCAGTATATAGAGAGGTTTCGCTACCTATTACTGTTCACTGGGGATTTGGCCTCTGCAGATCGCGATCAGGTGCACTACTTTTGAGTTAGGCTTAAAGATGAGATTGCGAGCGCAGTAGTATCAGGCGGAGCTCGTACACTGCAGGAAATCTACGAGAGAGCCTTAGCCCATGAGACATATCTTATCTTTTGTGTCGCGATGCCCATGCAACAGTTGGCATCGGGGGCGTCCCAACAAGGCACCAGGTCTGACAGGAAAGGGAAAAAGGATCATCGATTAAAGAGATAGGAAAGGATAGAGGCCCAGACATGAGGATCACCAGGCAGTCACTTCTCATGCGGTAGTACCTGCACAGTCAGCACAACTATCAGGTGGTGGTTATGGACCGCGGCCGGGCCAGAGATCGACCCAGGATCAGGGAGGTAGGGACCGAGGACAGTATGGTCAGAGTCAGGGCCAGAGGTCAGACAGAGGTCAGGGCCAGGGGTTAGGACACCAACATCTTACTTGTTTCAAATGTAGACAGCCATGACATATTAATAAAGAATGTCTGATAGCTTCAGTAGCCCCGATTGCAGCACTACCAGTTCAGGCCAGGGAGCGGGTGCATGCTGTAGCATAGCCAGACCTCGAGGCTACCAGACAGCTCGTCGAGGGTATGATTTCGATTTGCGATCATTTTATGCATACACTTATTGATTTTGGTTCCATAGTATCATTTATTTCTGGACGTATGGTTGATGAGTTAGGATTAACACCGATTACAGTTAGTACACTCCTGATTCTCAGCACAGCAGCTGGGGAGAAGGTTTACCCTAACATGATCTGTAAGGGTTGCACGATAGAGATTTTCGGACACCAACTCCCTATCGACCTACGCGTCCTAGAGTTCTTAGAGTTCGATGAACTTTTGGGCATGGACTGACTAGCTTCATATCACGCCCAGGTGGATGTTTCCGTAAGATAGTGACTTTTCAAATCCCCAACATACCAGAGTTCACTTTCAAGGGTGATGCGAGTATACTACTGACCACTAGGGGTAGATTGGCTATGACCTTAGAGATGGAGGTGTTTGCAGAGATAATAGAGTTAATCGAGGTCCCAGGGGTTATACTTGAGGATGTCCTAATTATCAATGAGTTTTTCGATGTCTTTCCGGATGATCTACCAAGATTGCCCCCACACAGAGAGATTGAGTTTGTTATTGAATTAGTACCAGGCACACAACCGATAGCTAGCAAATAGTACCGAATGTCACGGAAGGAGCAGGAGGAGTTGAAGACTCAACTGGAAGATTTAGAGAAGAAGGGGTTTATACACCCGAGCACATCACCATAAGGAGCACCGGTCCTGTTCGTTAAGAAGAAGGACCGTAGCTTGAGGATGTGCATTAACTATAGGAAGTTGAACCGGGTGACAAGACGAAATCGTTACCCTTTGCCAAGGATCGATGATTTGTTTGACCAGTTGGTCGGAGCCCGTGTATTCTCTAAGATCGACTTAAGGTCGAGTTATCATCAGCTCAGGATTCGGGATGACGACATACGTAAGACCGCATTCATCACCAAATATGGGTTATTTGAGTTCACAGTGATGTCGTCGGACTGACGAACGCACCGACCATGTTCATGGACTTGATGCACCGAGTATTGAAGCTGTACTTGGATAAATTCGTCATTATCTTCATTGACGACATATTGATCTACATCAAGACTCGCGAAGATCACAGGTAACATCTCAAGCAGATATTGATGACGTTGAGAGAGCACAAATTGTATGCTAAGTTCAGTAAGTGTGAGTTTTGGCTATCAGAAGTCAAATTCTTGGGACATGTGATCAGTGATAGAGGTATATCAATGGGTCCGAGTAAAATTCATGCTGTCATAGATTGGCCGACACCTGAGACAGTGACAGATATCAGGAGCTTCCTAGGGTTGGTAGGATACTATCGACGATTTGTGAAGGACTTCTCGAAGATCGCCGCGCCGATGACTAAATTGACAAAGAATGATGTACCTTTCAATTGGTCAAAGGAGTGCGAGGACGTATTTACACAGTTAAAGATGACACTGACTACTGCACCAGTATTAGTGCTGCCAGAGCCGGGTAAGGGATTGACAGTTCATACTGATGTTTGCGGCACAGGGTTAGGTTGTGTGCTGATGCAGGGAGACGACGTAATCACATACTTATCCCGACAGTTGAGGACCCATGTGAGGAATTATCCAGTGCACGACTTGGAGCTTGCAGCAGTCGTATTTGCACTGAAGGTATGGAGACATTACCTCTACGATGAGAGGTTCACATTATATACAGATCATAAGATTTTGACTTACTTATTCACCCAGAAGGATCTGAACATGAGACAACGACGTTGGCTAGAGTTGCTGAAGGACTACGACTTCTCTATCAAATATCAACCTGGGTAGGCAAATGTCGTAGCAGATGCATCGAGCAGGAGAGGACCAGATTATGAGACGGTTGTCTGTCATATGATGCACGAGTAGGGCTGGCAAAAATACGGGAACGGACAAAAACGAGACTGGACTCCCATTTTGAAAATGTTTAAATTTGGTGTCCGGTCCCGGTCCCATTTTTAAAACGGGCACGGTTTTTTTGTCCAGTCCCGTATGTTTGTAAAACATACGGGACTGGTTTTGCCCGTTTTTTTTAATATGATAGCAACAAGTTAAAGGACTAATTTTTTCGAGTCATCTAATAAGATGCTTACGCAGTTGTCTAAGCATTTATCTCTTTCAACAGTACTAGCTAAACAATTCGCAGAACAAACATTCTTTGATAAAAATCAAGACTGGAATATAATTCAAATGGGATCAAATTTACAGATCTGAAGCCCATGTATCGACTAAAAGATTAATCTTTTCTAAGACATATAAACCAAATTCAAATTAACAAGGTGTATGAGAAATTCAACAAAGACCCCAATTCGAATTCTCTTCCACAGAAACAGATCTGATCAAGATCTCCGCTTTACGCCGAGCTCGCGATACCCAGAACACAAAATCACAAATTTAACCTAATCAAATACCAAACAACATCCATAATTGAATCTAACACTCATTCTCAAATAACTAATCAACTAAAAGATCACAAGATCAGAAAAACCTAACCTTCTTTCTCTGTTCTTGCTGCATTTCTTCTCCACCAATCTCGACCACAAACCAAAACCCTAATCACCCAAACTACTTTCCGAATCGAAAAGCCGCTACACGATTCGACGAAAGTCGTCCGATTCTCACTCAAACACGAATTGAGGAGAAAATCAGCCGCATTTGCCCCACCTACCCCTGCTCCGAATCACAAGCCGCAATCTCGCCTCAGTCGCCCCAAATTCTTCACGAAACATAGAAATCGAACCAGATCCCTCATGCACCCCTCGTCCTCCAACTTCGCTTCCCAATAATCCCCACCACGAACGCGAGTTTCCGATTCACCAACGAAGATCATAGATCGAACAACCCCTCCGACATGAAATTCAACATCTCCGGATCTCAAACCCTCGGAACCCAACTCCTACAACATCAATTCGCCGAACAACCCAGAAAAACCAAATTTCGATCGGATTAGGGCATCAAAGAGAGCTAGAGAGAGATCTTGAGAACCCTAAAAAGGGGGGTTTGCGAAGAGGAATCGAAGAAAAACCCATTTGGATCTCTCGAGCGAGAGAGAAATTGAAAGAGAGAGAGAGAGAGAGAGAGAGAGAGAGAGAGAGAGAGAGAGAGAGAGAGAGAGGCGTTGGAGAGAAGAGAATGAGTGAGTCCCGTATGTTTTTCGCTGTGAAATTACTTATAAGCCCTTCAAATTAATCACAACCGGCTACCCGTTTTTTTGAAATTTCTGCCCGAACCCGATCCCGTATTTTTAAACGGACAAAAAATATTGTCCAGTCTTGTATGTTTTTCACAAAAATCCTGCCCGGTCCCGTTTAAAACGGGTCCGGACGAAACCGAACAAACGAGACCGGACATATTTCGCCAGCCCTATGCACGAGTATGGTTTGCTTGAGGCGGCAGCAACACTGAGCTTGACAGAGGTTCCTGCTACAGCGGACGCACAGATTTATGGACAGACTGGGGTACCGTCTGTTTCTATTCCGCGAGTGTTGGAGTTCAGAGGGCTGATGAAATGTACTCGAGATACAGTGAGATGGCACGCAGTCCCGATCATCCAGATTAGAGCGAGTCTGTGGATCAGTGTTTGAGGCACCGAGGGAGGTTATGGATTCCAGCAGTGGCAGAGATACGCGATGGGATACTCTAAGAGGCTCACAGGTCTCGGTATACAATGCATCCTTGCAGGACCAAAATGTATCATGATATGCGACGATTATTTTGGTGGCCATGGATGAAGGCGGACGTCGGCGCCTATGTTAGGGGTTGTGAGGTGTGCCAGCTGGTTAAGGTTGAGCACAGGAAGCCTGGAGGGTTATTGCAGCCGCTGCCCATCCCTCAGTGGAAATGGGAACACATTACGATGGATTTCGTTTGTGGATTACCGCAGACTTCGCGGAAACACGATGCGATATGGGTGATCATGGACAGGTTAACGAAGTCAGCTCATTTCCTACCAATTTCTATGAAGTATAATTTCACACAATTGAGCATATTATTCGAAAAAGAGATTGTACGACTGCACGGAGTACCAATTTCGATTGTTTCAGACCGATACAGTCGTCTTACATCATCATTGTGGCGAGCTATGCAGGAGCAGTTTAGTACTAGATTACAGTTTATCACTGCATTTCATCCTCAGACAGACGGGCAGTCAAAGAGATTAATACAAATACTCGAGGATATGCTCAGGGCATGTGTGTTGCAGTTTGGTGGGTCTTGGGAGGAGTATTTGCAGCTTTGCGAATTTGCTTACTACAACAGTTATTAGGCCAGTATTGGGATGCCGCCGTTTGAAGCCCTGTACGGTAGACCGTGTAGATCACCGGCTTGTTGGGAAGAGCTCGATGATACAACAACTGTGGGGCATACAGAGAATGTAAGACTGATTCGTCAATGGTTATTGGCTGCCCAACACAGACAAAAGAAGAATGCAGATAGGTACCGCGATGGGCTGAGCTACGAGGTAGATGATTGAGTCTACTTGAAAGTTTCTCCGTTGAAGGGTCATCAGAGATTTGGGATCAAGGGGAAACTAGCACCAGGATTTATTGGGTCGTTTCAGATTGAGAAACGAATTGGAAAAGTCGCTTATCAGTTGAAATTGCCAAGTCGATTGGCAGTGGTTCATAATGTTTTTCATATTTCAATGTTACAGTTAGCTAGATCAGGACCGAGACCAATGATTGATATGACAAAAATAGAGGTTTGACCAGATGTTACGTAGGAGGAACACCCCATTGAGATAGTGGACCGCAAGGTACATACCCTTAGAAAAAAAGAAATACTACTTGTACTCGTTCGATGGCAGTATCATAAGAACGGGAGTCTCACTTGGGAGAGAGATAGTCTACCTTGCGAGAGCGATACCCCCACTTGTTCCAAGGTAAAGATTTCATTAAATTTGAATTTCGTGATGAAATTCCTTTT
Organism: Stephania yunnanensis; assembly: GCA_039657365.1. Taxonomy (NCBI): domain Eukaryota; kingdom Viridiplantae; phylum Streptophyta; class Magnoliopsida; order Ranunculales; family Menispermaceae; genus Stephania; species Stephania yunnanensis. The sequence goes on along the minus strand of CM077583.1, from coordinate 49,639,641 downwards.
AGTTGGGAATATTGTAACAACCCACTCTAATTAATCACAATTAACTTACAAATTACAGATTAAGTCCCTAAGCTCAGACCCACGTGGACGTCGTAGAAAAGTTCAGGGCACGCCTAACAAAGTAAAATTTGTTATTTTTACGTGTCAATGCTTATTTATTTTATTAATATTAAATAATTAGTGTCGCATTATTTGACATTTTATTAGTCGCGTTGTGCGATTGTAGTAACGAAAGTATGCGACGTCGCGGTGTGCGTGTAACGCGGGTGTGCGGGGTAGTATGTGATTTAGCTGTCACATCACACATCACATCACCCTATCAATCATCACTCATCATTACCCCCTCTCCATCACTCATCATTACTCCCTCTCCTTTCTAAAAAAAAGATTTCTTTAGAAAGAGAGAAGGAATGGAGGAGAAAGAGAGAGGGAGAAAGAGAAGAAAGGAGGAGAAATAGAGAGAATGAGAGAGAGGGCGAACGAAAAGAGAAAGAAGGCGAGGTCGGGGACGGCTCGCGGCGGAGCTCACCAGCGGCTCCGGCGGACTCCGGCAGCGACGTCAGCAGCTACGACGTTCGCAAATACCTCCATTAATCAAGGTGAGTGAAATTTGTTGTTGTTAGGTTGTTGATGTTGGTGTTGTTGTTGTGGTTGGACTGGTTGTTGTTTTTTTTTTTTTTTTTTTTAAAGGAGGTCATCTCTGCTATGTAGAGACGATCGGGAAGACGAGCCAGCGGGACTGGGCTTGCTGGCCCGTCATGTGGGCCTGGCTGCCCAAGGGCCCATGGGCCGGGCTTCCCAAAGCCCGGCGAGCATTTGGCAAAACCAGAGCGAACCGGCCCGATTCGGGCCCAACCCACCCCTAAATTAATTAAAGTTTTTAAAAATATAAATAAAATACATTTAAATCAATTAAATATCAGAAAAAATAGGAAAATAGCTAGAAAATTATAAAAAAAATCTAGAAAATTATGAAAAATATAATAAAATGGGAAAATATATAAAAAGGCAGTTTTGAGGACAATTGGGGCGTCGGCACCCCGGTTTAACTCAAAAAGTGTGCCGAAATTAAATATTTTTTGAAACGAAAATCTCAAATTCTTGGTCTCATACTTTAAATTCATTCAATGAGACTCTAAAATAATAAAAAAATTGTATAATTGGACACCATGGACTTATGCTACCATAGTCGGGTGTCGAGTACGCATCTCGAGGCGTGTGCGGAACGTTTCAAAGGCAGTTTGCGACTTGTTTGAGGTAAGTAAACCCACGAGAAAATTAGTTAAAATTCATTTATGACATTACTTATTTTGCATTCTAAATTATTCCATTGTGTTATCTATTGTTGTTCAATTACCATTCATCCACTCCCACGTGTGTATGTGTGTTTGTCGACGGGGTCGGCATGGCACAGACTCACACCCCAGGGCTAGCTACCCCGCGTTGTTCGAGTAGTTGGCCACGTTAGGGCTACGCGGTGATTATTCTCCGTGAAACCCGTAGGCTGAGAGATGTTTGACGAAGACCTAAGTCTTCGTCAATGGTTCCTCTCATTTGACTGTGAGATGTTTGGTGAGGTTGTCGTTAATGGTTCCTCTCGGTTTAGCTACGACGATTCCCGGATGTCGACCAGGGTTTTCTGTTACGCAACACTCGTGTCCAAATTTGACTTCTCAACGACTTATTTTCATGCGATTATTTTATTATTGTCATTTATTTAAATTGCATGAATTGTAGCCGTTCTTATTGGATTTCGTGAATATTAGCTAAAATTCTCTGGGATTTACTCACCTAGGATTTGTCATTATTTTTTGTGACAAATCAGAGATCCTGCGACGAGCCGAGGCAAGGGCGTCTTAGGCGACTACGTCTAAGTTAGGAGAGTCGTCACTTTTTGCGTAAGTGGTTGTATGTATCTATTTACTGTTTTATGAAATTTTTGGGAAGGACTTGTACACCTGATACATGTATATGCTCACCTTTTGTACTTTTGCTACTTTTGATAGACATTATATCAAATGCCGGGTTTCCACATTATAGGTTTAATCATACAATACAAACTTTTTTATTTCTGCTGTGTTTGCATGCTTCAAAAACTTTCGCTTAAATGTTAATTTATAATAACTTGATAAATCGTGAACAACTTAACTTACTCAATTTAAAGAGAATATCCATAAAACATCCATAAATACTAAGTTAAGGCGAATAGGTTACGTATAAAGGTGTAGGTCACAGGTAGTCAAAATTAAGTGTGCGGATGACGTGGCATGCTTGGTGACGTGTCTGGCGACGTGGCGGTACCCGGTTTGCCTCGGAGTTTGGGGCCGCCACATTATTATTTAAAATCTTAAATGTGGAAACCAGGAAAGATCATCACATGCATATAAATATCATAAGGATAATAACATAGTGTGATAACAAAGTTTCAAGTCAGGGAACTAAACGCTCAACCTAATATACAACCCAAAATGTATTGGAAAGACATAAGCATCAATAATACAACAAAAGTCGAGTCATACACAAAATGAGAATGGAGAGTCGCCGAAATGCTCAAGGAAAGTCGTCGATCTTCTCCTTCCCCGGCCTGCTGCTGCTCGACGGACCTACACCCACCGCCACAAACTAGATGGTGAGTATAATGACATTTAAGTAATAACTAGAGAATTGTATACTACATTTCTAGTATTTAAAAGCATGAACTATCAGAAAAGTTGTTGAATCAAGTCAAGCAAGTCAATACCTCAGCTAAAAATGTATAGACTGACGCAGGCTAAGTCGAGATGATATACGTCTGGTCAGCGATGAGAACTACCACTTAGCCTTTTCCACTACTTTAAGGAGCTGTGCTCTACATATTTCATCAATTCTATCAATCCTCAAATGGCGGAGCTGTGCGCTGCGCGTATAAATCATCAATCTCATTCTTGCCGACAACCCCGAGGCTTATACCACGTGTGCCGCATAAATGTAGTGGTGAGTGCCAGACACCCTGGTAGATCTAAGTCCCTGTGAACCATGCATCTCTTATGCAATGGACGCTAGATAATCCCTACTTTAATTTTCAAGGATCAATAGTTCTAAGTCTCTAGAATTTCAAGACTAGTTAAGTTAAAAAGCCTAAAGAAACAGGATACAAGTCTAATCCATTACAACTTATTTTAATAGCATACTTTTGATCATCTATATGTCAAGAATATCATCAAGCTCAGAAATTTGAATCAATGGAATACTTCATAAGACATCATGTTAACAATATTCAATAATGAATAAAAACAAGAACAACATGATGTGAAATTATAACTAGTAATGTCTACAAATAGACTATAAATCAATAAAAGTCAATGAAATGAAATAGATAATTCTCATAACTTTACTTAAAGTCACAAAGCTTACCTAGCTTATCCGGCCTCTCGATACCCCAAAACGTGTTCTCGAACTCCCGAGACCTCCCCTTATGTTCCTGGAGTTGTTTGATATGTTTTAGAGTGTATTAGAGTCGATTAGTTTGAGTTTAGGCTATGCTAGATGAGTTATTAGTGTTTTAAAAAAATAATTTTTTTTGTTCAAGAACATCATTAATTTAAAATTTTCATAACTATTTGGTTTCAAATCCAAATTGGAAACTTCTTAATAGCTAGATTATCGGCTCGAAATGCGGAATTCGAAAATGAAGTTAGATTTTGGAGATGAAAACTTTTTTATATAAGAATTCATGAAAAATCAGATTCATTAAATAAACAACAAGCAATCTTTATAATTGATCATAACTTTGTCGATTTAACTTCGAATTTTAAACTTCTTTATGACAGATTTAATATTTTTTGCAAGGAATCTAAATATGTAAACCAAATTAAGAGACTAATATTTACCTTATGAAATTAGTGAAAAACCAAAACGGGGTTAAAACCCAATTTATCTAAAACTTAAAATTTTCAGAATTTAAGCTTGGGGACTCAAACACACCTCAAATTGGGATAAAAAACCATTAGAATATTGAAATTATGATCAAGATTAAAGGTCCTTTGATATCATATTTAAATTACCTCCATTTAAACAAAATTCACTCATGCATTTCATCAAACACCATATGAACACAAGAAACTTCAAAATTGCATAACTCTTGATTTTTAAAACCAAATTGAAAACTTCTTTATAGAAAGATTATTAGGACAAAATGAAGAATTCAAATCCAACATTGGATTCCAAGAACAAAGTCATTTTATAGCCCAAAATTCAGAATCTAAGTTTCATTTGAAAACTCTCAAATTTTGTTCAAAACTTGATATTTTGAAAACCAATGTTAGAAATGCATTTAAGCTTCAATTTAGTTTCAAATTCAACCAATAAAAGGCCTTAAATTCATTTGTATAGCAAAGCCCTATGATTTGTACTTTAAATCATTCGAAAGAAAGTATGAATGAGTAGGGTTGTACCTAAACTTGATTCTTGTGTGCTAGACTTTAATCCTTCCAATTTGGCTTTAATATTCACTTTGAATCTTCGATTTTCACTGATTTCTAACACTCTCTAATGTTCACTCCAGCTCTCTCTTTTGTTTCTCAAAAACATGCAAGAATAAGCAAAATAGTCCAAGTGTTGTATATATATACAACATATATCTCTTAATCTTGGCCATTCATTTTATTTAGATCCAATGGCTATAATTAACTCCTACACCACTAAAAAAACCAACTAACACTCACTTTGACGCAAAGTTACTTATGATGAGTGTTAGCACGCATCCTGAGGCATATCTCATGGTTAATCAAGGGTTGTCTATTTTTACGTTTTAGTTGTAGATACAAACTTAGGCTTAAGTATTTGATTCAATGATTTTACATAAGCTTAGAAAAGTAATTAAATTAATCACTTGAATGTATTAAACTAGTTAATTGACTTACCAAGTCACTCTACCCTGTCCCGCTACTACACACATTTCGAGGCGTGTCCCACTCACATCTCGATGCCTACAAATGGGTAAAATGACTTAAATAGTCTACACAAATATATAACACTAGAAAAACATCATAACAATTATAAAATATACCTTGACAATATGCCTCGGTATGAGTGTGTATCACGGTGAGGGTCCCATGGTACGGGTCAATGATCCTTTTTAAGGAATTAAATACGATTGGAAATTTTGGTCGTTACACCTCCTCATTCACTCTATGTATGTATGATCAAGAATGATAAAATGCAATACAGACTATGATACAATTACATGTGCAAATATATTCAATCAATAGTAAAGTTCACAGTAGAGTTTATTTACAACTAACCCAACTTTAAGCTTAATTTTTAGGGTCATCGGAGAGTCGAATCACCTTAAAAATGGTTCCAATAGTTTTTTTGCATACCTAATTATGTTAGGGGTCAAGTTTTAAATGAAACCAAATCACAAAACCCAATGAAAACTGCGGCCAAAGAAAGCTTGATAACGATTTCCAAAAATATTAATTTATATAACTATTTCAACTTCCTTTCAACTAGCCAACTTAGGGTAACTTTTTAACCTTGAAAACCTCAATATTTTTCATGATGACAAAAAGGAACCTGTAGTACTCATGCCATACTTTCTATAGACTCTAAAAATATTCAAATTGGATCACCAACGGAGAAGTTATGAATTTTCCAATATTGTCTGTCAACAAGGCAAACTTTATTTTATTTTGAACTGAAAAACTTATACAAATCAATATTTTCAAAATTAAATCTTCAAAAGTCAACAACAAACACCATAAAACCACTTGATTCCAACATAAAAATATTCTGACAACCCGTGGAGTCAAATTGTACTAAAACCAATAATTCATTCATCCAAAAACCAAATTTAAATCAATATTAACTCTAAAAACATCTCCAAAATAGTTATCAACTAAATCACGTTACTTCAATTCATCAAAACTCTAACTCACGTCGGTGAAATTTATTTCAAATCGGCGCACATCAACCTAATACATCAATTTTTAACAATTCATACTATTCGCTATTAATATCCCATAAAAGAAATCGAGAAATCGCAAGAATTCAAATTGAATTGAGGAAAATATTTAGCATTGAGTATTTACTAAATTGCGGGTTGAATACCTCGTTTCCACTGTATAAACTTAGCTTGAACCAACCATCTTGCGATGCTCTACAATTTTGTGGAAAGAAACCAAGTGAAAATTTGTAACGGGCCGCTCTAATTAATCTCGATTAACTGACAAATTACAGATTAAGATCTTCAGCTTAGACCCACGTGAACGCCGCAGAAAAGTTCAAGGCACGCCTAACGAGGTAAATTTTGTTATTTTTGTGTACGAGTGTTTATTTATTTTAATATTATTAAATAAATCACGTCGCATTATTTGATATTTTATTACTCGCGTTGTGCGCGTGTAGTGACGAGAGTGTACGACGTCGCGGTGAATGCGTAACGCCGGTGTATGGGATAGTCTGGGATTTAGTTGTCACATCGCATATCATATCACCATACCTAAACACATCCCTAATCATTTCTCTTTTTTCCTCCAAAATAAAAAATGGGGGTCTTTTTCATTTAAAACGGATAGAGATATATGGTGAGGACGCCTAGTGAGAGAGAGAATAGAGGAGAGGAAAAAGAGAGAGAAATAGAAAGACAGAGAGAGAGAAAGACGGCCATGAGAGAGAGGGAGAGAGAGGGGGGGAGAGAGAGAGAGAGGCGACCATGAGAGAGAGAGAGGGAGGTGAAAGGAGCTTCAGCGAGGAGCGATACGGGAGGCCGCGGACGGCGGCTTGCGGCGACATGAAGGCGGGAGATCGGGAATGAGCAGTCAAGGCGGCGGGAGATCGAAAAAAGGGTAGCGGCGGCGGCTGTGAGGCGGCCTAAACTCCGGCGTGGATCGCTGGACGGCAAGATGCCTCCAGCAGCGGTGCCGACAGTGGAGACGGCGAGGCGATAGCGGCGCCGGCAGCGGCGGCGAACGACGTGGAGCAACGACCCTGTGTACGTTGCCGGAACGATCGATCCCTGACGAAACGCAACGACATTGGACTAGGAGACTATAGTCGTATATCGAGCGCGTATCTCGATGTGTAACCGGGATATTCTTGAGAGACAATTGCGATTGTTGAGGTAAGTAAACCCACGAGAAAATTAGTTAAAATTCATTTATGGTACTTACTTTATTTCACATTCCAATTTTCATTGTGCTATTTATTGTTGTTCATTTACTGTTCATCAACTCCCACGTATGTATGTGTGTTTGTCGATGGGGTTGGGCATGGCACAGACTCACACCCTGGGGCTAGCTACCCCCTGCTATTCGAGTAATTGGCCATATTAGGGCTATGCAGTGATTATTTACTGTAAGACCCGTAAATTGAGAGATGTTTGACAAAGAACTAAGTCTTCGTCATGAGTTCCTTTCAGTTTATCTAAAACGATTCTCGGATGTCTACCAGGGTTCTCTGTCACGCTACACTTGTGTCCAAATTTGACTTCTCTACGACTTATTTTCATGCAATTACTTTATTCTCATTCCTTATTTAAATTGCATGAATTGTAGCCGTTTTATTGGATTTCGTTAGGTGACTACCTATGAGTCAGGAGAGCCCCATCAGCTTTTTTTTACATTGGTGTTTATATGCATAATTTATTGCTTTTATGAAGTTTTTGGGAGGACTTATATACCTGATACATGTATATGCTCATCTTTTGTACTTTTGTCGTTCTTTGATAGACATGGTATCTCATGCCGGGTTTCCGCACTATAGGGTTATTTATAAAATGCAAACTTTTCATTTCTACGATATTTGCATGCTTCAAAGACTTCCGCTTGATATTTAACTCATATTAATATAATAAATCGCGAACAACTTAACATAGTCAATTTAATGTAAATATTCATAAAAACATCCATAAATACTAAGTTAAGGCGAATAAGATACGTATAAAGGTTTAGGTTGCGGGCAGTTAAAAATAAGTGTGCGGTGATGTGGCATGCTTGGTGACGTGTTTGGCGACGTGGCGTTACCCGGTTTGCCTCAGAGTTTGTGGTCGTCACAGTTGGTATCAGAGCCTAGGTTTAGGCGAACCTAAGGGAAAGGTTAATACAACCGATTAAAACTTAACGACAAATATTAGATGTGGAAACCAAAAGATCTTAACTTAGAACTTTAGTTGGAAAGTAAAGTGAGCGGGTAGTACTAGGACTTATATGTGTATATATTGATTGTAATAGTTATTTACACGTATTACGACGTTGAAATGCGGCATGTTCGCGATTTGCAAATTTGACATAGATGGACGACCATTTCTTCATACGGATGATGGGGGCCAGACGAGTGGCTCGACACCCGTCGACTCAGATCAGACCTTGCGCGACACGGTCGCACTCCATAGTTTACATCTCGAGGAAATTCTTTGATTGCTTCGAGCACGGGCAGCGGCCACACCGGCCCCTTCCACACTCGCCGCCACCACTACTGTAGAGCAGAGAGTTGTTGCCTCCACTGTTCCAGCGACCTCGCTCATGACCACTACTACTAAGATACTTCCAGCATTCACTACACCATTAACTACACTCGCAGTGGCACCGATACTGATTCCACCCCAGGAAATGGAGATCCTCGCAAGGATAACAGAGTCAACCGAGACCCCAGAGGTTAGACTTGAGGATGTCACAGTTGTCAGTGAGTTTGCTGATGTCTTTCCGAATGATCTACCAAGATTTCCCTCACATAAAGAGATTGAGTTCGTTATTGAGTTAGTGTCAGGCACACAGTCGATAGCTAGCAGACCGTGCCAGATGGCACAGAAGGAGCAGGACGAGTTGAAGACTCAATAGGAAGACTTAGAGAAGTAGGGGTTTATACACCCGAGCACATCACCATGGGGAGCACCGGTCATGTTCGTCAAGAAGAAGGATAGTAGCTTGAGAATGTGCATTGACTACAGGAAGTTGAACCAGGTGACAATACATAATCGTTACCTTTTGCCAAGGATCGATGATTTGTTTGACGAGTTGGCCGGAGTTCGTGTCTTCTCTAAGATAGACTTGAGATCGCTTTATCATCAGCTCAGGATTCGAGATGGAGACATACCTAAGACTGCATTCAGCACCAAATATGGGTTATTTGAGTTTACAATGATGTCGTTCGAACTGACAAATGCACCGACCATGTTCATGGATTTGATGCACAAAGTATTAAAGTTGTACTTGGATAGATTCGTCATAGTCTTCATTGACGACATATTGATCTACAACAAGACTCGCGAAGATCACAGGCAACATCTCATGCAGATATTGATGACGTTAAGATAGCACAAACTATATGCTAAGTTCAATAAGTGCGAGTTTTGGCTGTCTGAAGTCAAATTTTTAGGACACGCGATCAGTGACAAGTATATCAGTGAACCCGAGTAAAATTCATGTTGTCATAGATTGGTCTACACTTGAGACAGTGACCGATATCAAGAGTTTCCTAGAGTTTGCAGGATACTATCGACGATTTGTGAAGGACTTCTCGAAGATCGTCGCGCCGATGACTAAATTGACAAAGAAAGATATACCTTTCAATTGGTCAAAGGAGTGCGAGAACGCATTTACACAGTTGAAGATGAGACTGACTAATGCACCATTACTAATGTTACCAGAGCCAAGTAAGGGATTGACAGTTCATACTGATGCTCGCGACACAGGGCTAGGTTGTGTACTGATGCAGGGAGACAGCGTAATCGCCTACCTATCCCGACAATTGAGGACCCATGAGAGGAATTATCCAGTGCATAACTTAGAGCTTGCAGTAGTCGTATTTGCACCGAAGGTATGAAGACATTACCTCTACGGTGAGAGGTTCACATTATATACAGATTATAAGAGTTTGAAATATTTATTCACTCAGAAATGTCTGAACATGTGTCAGTGACGTTAGCTAGAGTTGCTGAAGGACTAAGACTTATCCATCGAATATCAGCCTGGGAAGGCAAATGTCGTAGCAGATGCATTAAGCAACGAGAGAGAGAGAGAGAGATGACTAGGAGAGAGGGAGACGGGAGGTTGCGGATGGTGGCTCGCGGTTATGTGAATGCGGGAGATCGGGAACGAGCAGCGGCGACAGCTGTGAGCCGGCCTGAACTCCGGCCCAGATTGCTGGTCTGCAAGACGGCTCCAGCAGCGGCGCCGGCGAGGTAGCTCCAGCAGCAGCAGCAGCGGCGGCGGCGGTGAGGCGACAGCGTCGGTGGCGGCGGCGAACGACGTGGAGCAACGGCGCGGTGGCGCGTTGCTGGAACGATCGATCCCCGACGAAACGCAACGACAGTGGACTAAGAGACTATAGTCGTATATCAAGCATGTTTCGCGAGCGTGAGAGGGATATTCTGGAGAGACAATTGCGATTGTTTGAGGTAAGTAAACCCATGAGAAAATTCGTTAAAATTCATTTATGGTACTTACTTTATTTCACATTCCAATTTCTCATTGTGCTATTTACTGTTGTTCACTTACTGTTCATGAACTCCCACGTGTCTATGTGTGTTTGTCGATGGGGTCGGGCATGGCACGGACTCACACCCCAGGGTTAGCTACCTCGTGTTGTTCGAGTAATTGGCCATGTTGGGGCTATGCGGTGATTATTTCCTACAAGACCCGTAAGTTGAGAGATGTTTGACGAAGATCTAAGACTTCGTCATAGGTTCCTCTCAAGAGATGTTTGGATAGGGTTATCCCATTCATAGGTTCTTCTCATTCGACCGTGAGATGTTTAGCGAGGTGGTCGTCATGGGTTCCTTTCGGTTTAGCTAAGACGATTTCCGGATGTCAACCAGGGTTCTCTGTCACGCTACACTCGTGTCCAAATTTGACTTCTCTACGACTTATTTTCATGCGATTACTTTATTCTCGTTCCTTATTTAAATTGCATGAATTGTAGCCGTTTTATTGGATTTCGTGAATATTAGCTAACGTTCTTTGGGATTTACTCACCTGGGATTTGTCATTATTTTTTGTGACAAATTGTAGATCCTACGACGAGTCGAGACAAGGGGGTCTTAGGCGACTACCTCTGAGTCAGGAGAGCCCCATCAACCTTTTTTTGCGTAGGTGTTTGTATGCATAATTTACTGCTTTCATGAAATTTTTGGAGGACTTGTATACCTGATACATGTAGATGCTCATCTTCTGTACTTTTGTCGTTCTTTGATATACATGGTATCTCATGCCATATTTCCACACTATAGGGTTATTTATAAAATGCAAACTTTTCATTTCTACGATATTTGCATGCTTCAAAGACTTCCGCTTGATATTTAACTCATATTAATATAATAAATCACGAACAACTTAACCTAGTAAATTTAATGTAAATATTCATAAAAAACATCAATAAATACTAATTTAAGGCGAATAAGATACGTACAAAGGTTTAAGTCGCGGGCAGTTAAAAATAAGTTTGCAGTGACGTGGCATGCATGGTGACGTGTATGGCAACATGGCGGTACCCGGTTTGCCTCGGAGTTTAGGGCTGTCATAAAATCGGACGTTGGGAACTTGCGGAGCGAAAACTCAAGTTGAGAGGTTTAGGAACGAACGAAAATGTTTCTTTTGTTGAAACCAAAACATTTGGTTTTGATTTTTTTTCCTTTTGTTTTTTTATAAACCCTAATCTGCTCGTCAACAACTTAATTTCTTTTTATTTATTAATTCTTAAAATTTTTATTTTGACGTGTTTTAGCTTCCGATGCTCGTTTTCGATCTGATTTTTCACTAAATTGAACCAAACTCTTGACAAAAGTCTATCTTCATAAAATGTCCACAACATTGATTTTGATCACACTAAAACCCTAAAAACCTTACCTTTATACACGACATATTGAACCATTATGAACCAATTGTCTTGTTATACTAAACCAAACTTGCACCAATTTAGACTCAATCTCAACCTCGACCACCGCCAACTGATACCAAACTTGAAGCAAGGTCTTGCACTAACTTTATTCTCATTTTACACTGCTATTGATCCCAACTTGCACGTAAATCGAGGCAAAATCTTCACGTAAGGATTAACATTTGATTCATTAGTTTTCGGGCTACTAAGAATTTATTTTCACTCGTGCCCTTCAAACACGCACTTACAACCTCGAGTATGACAAAATAAGGATACCTCAACACACCCTGACTTCGGGATAAAATACCGTATAATACACACACTAAGCATACAAACACACAAAAATAAAATATATCTTATGATCTCTAGTCCGTAACACGTGGGTTCCACCTCGGATATTTAAATCTCAAATTAAACTCGAAAAATACTTAATTAGCATCATAATAAAGTTTGCGAAATTCTCAGATGTCACAATTTTATCTTAACTTCAAAAATGTTTAATTGTGCATATACTTATCATATAGTGTTGAACCAATTTCTAATTCAACAAATAAGAAAAAAGAAAACAGTAAATAACTAGAGAGAAAGTGTGTGCAAAGCCAAATACTCAAGGAAAATGTTAGAATAACACCACAAATGACACCCTAAGTGACAACCCCTGTGACGTGGCGCGGGGCCCTCATCTATGGGAGTCGTCATCTGCGCTTTGAGACACATACTACGCGTGTTTTACACAGAAAATTATTTTGCGAACACTCAGTTTTACATGGGTCCCGCATGCCAAGTCGTACGGGTGCATTCTACTATTTTCCAAGACTCAATTAATTAAGGGTACGACTATTTGGACCTCACCTTTTGCTCCCTTTACCCCATTACTTCACAGTACCTCATTTTTGAATTTTTTTTACTATTTTTACCCTATTTGTTTTTGTAAATTATTCCAAAACTATTCCTCACCATCAATGAATGTTTACCCCATCTCCTACCTTCATCCCAACACCCCTTAATCTTTTCCATTTCTCGATTTTAGTCATTGTAAAGCACTTGTACTAGATCATCAAATGTCGTATGAGTGTTTTTTTTATGTTGAATAAAGTCGGATGTGGTCGCGTCGTGTGCAAGAAGTGAAAAAGTGTCACCTGCGAGGTTCGACCGACTGACTGATTTTGCGAAATGAACTCGATTTTAATTGGTGACAAATGGATCCAGCCGAGACCTCTGAAGAAGTGTCGATATTGTGTGTCCGACGCCTTTTCAGAGCTGTCGCCCTTGTGTGGTCGACACCTGTGGGTAACAAGAACAACAAAAAAAAATTCAAAACTCCTTAAAAAACATGATAATGACAAAAAAAAATAGTGGGTTTTGCTATGAATCGCTTGATATTTTTGATTCCATTGAGACTTTATGCCCAAAATGTAAGATTTAACCCTCAAATTGAAGCCCTTAACCCAACGACAAAATCACAAACAATACTGACTTAAAAAGTAAATAAAAAATAAAAAAAACCTCGAAATCAACACGAAAAAAGATAATGAATGCACATACGGCGTCGAATCGATGTAGTTTTGCTTGGATTTCGTCAGATTCGGGTTGGTGGTGAGAATGCAATTTGAAAAAGGGGTGACTGGGGTATGCGTGACTGGGTGATAGGTTGGTAAAAACTCTTTTATATTGAGGGGTAATTGAGTCATTTCACTAAGGGCTGAAAGAATTTCAAAAATGTGGTAGAATGAGCAAAATGTGGGGTCCGAATAGCCTGAGCCTTAATTAATTATGAAATCCTATATATGTTAAGGCTTGAATTAGCAGACAATATGTTTGCCATGTCCGCAAAGTGATGCTCTAAATTAATATATACTGATTAAGATTGGTGAAAGTTTTTTCTGTTTTTGTGAATGAAAGGGTAAAGTTTGTGTAGTTAATAATGTGAAAAAGAGAACCATATATGAACATGTGAAGTTGATTGCTCTTTTAATCCCTATAGGCTATATGGTACATGAAACAAAAAGGCAGATCAAATGGAATAAAGCCATGTTTGCTTTTTCTGCTTTTTTGTTGGAATTGATGAGCATATTCATCAATGGACCCCATAACAAAGTAACTATTGGGATCAGTTTGATCAGAGAAAAGAAAAGTGAATCCAAGCATCACCACCACTTTTGCAACTTGCCTAGATGTTTCTCTTATTAAAGAGAGATTCAAAACTATATATGAAGGTTAATTATAGTTTTGATGATCAAAGTGATCAAACATGTGTGCAGTTTTAAAAACTGATTTCTCAAATATAATGGCAAAGCTGAAACAAATGATTAAAGCATATATGGTTAGCAATTAAGATCTTGAAACCGGTAAAACTGACAAGGGTATCCTTACAATGTGATCTAAACTTCCAGTGAGGACAATCTCGCCAAAGCTGAAATCTTCAATGGGTTGTGTCGCATTGAACTTGATGAGCAAATCTTGGCTCCCTTGTGGAGCAATGGTGAAGCAAGAAGGAGACATACTTACTTCAACTCCTCTTGGATTAAATACCGAGAAAAGGTATGTCTCTGGTTTACTTGCCACATTCTTGGCAGTTCTGTGAACTAATCTCGATCCATTCAGTGACGATATGGTTATCGATGGGAGATTTAGATCAGTCGGGTAGGCTAGCGGCAATGAGATATTGCATGGGGTCCCAGTTGATGTTCTAATTGTTTCTGGATTGACATTGGGCAGGGAGCACAAGAAGCTTATGTAGTCTTCATATTCTGGTCAGTTAAATTACATGTAAGTTCAAGAAATCCATGAAAACTTATATAAAAAGGTTGCAAATGAGATCCCTTAATTATACCTGAAGAAAACACTAGGCCTGGATCCAGGGCGCGAGTTGGATTTATAAGGCCGGCTCCGTGGCCAAATGGAGTGGAGAGAGACAAGTTATCGATATAGTATCCTTCAGCCATTATGGTTTCACCAAAGTTATCATACGTGGATGCAGTGGTGGAGATCGCCGAGGAGATCATTGAAGGGGACCATGAAGGATTGCATTGCTTAATAAGCGCTGCAATACCTGATACATGAGGTGTTGCCATGCTTGTCCCAGATAACAATGCAAAATTGTAGCCTAGAAACCAATTTTAGCCAAGTTAGTATATATGTAAATTGAATTGCAAGTATAAGCAATCAAGTGTTGGAAATTGAGAGTCACCAAATTCACTTGTTTGTGAACTATTTTGAAACTTACCCCTAAAAATTGGATCAGAGACGCTCATCGGGCTCCAAGCCGCCCAAACAAGATGCCCAGGAGCAAGAATATCTGGCTTTAGTACATCTGTTGGGGTTCCTTTGTCGTCTATGATGTCTGGTCCCCTGAAGAGAATCTGCTGACAATGGGTGCTCTCCCTTCGAAAGAAGCTACTCTTCCTTCTCCCACTGCCGTTGTTGCACCGTAAACAATTACGACTCCATTTTTATCCCTCTTTGTTTGTTGTTCATAGTACTTCAAAAGAATCTATCAACAAGCAATAAAAATATTAAGTTGTAATGCCCATGTCTAGATATATAACTAGTATTAACCGAGAGACGTGCAGGGAACTAGACCTGCGCATCAGCAACCCTTGGGATCATAATGCTGGGAAGTGAGAATGGAATTGGTTGTGCAATGAAGTCTCCATAAGCTGGATTTGCAATAAAAACAAATCCTGCGAATCCCAGAATCTTCGATGTGTCGATAATAGCGGCAATGGTAGAAGTAGCATTGTAGAACCAGGCAGAGAAAGTGCAGATGACGATGCTACCTCGCACTTGATCAGGGTTCAGCACCTCAGGGTGCTGGCACTCCTCAATATATTCTGGTGTCTTTGGAAAAGAACCATTTGGCTTCAATGCATCCTTGGCTAATACCAACTTGAACTGAAGCATTGTTGGTCCTAACAAACAGAAACAAATTAACCACCACTCTGATTACAAATTAGTTGGTAATCGTCCATTCTGATTTTCCCAAACCAGAATAATGTAAATGATGCTAGATTATCAATGAAATAAAAAGCTGCAGCTATATTTCTAGTAGATGATTACTCGACAAACCAGCGCCTTCAATTTTTTGGCCATTGCCGAGAATAAGAGTGCTAGAGAAACTCCTGTCCATGTTAGCAGCGGCCACACCTACTGCCCAAGGACTGAATGAGACCACAGTGGACGGACTTGGACCCTTGTTCCCTACTGCCTGCACCACAAATACTCCTGCTCGGCGTGCTTGTAACATGAAGATTTCGAAGACGTTTAAAAATGAGATTGTATCTTTGGGAGGTTCATCCGGCCCTACTGAAAGTGTCAAGATATCCACTCCATCTGCCACTGCCTGTTTGAAAGGAAAGCACTGTGATCAGTATAACAACAGAAAACCAATCACTTCCATAAATCGAATTGGATGAGTTATATGATTTCCCAACTTGATAGAGAAACCAATGTGCAATGTGTGACTGGTGTCCTTGGTGTGGAAGCTTAATTACCTGTTCAATTGCAGCAACGACATCCGTCATAGTGCCAATGCTAGGAAATATTGCCTTGTAAACTGCAATTCTGTTTCATACCAAAAGGAAGATGCAAACAGTTAAGTCACTCTAAACTTTCATCCCATTATGTGAGCTACTAAATTGGGATCTTAAGTTCCGCTAGAAAAAAAATGAGAACGCAAGTCTATCCATCTCTTATAACTAAGAAATAAGTGGTGCTTCCGATGTGTCTTACTGTGCTCGCGGCGCCATCCCACTGGCTTGCCCGTAAAAAAACCCATTCACTATCACCGGAACTCCATGATTTCCAGCCGCGGTTGAAGCTACATGACTGAAACGAATGCATTAGTGTTCCTAAATTTTGTATCATCAAATTTGTTGAACAAAGTAATTTAAACATAGTATGTATGTATACCTCCCGTGTCCAACTGCATCAAACGGCGAAAGGAAGTCTATGGAAGCGTTGAGTTGTGCAGCAGCTTGAGCTCCAGCAGAAAAGTACCTTGCAGAGATAATCTTGCCATTGCAGGATCTAGACGGGAAGCGAGGGCCAGTGTCACAAGCACCCGAAAAGAGGCTAGGGGAGGGAAATGGATTGGAGAGATCATAGGCGAAACTTGGATGCTTTGGATCGATGCCGGTGTCCACCATTCCGATCACAATGCCTTCCCCTGCATTTCTGTCGCCTCCTTCTTGAGCCCATGCGCCTGTTGGTAGTCCTAGGAACTCAGGAGTGTATGTTGTCATCAACTTCACACCTTTGTCTTTCTCCACCAACTTCACTCCTGGAGTTGAAACCAATTTTTTGGCCTGTAAATTAATTCAAACAAAAAGCAAACTCATTCATGATTTCACTGCGCAAAGTTTTAGAATTCACTAGAAAAAAAAGAACATGTTACATAGAAATTTATTTCACCACAAGTTCAATTTATGGTACGAGTCTTGTATGTGTTTTCTAGATATCTGATCAATGATGAATATAATTGGTGGCTAAGAGCAGAAGTACAATCTTCAAACTCAAAACCTATATTAATACGTCTTCCATTTCAAGTTAATAAGATAACCATTTCATCAACTGCATACTTATTCACCCTATGAGATTTAACCACAAACAAATTATATTATGGTGTATGAGTAGAGGTTTTAGGCATGCATGTATGACCACCAGTGCACCGCAGTAGGTGAAACCATACAACAAATACAAAATTAAAGCAGATCAATTTTATTATTTTTTTTTCCAATAACTTATTTTTAGAACAATTAATATTTAGTGAAATATATATATGAGGTATATAAGGGGAGGTGTGGAGCATAACCTGAGAAGGAGTAGTGTGAAGAGCAAAGCCATTGGCTATGTGTTTGAAACTGTAAAGCTTGCTGTAACTCCCAACCTCAAGTGTGCTCTTCAGAAGTATGTTGTGAGATTCCTCCAACTGCTTTGCATGGACCAACCATGCTTCACTGATCCCCACCACCCACAATTATATATATCAAAGTAATGTCACCATATATATTAGATTAAAAAGTCAGAAAAGTTGAATAGTTAGGATTTATGAGGCATTATATATATCAAAGTAATGTCACCATATATATTAGATTAAAAAGTCAGAAAAGTCGAATAGTTGGGATTTATGACTCAATGCCTCTTATCAAGAAGTGAACTAATGTTCAAGCTTCAATTATAGAGACCTCTGTGGGACTTGCAAAAGGTTAGTTCGGAATAGTCGTGTACATATATTCATGATAAAAGAAGAAGACGGATTGAGTAGTTGGAACTCAAGACTTAATGTCTTCAAGCCTCAAATTTTACGGGCCGTTTAAAAGGTTAGTTTAGACTAGTCAAGGTGAGTGACTTGAACACCAAGCTGATAGCTCATAAAAACCATTGACTAGAAGAAAAGTAACTAAAAAAAAAAAGACTGTGTGCGCTTGGTGACCAATCTAATCCATACATTGATTTAGCAGATCAGACCTGTTGGGACTGAATTTTTGTGGGTGAAAGGCAAGTGGGTGGCCGTCCACCAAAACAAGGTATATTTCTGGTTCCTCAGCACGTACAAAGGAGACAAAAACTGAGACAAGTAGTACTACCACTACTGCAACAACAGCAGTGCATGATCTTAGGAGACCAAATAATAGATTATTCATCGACATTATCGTAATGAACATTCAGTAGTATTCAGATGAAGTTTATTAAGTGCTGCTTTCTTGTGCTTATAGATGCAAAAAAAAAAATAACTGTTACTTAATCACACCATTAGCGTGAACAAAAGGTGGGAATTCCAAATATAGTTAGTACCGCAGATAATAATTAACGTTACTTCTAAGGATGAAGTCATTGCATATTAACACACAGACCATTCACGCCAAACAACACCACCTGCTGGAGCATTATAATTGTGAAGTCCATATATAAACATTCTAGTGTTTCATCTCTAGATGTAACGTCAGTGTTCAAACTCTGAAGTAAAGTTCTCAGATTCTGCAATGATTTGAGACTTGTAAGAGAATTAATCTGACATTAGTGAAGGTAAGGTGATACTGATGCATATAGATCTTTCTTGCAGGCTTGATTTCCTGCAAGAACCAGAAATTATACTCAGATTCGATAACCATTGGTGTCCTAACCTACATCAGTGTGGCACCGCAAACCTATGACTCGAGAGACCACAATATATTTGGAGCTGATAGGTCCGAGGTCCATTTCGGCAACTGCATGTTTAACAAAATTACCGAATCATTAGCATCATCTCTGCAATGACAAAGTTAGACGAACAAAGTGTTATTACAAGATCAAGAACATTGAATCATAATAAATGCTACCACCAATGGCTGGTTGACGCAACTGGAAGCAAGTCGTTGTCCCTTAACTAACAACTTGAGTTCGGGTCATGAGAATGAAAACATCAATGTTGTGAGCTGCCCTCAACTATGCCGTGCAAGACTGGGGGTGAAACCGGAGTAGTCGAATTGTCCGACTATCATTTAGACCAAAAAAAAATTAAAATTTAAAATTAAAATAAAAAGTTAGCATTTCATTTAAAAAAAATAAAAAATCGTACAATTCCTTTATAACATTAAAGTCCAATGATGCCAAAGCATCTCTGTTGTGATGTTAAATGCGTCATTTGACAAAAGGCAAGATTTGGGGAGATCGTGAGTTCAACTCCCACTTAAGTCAAAAAAACTACATTAAAGCTCGATGCTGAAGCTGATCAAAGAGAGGAACTCTTCTTCGAAAATACCTGCAGAGATGTGAAAAGGGATCCAATTTTGGACCCTTTAATTTGTGACCACCCAGTTTTCGATAACATATGGCATATTCAGGGACCCATGACCAGCAAGAATGACCCAGTATTGTACATCAACATTATAGTGTGCCGAAACAGCAATGTAAAGGGTCATGAACCAAAATAATTCACTTTTTATTATCGCTCAAAAAATCATTAGACATGTTGAAATATCATCAGCAGATCAGAAGTATCTTCAAAAAATAAATAACTAGACAAAAATAAATAAATAAACAAGTCAGAAATTGTACCCGTATTGTCACACACGAACTTCTACTGTGATATGGCTTCATTCAAGGATTCATGTTCAATGCATCACATAGATTTTAGTTATCTATACAAGACCCATAAGAAGATAGCATTACAACATGAACAAGTGGTTGTGCAGTCTTCACTTCAGAGAAATTGCCAAGGTTGGTGCAACTAAATCAATGGTGAGGTCAATGTAACAAGAGAGCATTCAACACATTGAAATAAAGAAAAGTATATGTTACTGTAGCCCAAGCAATTGAACTGAAATTCTTACATAGCAATAGGGTTTCTTAACAGAGACTTGACGGTTCACAAATGCATTTCTAAGTCCATTTCATCAATTCATTAGTTTTCGACAGGGCCAAGTACTATACTGAAAGCTTCCTCTTCCAGTGAGTTCAGATTCGAAAACATAAGGATAATCAAAATGCAAGGTCACTGAATTCAGCAAATATGCAAAAGAGATTACAAGAACACGGAGGGATGTAATCTGAGCTTTCATTTTCATGATATACTCTTCAAAATTTCTATGACAAAAAATTAGACTCTTTTGCACAGGGTGTACATAAACAGACTTGTACATAAAACAGCATAGCACCTACACTATCATTAAGTCATCTCCTAAATCTACCACACGAACACACGGCATATAGTAAGTTACAATCCTAATTTAGAAATCCTGCTGTCTGTGCATGCACAAAATGTTATCTGCACTATACAATTCCACACAAAACCAGTGAGGGGGCAAACCAGTACCAGGCTACCAGCCCAAGATCTCCTTAGCTTTGACTTATCATCTCTTAAGCCTCTTTCTCTCCACCTAAGGCAAATATCCAAAAAACAAAAATTAATAACAAATGAAACAAGGTCGTCAAATAAATAAATAAATAAATAAATAAATAAATAAATAACAAATGCAACAAGAGTAATGATAAGTAGCTTATAAACACCAAAATAAACACCAAATAACATCTTTCAAGCTGATCCTTAATTTTTCTTTTTCCTCTCTTTTTGTGTCTGTAGAACAAAGATACAAAAATAATAAATTTTGTAAAGTTGTCACCACTATGTTACTGACGGATCATAATTTGGTATTCAGCAATCCCATGTAGCTCCTTGATCAGCTCTTCTTTTTCAACTGTTCCGCAATATTGTTATTTTATGCAACCGCTAATTGGACATGATAATATTTTGTCCTTGTCTACACTATAGATGCCAAGGAAAATGGGCAAACATGTATCTAGAAATCCACTTACAGGCAACAGATAATAGATTTTGGATTTTACAAGTTAGGGAAATTTTGCAATCTAGAACATTTGATGTTCAGAATTGGAACCTATGAAATAAGAGATTATTTTCCGGGAGAATGTATAATATTATAGAAGGTGTTTAAAGATTTTTAATTGCATATTGTTTTGGTTGATTCATGTAGCCGACTCCAATCTAATTTGAGTTAGACGCCTTGTTTTTTTTTTTTCCTGGTCGAGTGACGTTTGCAGATAAAACCTGATGATTTCGAGAATTCTGCATATTCCAACATTTTTTTCAAAAGTTATCTACCACATAATAGAATTCCAACCAATTGGTAGCAAATACATGGTATATAATTTACAGATTTAAGATTATCCATTGAGTCATTGACACTAGTAGGTAACAGAGGGAATAAGATACCATTATGACAATATCTAGAGAGCGAAAGGAACAGAGTTACTAATGAATAAAATAACAAAGCACAAGCTACAATTTTGGGCTTGTCTCACAGCTGTAGTAAATTCCATACATTTTTGCTATCTGCTTTGAAGATAATGCCTACGAATTAATGTAGAGAACAATCATGAAGACTACACAAGCAAGTACACTACTATGCATTCACTTTTAGCAACCCAAGTGTTTACTATCCTTTGGCATTGAGTTTACGAGCAGCAAGGTGAACTGATACTCAATGTGAGATATCAATCCCTTATTAAGGGCTGAATGCATTTGAATCTGTCACCTTGAGAAGAACTAGACCAAATAGCCCACAGTATACTATTAACACTGCAACTAAAAGGAGAGAAGTTAAATTTCACTCTGATGGAGCATTTGTTTTCGTCAATCAGTCTTATTATATATCAAATGAGATGAAAAATGAAGAAAATAGACAATGTAATTCTTCAATGACCAACATCTCATTGTATATATAAGAAAAAGGTAAGATGGGAAATGGAAGAGCTATCAGCATCACCTTAGGCTTGATAGATGGTGAAACAGGAAAGGATTTCGCGGCTTTTTTGGCATCATCATCAGATGAACAATCAGAACACACAAAATTTTCCAATTTTTTTGCTTCTTCAATACTTGTACCCATACAAGAAGGGTGAAACCTGCATAATGAGGATGAAGATTAATCTAACACGCTCAATGTCTTTGAAACAAGAGTGATTAGAATAACAAAGTTTCGCTGAACAGCCACTTAGTAGATGCATTTCAAATGAAATATACTTCAATGGAAAAATGAGTTGCTTCTTAAGAAAGCTGATGTGAAGTTGAATGCAAATATGTTGCTTGTAAATATGCTCATGTTCAGGCCCATAAATATTAGACAGAAACCGAACCATAGCTCAAAGTGCAGCAACATGATGCAGATCTGAAATTAAACTTACTGAGGCAAACCACCAGCCTCAAAGGTAGTAGTCTTTCTATCAAATACCAAATTGCATCAGAGATAATGCATTAATCCCTCCCCCACTAAGAAAGCATAATCACAGATATGTATAAGAACTAAGAAGACCTAGGTTTAATACGAATATTTTCTTAAGGTACTCTCCTTAACTGAGAATTAATCTCATCTTCTGAAGGAGACCAAAATACTATACACGGGAAAATCAAAGTATAAATACTTCATCATTTGTCAGATAGAAGTGCCTAATTAGAAACCTGACTCCTCTCTGCACATGATTGGAGGTATTACGCCCAAATTAACTATATCAGCTTCGCATCTTCTTAAAACAGGCAGAGGTAAGAAAAATGAAAATAGCACCACATAAACCACATTAGACCTAAAAATATTAAATTACTATCATCATCATATGTTACAGCTCTACCATCTACAGAATACCGTGGAAGCTTAGATTGGACCAATTTCAAAGTTCAAACTAGAAACAACTCAAACGAGACTTATATAGGTGTCATTTTTCATTTTTTAAAGCAACTTTTTCACCAACTCGAAACTGACATGGAAATCAAGATGGAGACTCAACATGCAAGTAACTTAATCACATCCTGCATATGTTAACACTGGAAATCGTATTTGATGCTGAGATTGATGGAGAAGTGATTCAAAACATCATACAATCAGCACATCTTGTTAAGCACAAAGGAAAACTGTTGAGGTCTCATATGAGAAGGATGTCAAGTAATACAAACAAAAATTCTGTCAAAAAAGTGATAGTAAATTTATCCAAATTCAAACAGAAACATAGTTGAAGAAGATATTCTATTTGCAAAAGGAACAAGTAGAGATGACTTTGGTGTCGGGGCATGTGCCTTAGGTCAATCCATAAACATCGTTTCTATTATTATTTTGGTTGATAAAATAGAGGATTTAATTTGTTGTTTTTATTACAAGTGGTTGCATGTTTACTTTATAAGAAGATTCATGGGTATTTACTAAAATATCCTAAATGTCCCTAGTGTTCATTATACTGGGAACTATAATGAAGTAAGACTAGTGTGATTCTTGATTGATGGTCATATAATGATCATACGTATAGAGATACGAATCAAGATCATGAGTACTTGTTATGGAACAAGGTACCGAACCAACCTGTTGTGAGAACACTACATGGATTAAGTCATAGGTGATTCTCATGATAGTTATATCATCAGTCCTCTGACTTAAGATTACCGGACGTAGACATCAACATTAAGAATACAATAATTTGACACAATCAAACGTTGTCTTTAACCGGACAATTATAAAAGTGGGTTTGGTTACCGTGAATAATAAGTGAAGGTATGTAATCAAGATATAATTTATCCCTCTTATATAGAGAAAAATATCGATGGACCCCTCGATATATTAGACTAATAAATGGCCAAGTCCAAGTGAATTGAAGTGATCAATGTCACTTAGATGTTATCAATTTGCCGAAGATCGAGACTAGTACGATTTAATATGAGTGATGGTTTTTCTGTGCCTTATGTTCGATCAAAAGATATCATGTGACAAAAGGATTATCCATTATTGATTAAGTTGTATCAATTTGATCATCGTGCAACATGATGTCTTGCTAGAGGCCGCTTATGACTTGTGTACCAAAAGGATTTTGTTACACTCAACTTTGTATGAGCCTATTGAGTCGCATACTAAGAATGGTTTTGCAAGATTTTAAAATGGTTCAAAACAATGAATTTTATATGATAAAATTTATGTCAGAAGGTCCTTTTGGTATATTAGATTTGTACTTCTTTGAGTAGGGGCTCTATGCGTAATTCACTTGATCTTTTTTTTTTACTTTATTTTGGTTTTCCTATGTGGTATCTGGTGCTAACTGCATCGACTAAACTACGCTCGGGCATTGTCAAGAACAAATGCGGGGCAGCCCTCCCAACTCAATTTTTTTCATTTGCAAAACTCGAACTCGAAACTTCGCTTAAGAGGACTAAGTCCCTTATGACATGATTGGTTCACCTTCTTAGGTCGGATTAGCTATTAAAGTTTGACTTATCCAATGTTCTCTTCGTAGGATTAGCTAATCAAATGGATTACAAAATACACACTAGTGGTAACTAAATAAAACCTTCATTTTTGGCTCCTTAGTTAGTCCGAGTGGTGAGAATGTGCTTGTGACGAAAATACCCCTCACTTAACCCAACATCACACACAAAAGATCGACTACAAATCCTTCTTCGTGAGAAAGAAGAATTCGATTTGGTAATAACTCGTTTAATTAATCTCTTCCTTTCAAGTGTTTGGTGTTTTTTTTTTTTTTTAATAAAACTCAACTCCAATGGCGAAGAATGCAAAGATTGAATGGATTGGTGCTCTGTTTCTGTGAAATTTCACTAAAAAACTATCGATTTTGCGATATGAGTATTCTAGCTTTGATGATGTATCGATTTCACTCAATAACAAGAGCAAATTCTCAAGAATCACTGCTGCTTGATTGAGAGAATTGGTTGTGCGGCAATAGCAACAACTCTGCACTCATCGTCATCTTTGAAAGAGTAGTCGAAAAAGACTGAGATTGCGAGCTCGATCGAGAGAGAGTAAAAGTAACGGTGGCCATGGGCTAGATTTCTATGAGTACAAGAGGTCATTGTTTGGGGAGATCACTCACAAAGCTCTCCTAGTTCATGCAGTTGGGACTTTCGTCCGTGCAATCGATGGCGTAGGTGATTGACTGGACATTAACTTGATTTAATTATGTGTTTATTGTGATTGAATTGTGTTTGAGAAGTGTTCTGGGTGTTGGTAATTTTGTTCATTTGGGTGTATAGAGGGAGGGGCAGGTTCGTCATTTTACCATCACAAAAAACATGTTATCCTAATGTTAAGACGCACAACCGAACAAGTGACCAACTTGAGACTAAACAGTTAATCCAAGTCACAATCTTTTGCATAAGTTAACACATGAACTTAGGATAGTTGAGTTTGTGAACCGAACAAGCCATTACTACTTCGGCCAACCGGTTGTTGGTCACTTGATCATCTTTATACAAGGGTTGTACAAATAGACGTTTCAAGTGAGAACACACGCATGAAAGAATAAAGGCCAAAATTCTAATTTTGTTTTTAAGAAAACGGGTTAGAGTTCATTTTCGTAGATAAGTTTTAATGGAGTTTTAGGAGAAGCAAAATTGTTGTGTTCGAAGCTAGCACTTCAAGTCTCGGTCACTGTTTGTGTGTGGATTGTTAATATAGGACGTTTATTTTTGGCAGCGTCTTAAAGATTAATCAACCTTTGAAAGGAACTTTGTGATTGAGGTATTGTTTTATTTTCGTAGATCAGTTTTAATGGAATTCGTTTAAGATCCTGTTGGGGTATTTTGAAAATAGTTTTTTGGAATTTTCGTTGCTTTTTAAACCCCAAAACCCAGCATTTGGTTCATTCTTCAAATTTTTCTAGGTGCGTTGCATTAATTACTTGATAATTTGCCTTGTTAGGACCATGCTAGAGTATTTTTTTATGTAATGTTGGTATTGATTTTATGATTTGTGCAGTTGCTAATGCTATCCATAACGATCATGCAATAGGCCACAATATATATCATACATAACCATGATTTATGCATCATATCTAGTTAGGATTTTATTGTCAACCCACCATGCCATCTATATTGTTTATTCACATATTATTTAACCTTATATTTGATGGTTGTGTGAACGACAATCAAAGATGACGATTATTTATTCTTCTAGTGTAGTGGTGCTTAGCTTTATTCCACGTGGGCGCTGGTGTCCTATAGATATTCCATAGCTGGAAGGTCAATCTAGTTAGGAGGTTGCTTTATCCCTGCAAGGCGGTGCATGGACTTTATCCCATAGGTTTAGGTGGTGTCTAGCCCTAATGAAATTGCGATCTTCGGATTTACCCTTCTCAATGATCAAGTCATTTGGGGACCAATCCTACTAGGATAAACTAAACTAAACTTTCTAATTTCTATAAACGTATGTGCTTAGCAAATTAGTATGACATGCTTTAAAATTTAGTTGAGTTTGTATAGATTGAACTAGATGATCCAACTCGTAGAGTTCACCTCTCCTTATTTTTCAGTTGTAGTTGTAGGTAACACTTGCGGCCATTTTTTGATCGGAGTAACACTTGTGGTCATTGAGCATCCTACAAACTATTTCTAGCAATATTGCGGGTTTCTAAATTTCTCTCTTTTACTTTGAGTATTCATTGAGCCTTTTTCTTTAATACTTTTAGTAGTTTTGCTTAGTTTGTTAGACCTTGGCTAGAGGACCCAGTTCATGAGACATAGAGTCATTTGTCGACGATCATGATTATGTGGCGTACATCTCAATAGAGTTGTAATTTAAAATACTTTAAGATGCCATTAGAAATCTAATTTACGGATATTGATTTACAAATTAGGTACTACCATACTAGTCCTCATTTTTCATTGTGTACAATATATGCCACAAGATATGATGGTGGATTCACCGTATTGATTGCAAGGTTTGAAAAATCAACAATTTCGCTGAACTTTGGTGGAAGTTTGTCGATGATGAACATGGAGAAGCGAAACTATATTGTAATGTAAAACTTGCAAAGTTTTGCAAGAAACTTCGACATGTTTCGCCAACCCTCAACCGACTTCAATGTTTTCCATAAAAACCACATCGATTCGACGAAATTCGAGCGAACCACATCGATTCGACACTGTGGGCACATTCCCCACCTCTTTTCGTGTTGAATTCTAGGTTTTCTTGGTTTTTATTTTTTGTGTTTTTTGAGATGGCAGTGTTGGTGGTTTTGTTGTTGGGTTTGGAGCTTCAATTTGGAGTTTGAATCTCGCATTTTAGGCACAAAATATCAATGGAATTGAGAATATCTAGCGACTTCGAGCAAAACCCATTAGTTTTTTTTTTTTATCATATTCATGTATTTTTTGAAGTTTTGAAACTTCTTGTTTGTTCTTGTTGCCCGTGGGTTTTGGACACACATGGCGGAGACCTCTTTAGAGGTCTTCTTGGCCACATAGGGTCGAGACCGCTTTGGAGGTTTTGCTCCCACAAGTTTGAGACCTCTTTAAAGGTCTCAATCGGCTCCCACCGTCTTGGCCCTATGCGACCAAAACCCGTGAGTGGCACTTCCTCACTTCTAGCGCCGACGAGACCAAAACCGCCCTTGTTTGATAAAAAAAAAAAAAAAAAAAAAAAAACTCATATGCCACTTCCAACCTAGTACAAGTGTTTTCATGGAGAGGAATGTGGGGTGATGAGGTGAGGGTCATGGGGTAAGCAAGGGTATTTATGGAGTTTATGGAGAAAAAAAATGTGGGGTAAGTTTAGCAAAATCGGGGTACGCTTGAGTAATGAGGTACGTTTAGCAAGAAGCGGGGTCTGTTTAGCTGCTCCCTAAAAAATATTGTTATTTTAACTAGGAAGCGGCTAAACGGACCCCACTTTTTGCTAATCTTACCTCATTACTCAAGCATACCCCGATTTTGAATTCCAATTGCTAAACGTCCTCCATCTTTTTTTCCTAAAATCCCTGAAATACCCTTCTTTCCAAATGTTCAAACCCCAGCTCCCTCACCCCCTCAATCCTCTCCCTTTTCAAGACATCCTTTTAAATAGTGCAATAATCTATAGGCAACCTGTAAATAAGGTTCTCTTGGACCATGCATAAATTGATTCATGACACTTACAAGATGAGCAATATCAAGTCTTGTATGAGCTAGATATATGAGCTTGCCTACTAGCCTTTGATTCATCCTTTTATCCATTTCAAATTCTTTCACTCCTCCCAATTTTTGATTGAGATCCATTGGAGTAGTACCTGGCATTACAACCCGATTTTCTAGTTTCGGTCAATAAATCAACCACAAAATTTTGTTGAGATATGAATATTCCTCGACTCGATTATGCCACTTCAATGCCAAAAACAATATTTCAACCTTCCCAACTCCTTTATCTCAAATTCCTGAGCTAGTTTCTATTTCAGTTCATTTTTCTCCTTGACATCATTTCTGGTCACAATGATATCATCCACATACACAAGGAGAGATGTAACTCCCCTTGAAATTGATTGTTGACGAAGAAAGTGTGGTCACCTTGGCTCTGTTTGTAACCCAATCTTTCATTACTCAATTAAACTTGCCAAACCAAGCACATGGAGACTGCATCGATACAAAGTATTTTTGAGTCCGCAAACTTTATTAATTTAATCTCCCTCAAAGCTAGGAGGAATATTCATGTACATTTCCTCATCCAAGTCTCCATGAAGAAATGCATTTTTAACAATGAGAAGAATATTTAAATCCTTCGATCATAAGAATACTTAAACTATAGAATGTATTGTTACCACATTTAATGGTATTCCACATTTCTTGTTTCTCTATAATTATGCTCTTGTAACTAGAAAAAGATAATAAAAGATCATCACCTCTCCTTTCCTCCCATGGACGTATGCCTTAGAATCGAACCACATAAATCATTGGTGTTGATCTCTTCTACTTTTATTATTTTTTGACGTGGTATCAGAGTTCTATAGTTATAGAGATACAAAAAACATGGAATACCACTAAATATGGAAATAGTACATTCTATAATTTAAGTATTCCTATGATTGAGGGATTTAAATTTTCTTCTCATATTCAAATTTCAAATCCCTTAATTTCAAGAATTATCTAGTTGTCTCTTAATAGATATAAAGCTAGACTTGTGGCCAAAGGCTATACACAATAAGAAGGCGTTGATTATCATGAAATATTTTCTTCAATTTCAAAAAAGGATTCATTTCAAATAATCATGGCTTTAGTACCTCATTTTGATTTTGAGTAACCAAATAGATGTGAAAACAACTTTTTTTAACAGAGAATTGCAAGAGGAAGTATACATGAAACAACCTCGAGGCTTTAGCGACAAACAAAATAGTGTGAGGTTTTAAAACTCGACAAATTTCCCGAACTTCCCATAATTATGCCGATGTTTGAAAAGGGGAAACTCCATGCGTATGAAAATAAATGTCAAAATTCTCTGAAATATCCTACATAATTCTGGGAAATCCTACTAAGCAGTGACAAAAATTGCAAAACTTCCATTACTATGTGGAAGTTTTAGGGAAACTTATAGAAATTTCATAGAAGTTTTTCTAGAAGTCTCAAGGAATGTTTGTACAATATACCAAAACCATTAATCTTAAATAAAACATTAACACCTCAAAAGGGAAGAAGTTCGCGAATTGCACGTTGTGTTGAAAAATAACTATTTTAAACAATTGTATAGTGACTCTTATGCATTACAATTGTATGTGTATTTTTAACCTCCTTAAGAGAAATTTTAGTCTTTAGCATTTAGAATGAAATTTCGTGGACTTTCAAATAGCGGTAGATTTTTCTACAACTTCCCTTCATCGAATTAAACTTCCCCGAATTATTTTTGAATTTTAAGCGCGCAAATTACAAGACGAAGTCGAAGTTTTGAACTTTGCAAAATAGTTATCTAGTTAGAAGACTAAAGAAATCAATATACTGACCAATCTTGTCAAACTCGTACGATTTGACTCGGTGGGCATGAAAATCAAGTTGAGTTGACACTCAACTCAGTTTTCAAAAAAATCGAATGAGTTATTGGCGAATCGGACGATTCGATTTGAATCGTTCAATTCGCAAATGACCTCTAAAAATCGAAAAAAAAAATTGTTTTTTCGACTTTTAACGCAAAGGAGGGGCATCCATTCCGGATTGTATAGAGAGAGTCGGAATGAGAGAGACAAAGAGAGTCGGGATATGAGAGAGAGTGAGAGAGAGAGAGAGAGCGAGAGAGACAGTTGGATGAGTATAAAAGGCAAAAGATCAAAACCAATCCCTTCATCTTCTCATCCTTCGTTCCCCAACTCAACTTCTCACCAAATTTCATTTACAAGAAGCCCTATTCTTTGTTGGCTAATAAATAAGTACCCTACCCACACACATTTGTACACAAAATAAGCTATGTTTGGCATATCAGTAAAAAAACAGTTAAAAAAAACAGTTTTTCTTAAAAAAAAAAATAGTTGTTCTTATTTAACTTTTTATCAAAACGGTTATATACCATCGAAATCTGAAATATCATTAATAAACACACAAATTAAAAGTATTTAAAAACATTTTAAAAGAATTTGAATAACTCTTACGATTTACGATTCGATTCAAAAATCCCCTAAAACGATTTTACGATTCGATTTCCGAGTTGACAACTAATGATAAGGACTACAACAAGCATCCAGACAATGGTATTTCAAATTTCACAATGTTATATCTTCATACGGTTTTGATGAAAGCATTGTTAATCAATGTATACGCCTCAAGGTCAATGGGAGCAAATATGTTTTCTTAGTCCTTTATGTAGATGGCACTCTACTTGCTAGTAGTGATTTGGGACTGCTATTTGAGACAAAGAGTTCCTAAAACAAAACTTTGAAATGAAGGATACGGGAGAAGCCTCTTATGTCATTGGCATAGAGATTCACGTAGATAGATCCAACAAGATTCAACATGGAACATTGTGCCTCTACAGTAGCACCCATTATTAAAGGAGAGAAATTAAGTCAGCATCAATGTCCTCAAAATGACTAGGAGCGAGAATGAATAAGGAACATGCCTTATCCTTCAATTGTTAGAAGCCTAATTTACACTTAATTATGCACTAAACCTGATATTGCATTTGCAGTAGGATTACTAGGAATATATCAAAGTAATCCAGGAATGGAGCACTGGAAGGCTGCCAAAAAAAGATGATGAGGCACCTTCACGGAACAAAAGATTTTAGAGCATCTCTAATGGTAAATGTGGATTGAGACCATGGATTGGTACCACCTATGTTAACCGAACTCAGGTACAAGTGTCGAATGCAAGTATGTGTAATGTAACAGATGTAATGTTAAGAATGGGCCACTAACTCACAATAAAGGGGAAAGTATGGATACCAGTTAAGATCTATGGACCTATTCGCACAACCAACAAATTGTGTTCATTCTAACAGATTTTAACCCCATTACTTGTATCATTTGCAAAGTCTTAAAGTAATCAGTTTAGAACAAAAGACTAATCAAACCATTGCTTACAACTCGAAAAGGAAAATGAAACTGAACCAAAACAAAAAAAAAACAAAAAAATCCCACCATGTCGGATTGAATGAAAACAAGTAAATCGAATCGATTGCTATAGAAAACAAGAATACTTCGGGAAGTTGAGGCATGTTGAGCTTGGCATATTGGATTAATGAAATCAAATAAATTGAATCAACAAAGTTTTACCAGTCTTTGCAATCTTCACATTGGACCATAAGGTCATCCGGATTATACGGCATTTCACATTTGCAATACCTGCAAATCAAATGAAACAAAATCACTACAATCCACAAATGAATCAATTATACAACCAGCAAATCTTTTAAATCCATCAAATAATCCCAAATCTCTCAACTCACACTGCAACTCGATCCGGCGTGAATCCCCCAGTAGCAGCCTTGTACTCGAACCGACAAAAGTAGTCCTCTGCCCCAACATTCTCCAGCTTAGTATAGTTCTTAAACGTGTGAACAATACACTTCCCTTCAATGGTATGCGCGCTCTGCACATCATAGTGATCCGACAAGAACAACTCCTTCGCTCCATGAAACTGTCTCCTTCCACCAATCGACTCCTCCGGACGATAATACCACCTCACTCGAACCTTCACATTGTTCCGATTGTCAGCCTCAATCTTCTCCACTCTCGCCACATACGGCGGCTTATCAGAATCCGAAGGCCGCATCAAAACGCAGTCTCCAACTGCAAAACCACCACAAAACCCCAAAAATCATACAAAACCGCTGAAATGAAAGAATTCACTCCAAAACCATCAAATTCAGAGAAATCTTATCGCGGTTTTACCTTTGACGACCTTGTTGGTGCCTTTGATTGTGTAGGAATCCAAATCCCTCTTCCCCGGACGGGTCTTCGCCATGCCTACTCTTCAACTCCAGCACCACTCGCTCTGCGTCGAGAGAGAGCGAGAGAGAGCTCGATCGAGAGATTTTTCAATGAAGAATCCGAAAACTTACACGCATTGTAGTGAAACCGGTCGCACTGGAGAGGATTCGCGGCGGTGATGTTTGGTCCGAGAGAACAGGAAACCCTAGTTCGTCGCGCGTGTACGCAAAGAGCGTGAGAGAGATGGGGGTGTTTCCGACGAGCGTTTATGCTCATGCATGCACACATCTATGATAGCGTATGAGCTCCGTATACGTACGCAGTATGAGTACAAAATACGTATACATAACCAACAACCTTTTGGTCTGGTCAATGGTAAGAAACTCAGTTTACTTAATTGGGTTGATAGGGGCGTCTTGATATGGTCGGATTAGCAAACATTAGATTGCATGACTATAGATTAGAGTTAATCCGAAGTTTGAGACTTATTCGGTTGACATGATATGGTTTTAAGTGATTAAAAGAAAATGTCATTTTTACCCCTTCAAAGTAAATTTTATCTTCATTTGATCATGATGTTTTCTCTGTAATATGGAATCAATCACAGAGAACTACATGATCTATAGAAACACCTACTGCATTCACAAAACTATTCCCAAAACCTCAATTCACCGAAAACACCAACTCACCCAAAAAAAAAAAATGATCGATAAGGATCATGGGACTGCAAACATGAATTAAGGTGGATGAAAACATATTGGATGGAGAAGATTTACAAACCAAAACACAAAATCAGCAAAAATAGCAATTCAACCAAAAAAAAAAAAAAAACAGGGATCAATATGGTTCGTCCAACTGCAAACATGAATCAATAGCAAACTCAACGAAGGCAACAAGAGTAATCACATAGAAATTCCCAGAGATTGAAATTGATCAGTAGTGATGACGAGGATCGACTAGGGTTTCAAACCTGCATTATTCGAAGGAGGACGAGGTTGATCAATTCCCAAAGACGAAAGCGAAGAAGGCCGAGGTTGATCACGACAACCAAATCGATGGACGACGAGGCGATCATACAAACTCGTTGAAAATGGAGATGAGGCTCGGTTAAGGCACCTAAAAGGAGGACGCACGAATGATGAAGACAAAGTGGTTTTGTTTGGTAAGTGAAGGAGCAGTGATTTTGTTTAGGGTAAGTGAAGGGCATTTTCGACCTTACACATATTGGGAGAGATTGGATTAGCTAGTGATAGGGTGAGAGTCCACTTTGTTTAGTCCAAAGGTTGTATGATAACTTAATCCGATGATGGATTACTTAAGCAGTCATGCGAACCAAACGCGCCATTAGAATTAAGTTGGGAGCCACCTCGAGTGGAGTTAAATAGTGCTTGAGAGTGGGATGCAAATGGGTAGAGTAGGAAAAGGATGAAGATCCAATCTTCTGAAACGGCCCATTTTAATCGATCCCGATTAACTGGCTAATTACAAGTTAAAATCATAAGCTCTGACCCACGTGGAAGTCGCGTAAAAAGTTTATGGCACGCCTAATGGGTAAAATATGTTATTTTTGTGTGACGAATGTTTATTTATTTTAATATTATTTAATAGTTCGAGCCGCGTTAATTGAGAATTTCGCTTGGCCCCGTTGTGCGCGTGTAGTGCAATAGTGTGCGACGTCGCGGAGTGCGCGTAACGCGGGTGTATAGGGTTGTATGGGATTGAGTGGTCACATCACTCACCTCATCATGTCACACATGTGACGACCCCAAATTCCGAGGCAAACTGGGCACCGCCACGTCGTCGGACACATCACCAAGCCATGTCACGTCACCTGCACACCTGTCTGCGACGACCCGCGAACTTACCATCTAATACTTCAACTTAGTAAATTTTGATATTTAAATGATTATTTTAGCAAAATATACTAAGTTATAAAGTTTTATAACTTAATTCATTTGTTTTGATTTATTTAAGTTATTTTAGTAGCGGAAGTCTTAATAAATGCATATAATTAATGTAAACAAGTTATGCAATATTTAACAACCTATAGGGTGGAAACCCAGCAAAAAGGATACCATGTATATCAGTTAAGGCAACAAAAATGTATAAAAGGCGTCAATATACATGTATCAGGTGAAAAGTCTCCCAAAATGATCTCAAAAAAGTATGTATATGTAAATACAATCACCTACGAGTAAGCTAGTGGAGGCGCTCCAAATCAGAGGTAGTCGCCAATCATCGCCTTCCCCCGGCTTGTCGCAATATCTGCAACTTGCCACCAACAACAATGACAAGTTCAAGGTGAGCAAATCTCAAAGAAATTCAGTTAGTATTCACAAGAAATCCAAGGAAACATCTACAATTCATGCACATAAAGTAAATGAACAAGAACATAAAGCATGAATATAAGTCATGAGATAATCACGAATATGGAACGCGAGTGTGGTGTATAGCTGTCGAGCCCTGAGACAAAAATACTAAATCGAGAAGGCCCTGAAAATGAGGAAATTCGCATCCCCTTTTCACGGTCGAAATGAGGAACTTTGTTGGTCGGAAGGTAGACTTCCGCTCAACGCCTCAAAGGAAAGGAAATATGTGACGGAGGTTGTCCTCAAGTCAACTCGCTTTCAAGATCATCGACTCGCTGAGATATCTCACGCGTAGTCTAAGGTATGACCAACACTGTAGCAATAATCGGATCATCATTAACGAGAGAGCCGGAAAGGGGTCATACCGTCCCTTCGACCATACACAGACGCACGCGGGAATAAAGTAACCATAAAAACTGAACAGCGAAAAGTAATGTGAAATGAATAATTTACAATAAGATGAATTTCTCGTGGGTTTACTTACCTCAAACAAATTGCACAACGAATTCAAAATGTCCCGCACTCGCCTCGAGATACGTACCCGACACCTGATTATGATAGCTTAAGTCCCTAGTGTCCAATTATAAAATTTTTATCATTTTAGAGTTTCATTAAATGAATTTATAGTGTGAGACCAAAACTTGTAAATCTTTTATTCCAAAAAGCTAATTTTTTGCACATTTTTCGAATCATACCGGGGATCGATTGTTCCGATATCGCCACCCACTGCACGGCGCGCCGCCACCATCGCTGCCGCGCATCGCCCCACATCCACCGCACAGCAAGTGTCACGCCGCTGCCGACCACTTCGTTGTCCGTCGTCCGCGCTACCGTCGCGATCGCCGCCGCGCGCCACTTGTCGCTTGTTGTCTCCGCCACGCGCTAGGCCAACGGTGCCATTGCTATGCTTTCTCGCGCCACTATCGCCATAGTGGCGCGCACTGCGTCGTCGTCGTCGCGTGCTCCTCGCTATTGTTGTTGCTGCTGGTCCGCCATCCTTGGAATCGTTGTTCCACGCCGGCTCGCTGTCCCGCCGATCCGTTCGCACCACTTTGAACCGTCTCCATTGGCTGAGACGTCATTGCACTGCAGGTCCACGCCGTCATCGTTCCCCAGCCGCGCCACCTCCCGCGGCCTCCGAGTCGCCGCGGTCCGCCATCCCTTGTCCGCCATGCACTAGCCGGACGTCTCTCTCTCTCTCTCTCTCTCTCTCTCTCTCTCTCTCTCCTCTTCTCTCTCTCTCTCTCTCTCTCTCTCTCTCTCCTCTGTCTTCCCTTCTCTCTCCTTTCATTTCTTATCCGATTCTCTCTTCTTTTTTATATATATTAATTTGGAGAAAAGAGAAATAATGATGAGGGATGGTTATGATGTGATGTAATGGGATGGATGATGTGACCACTCAATCCCATACTACCTCCTACGCCAACGTTATGCGCACACTGCGACGTCCTACACTCTCGTCACTATACGGGCATAACGCGACCAAACGTAATTTTCAATCAACGCGACGCGAACTATTAAATAATAGTTAACTAATTAAACACTCGCCACACAAAAATAACATTTTTCGCCTTATAGGTGGGTCATAAATTTTTCCACGACGTCCACGTTGGTTTGAAGCTTATGATACTAACCCGTAATTTATCAGTTAATCGGGATTGGTAAAAACAGACGTTACAACACATCACATCAAACTCATCACTCATCATTACTCCTCTCATCTCCAAACAATTAGAAAAAAAATTTAAAACGTAAGAAAGAGAGAGGCAACAAGAGAGAGAGAGAGGCAGCAAGAGAGCGAGAGAGGTGGAGGGAGCTCCAACGAGTAGCACCAGTAGCGTCGGCGAGCTCCAGTAGCGCGACGCAAGGCAGCAGCGGCGTGGCGTGGAGGCAGACGGCGGCTCCAGCGAGGAGGAACGGCAGCGCAGCAGCGCGGCGCGGAGGCGGACGACGGTTGGCAGCAGCGACGAGGGACGAGAGGAGAGAGAGAGAGAGAGAGAGAGAGCAGTGGTGGCGGAGGAAGATCAGGGGCGGCAGTGATGCCAGCGCGCATCAGCGACGTCGGCAACGACTCCCGCGGCATCGGTCACGCCGGCAGCGCTCAATAGCGGCGCAGGCGAGGAGGCAGCGACGGCGAGGCGACTGCAACAGCGGTGGTGGTGAACGACGTGGAGCAGGGGCGCGACAGCGGTGGTGGCGAAGCGGTGGCGGCGCCGGCAGCTGTGGCGACCCCAAATCCCGAGGTCGCCACGTGGGGAGGCGCGGCCCCAGCGATCCTGTCGGATCCTTGACCCACTGGGTCCCACGCGCCACTAACGCCATTTCCTACAACACGACTCCTCAACATGCATGTTAACTCCATTCGTTAAGCAATTTAGTTCGGCAGTTTAATCATTTTTATAGCATTAAAAACAAAACAGCGGAAGTCTTAAATTTAAAAACATGTAAAACAATTAAATTTATCATCGTAATAAATATCATTTTAAGAGCAACACCTATTTTGAAAAACCCGGGGAAAGTAGTATGTATATAAAAGACAATATTAATCAATAATATATACAAGTACAGTGTCTATCCAATCTCCCAATACCTAAAAGTAAAACAAAATATCAAAATCGCACGTACTAGTAGGTCCTCGACCTCGGGCAATCAGATAAAGTCGCTCAAAATCCCCTTGCCCTTACTAGCACTAGGATCTGCACTCGACCATCACAAAAAGCAAGATGGAGAGTACAGTTAGTAAGATTCCAACGAAGTACAACGAACATTTATAAGAAAATAAACAGATACCAATAAACATGTCAAATAATCATGCGAAAACTAAACATACAATTGTGCTAAGATCATCACATGAATAAATAACACGAGAGAAACAAAGTGTGTACTTGTCCCGGTCACACTAAACTGTACTTCGGACCACCAGGATCCTTTCAGTGGGTGCCCCCACTTCCTTTCACTTGGCTCCTCGCGGGGCTTGCCCGACACGTGCACCCTTACAACTCGGGTTGCAATTCACCGAATGTCTAATCAAATGTCTGATCACACGTGCTACAGCATAGTGTGCCATAAGTACACAACGAATATCGGGTGGGAGTAACTCGACCACCAACCCAAATATATCACGGAATAGAGTACAATAACAAGGAATATAAAATCAACGATGGAAAAGTAAACCCTCAGTGACTTTCAGATGAAATCTTACGTACCTCAAAAACGCACTTCAAAGTGTCACTCACGTCTCGAGATACGTGCCCGACTCCCGATTGTGGGCTCCTAAGTTCCTGGTGTCCCATTAAACCATTTTAACTAGTTTAGAGTCAAATTAAGTGAATTTATAATGTGTGACCAAATTATGAAAATTTTCATTTTAACAAATTTTGGTTTGACACCCTTTTCGAGTTATACCGGGGTGTCAACGGCAGAAAAATTCTCGAATACCATTTTTCTACCTTTTTCTCATTTTTTATAATTTTTCCTAATTTTTCTGGATTTTTTCATAATTTTCTACATATTTTTCTTATTTTTCTGTAATTTATTAAATTTTAAATTACGTTTAAATTATATTTTAATATTTATATTATTTTAATATAGGGGTGGGCCCCCTGGATCGGGTTTGACCCGGTCCAACCGGGTCGGCCTGACCCGGTTCGGGTCCACCCGGGTAGGACTAACTCGGTCCAACCGGGTCGGGCTGACCCGGTCCGACCCACCCGGGTCGGGCCCGGTCGGGCTTGGACCGACCCAACCGGGTCGATAACGGACTGGCGCAACAGGGTTGGGCCCTGACCGGCCCAACCGTCCAGGGGATGCACGCACGCACAGCATGCGTGCACCCCTCCTCCACCCCATTATTTTCCTCTTCCAGAGACGTTTCTCTGGTTCCTTTTTTTTTTCTCTTTTTCTTTCTCCCCATTGTGGTTTGGGTTGGGGTTGCTCTCCACCCCAACCCCGGTGGACTTGATGGCAAGGGAGATACCCCATCGCCATCACCACCGCGAACCCTTTCGTGGCCACCCTGGCCGACACACCGAAACCTACAACAAGAAGCAATGACTTACGTCCTTCCCGGCTCTCCGCGCTCTCTTCTCTCCTTCCCGCTTCCTCTTTCTCCTCCTCCTCCTCCTCCTCTCTGTCTCTTCTTCTTCCTCTCACTGTCGGGTGTGTGTGTGTATGTTTTGTAAGTGTGAGTGAATGACGTGAGGGAGAGGTGTGTAACGGCCCGAAAATTCGACTAGTGTCACGTGTCATTTTAGGGTCGTATGTGGGACCTACTTGCCGGGATATGTATGTTCAAATCTCGAGTGGAGATGTTAATTGTTGAGAAACGTATACGCGGAGAATTCGAAGAGCCGAAACACGAACGAGGACGCGTTTCGAGTCGTGAGCCAACGTGAGACCGAGATAGTCGCGTTTTGTGGTTTTAATGTGTACTTTGGATACTCCTCGTGATTCGTGTAGTGTAACGGCCCGAAAATTTGACTTGTGCCACATGTCAAGTGAAGGTCGTATGTGGGACCCACTCGTCGAAATACGTATATTCGAATCCAATTTGGGATGATAATGCTAACTAAACGAGGAATTCGAGGAGCCGAAACACGAACGGGGACGCGCATCGAGTCGCGTGTCGACGTGAGACCGAGATAGTGATTTTATGTAATGGATACGCCTCGTGTTGCGTGTAGCGCGGGTATTGAGACTTTGAAATGAGGGAGGTTGGTGCCTCGAGATGCGTGTTGTGGTTGTTGAGTTTGCCTCGAGATGCGCGTTGCACGAATGCCGAGGACAATTTTGATTTGAAATCAAAAAGAAAATAAATAGAAAATGTATATTATATATATATATATATATAAAGAAGATAAGGATTGAAAAAGAGAGAAAAAACCGACAGAGAGGAGAAAAAAAAAAAAAGAGATCGGGAGGACGATGATGACCGGCGGCTCCCGGCGCGACTCAGCGGACCAGCTCTAGCCGGCGTGCGCTTTCGGCCGGCTCATTGGTCAGGCAGCGCCATGCAGAGGCGCGAAGGTGAGCGATGGCGGCGATCGCGCAGGGTCGCGACACGACGCGAGAGCGCGCCGCCGACACGCGCGCGAGCGAGAGCGACGGTTCGAGATCTGGCGGGCCGCCACCGCCAAGCAAACAGCTGGCGAAGCAGTAAGCGCCGACGCGACCGGCCAGTGAGTAGTGCGGACGGACGAGCGATCTGTGCGGGCGGCGGACGGCCAGCAGAACGGCTCCGGCGCGATGCGACGCGACTGGCGAGCGCGGGTGGCGCGCGGCGATGGCGGCCAGCCAGCAGCCAGGCGCAGGCGGCAGCAGCGACGCGGTAGCGGTGGCGACGCGTGAACGGCGCGATGACGCGTTATCGACCGGCCGGTCGGTTGGGCGATTTCGTCGAAATCGCGACGACGCGATGAAGGGACTTGGAGTCGGGTGCATAAATCGATACGCGAGCGAGACATTTTGAGATTCGCGATTTCTCGAGGTAAGTAAACCAGCTAGGGACCTATGCAGTATTTCATGTTTATCCATTGACTATTGTGGTTTACTGTTTTGTGATAGCTTTATTGTTGTTCACCGCAAGTACTATGCCCATATGTGTTGTTCGCAGAGCGTGCTCGCACGCACATATGGGGGGGAACATAGAAGATGTATATGGATTCGCAGTCGCTGAGCTTGCTCGCCTAGGGTGTATATACATCTAAGATGTATATGAGATGTTCGTGTGGTGCTCATATACATCTACCTTGGAGGTGCCGAGGGGCTTGCCTTGCCAGTCGTAGTTGCAGAGCTTGCTCGCCTAGCTCTGGGGGGGGGTTTCTCGGGCCTTCACAATAAAAAATTAATTGTTGGGCCTCACTCATTGATGAGTTGTTTACGTATTTTATATTCATGCGTTCTTTTAATTGTTCGGCTCGCCATTGTCGCGAAGGTGGTCGACGCGGAGAGCGAGGCACGGCCATGGCCGGTCGCCAGTGAGCGGCGCCTACGCGAGAGACAGCAGCAGCAGACAGCAACAGCAGCCAGCCAGCATATGCGCAACCAGGACGACGGCGACGTCGCGCGCAGTGCGCGTACGACGTCGGCTCGAAGCGCAATGGCGCGTGATGAACGACGCGATGGCGTTGTCGGACCGATCGGAGGCCTGAATCGACGAATGTCGACGACGCGATTGAGGTGAGGTATATTTACTTAATTTTATTTGCGACTTTCATGATTTAGTAACCGAAATGGTACAAATGGACACCAAGGACATATGATGCTATAGTCAGGTGTCGGGTGCGCATATCGAGATGCGCGCGAGTGCGTTTTTGAGGTACGTACGATTCCATCTGAAAGTCACTGAGGGTTTACTTTTCTATCATTGATTGCCTATTCGTGGTTGTTGGATGTTATTCCCCCTATTCCTTGTTATTGATTTCCGTGACGCATTTGGGTTGGGGTTGAGACTTTTGCTATTCGAGTTGTACTTATGGCACACTAGGCTGTACGCGGGTAACCAGGTGAAAGGAAGTGAGGGCTTCCACTGAAAGGATCATGGGGGTATGGAAATCAGGTGAAAGGAAATGGGGCACTCACCGAAAGGATCATGGGGGTTTGACGTACAGTTGCCTGTTTAGTGCGACCGGGAGGAGTACACGGTTTGTTTATCTCGTGTTATTTATTCATGTGATGATCTTAGTACAGTTGTCTATTTAGTTTCCACATGATTAATTGACATGGTTATTGATATCTGTTTATGCTCCTATAAATGCTCGGTGTACTTTGTTGGCATCTTACTAGCTATACTCTCCATCCATACTTTTTGGTGATGATCGAGTGCAGACCCTGCTAGTAGGGGCAAAGACATTTTGGGCGACTTTATCGGACTGCCCGCGGTCAAGGACCTACTAGTACGTGCGAATTTTGATATTTTGCTTATTTTTGGGAAACGGAAGGCTGAACAGAGGTTGTACTTGTATATATTACTGTTTAGTATTGTTGTATATATACATAGTACTTTCTCCGGGTTTTCCGTAATAGGAATTGCTCTATTAAATGATGTTTATATGAAAATAAATTTAATTGTTTATTTGTTTTTAATTTAAGACTTCCGCTGTTGTTTTTAAATGATTCAACTGTCGAACTAACTATTTAACGAATGGAGTTAACACGCGTTTCGAGGAGTCGTGTTGTGAAAAATGACGTCAGTGGCGCGTGGGACCCAGTGGGTCAAGGATCGGACGGGACCGCTGGGCCGGCGCCTCCCCACGTGGCGACCTCGGGATTTTGGGGTCGTCACAGGTGAGAGAGATAGAGTGACGTGAGGGAAAGGAGAAAATGATGGTGGAGTGAGGTAGAGTGTAAATGGGGAATAAGCTGTTGACCTTGTGTCTTTGACTTCAAAATGTGACACAGCTAGGACATTCGCCTGTGTTTTTCGGCGTTTCGACGCCCGGATTACGCGTCCTAATCGCGATATACGCGCATCGCTGCGTCACTAGTCACCAATATCTATTTCACAGTAATTTCAAGATCATTTTTATTTACTCATTTAATTTGTGTGTTTTCGTTTTCCCCGACCTAGTGTACCAATAGTTCGCTCCTCAGTACCCGTCTTGACACGTTTTTTGAAGCGAACACCCGTTACACTATCTCGCTCGATTCGATCATATAAATACACACATGCGATGTTAAGCGAATAAATCGATATAGAGCATCGCAAATAGGCAAACAATCACATAAAATCACTATTTACCTAGTTAGGCGTGCTCTGACCTATCTGCGGCATCCACGCGGATCTAAGCTGTCGTCCAAGTCTGAAAATAATTAATAATAACAGCAGATTAAAATTTGGGCCGTTACAACTCTTCCCAACTAAATAAAAAATTTCGTCCCGAAATTTTAAATAACTTGAAGTTTCGTACCATGGAATAGTTGAGGGTAACGCTCCCGCATAGTAGATTCTAGCTCCCAAGTGAGTCCCTCTTTACCATGATGCTGCCAACGAACCAACACCTTAGGGATCTCCCTGTTCCTAAGAGTCTGAATTGCACGACCCACAATTGCTATCGGTCGCTCCTCATATGTTACATTAGGCCGAACTTCGATCTGTCTTAAGTCAACCATTGGTCTCGGTCCTAACCTAGCCAGTCTTAACATTGAGATATGAAACGTAGGATGAACCCCCGCTAAATCTGCTGGCAGGTCCAATGTGTAAGCCACACTGTCAACTCGTGATGCGACTCTGAACGGTCTTATGTATCTCGGCGTCAATTTCCCTTTAATCCCAAATCTCTGCTGACCCTTCCATGGGGAAACCTTTAGACAAACCATATCGCCCTCTTCATAGCTCAGACCCTCGTGATACTTATCCGCATATTTCTTCTGTCCGTCCTGTGCTACCCGAAGTCTCTGTCGAATCTGCCTAATCTTCTCTGTGTGATCAACAACTATCTCTGGCCCAATCGTCGTTGTATCCTCAGGCGCTGCCCAACACGCAGGTGATCTGCAGGGCCTGCCATACAGCGCCTCAAACTGAGGCATCCCGATACTCGCCTGATAGCTGTTATTGTAAGCAAACTCACGCAGCGGTAAATAATCCTCCCACGAACCTCCAAACCGCAAAATACAAGCCCTGAGCATATCTTCCAGAATCCGTATCAGTCTCTCAGACTGTCCGTCTGTCTGAGGATGGTAAGTTGTACTAAATTGCAACCTGGTGCCAAATTGTTCCTGCATCGCCTCCCAGAATCTCGAAGTCAACGTAGGATCTCGGTCATATACAATAGAGATTGACACCCCATGCAATCTAATGATCTCCCTCTCGAAGATAATGCTCAGCTGTGGAAACGAATATCTCATAGAAATTGGAATGAAATGCGCCAATTTCGTTAATCTGTCGATCACAACCCAAACCGCATCGTGTCTCCTCGTAGTCTGCGGTAACCCACTAACAAAATCCATAATGACGTGCTCCCATTTCCACTGTGGAATTGGTAGTGGTTGTAGTAATCCGCCTGGTCTCCTGTGCTCAGCCTTAACTTGCTGGCAGATATGACAACTCCTTACGTACTCGCCAACGTCAGCCTTCATCCCTAGCCACCAAAACAATCGCCTCAAGTCGTGATACATCTTGGTCCGACCAGGATGAACCGTATAGCGAGACCGGTGTGCGTCCTCCAAAATTCCGTTCCGTATCTCCGGATCTGCAGGGATCCACAACCTCCCCCGGTGTCTCAAATACTGATATGTCGACTCTACCCAATCTATACACTCCGAATCCCGAGCCATACCACTGAACCGCTCATAGAGCCTATCAGTCCTATGACACTCGGCAACTCGCTCAATAGATACCGTCGGAACTCTCATCTGACAACAAATGTATGGCTCGGTCGTAGTGAAAACATCGGTCAGGCACATAACTGACGTCGCGTGTAATAAGTCATACTCGTATGTCATATGTCGCACTACCGTCTGACTGTCAATACCACTCCTGCTCAATGAGTCAGCTACGACGTTCGCTTTCCTTGGGTGATACTTAATAGTGAAGTCGTAGTCTTTTAGTAACTCGAGCCATCTCCTCTGACGCATGTTTAGATCTCTTTAAGTAAAAATGCATTTCAGACTCTGATGATCAGTGTAGAGTACGAACCGCTCTCCATAGAGATAATGCCTCCAAGCCTTCAGTGCAAAAACGACTGCGGCAAGCTCCAAGTCATGCACTGGATACTTAACCTCGTGGGGTCTCAATCGTCGGGACAAGTAAGCTACTGGTCTACCCTCCTGCATCAAGACGCATCCAAGTCCAATGCCCGATGCATCCGTATACACTGACAAACTCTTGCCCGGCTCGGGCAATGTCAACACTGGCGCGGAAGTCAATCTCCTCTTCAACTCCTAAAAAGCTTGCTCACAC
This sequence comes from Stephania yunnanensis, assembly GCA_039657365.1. Taxonomy (NCBI): domain Eukaryota; kingdom Viridiplantae; phylum Streptophyta; class Magnoliopsida; order Ranunculales; family Menispermaceae; genus Stephania; species Stephania yunnanensis. The sequence continues at coordinate 49,594,875 of CM077583.1, read as the reverse complement.
TCCTCGGACCAATCGAATCTGACATCCTTCTTAGTCAGTCTAGTCATTGGTGCTGCAATCGAGGAAAAGCCCTATACGAAGCGGCGGTAGTACCCTGCTAATCCCAAGAAACTCCGAATATCAAAAGCAGACTCGGGTGTCCTCCAGTCAATAATTGTCTGAATCTTCTCTGAATCCACAGAGATACCCTGATCACTAACGACGTGTCCCAAAAATTTTACTGCACTCAGCCAGAAATCACACTTGCTAAATTTTGCGTACACTCTATGCTCTCTCAATGTCGTCAAAACCGCTCCGAGATGACTCGCATGCTCCTCACGAGTCTTGCTGTAAATCAAGATGTGAACAATAAAGACGATGACATATCTGTCCAAGTATGGTCTCAAGACCCTATGCATCAAGTCCATGAAGATCGTCGGGGCATTAGTCAGCCCAAAAGGCATAACTGTAAACTAAAACAACCCATATCTTGTACTGAAAGTTGTTTTCTTGATGTCCTCTCCTCGAATCCTCGACCGATGATAGCCTGAACGCAGATCAATTTTCGAGAAGAACTTGGCGCCAGTCAAACGATCGAAAAGATCGTCGATCCTATGGAGTGGGTAACGGTTCTTAACTGTCACCTAATTTAACTTTCGGTAATCTATGCACATCCTCATTAAACCATCCTTCTTCTTCACAAATAATACCGGAGCTCCCCAATGTGACATGTTAGGGTGAATGAAGCCCTTCTCCAGTAAGTCATCCAATTGCCTCCTCACCTCCTCATGCTCTGACGGCGACATCCGGTAAGGTCTGCTAGCGATCGGTTGAGTACCTGGTATTAGCTCGATGATGAACTCAATCACTCTTGACGGTGGCAATCCTGGTAAATCATCTAGAAATACGTCGACAAAGTCTTGGACTACTGGAACATCTTCAATCCTGACTTCGGTCCTAACCTCTGGCTCGACTTTAGCTGCAAATGCCTCCATCTCCTGAGTCGTAGCTAGTCGGCCTCTAGTAATTGGTAGTGCGGTAGCGACTCCGGTAAATTTAAACTCCGAAATCCCCGAAACTCGAAACGTGACGGTCTTATGGAAACAATCAAGCTGCGCATGATATGCCGCCAACCACTCCATCCCTAAAAGTGCGTCAAACTCGAGATACTCTAGGACACGTAAGTCTATCGACAATTGATGTCCCTCTACGTCTATCGTGCAGTCTCGACATATCTTGTTACGGTATATCTTATCCCCGCCGGCCTTACTGAGGACAAGGTATGTGTCTAGCGTCTGTGATGCTAACCCTAACTCTCCTACCATGCGTCCGAAAATAAATGATAATGTACTACCAGAATCTATCATTACATGCATCGGTCTACCCATAATAGATAACGTACCCTCGACGAGTTGTCTGGTCGCATCTCGATCTGGCTGCGCGACTGCATGTGCTCTCTCCCTGGCCTGACCTTGCTTTGCTCCTGGTAATGTCGGTGGTGTCCTACGATCAGCTTTCAGGTGCCCTTTCTGACCACAACGATGACATCGACGTCTCTCCTGCCAGGACCCGAATCTCTGACCCTAACCCTGGTCTCTCTGACCCCTGTCACGGCCTCCCTGATCCCTATCCTGACGTATTGTTGCGGCTGATGTCGCTGCTGATCTGTGGGTGCAGATGCTAAGGCATGCTTCTGCTGCCTATCCTCGCATTGAAACTGGTTATCCCGGTGATCAACCTTACGCTCTCCATCTCGTCGATCATCTCGGCGACCTTTATCAAGTTGATCTCTCTGTCTCTTAGATATTTGATCTGACCGAGAACTATGACCTGCATGTACAGCAGTGTATGCCGTACGTCTGTCCTTTCTCTCTAAGAGTAGTATCTCATAAGATAATGCTCGATCATACACCTCCTGAAGAGTAGTAGCACATGTCGAAACTATCGCATCAGCAATCCGCTCATCAACACCACTTACGAAATAGTAAATCCGAAGCATCTCCGTGCCCGCTACATCCATCGAGAACCGTAATAGGTATCGGTACCGCTTCACGTACTGCATCAATGAGCGGTTACCCTGTCGTAGGGCCAGAGAATCCTCCCTCGATATCAGCCTCACCTGCATGGGGATGATGTGACGGCCCCAACTACGAATAAGGGCACCGCCCGGCCTAATCCCTAATTAAGCTCTAATCTCCCCTATAAGACCTAACCAGGAACTAGTGAGCCTTATTTAAATACCTAAATGCCTACCATTTATCATACCACCTACAGTTAACTTAATTGTTCTAGCGACTAACCTATGGTTGTCTATAAATCAGAGTTAATTTTTTTTCTTTTTCTAACAAGTTATTCAGCGGAAGTCTTATTAAATTACTAGTGGAAATGAAATCCTAAGGCCTAACCTATTGTGGAAAAATCAGGAAATAGTGATCACATGCATATATAAACAAAAATGGTGATATACATAACATGTGTCTAGTCCTATAGTCCTATCACTCAACCCAAAAAGCAAAATACCATGTACATAAAAATGTAATACAAAATAATACAAAACATACAAAAGTATGTTGTAGCAATCTTCTACCGGCTTAGAGGTAGTCACCAATCTTCTCTTTGTCCGGTCCGCTACTCGGCCGATCTGCACCCATCGTCACAAACTAGACGGTGAGTACATGAAATTATTTAAGTAATACTTAGAGACATAGATCCACATTCTCAACTAGGCAACAAATATCAAATTGCATAATTTAAATAGAAACTACGCTGAAAGAAACATCATGCAAATAGATACTTGAGTTAATCAAATATAAAACTGACTCAATGCTAAACAGTAATGGATTAGGGTCGGTCAGCCGCGATCTTAATCACATCAGCCTGTCCACTACAATTTGATATCTGCTCTATATCATTTCACTTCAAATTGAGCTCTATATCATAATTCAAAAGGCCGTACTTACGATTACGCCTTTTCTATTCCAAGTGAATTAGTCGTCATCTGAATGTATACTTGCTAACATACCCGAATTTTAAAACTCGTCATGTTCACCCAAGTTATTCTTGCGCCAACAAACCCCGAGATTCGATTACCCCGTTCGAGGCACGTTACCTCGTGTGTCATGCAAGGTAGTGAAGAAATTTCCTAACATCCCGTCGAGTCTAGTGACCCCCGTATGAAAGCTGAATTTCTATCATCAAATGACCCTAACCACAAGAACCACTTTCATGTTCAATAATGACTCGGTAATGGAATCCTAAAGATGTAATTGCATACTGATGCACAAAGAATAAATTATCCTAATAGCATGTTGTATCACTGACTTACACACATGACAATCAACATGACATAGTATAGGAATTGGAATCAATGATATACAAAACAGAGTATGCTATGAATATCATAAAACGAACAACTGAACAAGTCATAGCATATGGATTTCAAAGGTAATTCAGTTCGAATCACTGAGAAGAAATAAATAAACGGAATGAAATGTAAATAAATGTCTCAAATCAGTTTACTTACATACACACAACAATTCCTAAGCTATCCGGCTTCCGTCGCGTCGATGTACGCACCCAAACTCCGTAATAGCTCATCTATTGTCCTAACATTTAAAAATTTATCAATTTAGTGTTATTATTACTTATTCACAATTTATAAGTTGGTCGAGATCGGTCGAAATTAAGTTCGAGACCAATTTACCGATTTCGCGTTTTTCGAGGTAAAATCCCGGTATAACGCCTCGACCGACTCCCGAATTTTTCACTTTTTATAGAAATATGAAAGTTTTATTAATTTGGGTCAAAAATATATTTTTTTCCATTTTTCTGGAATTTTTCTGAATTTTCTATAATTTTTATCTATTTTCAGGAATTTATCATATATTAAAAACTGTTAAATTAATTAAATAATTAAATATTATATATATATATATAAATGGGTGGGTCCGGGTCGGTCTGACCCGTTCTCCATCGAGTCAGGGTCGGTCCGACCCGACCCGACCCACATGGGTTCGGGTCGACCCGACCCGTTTCCCTCTTCTTCTTCTTCTTCGCGAAGCAGCGCCTCTGCAAAACTTTTTTTTTTCTTTGTGAGGCGTTGGGGTTGGCTCCCAACTCCAACCCCAATGAGTTTTGATGGTAAGGGAGATTCCCTTGCCATTTCTCCCATTTCACTCGGTCGGCCATGGAGGTTCGGCCCTCCATGGCCACCACCACCACGCCAACAATAACAAAGACAACACAACAATGACCGAATCAACAACGAAATTTAACAACTCACCATGCTTCGAGCTTGGTCGATCTCTTCTTTCTCCCGATCTTTCTTTCTCTTTCCCGGTCTCTTTTCTCTTCTTCCGATCGTCTTCTTTCTTTCCTTCTCTTTCTCTCGTTTCTTTTCTCTCTATTTTTTTTTTTTATTTGAGAGAGAGAATGAGAAAAGATAAGGTTAGACTTTTTTTTTTTTTTCACTTGACCAACTTTTTATATACATATATATATTTTGGAGTGATGATGTGGCCTTTTGACTACCACTCACTTATATTTTATTTTTTTTATAAAATGAAATTCAACTAATTATACTTACCCCACGAGCTGCTACCTCGGGCCTAGTCGGCACGCGACTTGAGGCACATCCCCGCTCCTCTCGGTATCTGCATACCCGTAAATGACTTAGTAGTCTACACATATACAATACACTAAGCAAACAACACAACAAATATAACATTTACCTCGCCCACCGTGTCTCGGTAGTGACATGTATCGCACTGCGGGTCCCACGTCACGGGTCATTGTGTCCTAATTAACGAATTAAGCTGTATTAATTATTTGGGTCGTGACAATACTTCCCAAATAATAAGAAGTTCATCCTCGAATTTAAACTAAACGAACATTCAAACATACCTGACTCGAAGAGGTACGAAAATTTGTCGCGCATATAGTTTTCCCGTTCCCAAGTGAGTTCTGAATCTCCATGAAACTGCCACTTGACCAACACCTTTGGGATAGACTTGTTTCTCAACTGCTGTACCTTTCGATCAAGAATTTGAATGGGTTGCTCTTCATATGAGATATCTTCACTCAAATCAATCTGACTCAAATCCACAGTCGGCCTTTCGCCTGCTTTTGACTTAGCTAGTCGAAGCATCGAAATATGAAACACCGGATGAATTCCCGACATCTGTGGAGGTAACTCTAACTCATAAGCAACATTTCCAACCCCTTTCTTGATTTTGAAAGGCCCGATGAATCTCGGTGCTAATTTGTCTTTCAAACCAAATCGATGATGACCCTTATGAGGAGAAACCTTTAGATAAACTAAAGCTCCCTCATCGTACGTGAGATCGTTGCGACACATGTCTCCATACTTCTTTTGCCTCTTCTGGGCTCCCTTAAGTTTCTGGCGAATCTGTCTTACTTTTTTCGTGTGATCGACAACAATTTCGAGCCCTAACAAGTTTCGATCTTCTGGCTCAACCCAACAAGATGGTGAGCGACACGGTCTACCATATAACGCCTCAAATGGCGCCATTTCAATGCTCGCCTGATAATTGTTGTTGTATGCAAATTCACGCAACGGTAAGTACTCTTCCCACGATCCGCCAAACTCAAGTACACACGCCCTGAGCATATCTTCGAGAGTTTGTATTAACCTCTCAGTCTGCCCATCAGTCTGAGGGTGAAAGGCTGTGTTAAACTATAAGCGTGTACCATATTGATCCCGCATACTCCGCCACATCCTGGACGTATACATAGCATCTCTGTCTGACGTAATAGTAAAATGTACTCCATGTAGCCTGGTAATCTCTCTCTCGAACAATACACTCAGCTGGTCAAATGTGTAATGAGTTGCAACTGGTATGAAATGGACAGATTTCGTCAATCTGTCCACAATCACCCAAATAGAATCATGTCGATGAACAGTTCTCGGCAGTTCTCGAACGAAATCCATGGATATGTCTTCCCACTTCCATCGTGGAATAGGAAGTGGTTGTAGTAATCCTCCAGGTCTACGATGCTCTGCCTTCACCCGTTGGTAAATCCCACAATTCCTGATATACTCCGATATGTCCGCTTTCATCCCAGGCCACCAAAAATGTCTTTTCATATCATGATACATTTTGGTTCTTCCTGGATGAACAGTGAACCGTGAACGATGTGAATCCTGAAGAATCTCATCTCTCAACTCTGCCACTGCCGGTATCCACAATCTGCCTCGAAATCTGAGACACTAATCTTGTTTCAGTCCAATCAGTACACTCGAAACTCTGCGCTAACTCACTAAATCTCGGATATAGAATGTCGGTTTTATGATCCTTTGACACTCTCTGAGTCGACATTGCCTGAAGTCTCACTTGAGCACAAATCAACACCTCTATGTCATTAGCAATATCAGACTGACTAAGCCTCGTCGCCGCCTCGAGTAAACCATACTCGTACGTCATATGACATCGAACAGTCTCGGATTTCACGGTCGAATCCTACTCAACATCGCATCAAGAACGACATTTGCTTTTCCTGGATGATATTCCGGAGAAAAGTCATAGTCTTTCAAAAACTCTAACCATCTCGCGTTGTCTCATATTCAGCTCTTTCTGTGTGAAGAGGTATTTCAAACTCTTATGGTCAGTATAGAGTATGAACTTTTCTCCATACAGATAATGTCTCCATATCTTCAGAGCAAACACTACCGTCGCCAACTCTAAGTCATGCGTCGGGTAGTTCTTCTCATGTATCTTCAGTTGTCTTGATGCATAGGCCACTATGAATTTCTCTTACATCAACACACAACCTAAACCCATATGAGAAGCATCTATGTATACCACGAAATCTTTTCCAGCCTCTAACAATATCAGCATTAGTGCAATAGTCGACAATTTCTTCAGTTGAGCAAATGACTCTTCGCATTCCTCTGACCACTGAAACTTCACATCTTTCTGGGTCAACTTGATCATTGGTGAAGCGATCTTCGAAAAATTCTTCACGAACCTTCGGTAATAGCCTGCTAACCCCAGAAAACTCTGAATCTCTTCAAGTTTCGGTTCATGACTCTCTGCAACGATATATAACGATACCAAAGTCTCCATATCCCCGCTATTCGCAAGCCGACCTCGAGTGTTCTTGGTTCTCGATGTACTACCATTATATATGAACACTGGACGCCTTAGAATATCCAATATCACTGTTTTTGCAAAACAGTCGGTATTAGCATGATATGATGCTACCCAATCCATCCTTAGCAAGGCATCGAATTCTAGAAATTCAAGAACTCTGAAATCTGCAGTAACTCGACCGTCAATAAGTCCGTGAAGCGTCTACATCGAGCATCTCGTATGGACGACCTCTCGACTCTGTGGAGGTATCACTCTATAGTCTCGAATCACGTGTCCTAATCCACATCGAAAACACGTGACTGTTCTAGATTTACCATGCGTCCGATCCTGGGCCTGTGTAGATGCATGTCTCTACCCTGGTCTGAAACTATCTCGTCCTCGTCCTCTACTTCTACCTCTGTCACCGTGCTGCTGACGTGGAGCTGGTGGTGTTGGTAAAGCTGGTAAAGTAGACGTAGTAGGAGCTGACAATGCAGGTCTGACTGGTGGTGGCACGGGAGGTCTACCCACAATCGTCTGCAAAGGTGTGGGAGATGCTACATAAGGCAAAATCGCCCCTTGAACACCTCTATCCCATCTCCTTGGTCATTTGCCCTTCTCAGATCCTCTCGCTGTTACTCTCATCGATCGGGGTAATTGTAGGTATTATGGGTGTCCTGTCTCCAACCTACCGAGTTGCGATCATCGTAGTCGTCGTAGGACCTGCTGTCTGAGCTGGAGGTGCTGGTAGGGCAAAGCAAGAAGTCATCAGTGCAATGAAATCCGCCAGTTGCTGACCCTGAGCGGCTACTCGATCTGAAAGCCTCTGGAAATCCTCCGCTGATGGTATCGAAAGCTGGCTATCGCTCGCATTGATATCATCGATATCGCTTGAATCCGTCATCTCCGACCTCAAATGGAAAACGAACGTGAATCAGCTACTACGTGGATAACACATATATACACATAACAAAAGTAACATATAGTAAATATATTACATCCCCAACTCACTTCACTCACTTCCCAACTAATAGTTTCTAGGCGAGGATCATCTGATTTTCCACATCTAACTAAAGTTTTATAACTTTTACAGTTTTTATATTTTTTAGTTGTTTCTAGCTGAATAAGGTAGGCCGTTAACTACATATTGTAGTTGTGGTATCATAGTGTAGAAACTTCATATTCTACAATCTTGGAGCAATGTTTTCTCAAACCATAGCGCGGATACTAAATGTGTTAGTATCATATAGTCTGACACCATATAAGTAAGCCAAGCTTTATAAACCTTGTCTCTGATACCAACTGTGACAGCCCCAACTACAAATAAGGGCACCGCCTGGCTTAATCCCTAATTAAGCTCTAATCTCCCTTATAAGACCTAACCAGGAACTAGTCAGCCTTATTTAAATACCTACATGCCTACCATTTATGATACCACCTACGGTTAACTTAATTGTTCTAGTGACTAACCTATGGTTGTCTGTAAATCAGAGTTACTAAAAAAATTTTTCTACAAATTATTCAATGGAAGTCTTATTAAATTACTAGTGGAAATGAAATCCTAAGGCCTAACCTATTGTGGAAAAACCAAGAAATAGTGATCACATGCATATATAAACAAAAATGGTGATATATATAACATGTGTCTAGTCCTATATTCCTATCACTCAACCCAAAAGGCAAAATAGCATGTACATAAAAATGTAATACAAAATAATACAAAACATACAAAAGTATGTCGTAGCGGTCTTCTCTACGCTCAAGAGATAGTCACCAATCTTCTCTTTTGCCCGGTCTCGCTACTCTCATTGATCTACACCCACCGTCACAAACTAGACGGTGAGTACATGAAATTATTTAAGTAATACTGAGAGACATCGATCCACATTCCCAAATAGGCAACAAGTATCAAATTGCATAATTTAAATAGAAACTATGCTGAAAGAAACATCATGCAAAGAGATACTTGAGTTAATCAAATATGAAACTGACTCAAAGCTAAGCAGTAATGGATTAGGGTCGGTCGACCGCGATCTTCATCACATCAGCCTGTCCACTACAATTTGAGCTCTGCTCTATATCATTTCATTTCAAATTGAGCTCTATATCATAATTTAAAAGGTCGTACTTACGATTACGCCTTTTCTATTCCAAGTGAATTAGTCGTCACCGGAATGTATACTTGCTAACATACCCGAATTTTAAAACTCGTCATGTTCACCCAAGTTATTCTTGCGCCAACAAACCCCGAGGTCCGGTTACCCCGTTCGAGGCACGTTACCTCGTGTGTCATGCAAGGTAGTGGAGAAATTCCCTAACATCCCGACAAGTCTAGTGACCCCCGTATGAAAGCTGAATTTCTATCATCAAATGACCCTAACCACAAGAACCACTTTCATGTTCAATAATGACTCGGTAATGGAATCCAAAAGATGTAATTGCATACTATGCACAAAGAATAAGAGTCAAAATAAATAAATTATCCTAATAGCATGCTTGTATCACTGACTTCCACACATAACAATCAACATGACATAGTATAGGAATTGGAATCAATGATATACAAAACAGAGTATGCTATGAATATCATAAAATGAACAACCGAACAAGTCATAGCATATGGATTTCAAAGGCAATTCAGTTCGAATAACTGAGAAGAAATAAATAAATGGAATGAAATGTAAATAAATGTCTCAAATCATTTACTTACATACACACAATAATTCCTAAGCTATCCGGCTTCCGTCGCGTCGATGTACGCACCCAAACCCCGTAATAACTCCTCTATTGTCCTAACATTTGAAAATTTATCAATTTAGTGTTATTATTACTTATTCACAATTTATAAGTTGGTCGAGATCGGTCGAAATTAAGTTCGAGACCAATTTACCGATTTCACGTTTTTTTCGAGGTAAAACCCCGATATAACGCCTCGACCGACTCCCGAATTTTTCACTTTTTATAGAAATATGGAAGTTTTATTGATTTGGGTCAAAAATATATTTTTTCCCATTTTTCTGGAATTTTCCTGAATTTTCTATAATTTTTATCTATTTTCAAGAATTTATTATATATTAAAAATGGTTAAATTAATTAAATAATAAAATATATATATATATATATATAAATGGGTGGGTCCGGGTCAAACCCGACCCGGTCCAACCGGATCCGGGTCGACCCGACCGATCCAGACCCAGTCGGTCGACCCGTTCTCCATCGGGTCGGGTCGGTCCGACCCGACCCATCTTCTTCGGGTCGACCCGACCCCGTTTCCTTCTTCTTCTTCTTCTTTGCGCAGACGCGCCTCTCCAAAACTTTTTTTTTTTCTTTGTGAGGCGTCGGGGTTGGCTCCCAACTCCAACCCCAATGGGTTTTGATGGCATGGGAGATTCCCTTGCCATTTCTCCCATTTCACTCGGTCGGCCGTGGAGGTTCGACCCTCCATGGCCGCGACCACCAAAACCAACAACAACCGACAACACAACAACGGCCGAATCAACAACGAAAATTAACAACTCACCATGCTTCGAGCTTGGTCGATCTCTTTCTCGATCTTTCTTTCTCTTTTCCTTCTCCTCCCGATCGTCTCTGCAGTTTCTTTTCTTTCCTCTCTGTTTAGCTTTGTCTATTTCTTTTTTTTGTTTTGTTAATTTGGAGAAAGAGAGAATGAGATAAAGATAAGGTTAAATTTTTTTTTTCATTCGACCAACTTTTTATATACATATATGTATTGGTAGATGTGGCCTTTTATGGCCCACATATTTTTTTTTTTTATAAAATGAAATTCAACTAATTATACTTACCCCACAAGCTGCTACCTCGGGCCTAGTCGGCATGTGACTCGAGGCATATCCCCGCTCGTCTCGGTATCTGCATACCCATAAATGACTTAGTAGTCTACACATATACAATACACTAGGCAAACAACACAACAAATATAACATTTACCTCGGCCACCGTGCCTCGGTAGTTACACGTATCGCACTGCGGGTCCCACGTCACGGGTCATTGTGTCCTAATTAACGAATTAAGCTGTATTAATTATTTGGGCCGTGACAGATGAACTCGTCATAGAAAAACTCTCGAAACTCCGCCCATGTCGCTGGCTCATGGTGGATATCCAGATAAGTCATCCACCGAACCGTTGCATTACCTCTCAGACACGCTCCGGATAAACGTGCTTGTATGCTGGCATCATTCCGCATCGGCTTATGAAAACGCTCATGCGAAACTATCCACTTCCCTGCTGCCTCAGGGTCTCCACCTCCGTAGAAATATCCCTACTGAAACTTCATAAACTCTCTAACAAGCTTCGCCTCCGGGGTCAAGACGAATGCGGAAGTAGCAGGAACTGAAGTAGCTGTCGGCTGCTCGGTAGTCATAGGTAGGGGCGTAAGAGTCGAAGTCTCTAACGATATCACAATAGCTGGCGAGACTCCTTCTGCCCGTGTCTCTTAAAATGGTGTATCAGTAGGCATATGTGATGTTATCGGGGTGACGGTGTCTCAGATCAGTAGGTGCGACTGAACTGTGGGAGCTAGTGTTTGGTGTAGGGCGCCGTCGCACTGAGCCCTAAGTAGCTGGAGGATCTCTGTCAGCTGGGCATCGTGTGCGACGAGTTGATCCTCGATACTCTGAGTCGACAAGGTAGTAGTCGCGGTGTCCCTGGTAGGATCACTAGTCTGTCCTACCTCAGGCTGTGTAGAGGGTTGTCCGTACATCGTGATCCGTATCGAAAAACGTGTGTCGGATCAGCCTCGATATATATACATTTTGTAACGGCCCAAAAAATTCGACTCGTGCCACGTGTCATTTTAGGGTCGTATGTGGGACCCACTTGTCGAAATACGTATGCGTATACGCCAAGAATTCGGGGAGCCAAAACACGAACGGGTACGTACCTCGAATCGCGTGCCGACGTGAGATCGAGATATGTGGCTATAGTGGATTTATGTGGTTTTAATGTGATCACGTTAAAATGATATACAGTGGATACGCCTCGTGATTCGTGTAGCTCGAGTGTTGAAATTTCGAAAGTGAGGCGGGTTGGTGCCTCGAGATGCGCGTTGCTCAGTTTTCGAGGACACTTTTGATTTTGAAATCAAAAAGAAAATGTATATATATGTATATGCTCCTATAAATGCTCGGTGTACTTTGTTGGAATCTTACTAACTGTACTCTCTATCTTACTTTTTGTGATGGGCGAGTGCAGACCCTGCTAGTAGGGGCAAGGAGATTTTGAGCGACTTTATCTGACTGTCCGCGGTCAATGACTTACTAGTATGTGCAAATTTTGCTATTTTGCTTTACTTTTGGCAATTGGGTGACTAAATAGACACTGTACTTGTATATATTACTGTTTAATATTATCGCATATATACAGAATACTTTCCCCGGGTTTTCCACAATAAGAGTTGCTCTTATAAATGATGTTTTATATGGCAATGAATTTAATTGTTTTACTTGCCTTAAATTTAAGACTTTCGCTGTTGTTTTAATGTTTAAACTGTCGAACTAATTGCTTAACGATTGGAGTTAACACGCATATCGAGGAGTCGTGTTGTGGAAAATGGCGTCAGTGGCGCGTGGAACCCAGTGGGTCAATGATCAGAGGGGACCGCTGAGGCAGCGCCTCCCCACGTGGCGACTTCGGGTTTTGGGGCCGTCACACATTTAATATATCATTTACAATAAACATAACACGTGTATAAACCTTAAGTCTACCCGCCTCACCTTCACTTCTCAACTAGAGTTCTAAGGCAAGTACATCGGGTTTCCACATCTAAATTTTAAATTTTTTAAGTCTTATTCTCTTTCAGTTAATTTCCCGAGGTTCCTCGAACTCTCGCTCTGATACCACTTGTGACGTGGTATCAGTTTAAGGACACCTACGCTTCCTCCGACGGAGTCGATCATTCTCTGATACCACTTGTGGCGTGGTATCACAATGTCTTAAGCCATTAAACTTTTCCCTAGGTTCGCTTAAACCTAAGCTCTGATACCACTTGTGGCGGCCCCAAATCCCAAGGTCGCCACGTGGGGAGGTGCTGCCCCATCGGTCCCGTCGGATCCTTGACCCACTGGGTCCCACGCGCCACTGACGCCATTTCCTACAACACGACTCCTCGACATGCGTGTTAACTCCATTCGTTAAGCAATTTAGTTCGACAGTTTAATCATTTTTATAGCATTAAAACAAAACAGCGGAAGTCTTAAATTTAAAAACAAGTAAAACAATTAAATTTATCATCGTAATAAGCATCATTTTAAGAGCAACACCTATTGTGGAAAACCCGGGGAAAGTACTCTGTATATTGACGACAATACTAAGCAGTAATATATACAAGTACACTGCCTATCCAGTCTCTCAATACCCAAAAGTAAGACAAAATATCAAAATCGCACGTACTAGTAGGTCCTCGACCGCGGGCAATCAGATAAAGTCGCCCAAAATCCCCTTGCCCTTACTAGCACTAAGATATGCACTCGACCATCACAAAAAGCAAGATGGAGAGTACAGTTAGTAAGATTCCAACGAAGTACACCAAGCATTTACAAGAAAATAAACAGATATCAATAAACATGTCAAATAATCATGCGGAAACTAAACAGACAACTGTGCTAAGATCATCACATGAATAAATAACACGAGAGAAACAAACCGTGTACTCATCCCAGTCACACTAAATTGTACGTCGAACCCCAAGGATCCTTTCGGTGGGTGCCTCACTTCCTTTCACCTGGTTTCCATACCCCCAGGATCCTTTCTGTGGAAGCCCCCACTTCCTTTCACCTCATAACCCGCGTACAGCCTAGTGTACCATAAGTACAACACGAATATCAAAAGTCTCAACCCCAAACTCAAATGCGTCACGGAAATCAATAACAAGAATAGGGGGAATAACATCCAATAATCACGAACACGAAATCAATGATAGAAAAGTAAACCCTCAGTGACTTTTAGATGGAATCTTACGTACATAAAAAACGCACTCCAAAGTCCCACTCACGTCTCGAGATACGTGTCCGACTCTCGATTGTGGTCTCCTAAGTTCCTGGTGTACCATTAAATCATTTTAACTAGTTTATAGTCAAATTAAGTGAATTTATAATGTGTTACCAAATTATGAAAATTTTCATTTCAACAAGTTTTAGTTTGACACCCTTTTCGAGTTATACCAGGGTGTCAACGGTAGAAAAATTCTCGAATACCATTTTTCTACATTTTTCTCATTTTTTTTATAATTTTCCCTAATTTTTCCGGATTTTTTCATAATTTTCTACATATTTTTCTGTAATTTATTAAATTTTAAATTACTTTTAAATTATATTTTAATATTTATATTATTATAATATAGGGGTGGGCCCCCTTGATCGGGTTTGACCCGGTCCAACCGGGTCGGCCTGACTTGGTTCGGGTCCACCCGGGTCGGACTAACTCGGTCCAACCGAGTCGGGCTGACCCGGTCCGGCCCACCCGGGTCGGGCCCGGTTGGGCCTGGACCGGCCCAACCGTCCAGGGGATGCACGCACGCACAGCGTGCGTGCACCCCTCCTCCACCTCATCATCTTCCTCTTCTAGAGACGTTTCTCTGGTTCTTTTTTTTTTTCTTTTTCTTTCTCCCCTATTGTGGTTTGGGTTGGGGTTGCTCTCCTCCCCAACCCCGGTGGACTTGATGGCAAGGGAGATACCCCCTCGCCATCACCACCGCTACTGGTTCGGCCTCCATGACCGAACCCTTTCGTGGCCACCCTCGCCGACACACCGAAACCTACAACAAGAAGCAATGACTTACCTCCTTCCCGGCTCTCCGCGCTCTCTTCTCTCCTTCCCGCTTCGTCTTTCTCCTCCTCCTCCTCCTCCTCCTCCTCTCTGTATTTTCTTCTTCCTCTTACTGCCGGGTGTGTGTGTGTGTGTGTTTTGTATGTGTGAGTGAATGACGTGAGGGAGAGGTGAGAGAGAGAGTGACGTGAGGGAGAGGATAAAATGATGGTGGAGTGAGATGGAGTGTAAATGTGGAATAAGCTAGTTGACCTTGTGTCTTTGACTTCAAAATGTGACACAGCTGAGACATTCGCTTGTGTTTTTTAGGCGTTTTGACGGCCGGGTTACGCGCCCGAATCGCGATATACGCGCACCGCTGCGTCACTAGTCACCAATATCTATTTCATAGTAATTTCAAGATCATTTTTATTGACTCATTTAATTCGTGTGTTTTTGTTTTTCCCGACCTAGTGTACCAATAGTTCGCTCCTCAGTACCCGTCTTGACACGTTTTTCGAGGCGAACACCCGTTACACTATCTCGCTCGATTCGATGATATAAATACACACATGCGATGTTAAACGAATAACTCGATATAAAACATCGCAAATAGGCAAACAATCACATAAAATCACTATTTACCTAGTTAGGCGTGCCCGACCTAGCGGTGGCGCATTGCCAGAACAATCAATCACCGATATGATTCGAAAAACATGTCAAGAATCAAATTTGTGGAATAAATACTTTACAAATTTTGGGGTCTCACATTATAAATTCATTTAAATGAAATTCTAAAATGATAAAAATTGTATAATTGGACACTAGGGACTTAGGCTACCATAGTCGGTGTCGGGTAAGTATCTCGAGGGGGTAAGTATCTCGAGGCGTGTGCGGGACGTTTCGAAGGCGTTTAGCGATTTGTCGAAGTAAGTAAACCCGAGAAAAAATTAGTTAAAATTATTTTATGACACTTACTTTATTTCACATTTTAAATTATTTCATTGTGTTATTTATTGTTGTTCATCCACTCCAACGTGTGTATGTGTGTTTGTCGACGGGGTCGACATGGCACGGACTCACACCCCGGGGCTAGCTACCCCGCGCTATTCGAGTATTGACCATGTTAGGGCTACGCGGTGATTATTCTCCGTGAAACCCGTAGGTTGAGAAATGTTTGACGAAGACCTAAGTCTACGTCATGGGTTCTTCTCGAGAGATGTTTAGATGGGGTTCTCCCGTTCATTGGTTCCTCTCATTCGACCGTAAGATGTTTGGCGAGGTGGTCGTCATGAGTTCATCTCGGTTTAGCTAAGACGATTCCCGGATGTCGACCGGGGTTCTCTATCACGCTACACTTGTGTCCAAATTCGATTTCTCAATGACTTATTTTCATCTAAATTTCCTTATTCTTGTCATTTATTTAAATTGCATGAATTGTAGTCGTTTTATTGGATTTCGTGAATATTAGCTAAAGTTCTCTGGAGATTTACTCACCTAGGATTTGTCATTGTTTTTTGTGACAAATCGCAGATCTTGCGACGAGCCAATACAAGGGCGTCTCGGCGACTACGTCTGAGTTAGGAGAGTCCTTCATTTTTGCGTAGGTGTTGTATGTATGTATTTATTGTTTTTATGAAATTTTTGGGAGGACTTGTATACCTGATACATGTATATGTTCACCTTTTGTACTTTTGTCACTCATTAATATACATGGTATCTAATGCCAGGTTTCCACACTATAAAGTTATTTATACAAATGCAAATTTTTCTTTCCTACGGTGTTTGCATGTTTTAAAAGGCTTCCGCTTGATATTTAATAATTTAATAAATCGTGAACAACTTAACTTAATCTATTTAATGTGAATATCCATAAAATGTCCATAAATACTTAATAATAAGATACATATAAAGGTAATTAAAAATTAAGTTATTACGTGTCATGATGCAAAGTTTGGGGTCGTCACTACCTACTAAAAATTTCTCGCTCAAGTGAATTTTATTCATCCTCATATTCATCAAATTCATATAGTAAAATGTTTTACTCGTGTCATTTCTCATTGGGGATCGTTGTGAAGATTTTCATGAAGATTTTTACGAGGATGGGAAATCTCTTCGAGGAATTCCATTCATCATTTCATTCCTCATTGAAGATCCCTACGAGGATTCTAAAAAACAAATTGTAACAACTAAGGTATACATTCGTAATAACGCAATTGTTGAAATTCCAACGAAAAGGAAAAAAAAAGAAATCAACATGTCATGCAATAAAAATTCTAACTACTAAGTGAAAATACTTATAATTAAGTTTTTATAAAATCATTAGCATATGCAAAAAGAAAAGTTCAAATTCAAAATATTCTTTAAAGTCACTATCTCTTTAAACCACCAAATTATCAACTTTTTTAAGTACTTTTGATGTTAAAATTATAATATATGAATATAGTTGCAAACGATTCAAAACAAAACATATGGTTATCAATTAACCAAATAAATTAAAATTATAAATCTCATTAATAGTTTTTTGTTATATGTATGAGTGTTTTAGAGTGAAAACTATGTAATATTTATATATAAATATCATATGGCATACATATAAATAATAAATATTATATAGTGTATAAATTGATATATATGGATCTTCATTGGTAGATGGGTATCCCATGTGAATTCCCGTGGGGATTACATATGAGGATCTTCAATTGAGATTTTTCATGAGGATCCCCGTAGATATATTTAATTACCCATACCCGTATTCATACCCGTGTGGGTATGGATTTTGTACCCATTCCCAACCTCATCCCCATTTAAAATCTACATACTTATACCCGTTATGGTAAATCTCCATCATCGTTAGGGTAAATTCTCATCACCCGTAGGTATTCTCTTACCCATTTACTTCCCTCCTTGAGAGTAAGGATCGAAACTTCGATTTCACAGTGTAATTCGCCTTCTTGAAAATCAGAATTAATTCGGAGAAGTTTAAACTCGATTTGGAGAATCATGTAAAAATTCGCTACGTTAGAGAAGTTTAGAAATTTTTTGTTTAAATAGAAAATAAACTCAAATTCATTTTTATGGGATGTAAAAACAAGTACAATAATATATTTTTTGTGTTAAAAACTATAATTTAGGAAGTGATGCCTCATTCATTTACCAAATACTTTGCAAAAAAATTATAATTTGGTAAATTATGAATTATATAATGTATATTGCTAACAAAATTATGAAACAAAAGAGATTTTATATTGACAAAAAAAACAAAATAAAACTGATCATCAGTGCACGCACGACCGCAAGTTGCTGAGGCACGTGGTATATCAAAGCAATTAATTAATACATTTTGGTTCATGTAACATATTTTACTCATGAGTTTGGTGATAAATCACAACACTTCAAAAATAATTTCATAAAGTATATTTTGATGGAAAATTAAAGCATAGAAGAGTAAACTTCGAGTTAGGGACTTCGTGATATGTGAACTTCGGTCCTTTAGATGTCGATAAAATTTACTTAATTTTGTCAATTTTTTAATCCTAATTTGGGAGTGTATAGTTTGATATGATGTTGTTAAATAAAATAAAATCGATCGTAACGTGATTTTTAATTGATTGATATATTAATTAGCACGATTGGCGGTTGAGGTGCAAAACTAAAAAAATAAAAAATAAAATATTGATGGTGGATGTGATGTGAATTGATATGATTTGAAGGTGGGACTAGATATGGATATGGACGGTGGTGAGAGAGGGTGAGGAGAGGAGGGGTTGTTCAGCTGGATAAGAACAAAACAAAATGGTGGCAGGTAAGAGGGGGGGATTGGTGAATGTTTGGATATTTATGGAAGTGGGCCCACCGTTTTGAAAAAATAGTATTGAAGTGGGGCCATGTCACGGTGTGGGGAAAATTTTCCTACATTTGGAGACAACAAAATTTCCTAAAGAGAGAGAGAGAGAGAGAGAGGCGCAGGACATTGACTTCTCTAATGGAATCGTCAATCTCAACCGCAGATGCTGAATTCAATTTAAATAATAAATAATTGTCAATGGGTTTAAGAGCAAAGCTCACTGTGCTTATAATGATCACTTATTATCTCTAAATCAAATCATCATTATTTAAAATAATTTGGGCAAATTTTATTTCTCACTTTAATGCATTCATTAATAATCAATACAAGAGCGATAATATAACCCTCACCACAATAAAAATGCACATCTTTTGAACGTGTAAAATGATATGAAAAATACTAAAATGATAATAACAATCTCATATTACAAGATATATTAACTCATAAAAGTCTTTTACACACCTCGATCTAGGTTTTACGCATCGAAATTTATATATATTTACATCCCGAAATGAACATAGATGGCTCTTGTAAGCCAATTTATCTTGTGGTATGACGTGGTGTTGTCATTCTAGCACTTCTTAAACAATATAAGACAATGCTTTTTTCTAAATTTCTTTACGAATATGTTATTATCATGCCTTAATTAGTTCATAAGTAATTTCTCAAAAATCAGTGAGAGAAATTGTAACGGCCCGCTTTAATTAATCCCGATTAATTAACAAATTACAGATTAAGAACCTAAACTCAGACCCACGTGGACGTCGCGGAAAAGTCTATGACACGCCTAATGGGTGAAATATGTTATTTTTATGTGGCAAATATTTATTTATCTTACTATTATTAAACAGTTCGCGCCGCGTTAATTGAAAATTTCGTTTGGTCGCGTTGTGCCCGTGTAGTGACGAGAGTGTACGAAGTCGCGGTGTGCGCGTAACGCGAGTGTATGGGGTAGTATGAGATTGAGTTATCACATCACATCACACATCACATCAAACATCAAATCAACCCATCTCTCATCATTCCACTTTGTCCTTTCTCCAATTTTTTTTTTTAAATTCTTTTTCTTTTAAGTCTGGAAGAGAGAAAAAGAGGGAGAGAGAGAGACATCCAAGAGAGGGAGAGAGAGATAGAGGTGGAGGGAGCTCCGGCGAGGAGCACCAGCGGCGCCGGCAGTGGCGCGGACGGCGCAGCAGCGGCGGCTAGCGGCGTGAGTAGCGAGAGCAGCGGCGGCGCGGACCTGCAGTGGCGCGGACGGCGGAGCTGACCGGCTGCGGTGCGTCGCGGAGGCGGACAGCGACTCCGGCAACGCGACGCAGGGTGGCAGTGGCGCGTCGCGGAGGCGGACGACGGCTCCAGAGGGGAGGAACGGCAGCGAGCGGCACGGCGTCGGCAGCGACACCAGCGGCCTTGCGGGCGAGGCGGCAGCGGCGACCGCGTCGGCGAGACGGCAGCGACGCCGGTGCGGCGGTAGCGGCGCCGGCAGTGCGCGACGAAAGACATGGAGCAGCGCGCGGTGGCGCGTTGTCGGACTGATCGATCCTCGACGAGAGGCGCGAATTCGACGACGAGATGGAGACGATGTTTTACTTCCCCTAATTTAGTTGTAATTGAAGCGAATTAAGTAATGAGACTCTAAAATGATAAAAATTGTATAATTGGACACCAGAGACTTAGGCTACCATAGTCGGTGTTTGGTACGTATCTCGAGGCGTGTGCAGGATATTTCGGAGGGACTATTGCGATTGCTTGAGTTAAGTAAACCCACGAGAAAATCAGTTTAGAATTTACTTATTTTCATTGTAAATGTTTATTTCACATTTCTTTTCGTCGGTTCAACATTCTTGTTTACTCTATTCCCGCGTGTGTCTGTGTATGGTCGAAGGGACGGTGTGACCCCTTTCCGGCTCTTTTATTGATGATGATCCGATTGTTGCTACGGTGTTGGTCATACCTTAGACTACATGTAAGATTTCTCTCAGCGAGTCGATGATTTCGAGAGCGAGTTTACGTGAGGCCCACATCCGTCACAAATTTCCTCTCTTTTGAGGCGTTTGGCGGAAGTCTACCTTCCGACCAATAGAGTTCTTCATTTCGACCGTTAAGAGGGGTGTAGATTTCCTCACCTTCAGGGCCTTCTCGGTTTAGTATTTAGTCTCAGGGCTCGACAGCTATACACCACACTCGCGTTCCACATTTTTTATTATCTCACGACTTATATTCATGCTTTATATTCTGTTCATTTACTTTATGTGCATGAATTGTAATCAATTTTCTTGGATTTCTTGTGAATACTAACTGAATTTCTCTGGGATTTGCTCACCTGGAACTTGTCATTGTTGTTGGTGGCAAGTTGCAGATCCTACGACGAGTCGGGGGAAGGCGGTGATTGACGACTACCTCTAATTTGGAGCGCCTCCACTAGCTTACTCGTAGGTGATTGTATTTACGTATACATACTTTTTGGGATCATTTTGGGAGACCTTTTACCTGATACATGTATATTGACGCATATTATACATTTTTGTCGCCTTAACTGATATACATGGTATCCTTTTTGTTGGGTTTCCACCCCATAGGTTGTTAAATATTGCATAACTTGTTTACATTAATTATATGCATGTTATTAAGACTTCCGCTACTAAAATAACTTAAATAAATCAAAACAAATGAATTAAGTTATAAAAACTTTATAACTTAGTATATTTTGCTAAAATAATCATTTAAATATCAAAATTTATTAAGTTGGAGTATTAGATGGTAAGTTCGCGGGCCGTCACAGACAGGTGTGTAGGTGACGTGGCATGTTTTGGTGACATGTCTGGTGACGTGGTGGTGTCCGATTTGCCTCGAAATTTGGGGCCGTCACAGAAATCTTCCTAAAAAAACTCCACTATGGATTTTCAAGGGGCCGCACGCGAGTCTAATAGTATCAAACCTCATTCCTGATGGCTTGCGGTAAAACAAAACTCATTTTTTTGCATGTCTTTGTTGTACAATTATTAAATGTACCAACGTGTTGAATGATCAAGTGCATATATAAGATTCAGTTAAAAATCTTGGAGCGTTCAATAGTCGCTTCCCGAATCTCGCTCCTTGCATACATAAGTTATATTGTGTTACTCTATTTTCCTTTTTTTTTGAAAAAAAACGATAATTAAAATAAAAAATTTTGATTTTTGAAATTTCTTGAAAATAAAAAGACAAGTAGTATCATTTGGTCTGTGTGGCAATTTATTATCCGGATCAGCCGCCTGATTTTGTTCAGCTCGAAATAAAAAAAGGTTTGAACAATGTTTTAACAAATCCGGTCGTTAAGTCAGAACAAATACCCCTTGTCCAAATTTAAAACAAAGCCAAGTTTGAACAAGGCCTTCTAAACTTAAACCCGGTCTGAACCCTGTTCAAATTTTAAATAGATTAACAAATTTCTTTGATAAAAGAAAATATTAAACACTTACTACTTATTTAATAGATTAACAAACATTAATCTATAGTAACGCCAATAAAAGTTAATGTATTAAAGATATCTTTGATTTTAGAATGAATTGAATTTTATTTTTTTTATACTAGAATAATTGTTTCTTGATAAAATATTTGAATAGGCTTCTATATTATATATATATATATATATATATATATATATATATATATATATATATATATATATATATATATATATATATATAACGAAACTGTTTATGTGAGAAGCTCTCACAACAGGACATGTAACATTATGATGTCATAATCGATGTTTTATACGAAAAAATAAAAAATAGAAGCCGTTGATATTTCTCGCACTTAAGTGAGGGATAGGATGATAAAATCTAATTTTTTATTTTTTAATAATTTTCATTTTTTGGCCTTTTTTCGGAGTTTTTTTTTATATTTTTTCAAAGAGTTTCTACTTTTGGTTTTGATTTTTCTAATAATTTTCGTTTTTTTTTCCGCCTTTTTTTTTCAGGAGTTTATAATTGTGATAAAAGTATTTGACAAAAAAAATTGTAACACAAGTATCACAAGTTTTTTTTTATCCATTACAACACATGTTTATGTGAGAAGCTCTCACAACTTGACGTGTGACATTATGATGTCATAATTAAAACTTTATAAGAAAAAGTAAAAAACACAAGTCATTGACATTTTTCGCACTTAAGCGAGGGGTGGGTGGTAAAATCTAATTTTTTTGTTTTTTAATTTTTCTGGTTTTTGGGGAGTTTTTTTCTCTATCTTTTTTAAGGAATTTCTACTTTCAGTTTTGATTTTTCTAATAATTTTGATTTTTCTTTTCTATCTTTTGTAGGGAATTTCTAATTGTGACACAAATATTTGAAAAAAAATTGTAACACAAATATCACAAGTTTTTTTTAATCTATAACAACACAAATTCAATTAGTATTTATTGGAAAAGATATGATTTTGTCTTTAGTAAGGTTAGAATTAGAAATGAAGTAATTGATGCTTAATTTTTTAATTTTCTAAAGTTACAGTTGAAACAAAAAATTCTCAAAACGTGACAAATATATGAGTAGGAAGAGAAAATATATAAGTTTTTTTTTCACTTTTTTCTTCATCAAAATTATTTTATCAAATATGTAGATATTTATTCTTGCTCGCGCGCACTGACTAGTTTAATATGAGAAGTTAGTTTTAAGATTGCGATAATTCGGACAATCGGACAACTCGAATTTTAAGTAAAACAGGTATGGACAAAGCGAGTCTTGTCCGAATTTAAAATCGGATCGGGTTCGGACATCGAATATACTTATTTATAATAGGGGTTATCCAGACCTGAACCGTCAAGACTCGAATTTTCACCACCCCTATAAATTGGTCCATGAACTTTCACATTTTTCTTGATTTGGTCTTCAAACTTTCATTTGTTTACTTTTGATCCTTGAACTTTCATTTCTCTCCACTTTTGATCCGTTTGTTAAATATGAAGAGTAACAAATATTAACAATGATTCACAATCGATTTTTTGAGTTGATGAATCAGTTGTAAACTACATGAGAATTGTTCGTGAAGCACTTTATTAGCGACAGTTGTTTTCCAAACTTAACAAAATGAGCGAAAGTAAATAGAAATAAAAGTTCATGAACCAAAAGTGACCTAATAAAAGTTTGATGATCAAATCATCGAAAGCTTAAAAGTTCAAAAACCAAATGATACTTTAAATCATTTATTTGACATAAATATCACACACACGTATTGTATATATTTGTATGTGTCTAAGTTCATTATATTTTTCAAAAAAAAAAAACATCATAAGCAAGAGCTTTGAAAAAATATGAACTACACATACAAATATGAACCTTTAGTGATCTTGAATTGACCACATATTTAATACGTGGGAGGGCAAATCCAAAAAAATATTTCCTGTTTTACAATAGAATTTCTCAAGTGCATGTCGCAGTATCCTTTTATTTCTAAAAACGTTGCCCTCCTTGGAGGTTGTTGCCCTCATTCCTGTGAGGTTTTCTTAGTCTCTGGTTCTACCCTACTCGTATATGCTACTTGTGTTCTACGGTGAGCACAGTTGTGATCAGTTCAATCTCATCCCCACTAACCACCCAACCAATAACCAATATCACACTGCATCAGTCCGATAACTTTCTTAACAAGCACCCTCCCACACCTTTCCCAACCTCATACCCATCGCCACCTGCGACTTCAGCCTTCATATGGCAGATAACCTCACTCACGACCTTGCCCGCTTCACGCTCACTGACAAAGAAGCCAAGCCACTCATAAGACACCTCAACTCGGGTTCTGTAGCGCTCAAGCGTTGTAGCCTCAACATTATTAACCACTTCCTCACCCATAAGAAGGTTAACAAGAAAGAACTGGACACTACAAAAAAATAGCTATTTAGAAATGGAATTAGCAACGGAATTGAGTTCCGTTGCTAAAAAAAATGGTTTGAGACAGAATTGAGACTGACTAATTCAGAGACGGAATAGAGAGAGATCAGAGACGGAAATAGAGACGGAATTAAATTCCGTCTCGAAAAAATGGTGCAAACTTTCCCACCAAAACTTTAATTTTTTACAACCGTTCGTTACGTCTCGAGATTCGTGCATGCTTCGATCTCGATGATTCAAAAATGGGGACCAACGCAACTCTCACCGAAATCTCTCTCTCTCTCTCTCTCTCTCTCTCTCTCTCTCTCTCTCAACTCTCTTTCTCTCTCGCTCAACCTTAAACGCTCTCTGCCTTCTCTCTCTAACCGGTCTCTGCTCTCACCGTCACCGCTCTCTGCGCCCGGTCACAGCTCTCTCCGCTCACCGCTCACCGATCTCTGCTCCCTCTCCGCTCTCTCTCCGATCCCCGCTCTCTGCTCTCTCTCCGCTCACCGACCGATCTACCGCTCTCGGCCCTCTGCTCGATGTGTTGCTCACCGCTCCCATCACCGCCCTCTGCTCTCTCGCGTGCATAGGCCGATCTCTGTTCATTCTCTTTCTCTCTCTCACCTCTCTCACCGCTCACCGAAGCTTCCCAGTTCTCCCTCTCTCACCGATGCTTCCTAGTTCTCCCTCTCTCACCGCTCTCTCTCTCTACCGTAATCTCTCTCTCTAGCCTAAACTTTCGGCTGTCGTTGCGATTGGGCCGTTTGTTGCGCGCTCTCTGCCGTCGCCGAGGCCTAAACTATTTGCCATCTTTGAGATTTTTTCAATATGTGATCATTACCACAAAATTCTAGATTTGTCTTTGATGCTTTCTTTGGAATATATATTCCTTGTGAAGATTTGTTTGATTCTTTTTGTTTGGTTGGTTTCTCGATTGGTGTCTTCCTTTGATTTCTACTGATAGCTATCTCTATGCTCGACTAATTGGTTACATTCTTCAGTTTCGTTTTGTCTACTTACTACTGAATGTATAATTTTGAAAATGCAGATTTTAAAGCATGAGTGGCCGGCAAGGTGGCAAAGCTTTGTTCCTGACTTGGTTTTGGTTGTAAAGACTAGTGAAACAATATGCGAAAATTGCATGGCAATACTGAAAGTAACTAGCATCTCTATTTCATTGATTTTGCATTGGTATGCTTGTTAATTTGTTCCTTAAGCTTATTTTGGGCTCTTGACTCAGCTTCTTAGTGAAGAGGTTTTTGATTTTTCAAGAGGAGAAATGACACAACAAAAGATCAAAGAACTTAAGCAGTCGCTTAACAGGTAAATAAATGATGGATGCGCCTTTAATTGTGGTTACATTTGAGTTATTTGCCTCTCGATATATGCAAACTACTTTTGTCAAGACTCAAGGCTAAGATTATTTCCTGATTGAAATTATTTCCTGGGGAGGTTAGTTCTATTCTAAGATATGTTTGTGTTTGATAAGAAACCAACATTTTGACCCAACATGAGTTGAACACCCAACCTTGCTTGTTGGCAAGTGATTCTTCATTCATCTCACTAGAGAATAGAGATGCTTTGGCTTTGATTATTGAAATATTCATGGTTTGCATCCTTTTGATAGTTGATATTGTGATTTATCAAACGGATATAGATGCTACTATGTACACTGTGTATTGCATATAAAATTCTTTGCCGGTTCCTGCAAAATACCATGTTTTAAGTTTCGCAACCAACAATACACCCTTTCTTTACCGGTTCCTGCAAATTCTTTACCGGTTCTTTCAAAATTCTTTACGGTGTCGAACTTGTTGAAAGTGCAATTTTATCTGGAGGAAAGCCTGGTGAGTACTTTTAGGGGTTTTCTCATTTTAGTTGTTCAATCTAAGTATTGTTGATTTTGGTTGATTTGCACATATGGTTTGTTGGCTCTATTATGCACACGTTGCTTTCTACTTGTTGTCATATGTATGTATTTTAGCCCTTTTTTGGAGATGCTGTGATTGTATTTTATGTATAGCTTTTCACCTTTTCTGGATTTCACATACTATCCATAGGAGGCATCATTTTAATTATTTGTAGTTCAATATCCATAAGATCTAAATTTTCTTTCCTTATCTAGATATATGTAGGTTTTTGTTGATTAATTATCTATCCATGGACTGAAATCCTATCTCTATAAAATGTGATGATCACAATTGGTATCAATTACCTGTACAGAATGTTGTTTTGGGTTCTTTTATAGTAAGTACTCTAGGTATGCACGGTTTTCGTATAAATATTTTAAAACAAAAAATATGCTGGTAAATATCAAGCTTCAACTTGAAATGATGTTTGTCCATTCATGCTTTCTTCAAAATTGTGGCTTTTATTTTAGTGAATGAAAGCTATCCTTTGTTTCTTTTAAAAAGTATATTAAATTAAAACAAATAGAAAGCCGGTTCCTTAATCTTGATAAGATCCTTTTCGAAGGAAATATGTTATTGCATTGGTTTTGTGTTGAATATTATTCTTACTTCAATATTTTTATTTTCTGGATCCTATTTGTTAAGGAAACTATTGTAGTTACAATAGTTACTATAGTTTCCTTAACACTTTCATTTGATATTGATGGCATCTCGTGATTATTGAGTTGGGTTAAGTGTAAGAAATGAAAATAACTACAATTCCCATGTGAAGCCATTTGGAACTTTTTTTTTTTTTTTTTTTTTTTTTTTATGAATAAAAGTTGGTTTATTGAGATGCTTCCCAAACCTACATAAAGTTCATCAACTTGCACGTATGTTGATGGCATTTGAAACTAAATTCTTAATGCGATTGCTCCTAGACTCCATGCTTAAGCGTTTTCTTTCATTTGTTTCATATTCTATCTAAAGGTAATAATCAACTTTATTTATTTTTACTTATCTCTTCATTTTCTTTTTTATTGAATTAATTTCACCTCATCTAAAATCTTTGGATTATATAATATCTTTTATCCTTTCAAAATAATTACTTGACTTTCATGCTTTACTATAGGGTTCTTTCATGTTTTGTAATTTTTGGGAACCCCTAGTTTTAGGAGAAACTTTGCTAAGTATTTTGTAGGAAATTAAGAGTTAGAATTTTTTTCAGAATGCATTCATTGTAATAATGTGTTGAAGATCATGAACATCACTTGTCTCTAAAAAGAAATAGTTATTAATATTGGAGTACTTATGAAAATTGGCGGTACTTGTCTTGTATCATTTATTTATCATACTTCCATTACACATTGTTTATCTTATTGAGTCTTTTATTTTAGTTTTCTTTACTTTTAATTTGTGTTCTATCTTTTGTTTCAATTTACTTTAATTTCATTTTGTATAGTGTCTTCTTAATTTTTTGGAGCATCGAGGACAATTGACTCTTGTTTGTGTTAATCTAGAACTAAATTTCATGTCGTTGTTTGGAGCGAGAGATAATTTGCTAATTAACACCATGTTCCTTCTGGATAATGATGAATTTCTTTTTCTTTATTACTTTATTTATGTTGTGTTTGGCTCATACACTTGTGCTTGCGATGATACGTAGTTCTCCCATAATATTGTTTTTATTCCTATTATTGTTTGTATAATTTAGTGATTTTTTTCCTTTTTGATCTTTTTTCAGGTGTTTTGTACGAAGTCAAGTATTTTTTGAAGCACAATCAACTTTATATAATCTCGGAACACTTCTTCATTTTTTTTCATTTAGAACAATTTTTGCTTTTACTTTTGTAGAAAGATACGAAATAGAAACTTAATTTTTAGATTGTTTTTGTTGTTTCGTGTACAGTACATTGAGAAAAGATAATTTTAAGGATATGTTAAGTTTATATAAACTGTGCAATATCAATATATTATTTAGCTATGATTTGTATTATATATTGACATGTTAAATGAGCTTGGATTGAGACATATATATATATATATTGAGACGGATTGAGACCTAAACAAAGCGGAAATTCTCGAGGAATAGATGCATGAATCGAGGAATAGATGCATGAATCAACAATGGATCAGAGACGGAATTATTGTATTCCGTCTCTGATCCGTTGCTAATCAGAGACGGATCAAAGACGTAATACAATAATTCCGTCTCTGATCCGTTGCTAATCAGAGACGATCAGAGACGGAATGCAATTACAAATGTACCCTTTAGAAGAATTTCCATTTCTGTTCCGTCTCTGTCCCATTTCTAAATTCCGTCTCTAATCTCTCTAATCAGCAACGGAAACACATTTCCGTTACTGATTGAATCAACGACGACAATTTTAGAGACGAATAGATTCCGTCTCTGTTCCGTTGCAGAATTGAATTAGAGACGAAAATTTCCGTTTCTGATCTGTTATTTTTTTGTAGTGGAAGAAGCCCTGATGCGGGCATGGAATGTTGGTGCAGAGAATACCTTCCTTAAGGTGGAAACCAATATCAACCAAATGACCATTTGTGGATGGGCGGCTTAGAGACTAGGTTTTAACTAATGGCTCGTGGCTTTTCGAAAGAAGCCTATCCCTAGTCATGCAATGGAAATAAGGGATTGCCTTTACAGAGCATTCATTCATAACAACATCCTTCTAAGTTCAGATCCACAAGCTCCCCCTGCAGTATCGCAACGTAGAAGCTGCGAAGCATCGGGGGATCGAATTAGGATCGTAGTGGATTCTGGTGATGGCTTTCCTACGGAAGAATTGAACCTCAAAAGTTCATGTGGGTCAAGGTGGAAATCCTTCTGCGAGCACCAATAATGAGGAGCCTATGTCTTGAAAGTGATGATGGGAAAAAAACAATGAGTCCA
The DNA here is from genome assembly GCA_039657365.1 of Stephania yunnanensis. NCBI lineage: Eukaryota > Viridiplantae > Streptophyta > Magnoliopsida > Ranunculales > Menispermaceae > Stephania > Stephania yunnanensis. The sequence continues at coordinate 49,565,547 of CM077583.1, read as the reverse complement.
TTTTAAGTGCGAGAGACTATCGCCATTCTGCTTCTCTTGCGGTTACCTCGACTATGAATAATCAAACTATAATACCAAAGTAAAGCATCGGCATGAATGAGGAAGGAAACCCTGCTCTTATGGTCCTTGGCTTAATGCAAGAACCCTACTATGCCAAGTCGATGTGCAATCCCCAGAGTACTACCCAGAGCAAGCCATATTGGAAAGCCCACTGGCACTGCAGGCACCAGAAGTAGCGCCGGAGGTAACCTAGCCACGACCCCGGCTGCAGAGCATTGAGAAGGAATATGGTAGGGTGACATCACAACAAGAATTCCTTTCAGATGTGATGAGGACGGAAGATTTCCCACGCCACTTGTCATGCCCCCAACAAGTAAGGTGTATTTAATTTTTTAGTGACTTTTGTAGATTGGTTACAAATCTTGACTTTTGTAGACTTTTTGTATAAAAATACATATAAAGAAGTATTCAACTTCTCCTCACCTCAATCCAGAAACTTTTAGAGACTTTTAATTTTTATTGGTTACATTTTTCAATAAGAACTTCATTGTTCACAGGAGGATTTTTTCTTATCAATGGTTTTTATCAACTTCTCCAATCACTCCACAACTCTTGGATTTCATTGCTTACCCATTATACTCTCATGGCCTGTTTGGTTCGTGGTATTAGCCCGAATTAGCTACACTGGACTAGTTAATCCGCTGTTTGCTTGGAGGATTAACTAGGCCAGCGGACTAGTTTAGAGGCATGGTAGTGGATTAAATAATACCACCATTTTTGGTGGGATTAACTAATCCTTAGTGGGTGGTGGAGGAGATTACCACTTTACCCCTCCCATTAACACAAACACCAAACAACAATTCTCACGAATCATTCGACCTCCCTCCTGTTATGCTCATCTTCTTCGCGAGACGCCCTCCTGTTCTGCTCATCTTCTTCGCGAGACGGACCACCGCGACCGCGACCTATTGCTCTTCTTCTTCGCTCCCCCTCCCTGTTTTGCATCGACGGCCGAAGAGGAAGCGAGGAGGAGGAAGGCAGCGCACCGCAACGTGCCGGTTTGTGCGAAAGGAGAGGAGAAACCCTAAGCCGAAATCGAACAGGCTCGACAGCTTTAGGCCGAAATCGATCATTTTGAGGTATTCTTCTTCAGTTCTATCAATCATTTAGGCATGGTTCGGTAAGACCACCCTGATTGATTTTTAGGCTTTTCCGATTTGTTTTTCTTGATTATAGATTACAAATTAATGACTCGAATCGATACGTCCGAGCAACCCAAAATCAAATCCACAGTCGCATCAGTTCAAGCGATTCCGCGAGCGGCGATCTTCTTGTTCACGCAAGTCCATCACGGATGTGTTCAAGCGATTCCGCGAGCAGCAGCACCGATCTTCAGGCGATCTTCAGGAGGAGCAGGCAGGACCGATCTTCAGGCGATCTTCGGGAGGAGCAGCAACAAACCAATCTTCACGAGGAGCAGCAACTCGATTTTCAGGGGCAAAGAGATGATAAATGAGTGAAATGGGGGTTTTGGTGTTTTTTACTAAAGGGTACTTTAGTAAATGTACATGGACAACCTCATTTAATCCCAACCTTAACACTCCCAACCAAACAAGATACACAAATGGGACTAAACTATCTAAACCATGTGTTAGTCCCTCCCATCACTAATTAATCCCATGAGTTTGGATTCACTAAAATGTGAACCAAACAGGCCATCATATATATGTTGATGAAAATGGATTGATGTCATTATTAACAAAATCTCATTCTTGCATCACTATACATTTTTTATAGTTTTTTTTTTCAAAGAAGTTTCGTTTATTTAGTGTATCATTATAATCTCAAAAAGTGTAGTATATATTATTATTTTTGAAGAAAATAATTGTATAATTTTTTTAAAATGCAAGAAGTGCATTTTATTTTTTTAGAATTTAAACTATCATTATTAAGGAAAAAATAATCTTTTTTTTTTTGCTTAAGTCAAACAAAAAAATAAAGTGCAAAATTCTTACACTAATATTTCCAATTATCTTTTCTCAAAAAAATATATTTCCAATGATCCTACCACTAAAGGATAATTTATTTACCTGTTTATTATGTTGATATTTATTTACTTATTTGTTATGCTACTACCTTGAGAGTAATTCATTAATATGTCTATATGTTTTTTTTTTACTAAAACACAACAATACTTTTTTAAATATTAGTAATAGTTATTAAGAAAAAAAATATAATGATTTATTTTTTATAATAAAGTGCAAAATATTTGTTTCATTTTAAAAACCACAATAATCTATTAGTATTATCAAAATCATGTTTAAGATGTTCACAAAAGTCACTAAAATCTTAAATGTTGATAAAAGTCATCATAACGAAATCTACATAAAAGCTTATCAAAGTCTTTCAAAGTCTACCAAAATCTATAAAACTTCACTTATAAAAGTAACCAAAAGTCTATTAAAATATCAATTGAATACACCCCTGTAAAAATGACTCGTAATAATAACATAAACAAAATTATAAGAATCATCTAAAAAAAATCTAAATTTTACTTTGGTGAAAAGTTTTATTTTTTCTTAATAAATAATTATTAATAAAATCTAAAACATAAATAACATATTAAAAGTAAAATGAACATTTCTTCTCAAATATAAAATAAAATATGATAAAAGATGTCTATAAATAAATCATGCTATTAACATGCATTCAAATGGATGAATTTTGTGCCAATTTATTTATTATACCATATTTATTATTTATACATTATTCTTTAATCGTGTTAAGCGAGTCATAAACGAGTTAAGCAGGTTGACATGTTAATGACTCGTTTATTAACCGTGTATAAACGTGTTAACATGTTTATGACCCAGACCCACTTAAGCCAAACCCACGACATGTTTATTATGTATCGTGTCGTGTCGTGTTAATCGTTTCATGACTCAAATTGCCAGCACTAACTAAGTTAGTCAACTAACCTCCTCACTTAGACATCATTAATCCCACCCCTAGCTCTGCCCCAACCACTGCCCTCCACCATACCAAAGATCCCATTCCATGTAATCCCAATGACCCATTTGAGCTTGACCAAACCATACAAAAAACATCCAATGCCCCCGAAAGCCCAAAAAACCCACTCAAAAGCCCTCCACCACCAAACGGCCTATCCGCCCACAACTGACACGAACCCAGCTAGACGAGGCCCAATTAAAAGAAAACAACCTGATCGCCCTTCTTATCTAGAGCCCACAACCAGGATGCAACCATGCCAGGCCAGCCCATATAACCATTCTTCACATGACATCACTTTCACAACTAATGCCCGAAACTGAAAGATACTCTCCACAGGTGGTGGTAGCGGATCTAGACAAGCCCCAAAAGGGCCGATAGATCCATCATGATTTGTTGGAATTGTTAGGGTGTGGGGAACCCCCTAACAATTCACACATTAAAGAAGCAGGTTAAGTTTCGTTCTGCTTCATTACTTTTTCTTTTAGAAACTAAAAACACAAGCATGAAGATCGAGGCCTTCCGAATAACATTAAGTTTTCTATATGCGCTTGCGGTGGATCTAGTCGGGCGTGCAGGGGGACTAGCTGTGCTATGGAATGAGCCCAGTTCAGTGGAATTTTTGAAGTATGGACAATGCTTCATTGAGCTCCTCATACAGGATCAGAGGAGGCAGTTTGAATGGCGAGCACTAGGAGTGTACATAAGTTTTGTACCCAGCATTAGGGAAAGTCAATTCCGTCTACTCGAGCAACAACTTCTAGCCATTATTGAACCCCTGATTGTTTTGGGCGACTTCAACAGTACGACACATAGCAGTGAAAATGTGGGTGGTGTACCATGGACAGTGTCCCAACATATAGACTTCTTGGAATTCATCAACAATGTGAAGCTCATAGACCTGGGGTTTGCAAGCCTCAAACGCACCTGGTCTAACAAAAGGCGTGGAGCGCATCATATGGCAGCTAGGTTGGATAGAGCTCTATGCTCGCGATTCTAGATTCACCAGTTTCCTGAGGCATCACTTACGCATGTTCCGTGTAGTGGCTCTGATCACCTTGCCTTCTTGCTTGATGCCTACAGAAGATGGCCTAAACCCCGCCCCGTGTTTCGGTTTGACCATCGTTAGGCGCTATTTCAAGAGTGCAGTATGACGGCCCAATTTCACAATCCTAAATTGGGTCCCGCTCGACCTAAACTTACGTAGACACCTGAGCTCATCTCATTGAGTCACGCCAGCCTAGTCATCCTTCATTTACCATTTACCAATTATCAAGCAATTAAAGTTGAGATAATCAATTAGTGAGTTCAAGAAATATTCAGGAAAAATTTGGAAAAAAACGAAAAATGTTGAGGAAATTATAGAAAAATTGGTTTTGAAGTTGCCAGAAGTTTTTACACTCAAATTTTTTTCTCGAAAAATGTGTCACCACTATGAGTTCTGTAATTTGAACAATTTTGGGGTTTAAAAATCTAAAAATTTCTTAAATAGGCTCTAAAACAATGTTCTTGCTGTTTTCATCAAAGCTTGGAATTGATTTGAAGTGTTAATTGGGTTTTTTTTTTTGTTCTTGCTGTTTTTTTTTTGCTTGTTGTTTTTTTATTTTGGCTTGCTGTTTTTTTTTTGCTTGCTGTTTTTTTTTTTGGTTGCTGTTTTTTTTTTTTTTTTTTTTGGTTGCTGTTTTTTTTTTGGTTGCTTTTTTTTTTTTTTTAATAAAGTGCATGAAAACCGCGAAACCAAACCGACCGGTTTGGTGCGATTTTGGTGATATGCGGTTTGGTGGCGGTTTAGAAAATCACCTAACCGTAGACCTTCGATTTGGTCGCGGTTTGGTGGTTTTCTAAACCAAACCGCGGTTTGCCCACCCCTAATATTTGGGCATGGCGCGTACAAGGTATGTGGTTGCTGTGGAAGAGGAGGAACAAGTAGGTCTTCGAAGGCATTTTGGAGGATGTAGAATCCACTCTCCAACTGACCCATCAACGGTACGATGAATGGCGGAAAGGTAAAAAACCCTTACCCATGATAGTCTCGACCCTGAACCCAGCAGTGGCAAGTTTTTTCTTTACTGGCAATATAGTTTGCACGGATGCGGCAAGAGATCCAATCTCAAGGAAGACGGGACTGGGATGGATCCTGCAGAACAAAGAGGGACTTATTCAACTTGCAGGAAGCAGCTTCATGGCGTTCACTATGGATGTCGACTAGGCGAAGCTCCAAGCACTCGAATTGGAATTGTCCTTTATCCAGCAGGAAATCTCCAACCTTTATTGCTTCATTGATTCCTTGAATGCCATCCAAGTGATTCAACAGGATAGGGAACTCAGCGATCACGATTTCTTGGCTGCTGAAATTCGTGAGGAAGCAAGGAAAATTCATCTCAGTGCATTCAACCACATTCCCAGACAGTATAATGTTGCAGCTCATGGACTAGCCCAGAAAGCATTGCGTTCTTGTTCTTCCAAAATATGGAATGATTCCATGCCTATGTATATTGGCACTTCTGCACTTAAGCTATTTGGTTAATATAAGCACTCTCACAAAAAAAAAAAAAAAATCCTTTTATTTCTTTAATTTCGAAGTACAATCATTGTTTTCAATAAACAAATCTAGTCGTTTTTAAAAAAAATATTAGAATGACAACAACAATATCACACCACAAGACATATTATGCATGTTATGCATTGAAATCTGTGCCCGCATCTTGAGGCCCACACGAGTGGCTCTTGTGAGTGAATGTCTTGTAGTTGACATGCTATTGTCATTTTAGCACTTCTCGTTTTTTAAATTTGTCAAAAGATTGAACGATCATAAATTTATAATGTCTATCCTATATGACATGGAATCAAAGTGGAGTGTGTCTTCTAGACATTGTGGTAGACTGCCACATCAACATTATTAATTTTTTTAAAATTTTTATTTTTTAAGCCTTTATTAATAATATGAAAATTGAAAATAAAACTGCCATATCATTTTAAGAGGTGAATGTCTATCTAGTGCCAAGTAGGATAGACATCTTCTCCACGTGGCACCAATCCATAATCTAAATCCATGGTACCGGAGATGCTCTAACCCAATCATCCACTTTCTACCATGACTTCCTTGACTGATGGTCAACTTGGGTTGACCATATATCGTGCAAAATCAGAACTACCAGTGCGTTGAACCTAATTTTAGTCTTCGACATCAGCTAACCCGTTCCATCGAACGGATGCATGCACTTGACCGGTGTTACGATTGGTTTGATTCGATTACCATCATGATACCAACAATCAATTCAGTTACCATCACAATCACCATGATTAATGTCGATCCTCAACGTAATGATTTGGTCTTATCAATTTATATATTTAAGTTTCTATAAATAGATTGTAAAGTAGTACTCAAATTCATTAAAATAAATACTCCTTTCTTTAAAACTTTCAACCGGCTTGCTCTAGTGAGCACACCAGTGGGTGATACGACGCCGATCAGCACCGGATTACGACGAAAAAGCTTGTAAACCGCCACTATATTTGATTAATTTTCCTTGCTTTTTCAATTTTTCAGTGACCAACATCGCAAATAATTTGCCAATTCCGCAAATCCCTAAAATTTAAGTATCAATGTTCGGAATTCTAATCACCTAAGTTATGATACAACAATTATGCTAAAAAAAATAAAGATTATTGGGGAATCGTACCTTTGTGATATTAAAATCACTACTTTTCCTAGCAAGATCTTACTAATTAGTTCAATCACGAGAACACACAATAACATGGTTGGGCTCTTGTTCCACGGCACAAAAGTATTCACAGAAACACGCAAAGACAGCTAAGTTTTCTCCCAATGAAGTTTAATGGTTTGGACTGATGTTCCACAACCCAAAAGTATTCACAGAGTTATATTTTTCCCCAATTAGAAATCTTACGCATCAAATCCCAATATGTGATTATCCTATCGTGTCCTCTAGGGAGTTTCAGATAATAAACTGATACGAAGAGACACAATTTCAGATATATATATAATTATCAAAACTAATATTAATAATAACGTTATAAATAAATAACCTTTTCTACCAAAAAAAAAACCTTCCAACACACCTGAATGAACCAATTTTAATCACTCTTTTTGCTACGACTATGCTGACCATCTTCGTTAGGAGTTTTATTGTTTCTTTGATTCTTCATACCAAGCATTGGAAAATGTTTCAGTTTCACAAGTATGATACTAAGTAAATAGCATACTAGTCACTACAACGTTGCGCAAGTCGTGAATGTTATTCGTTCAGTATGTATTGAAGATGATAAATTGAAGTTTTTTTTCCATAATCACATTAGCTTATAGCTTTATAATAATGATAAGAGGACATGGTAAAGATTACAGAGAGGTACCTTATGGCGATAATCCAACGCCAACTACTAGTAAGTTGGAAACTTAGGATCGATGTCTCTGGCCCAAGACTCCAGTCCTCCTATGATATCCTTGGCAGAGGTGAAGCCCATTTTGTGAAGGTGCTGAACAGCCCTCTGCGAATCATTGCCTCTTCGGCATACCACGTATAGAGAGGCGGAAGCGGTAGAACTGGGGCCTTTGCGCTCTTCCTCTTCCTTCAAAGCTGAAGAGATGACAGGTATCTTACCATCTAATGTAGACAGTGGTATGTTTAGGGACCCTGGCAGAGATACGATCTTAAAGTGGTGCAACGGGCGTACATCAAGTAGTACATGAGCCTCACCATTAAGAACTCTCTCTTTATATTCTCGACTGCTAATTCTGGCACTATCAGGCAGCAGTTTTAACTTCAAAGGTGCCTGCATTCAGCAAGGGGAAAATATATTACTACACACATTTAAATGCGCACAAAGCAAACACTGCGTAATAAAAACCCAAAGCCATCATTCATGGAAGCTAATTAATTAAGGAATCATACAACAGTATCAACACAAGAGACTTGAATCCGTGTAAATTTTCCACTTTGTTGTCAATAGAATGAATTTATCATCCACAAAAATTAGAGAAATATAAAAATCAAGTGTCCTGACTATCACCGATATTGACATTGACGACGACAACATTAATTGGGGTCGGCTACATGGATCAAACTTTTCTATTGTGTTCAATTTAATGCAATTGATAGTGAGCTTTCCAAACAATTCAAATCCCTCATAATTAACGTGCCCCAAGTTAACTTCGGTCTACCCCTGACCTCGCCGAATTTCTTCAATTTCTATTGAGTCAAGTTTTCTAGAGGGGGCATTTGTAGGCCGTCTTTACATGTGAACAAACCACCGCAATCGCCCTTCCCTAATTTTTGTATCAATTGGTGCTACTCCTACTTGTCTTTGAATTAATATATTTCTTATTCTATATTTATGAGTTTTACTACACATCCACCTAAGCATCATCATATCTGCTACGTTCATTTTATGTAGTTGTTGTTACTTTACCGCCCGACATTCACTTCCATAGAGCATAGCTGGCCTAATCGCGGTCCTATAAATTTTCCTTTTAACTTGGTAGGCATATTCTATAACAAATCACACCCGTTGCACTCCTCCATTTCTTCCATCCAGCTTGAATTCTATGTGTGACATCATTCTCAATATTGTCATCTTTTCGTATGATTGATCCTAGATATCTAAAGTGGTTCACTTTAGGAACTGCTAATTCCCCTAATTTTATCACTCCATTATCTCGATATCTAGTATTTCTAAACTCACAGTGCATTTTTTCGGTCTTCGTCCTAGTCCTACTCAACTTAAAGCCTTTAGATTCTAATGTATTCCTCCAAAGTTCTAATTTCCTATTCACTCCATCTCTTGTTTCGTCCACTAAGACAATATCATATGCAAATAACATGCACCATGTTATATCTACTTGAATATGCCTAGTTAGTTTATCCATAACTAGCGTAAAGAGATATGAGCTTAAAGCCAATCCTTGATGTTGTCCTATCGTAATGAGAAATTCTTTTGTAGTTGCTCCAAATATCTTTATACTCGTTAATACTCATTCGTACATATCCTTAATAGTGTCTATTTGCCTAGCATGCTTGTTACTACTCCTCCGAATATATCCTTAATAGTGTCTATGTATCTAGTATCCACTCCATTTCTTTCTAGAACCCACCAAAGGACATCTCTAGGAACTCTATCATATGCTTTTTCTAAATCTACAAATACTGATTCACAATAAAGAGGTTCAACATCAAAAACTTTGTAAAACTCCCAAACAGTCATATTGAAAAGCACCAAAAAAACTAATGTTAAAATGAGAAAAGAACAAACATTTAAGCAGACATAACATACCGTAGACAATGAAGACTGAGTGAAGTTCTCATAGTCAAAACTCTGAAATAACTCTGGTGGCAATGCTGCATTTTCTCCACAAGATTCACATTGCAAAGATTTACCTCTTATCTTGACCTAGAATGAGAAAAGGTCCCAACAAAAAAAAAAATCAAAAAACAAATAAAAAATCAATAGGATCTTTAAGTGAACTTTACAAGAAACGTTGAAAAAAGAGGATAGGAAATTTTAGGAATAGAGGCTGGAAATCCATCTGGAAACCACACCAGGTAGAGAAAATGACATCTCATTATGGAAGCCAGATATCAATACTAATCTATTTCATTACAATTAACAAAAAGTTCTATTATAACTCATGGGAACTATTCCGGAAGCACATGTTTACTCCAATACGTTCATTAGCCATAAATAACTATGTAAATGTTAAGAGTGATTAAAACGCGCCTCATCAACTAATTTAAGCTTTCCGTCCACACTAAGATAATAAAATGAAAGCAACAAAATAAAGTGCACTTTAACAGCCTCAATAAGAATGATGAATGAACAGAACAAAAGTTCTCCAAAATGCAAGAAAAAACGAACATACTATGCGTATCCGTGCAGATAAGGCATCAAAAAGAAGCATTCGCGCTGACAAGGGTTCTCCAACATCACTTGCAATCTTTATAGCTTCCAGGGCTTGTAGGCAACCGATGACTCCAGGAACTAGACAAACCAAATACAAAAAGATATAAGATATTAGGAAAAATCTCAAAACAATGTAACCAGGGAAACACATAAATTTACACGGTTTAGAAAAAATAAGTACTTAGTGAGAATAGTCAAAGATTAGGGGCTATAATGGTCAGAAATCAGCTGTAAAAAGTAAGGGGAGTCTCCGATACAATTGCAAGCTGTTCATTAAGGAGCCCCCAATATAATCTAAAACTCCCTCTGCTCAATGCAAACTGTTCATTAAGGAGTCCTCATTTAAAAAAAAACTTCACCAAGATTTCATGATAGGAAAACGATTCGTCATTTACAGTATTAGATTCCACATGACTTCTCAAAATAAACAGATGAAGACTTTAATTATGTCAATACCCTTTTACTTATTTGCAATGGCCCTTAATCACACTATATATTTTAAAAAACTCCTGACTGATCATTCACCAATTAAGCACTTTTCCCTCAAGCTGAATTGGAAAAACTATCTATATATATTCAGTAACTAATTGGAATTCCTATACTTTCTGGAAACTATTCTCAAAGTAGGGGCAGAACAATTCTGAATTTATCCCTTGATCCTTTCAAGATTTATCTGGCTTCAAGTAAGTGGCTTGAATGTATAAGCTAACAACATCCAGTAGCAGAAGCATGATTAACATCTGTCTAATTCCCCCGCTTAATTTTAAAATAACATGCAATTTTTGAACAGCAATATTGCGCCATTAAAAGAATATCATTTCCATGGATTTAAGTGTAAGCGAGCTTCAATGTAAATCCAAAACGCTCTTAACTTACCAATTCCCAGAACTCCACTGTCTGAGCATCTCTGGCATGCATCTGAAGGAGGTGGAGTTGGAAATAGGCATCGATAACATGGACCACCATTGTAGTTGTAAACTGTTAGCTGCATTCAACGTTTTAATTAATACTCATGGTTGTCAAGGATTACCTCTAATCAGAATACCACTCGTTATCAGCCTCACAAATTTCAATAAGTTCTGAGATGCCAATCTAGATATCAGAGCACTCATTCATGATAACTATTAAATCATGTACCTGTCCTTCTAGTCCTAATGCAGCGCCTGATACGAGAGGCTGCAAAAAAAAAGTGTAGAACATTAATTGTTTGAGCTTTTCCCGGTCACTAAAGTAATAACTTGAAAAAAAAAAAAACACAAGGGACTATGGAGCCTCAAGGAAGACAGAATATTATAATAGAAACAACAATAAAGAAACGAGAGAAGTACAATTTACATATAAAGCATCAACTGTCAAGCATGCACATTTAAGAGAGCTGATGAAAAAAGTGTCAGTTAGATTGATTGTTTTCAGCAAAAAATGAGGACCACGGTGAAATCATTATACCTTTCCCGCCACGACACAGCAATCACTAATCATGTATCGGCTTGGAAGGTTGTCAGTTGCATCAACCACAATATCATATCTGGGGAAGGATATCAGTGATGGAAAATCCCGATTTTTTTGGTATTTACCAACTTACCAACAAAGCCTCAAAATTTAAGTCATTGAGAGATACGATCACAACACTTCATGTAAGCTTCACAAGGATACTGGCTCACAATCCCCAAAGCATTGGATGCTCGCAATGCTTCTTCATGTTCGACAACTTGAATAGTGGAGTTTATCCTAAAAAAAAGTACATAATGTCAATAAAAATATGATATAGTGAAAAGCCCCTAAAGATGCACAGAACAGAAGGTATGCCATTTGCTCTTTTTGCTAGTGTTAATGTATGACCAAGAGCACAAATAGCAGAAAAACAATCTTTGAATGATAAGAAGTATTTTCTTACGCCCGACAAGCAGCGGCAGCAGATTTTACTTTTGGCTGACCAATATATGCTTCTGTGTGGATGATCTGGATAAATTTCAGCAATAACAACTTCTTATATGACAGAATAGCGCCCACAAAAGTGAAATAGAAGGATACAAACACAATTAAGTAATACAACAACAACATAGCCTCGATCCCAAATTAGTTGGAGTCGGCTACATGGATCAAACAAACTCTTCCATTGCGCTTGATTTAGTGCTCACTTTTTATCCAAACATAATTAAGTAATATGGTTAAAAATCCTGAAGAAAATTAGGACAATAAGTCGAAGATTAACTGAACAGGTAAAATATGAAGGGCAAGATATGAGGTTCAAGCAAAACAAAGATATAAGGTTTAGCAAAGAAATACCAGCTCTACATAGACGAATATTAATTGCGCGATAATGTACTAAACATGGTCAAATTTCATAGGCATAAAACACCCTAACAGATTAAATAAGTTCAAAGCCAATGACATAGCAGTTGCTAACTAGAAGAGGGGGGCAAGAACTGTTTTTTTTTTTTTTTTAACTAGAAAACCATGAAAAAATCTGACACGCAACCCAAAAAAAAAAAATAATGAAAAGAAAATCAGGCCTGCCTGGTTTGTAAGATAAAACAAATTTAGCCATTATTAGGTAAGTTTGTAACAGTTGAAGTAACACGAAGTATACCTGTCGGTGCATGTTGTTGAGCTCGACCATGTCATGATCAACAATACCCAAGCAACCTGAAAAGAGAATCAATTAAAATGAGAAACAAGATTCTGGTTACGTGACAACTAATAAACAAACCTAATTCACTTCCAACATTTCGGTCTTGCCAATGCAGATCAAGTTTAAGAAGTCGAAACTCTTAATTGAGATGTCTAGATTCTAGATAAGCAATAAATAGAATCTCTAAAACTGAAAATTCAAGTAATGATCAGACACATAAAATCAGGATTAATTAACGTTACCAACACCGCAAGCTGCAAGGTACAACAAAGCAGGCGATCCCAGACCCCCAGCTCCAACCACCAAAATTTTAGACTTCAAGAGCTTTGATTGCGCTGCAACCAAACAGAGAGTTTAAAGAAGGAACTACACGCACTAGAAGAACCAATGGATAACCAATAAAGAGAAAACACTAAACACAACAACATATCCTCAATCCCAAATTAGTTGGGGTCGGCTACATGGATCAAACTATTCCAATGCGCTCGCCACTTGATTTAGCGCAAAATAAAGATAAAACACTACCAACGAAAAATTCCCAAATCACAAATCAACCGAGATTCCCAATAACAATATGATCTTAGCTCCCATCAATAGCCATAGGTTACTCAAAAAAAAAAAAAAAAAAAATTCAATCTTTTCCAATCCAACAAACGAAGTCCCAACTAATTCAAAGAGCATCTAAGTTTCTCCCAGTCAATTGAAACATCAAACATGTTCCTAATCACAAACAACTGAGATTTTCAGTGCCCACGCCTTAGTACTGATATTGTCTCCACCCACTTTAGCTACCTTCAACTCACAGGCGACAGGTTTTAATCCAAAAGGCCACTATACTATTTTGGAAAAGAGTTCCACACTTATGTACTTCTTTACGAAATCACACTTAATCGATGTGGGAATATATTTCAATCCGCACATCCGCAGGGAAATGATCTTAGCTTCCATTGTAGCTATAGATTAATCGAAAAAACTCACTGATCTTTTGCAATCCAACTAACGAAATTCAACGAATTCAAAGAGTATTCAAGTTAATCTCATTCAATTCAAGCATCGAACATGATTCAAAACCAAAATCAAAACTCAATCTGTGAAAGCAAGCTAAGCTAGGGCACAGCCAACCTTGGACGCCGAAGGAAGGAAGCAAAAGCTGGCGACTGTATCTGTAGATGGCGTCGTAAGAGAGGCCGTGATCGCCGCCATTAATGATCTTGGGCGAGGATGGGCTGGGCTCTTCTTTGGAGGGGATTTGACGAAGCTGCGCTTCGAGAACTGAAATTCGATTCTCAATCTCGGTCTTCTGTGCTTTCAAGGTCTCGATTTGTTGAAGGATTTGAGTTGGGTCTCCGCCGCCGCCATTGCACTCCATTAGCGTAGATTTGAACGAGTTTTGAGGAAGGGAAGTTGGCCTTTAAAACCATGAGCGGGCGCTTCCAAAGTGAAAAGAAAACCTCTGGCTTTCCAAACGCTGCTTAATGTTATGAAATAGATGGAATTGTGTATGTATGTGAACACATTGTGAAATATGGTTCTCACATTGAATAGTAATTTCAAGCACGACTCTCACTCTTCATGTAATTTGTAATCATCTCCAACGTACACCAACTCTTCCATGTATTATCTATGTTGCTTGTGATGTGTTGTATGACTTGTGGTGTATATATAACTTGTACACATTGTAAAATACGATTATCATCATCACCAAATGACCTATATAAAGGGTGCCAACCCCATTATAATTTACACACCAATGTATGAATGAAATCTCTACATTCTCATCTCTAGCTCTCTTCTCTCTTGTCTCATATTCTCTACTTGTTCTAGTAATTCTTAGTTTATGCCTTTTAAACTTAAGTCTCTAGCAAGTCCAACTTAAGTTCCAGTTGGCTTATAACTTAGTTTACAACACGTTACATACAATTACAGCTCTAATCACTTCTGATCTTTGTAGAGGTCGAGTACCCCAGATAGCCGCAACTCTTAATAGTACTTCCACTTGTCTATGTATTGTCATGTTACTTGTAACCATTTCCAATGTACACCAACTCTTCCATGTATTGTCAAATTACTTGTAATGTGTTGTATGACATGGGATGTGTGTTACTTGTACACATTGTATAAAGTACATTTATTATCATCACCAAATAGCCTATATAAAGGGTGCCAACCTCATTGTAAAAACACACCAAGTTGAATGAAAACTACTCATTCCAAGTATCTTATTTATTCTCTTCTCCTTTGTAGTAGTAGTTTGTAGTTGTAGAAATTCTTAGTCTTCTATTTCCTTCTCTAGTTCTTAGCAAGTTCCAATTCAATTTACAACACGTTATCAACACGAGCTTGCTCTAGCATTAAGGAGATCTTGAAGTTCAAGAAGGCTTGTTAAGGAGACAAAGCTAGGAAGGTATAACTTTTGTTATTTAAATAAGTTCAATTTATTTCTATATTGTCATGGTTGCTTCCTTTTATTACATGCATCACTTCTATATGCATACTTTATTCATATACTATGCATTATAACGTCACCGATTGCGAAAGTATGCTCTATAGTTGCGTCTTGTACGATCTTCTACATCAGAAATCAAAAGTCAATATGTGACATAACTAGTTTTCTCGCTATACTACAAACGATTAATTATGCTCTATTCTTGATTTTTTATATTGCAAATAGTGTTATGAATTTGGGTTGATAGTGGGTAAGCCTTGTCCCCGGTAAAGCTAAACATTGAAAGGAGACGGGTTATCCCGTTCAAGAGGCATGACTTTAAAGTAGACTTCGTCTCGCCACCCAACCTGGAGGTTGTCCCACCAACTCATACAAGTAGTACATTTTGCATATTAATAATCAAGTTGTGAACATATATTTAATCATATATTATTTATTTATATAAAAGAGAAAAATGTTTACTCAATATCTTGACATATTTTCAGACTATAACAAACCTTCAAAAACTTGAATTTGTTGCTCTTGATATCACTGAAAATAATTATTTGCCATGACAACTGGATGTCGAGATACGTCTCCAAGTTAAAGACTTAGGAGAAACTATTATAGAAGGAAATGAAACATCAATGCAAGACCGTGCGAAAACACTGCTATTCCTTCGCCATCATCCCCATGAAGGTCTGAAAAGTGAGTATCTCACTATAAAAGATCCTCTCACATTGTGGTTAAGCTTGAAAGAGTGATATGATCACCAAAAGACGGTGATATTTCCAAAAGCTCAAAGCGACTGGTTGAATCTTAGGCTACAAGATTTCAAAACAGTCAATGAGTATAACTCCACCATGTTTAATATTACCTCTCGTTTGAGTCTGTGTGGAGAAAATATATCTGATGAGGCAATGATGGAAAAAATTCATTACTTTTCATGCCTCGAATCTGTTGTTGCAACAGACGTATCGAGCGCGTCAATTTAAAAAGTACTCGGAATTAATTTCTTGTCTCATGGTAGCTGAACAAAATAATGAGCTTCTATTGAAGAACCACAACTCCCGTCCAACTGGTTCCGCTTCAATTAATGAAGCAAATGCAACATCCTATAATGACCATAAAAACGGTCATGGAAAGAAAAATCACGGACGTGGAAATGGGAAAAGACCAATCAACAAATATCGTGGCAAGCCCTATTCTAAATTTCATGGCAATAAGTTCCAAAATAAATGGAATAAGAATGACGCCGTTCAGAATAAGGGAAAAAATACTGCTGAAAATGGGCATGCTCGTAATCGTGACCAATCATGTCATATGTGTGATCTAAAAGGCCGCTGAGCTCATGTATGCCGCACACCTAAACATTTCATTGATCTTTATCAAGCCTCCTTAAAGGAGAAATACAAAACAATTGAGATGAACTTCACTGTCGGAGATGGCTCGTCGGACATCAATTATATGGATGTCCCGAATTTTCACGATGATCCAAACACTAATCTCGATATTTTTAATGATCATATGTAATGATTTTCAAAAAAAAATTGTACTAGTTTTTGTTATGCTTCTTAGTTATATGTACTAGTTCCTTATTATGAATGAAATATGACTCTTTTTCAAATTTGCCTAGATGGATCAACAAATCATGTGTTCAAATCATGAATCAAATAAGAGCGATATATGTCTTGCTGATTGTGCTACTATGCACACAATCCTTAAAAATAGAGAATATTTCTCCAATTTGAACTTAGCTGAGGCTAATGTTCAAACAATATCTGGCATCTCCAATTTGATTAATGGCTATTGAAGAGCAAATGCTATCTTGCCTGGGGGGACAACAATTCATGTTGACAATGCCTTATACTCTAAAAAATTCAAAAGAAATTTACTCAGCTTTAAAGATATTCGACAAAATGGATATCACATTGAAACCATGAACGAAAATAATAGAGAATTTCTCTACGTCACATTGGTTTCAAATGGGAAAAAAGACGTGTTAGAAAAATTCTCAGCTTTATCATCTGGATTATATTTTACTCATATAAGGCATGTCGAAACGAATGTGGTCTTAAATAAGAAAATTAATGATCCAAAGGCTCATTTTATGGCATGACCGGCTTGGTCGTCCAAGATCATCAATGATGTGAAGAATAATTAATAATTCGCATGAACATCCTTTAAAGAGTCACAAAATATTTTCAGCTGGTGATTATAATTATGCTAGTTATTCTCAAGGTAAATTGATAGTTAAACCATCCCCAAGTAAAATTGTTGTGGAATCCCCAATTTTCTTAGAACACATTCAGGGAGACATATGTGGTCCTATTCATCCTCACTATGGACCATTTAGATATTTCATGGTTTTGATAGATGCATCAACTAGGTGGTCACATGTTTGTTTGCTTTTGACCCGCAATGTTGCATTTGCTAGACTTTTAGCACAAATCATTAAGTTAAGAGCACAATTCCTTTACAACCAAATCAAGACTATCCGTCTTGATAATGCCGGAGAATTTCAATTTCAAGCATTTAAAAATTATTGCATGTCTATAGAAATTTCTATTGAACATTTTGTTCTACACGTGCATACCTAGAATAGTTTGGGAGAATCTCTGATCAAACGGATTCAATAAATTGCCAGACCTTTAATCATGAGAACTAAGTTATCAACTTCACTTTGGGGACATGCAGTCCTTCATGTAGCATCTATCATTCGTTATAGGCCTACTGCATACCATGAACATTCCCCCATGCGACTCATTTTAGGTCAACAACCAAATATTTCACACTTGAGAATTTTTGGTTGTGTAGTGTATGTTCCTATACCACCTCCCAATAGAACTAAGATAAGTCCATAACGAAAATTTGGGATTTATGTTGGATTTAACTCATTTTCCATTATAAGATACCTTGAGCTCTTAATAGGGGATTTGTTTATTGAACGTTTTGCTGATTGTCACTTTGATGAATCAATTTTCCCACCATTAGGGGAGATAAGAAACTAATTCAAAAGGAATGACGCGAAATTGCTTGGAATGCATCAACTTTATCACATTATGATTCACACACAAATCAGTGTAAACTTGAAGTTCAAAAGATCATTCATTTGCAACAAATCGCAAATCAATTACTTGATGCATTTATTGATGCAAATCAAGTGACAAAATCACATATTCCAGCTGTAAATGCTCCTGCAAGAATTGATGTCTCTGTGCAACAAAATGCACAAAAATCAATGAAACGCTTAAAGCGTGGAAGACCGGTTGGTTCAAAGGATACAATTCCTCGAAAGAGGAAAACATGAGTAAAAATAAATACAAATCAAAATGCTCTTAAGAAAGAACAAGAATCCTTTGATAAGAGTTTGTCAAAACAAGTTGATTCTGACGATGAACAACTTCCTCTAGAAAAAGACGAAAAAGATGAAAATAATGAGATATCAATAAATTATTTAAACTCTGGTAAGATTCGGGATTGAAATGAAATTGTTCCTGATGATATATTTGTTTTCAATGTGTCATTTGAAATATTTGAAAATGATGATAATCCAGAACCACAATCAGTGGACGAATGTCGAAAAAGACCTAATTGACAAAAATGACAAGATGATATCCAAGTAGAGCTAAATTCGTTAAGGAAATGAGAGGTTTTTGGACCGATTGTCCAAACGCTAGATGACGTAAAATCTGTTGGATATAAATGGGTATTTGTACGAAAGAGAAATGAAAAAAATGAAGTTATAAGGTACAAAGCAAGACTTGTAGCTCAAGGTTTCTCACAAAGACCCGACATCGATTATGAGGAAACATATTCTTCTGTTATAGATGCAATCACATTTCGATTCTTGATAAGCCTCGCAGTTTCTGAAGGGCTTGATATGCATTTAATGAATGTCGTTACATAATATCTGTACGGATCCCTAGACAGTGAGATATATATGAAAATCTCATATGGATTTGTAATATCCGATGAAATAAAATCAAAACCTCATAACATGCATTCTATAAAATTACAAAGGTCTTTGTATGGATTGAAACAATCCGGACAAATGTGGTACAAACGTCTTAGTGATTATTTACTGAAAGAATGATATGTAAATAATCTGATTTGCCCATGTGTCTTCATTAAAAGATCATCAACATGATTTGTGATTATTGATGTATATGTTGATGATTTAAATATAATGAGAAACCACGATGACATCGTTAGAACATCCGAATACTTGAAAAAAGAATTCGAGATGAAAGAACTTGGAAAAACAAGACTTTGTCTTGGTTTGTAAATTGAACATTTTTCAAGTGGAGTACTTGTCCATCAATCAAATTATATTGAAAAAATATTAAAAAGATTTTATATGGCAAGGCACATCCATTGAGCTCTCCAATGGTTGTCAGATCACTTGAAATGGATAAGGATCCATTTCGACCTTATGAAACTGATGAAGAGCTAATTGATCCGGAGGTACCATATTTAAGTGCAATTGGAGCACTTATGTATTTTGCAAATTGTACAATACCTGACATTGCTTTTGCCGTCAATATACTTGCAAGATACAGCTCTTCAACAACTCGAAGACATTGGAGTGGTGTTAAACATATTTTTCGATATCTTCGAGGAACAAGTGACATGAGTTTATTTTACTCGAGAGGGGTAAAATTGAATCTCCAAGGTTATGCTGATGCTGAATTTTTATCTGATCCCCACAAGACCCGTTCTCAAACGAAATATGTATTCACTTGTGGTAATACTGCTGTATCATGGAAGTCAGTAAAGCAAACTATGGTTGCTACTTCTTCCAATCATTCTGAAGTACTTGCAATTCGTGAAGCGAGTCGTGAATGTGTATTGTTGAGAAACATAATTGAACATATTCAAGAATCATGTAGATTGCCTTCAATAAAAGATTCTCCAACCATATTATATGAATATAATGCAGCATGTATTGCACAATTAAGTGAATGATTCATAAAAGGGGACAAAATAAAACATATTTCACCAAAATTCTTTTATGCGCAAGAGCTTCAGAAGACTGGTGAAATTGATGTCAAACAAATTCGATCGAGTGATAATCTTGCTGATTTATTCACAAAAGCCTTACCAACTATGACATTTAGAAGGCTTACGTATGGTATTGGCTTGCGTAAACTTAAAGACATTGCAAGTAAAGAAACTGAACAAGTTTCACCCATGTTCACATGAGGGAGAGTTATTGATTAGTGTATTGCACTCTTTTTTCCTTAGCTATGATTTTATCCCATTGGATTTTCCTAGTAAGGTTTTTAATGAGCCAATCTTAACAATATTATACCTATTTAAATATTTATGAGAATAGAGTACTCTTTTTCTTTTACTATATTTTTTTCCACAGGGTTTTCTTAGTAGAAGTTTTAACGAGGCACAATCTCTAAGCAAGTATCATCCAAGGGGGAGTATTGTGGAATATGGATGACCATATATGTACACCAACATATTGCGTAGTCATGTAACTTATATTTCTCGCTTAATAGTACCTCCACTTGTCTATTGTCATGTTACTTGTAACCATTTCCAATGTACGTCAACTCTTCCATGTATTGTTAAATTACTTGTAATGTGTTGTATGACATGGGGTGTATGTGTCACTTGTACACATCGTATAAAGTACATTTATCATCATCACCAAATGACCTATATAAAGGGTGCCAACTTCATTGTAAAAATACACCAAGTTGAATGAAGCTACTCATTCCAACTATCTCATCGCCTCTCTTCTCCTTTGTAGTAGTAGTTTGTAGTAGTAGTTTGTAGTAGTAGAAGTTCTTAGTCTTCTATTTCCTTATCTAGTTCTTAGCAAGTTCAAATTCAATTTACAACAAAAAGTAATATATAACTCATTTTCAAAAGGAGTTATTGATAATGAGGTGGATGTATGGAGTGGTATGGTTGATGATGTGAAAGGAACTTGTATGAATAACTCTTTTTGAAAAAGAGTTATCTATACAAAATACTAAAGTGTATGAATAACTCATTCTCAAAATGAGTTATTTGTTCAACTCAAATATCACACGCATATATCGAGGTGGAGAGCCCATGCAAACGACACATGCGTATCGAGATGGACAACGTGCGTCTCGAGATGGACAACCTGCGTCACGCACATATCTCGAGGTAGACAATCCGTGTATAAACGACATGCATGTATATCGACGTGGACAACCCATGTAAACGTCACATACGTGTCTCGAGGTGAAAAACCCATGCAAATGTCACACACGTATCTCGAGGTTGACAATTCATGGAAACACCATGCACGTATGTCAAGGTGGGCAACCCGTGTAACCTCGTGCAAACCATTTAAACGTTAGACACATATCTTGAGGTGGACAACTCATGCAACCTCGCGCAAACCATGCAAACGTTACGCACTTATGTCGAGGTGGATAACTAATGTAAACAACACACTTATCTCGAGGTGGACAACTCACGCAAACATTGTGCGCGCTTTCAAGATACGTACAACACATGTTATGCACCAAAATCTATTTTGCGCACATTCATTTTTACGTTGGTCCCGCATGCCATTGCATAGGACCGGGTGTCACTTGGAGTGACATTCTAATTATATTTTTCTATATTATGTATAAATATAAATAAATAATATATATATTTATATTATATATAAATAATATAAAAATATAATATATATATCATATATAAAAATATAATATATATAATAAATATATAAATATATTTTATATTTTATATAATATAATATTTATATTTATATTTATATATAATGTAATATATATTTTATATTATATATAAATATTATATTTATATATTTTATATTATATATAAATATTATATTTATATATTTTATAAATATATAAATATTTAAATGTCCACGTGGATTGATTGATTTACATGAATAACACATTTTTCGAATGCAGTATTCATGTAAACCCAATTTCTGTCCACGTGAGCGTCCACGTGGACTGATCCATACGATTTACATAAATAACGTCTTTTGAAAATGCGCTATTCGTGTGTCCATGTGACCAGCAAATTTGCCTCCCATTGATAGCGCATTTTCAAAATGCGACATACATTAAATCACAAATAAAAGAAAACCCACACTTATTTAACTCATTTAAACTGCAAAAAATAGTACTTCTGTAATTTTATCTTCCAAACGCTGCTTAATAGCGGATTTTTTTTCTTACGTCGGCAAAAATTTAGGCAGTGTTAAAAAATTAATTTGATGTGTGAAATGAGCAAACTGCTTCTCTATATAAAGGAGTTTTTGCTTACCCATTTCCCGCTCACACTCACTCATTCATACCCAGTCACCTCTCTTTTGAATTGCATTCTCACTTTCGGCCCCAATTCGACGAAATCCGAGCAAAATCACACCGATTCAACGCTGTAGGGTGTATTCCTCACTTATTTTCATGTCGATTTATGGGTTTTCTTTTTGTTTTTTTTGAGTCGGTAGTGGTGTTTTTGGTTTAGTTGTTGGATTTTGGGCTTTTGATTTGGAGCTTGAATCTAGTATTTTTGGCACAAAATATCGATGGAATCGAGAATATCTAGCGATTCCAAGCAAAACCCACTAATTCTTGGGCCAGTTTCATGTATTTTTTGGAGTTTAAAATTTTTTTTGTTCGTTCTTGTCACCTGTGGGTTTCGGAGACACATGGTCGAGACCGTTTAAGAAGTCTCGATCACACAAGTCCGAGATCGCTTTGGAAGTCTCGGTCACACAAGTTCGAGACCTCTTCAGAGGTTTCGATCAGCTTCCACCGAGGACCAACACAAGACTGAGACCTCTTCAAAGGTCTCGGTGGGAGTCGACCCAGACCTCTAAAGATGTTTCGGTGTAAGACGACGGAGACCTCTAAAGAGGTCTCGACCACGTGTGACAAAAACCCGCGGGCGACACTTCTTCACTTCTAAGGCATCGGGTAAATCGAGGGTAATTTTGGAATTTATAAAAATAAATGTGGGGTACGTTTAGCAAAATCGGGGTATGCTTGAGTAGTGTGGTTCGTTTAGCAAAACATGAGGTCCGTTTAGCCGCTGACAAGATTTATCTTAACCCTAAAAGATTTGCACTAGTCAAACCACATTTTTGCCATGCTAGCAAACGAGGCCGCCAGCTGAAAACAAATTTCACCAAAAAAATTGAATACACGTTTTTGAAAACGGTCCTTCGGTATGACCCTACATTTAAACCTAATATGTCGTCTTCTTCTTCTCACATCCCTCGATTCTAACCACTCTCACGAAAATGTAAGTTTCTACCTTTTTTTCTCTCTGTTGTTAATGATAAAAAAAGCTTGTTGGGTTTTTTTTTTTAAGTTTGCAATTTGTATTGAAGGTGGAGTAAACTTGGAGAAGTAGGACGAAGCCAAAATAGTTAGTAATCTCTCCTCTCTATTTCTCGTTTTGTTCTTCTTTGTCCCTAACTTATCTTCTTGTACATCCCAACATCATCCCCTCTCTATAACGCCCCCACCACCCTCACCACTCACTCATTCGATTTCTATCTTTTGCTCGTTACACCCACATCTCAATCTCTCAATCACTCACTGAAATAACCTTCTCCGTCCTTCGTCTCCTCTGTAATGCCCTATCCTTCACTCCTCAATGCTCTCCACCTTTTGCCCTTTCAAATGCTCCCTCAATATCTCTGCCACATTTTCACCCCATTAACACTCTTTTTTTCATTTTTTTTGAAATAAAATTTTAGTGATCAGTTTAGTCATAAGAATAACTTGGTTGGCCTTCGATGACGGTGTTTTTGATAAAGTAAGGCACGTTTACTTTATAATTCACAAAATAGGGTGTTGTACTTTGAAATGAAGAAAATAGGCAAAAACGTCTTTACAATAGGCGTTATTAGTTAGGATGGGTGCGAGGTGGCGGGACAAATGTATAGATAGCTCCTTTTGAAAAGGAGCTATCTATACAAAACTAAACTTTCTACTGATAGCTTCTTTTGAAAAGGAGCTATCTATACAAATTCTGTCCCCCCTACGACCACCACGTGCATATGAAGATGAATGACCCACGCTACGCGCGTATCTCGAGGTAGACAACCAATGTAAATAACGCGCACGCATATCGACGTGGACAACCCATGCTAACGTGACCCATGTATGCGAGGTGGAGATTTCATGCAAATTGCAGACACGTTTGTCGAGGTGGGTGACCCATGCAACCTCATGTAAACGTCACGCACGTGTCTCGAGGCGATAAAAGCAATGTAAACGTCACACACGTATTGCGAGACGGACAACTCGTACAACTCGTGCAACCCATAGGCGCTATTCGGGCGGCTCATGTTCACGCGTCATACGTGGACTGTGTTTCACGGATAGCGCCCACGTCAAAGAAAAAAATCTACCCAACTAATAGCGCATGTTGGAAATGCGACATAGCCTAGTTTTAGAAAAAGAAATAAAAAAAAGAAAACCACACTTATTTTTCGGGGTTTAAACTAAAAGGTAATGTACATTTGTAACTTTTCCTCATAAATTAGTGACAAAATATCAAAAATCTGAAGTTGACACTTCCAAGCTACGAAAAGTAAAATTGCACACAAGTAGTTGCAGTACACCCAAATAGTTACTGCTAAAATGTAAAATAAAACAACTAACCATATATTATAGTTCTATATAGGCCTTGAGGCAATCAATTCAAAATTATAGATTGCAAAGGCCAAGACTCCATAGAATCCTGTACAAAAGAAATTACTTTTAACCTCAAAAAGCTGAAGTAAATTAAGGTGTATAAACAAATTACCAAAACACCTAACGTAGTAAAGCTCTGCCCTAGCCATACTCACATTGAAGTCTCTCTCTTTATATTCTTTCATATGATTCGGCTTGAGATTTTTCTTTAATTAATTGATTATAATATCAATAAGATTGATTAAATTTATTGATTAAGCACCCAACTTTAAGTCAATCACTTCAAGAACTTGGGTACTGTACCCAAGACTCTTAAAATTAGTACTTAAAACTCACCAAAAACAAATAAGTAAAGCACCAACCAACTTGGAGGTAAATGAACCAACCCAGGGTTTCATGCATTGGTTAGGACCTAGCTAGCTACTAGTTGTTTAATTAATTGAAGTTCCTTAAGGTTATAAGTTCGAATCTTCTAAATTTTCGAGATATTTATATCTTTCACAGTGATAAGTTTCTGTTATGGAATATTAATCACAGATACCACATTATAATAATATGAAAAACAAGAGAAATAAGTTTTATCCATGAGAAGGTTGTATACATCAACTTCGTTCACCCAAAATATAAGATGAGACAAATCACCATGACATCAAGAAAACTCATCACGCAGGTCTATTACAACGGTTACGTTGACGTTGTTGCTTGGTGATGCAAATCGGACGTACTCTATGTCTAGTTGGACGATGTGTTTGTACATCCGGTTGAGGTTGTTGAGGTTGCTGGTCTTGCATTGAATGACGTCGAGTAGATTGATGCTCTTCCTGTAGTGCTTCACTTGACTCACCTCTGCTACTGATGCTCCCAAAAATAGGAGGTGGAACTATCCTAAAATACTGGCTTCCTGTATGCGGCTGGGGGAAAGGAACATGAGGCTGCGTCATGGTCAACAAGTTCATGAACGAGCCATCTCCACTATATGGCATATTGTAATTATAACATGGTGGAGTATGACTCGACATGTATTGAGGCAGTGACGGATACATTTGATGTCTAGGCATTCCATGGTCCACATATGAAGACGATGACCCGGGTGCGTAAGGATCAAATTGGTAAGGAGGAAGATTCCCGATCGGCGACTTGGGTACAAACATTTGATGTTCTGGTCGCATTGTGGACGATGCAGGAATGTACCCATGAGAAGAATGAGTTGGTGGGGATGATCCTTGGCTACTCTCGCCAACAGTCTCTGTTCTACTCGCTCTCGGACGAGATGAATGTGCTGGAGGAGAACGTCTACTACTCTCTGCAGCAATCTCAGTCTGAGTAGATGGACGTGGTGGACGAGGACGTCTAGTGCGTTCCGCATAGTCTCTGGTCGTGTTCGTCTTCTTTTCACCTCTCCGTTTGCTTCGCCCTGATCGTCTTCTTCATCTTCCTGCTCATTATCCTCGTTTATGTCTTGTTCGACGTCAATTCCGTCATGTGAAAGAGTAGACCTTTGCCTTTCATCTTCGTCTAAAATTTTAATCCCTTCATCAAGCGCAGCAAGACCTTGCTCATACCCATCCTCAATAAACACTCGCCTCAGTCGATGCACCAAGTTAAACTGATATAAAAACATGAGCTATAAGCACACAATATAAGATATTAGTTGTTCGAGGAAAAGTAAGAGTTAAAAGATTACCGAGTAGTCACGTAAAGCCCCGTCGTGTCCAATGAATCTCCTAGTGACCGAGCGATACCACGTCACGTAGTCTTGATGATCGTGCCCTTCATTATGTGCCGCTGTGGTAATGGTGTTCCCACGATTTTCCCACATGTGTATATAGCTTGCGTGAAAAGTCACCCAATTTTCATGATGATGTCCACGCAATTCGAGGCGGTGCAGTTGGGCATCATAAGCACAATTTGGTGGCACCATTTGTACCATGCCGAATTGTCTCAAAACCCTTTCTGGTCGATGCCACTCGACTATATGGAAACAAATAAGGGGACACGTCAAAAGCCAACTACCATGACTGTTAATACAGTAATCGGGAAGATACCCTATGACTTCAGCATATGGTTACCATACCACATCATCCTTATGTCTTTGCGAGTCGAGTGCATCACGGTAAGTCGATACGACGTGCGTCGCACTTTGTGTAACCGAGAATGCATCGACCCATCTGCGTAGAAAATAATAAGTTAAGATAAATGAAATTGGACAAGATCTTTTAGCAAATTAATGAAAAATACTTGTATTACCTGTATCCCAGTGGAACGTCCATAAGCATATGTTCTCCATCCACTGTTCGCGATTGAACTCTAAAAACACGCAGGCGCCGCGGTGCTATGAATGGAAATATGTCCCATGCCACAGTTGTACAAGAATTGATGCACCTACAACCTCATGTGCCCCTACGCGAGATTCGCGACACAACTCCCTGTACAAATAAGCCAAACATGCACTCCCCCAACTATATTGTCCAGCTAGTTGGAAATCCTCCAGCAATGGTAGGAACATCAAATGCACGAATCGATTGGACTTGTCGGCGAAAAGACAACTACCGATAAGTTGTAGTATGTACAATCGAACATAACGTTGCACCGACTCCTCATCGCTATCATCATCTATAGCTGGTACGTTACGCTCAAGCCAATCGACTTTAAGTTTACAACTAATAACGCCATCTCCAACAGGAGTTCGTCCAAGTAGCTTCTCACAAACATCAGCATAGTCTGTATCTGTCGGTCCCGCCATAGGCATACCTTCGATAGGTAATCCAAGCTGTACCTGCATGTCCTGGAGTATAATTGTGCACTCCCCACAATGCATGTGAAATGTATGCGTCTCAGGGCGCCATCTATCTACGAACGCAGTAATCAAAGCTCAATCAAGGCTGAAAAAAACTACCCATGAAATCCCATAGAACCCACTGGAACGAAGATATGAGATAATCCTCGAATGATACTACACCATTCGATCAACGACCACACGTCTTCGACGTACACGCATTGTTTCGTACACCTTATAATTGATAATGCATTAATGCATTTTTTGATACGTTATTGCTGTCAATTTGACGTATTCATGTAAAACAGTTTACCTCGCCCCTCCAGGTTCGCGATGATCTGTGTGTTGATTGGAGTTGCAAAAGTGATGGATCTTAAGGACCTAGATCCATCGTAGTACAACTACAAATGAATGTTATAAAAAGAATTAGAGTGTTGTACGAAACCAAATGATAAACTTTCTATGTAATAACGTTCATACCTACTGAACCATTGCACATCGAGCACGATTTTATTTAAAAATTTAAATAAAGCATTTTTCGGTATATGGGGAGATATACACACGAGGGGAACTTTTAGATGTAAATGATCGTCTTAATGGCGCAACTACTAAGCCTACTCATTTCTCTCTGTTAGAGGATCGTCTTAAAGTTTTAAACGCACTTTTCATTAAATAAACATATCAACCATTCTTCATAAACACAATACCTATGTCCCTATATATCATGCAAATCATAACAAACCTAAATAAATCAACTTAAAAAATAATAAATTTGTGAACTTACTTTTTTCCTCCGCTTTTCCTCTTTAACATAATATTCCTGCAATAACATTTTATTTTCGTTAGTTTAGAACACAAAGAGTATAATAAATCAACTTTAAGAAAACTAAACTAAACTAATAAAAGTAAACCTTTACCCAAATAATGAGTCATAACCTAACCTAACCTAACTCAACTAACGAACCTAATTAAGGAGCAGTACTAACCTAAAATTGCCCAACAACAGAACTGAAGTAAACTAATCACATTTAACTAACCTAAGTAACCGTAGCAAACATGTACCCAAATAATACATGAAAACTAACCTCAAGTAACTTAACTAACTAACTTAACCTAATCTAACATAAAATAACCAAACTATGTGAACCAAACGTAACATAACATAACCTACCAAACTATGTGAACCAAACGTAACCTAACATAACCTAATCAAACGTAACCGTAACAACATACCTCAAGTACACTAATCAAACATAACTACCCTAACTAACCATAACTACCCTAACTAATCAAACATAACTACCCTAACTATGTGAACTAAACTCAACTAACCTAACTTGACCTAACTAAGTAAAATTAATTAACTTAACTAAACTCTACTAAACTAAAATAACGAACCTAACCAAACTCAACTATACTAACCTAAACAAACCTCAACACCCAATCTAAACTAACTTAACTGACTAAACTAACTAACGTAACCAAACTAAACTAACTTAACCTAACTACATACACCTAACTAACTAAATTAACCACCAATACCTAAACTAAACATCTAACCTAAACTAACTTAACTAACTAAACTAACTACCTCAACTAACTCAACTACACTAACCTCCTCCTTCCACTCCACCTTTATCTTGGCCCGATGCCGTCATTGCCGTCGTCGCCGCTCTTTCCTTCCTCTGTTGCCGCCCCTGGATATCCCTCCTCCGCTGCTGGGCCGCTGTTCTTCCTCCACGTACCACTGCCACGGCTGCTGCTTATAGCCTCCGTTGTCGCCGCTCCTTGCTCCGGTGCCCCCACGGTCCCTCTCTCTTCCTTCTCTGACGCGCGTGTGCACCGCCTCCAATCTCTCTCGCAAAGCCGTCCCCTCCTTCTTCCTCCCTCTGCGGCGTCTCTCTCCACGGACATCTTCCCCCTCCCCTCCTTAAATAGCCGACGCCCCCTCCTTGCCGAACAACCCGTGACCCTTACCACCCCTACCCCGTACCCCTACCCTCCTCCTTCCCGAAACCGACAGTGGAGTGCGCATATAGCTCCTTTTGAGAAGGCGATATCTGCGCACCCCTATGTGTCCGGTCCACGTGGATCCACGTGGACGTGGATCCAGTTTGAATTCGAGCTGTACACTGATAGCGCTTTCTCAAAAGGCGCTATCAGTGTAAACCGGTCCACGTCGGTCCACTTGGACATGTCAACGTGGACATGTACACTGATAGCGCCTTCTACGAAGGCGCTATTAGTGTAATCTTGTCCACGTGGACATGTCGATGTGGACATGTACACTGATAGCGCCTTTTGCGAAGGCGCTATCAGTGTAATCCGGTCTACGTGGCGTAGATTACACAGATATCGCATTTTCAAAAGGCGCTATCTGTGTAAATTTTGCCACCTCGCCTGGACACATGGATAGCGCCTTTTGAAAAGGCGCTATCCATGTGTCCACGTCATCGAACAAATGTGCCACTTAGATAGCGCCTTTACAATGGGCGACATTGCCTATTTCCCAGAAATAAATGCATTTCACCCTTATTTTCCTCATTAAAACTACAAACATATGCACTTTAGTAATTTTTTCCTTCGATGACCCATATTGTTAACACCTATTAAAAAAAGAATTAAATCCTAATGATGAATGTGTCCGGTTGACATAAATTGGTCTCTAGGTACACTAGTCATGAGTAAATATAAATATAAATAAATATATGTATATATATAGGACTTTTTGCCTGATTAATAGAATTTAGAGAAAAAATTAAAAAAAAAACATATCTTCTGAAATAATTCCCAATATAACACACTTAGTGCCACGTAGGGTGCCACATTAGACGCGAGCAAGTGACTGGGATGGTGGAAAACCTGAGTGGAAATCACGTTTTGTGCAAGTCGTGATTTCCACTCACGATTTGCCTATAGTGGAAGTCGTGACTTGCAGTCACGACTTCCCTTCAATGGAAGCTTCTATTCCCAGGGGAAAAAAAAACAGTGGCCCAGAATACACCCAGAAAACAGGAGGAAATGTTAAAAGAGCAACAATTACAACAATTAGTTTAAATACACTTGGACATAATCTTTTATGAATGAAAATGGCTATGTAAAATCACTTAACATTATCAAAATCAAAGGCCAAGTTAATAACTAAACAATTAATGAAATGTAAATTGGAAAAATCAGTTTGGAGTGTTTAAACAGAAAAAAAAATAAATTATTTCAAACAATGCAACAAAGGAAAAAAAACCATTCATCAAATGGCTTTCAAGAAGATCAATGCTAAAAAGGCGATCAACTAATCTAACGTTAGTTATTGGTTTAGTCATTGGTTTTGTTAATGTTGGCTCTTCTTAGATAGAATCTAAAAAAAAATAAAAAATCTTATGGAATGTATATTGTGAAAATGAGGTCAGCAACAGACGAAAGGATATCAAATGCTAAAAAGTAAAAGTCGATGTACTAAAACAAGCATTGCATCTTATGTAAAAAAACATGAAAAAATAAAAATAGAAGTACAAACTACACTGAACCATAGAGGATACACATAACCTCAACAAAGAATATTTTTACCATAATAATTTCAAGAATTTATAAGCATGAGTACTTGTTTTGGCATAGGCAAAATGCCTTAGTTTTGGCATAGGCAAAATGCCTTAGTTTTTCAAGTGCCATGTTTGACTGCTAATTGTAAATGACGTTTGTAAGCATGAGTACATACATACATCCAAACATAACATCCATACATAAAATTGCAAGGTGATTGAGTACAAAGCAATAATAAAAGAAGTCTTGTTATTGTTACACACAAGTCCTACTCCGACCCCAAATAATGACTTCCAGTCCCCACAACGTGTTCTCTTTACAACTCGAACATTACGATTTAACGCTAATGGGACATTCGACCGGCCCATATCACTAGGATTTTGAGCATCTTCTCTCGAATATCATCGATATCACGCATTCCACCTTCATGCGTACTTGTACTCTCAGAGAAATTCATCATTATTGGAGTTGTATTGAAATGGCGCGAAGATGGAACGACTTCCGTAGGCTCGAATGCCATGTAGGGAGGAACGGATGGAGTATGTGGAGTGTCACGCTCATTGAGAGGTACTGATGACGTATACACTGGAGTGCCATGCCTCGAACACGTATCATCGTGAGAAGTATGATGAGAGGCTTCAAATGATGTGGGCACATTATGCATGCGATAATCTGCTCGTACTGCAGTCAAAGTCGATGCAACTACATCTCTAATGCGTGCAATCGACACATCATCACCCAATGTCAACTGATGGATCGATGTCATTCCATGTGCCTACATATAAAATATGTAAGAACTTGTATGTGAAAGTAAAATGAAAACAACTATATGAAACTTCATGAATGGAAAAAATGAAATTGCACTTACCAATGCCTCAGCAATAGCTCCACGACGAGACATGAATCGACGTGTAATGCGACGATACCATTGCATATACGGTCGTAAAAGTCCAAAGGCTCGTCTAATATTTCATCGCTGCTATGTTGGAAGCACGTTCGTTCCACAAGCAAACATAAGCACTATGTTCTCGCACTCCAATCCTTATCCGTTTTCCTCTCAAGTCAATCTTATGTAGTTCCATACTTGTGCTATGTAAATTAGGTATTCTTTGTTTCATACCGAATTGTCGCATTACTCTATCAGATTGTACAGCTCGACAACGCAGAAGAAAAGCAAAGGTGCCCTCGTTCGCCAAATTGCTCGACCACCGCTACAATATGCAAAAGTCACTTATCAATGTTTCCTGATACGGTTCCCAAACAACCCGTAGCATAAAAAATAACATTAATTGAATAAAACGGTGTCATCAACAAGATGTCGACATAAGCACTTGTTGGAGAGAATGATTAAGTATATTTATTACTTCATCCGGTCCTTGCATGTCAATCATTTCTCTCGTATTTCGTCAAGACGTGCATCGATGTTCCCGTGTCTCCAACGCATGTCTCCACCTTTCCAAATGAACCAAACAAAACAGAGCATGCATGAAAAATGGGTTGTACATATACTCAAATTGAAATTGTAATGTTAAAAAATAATAATTACCTATGACCAAATAGAGGAGATGGAAATAATTCTTCATTGTCTATCATGTCATCTCTAATGTGGTTTCCCATAATTGGAGCGAGAAAAGGCAACCTATCCCATGCCCACAATTGCAATAAAATGACCTGGTCCCCGCTATCTCTCGCTCCATTAATGTCTACGCAAGACATAATCTGTCTATATAGGTGAGCCGTAGTTGCACTACCCCAACCGTATTGTCCCGCCGCCTCAAAGTCTTCCAAAATTGCAAATACGTGATGTGCACGAGGTTGTTAGACTTGTCGCAAATAAAGTTCCGCCAAGAAGTTGTAGGATGTACGCTCTGTGTAGCGTTGCACTTCCACATCATCGCATCCCGTGGAAGGTTTGGAAACCATCTTGACAATGCTTGGCGAATTTGAATTCGCCACCGGTCCCGTTATTTTCAGGGAATGGAAACCCCAGTGTCAAGCATAAGGCATTGTAATCTTGCTCAACACGACCAAAGGATAGGTAATCCATCGACGGCAACCCTAAGATAATTTGTACATCTTGAAGGGTAATAGTCATCTCGCCAACAGAAAATGGAACGTGTGAGTTTCGGTCTCCACCTCTCTACAAGGGCGTTGATTAGATGCTAATCAATTGAGATGAAACCTACTCGCGCCGTCCCGTAAAAGCCACCATGTGTGGAGATGCTCGACGATTCGTTCATCCAAACTTGACCAACCGATGTAGTGTAGCCGAATTCCGTCTGATAGTCAATATACCAGGCTCCTATGAAAATACGAGTTATAAGTTACATTATTTAAAATATATACACGCTGATATAACGGTGTAGTGCAAATCGGCAAGAAGTCCTACCGGTCCGTTCCATACTCGGGTAGATCTATGGAGAGCTTGCGAACTCAAAACCGAGTCATCTATAGGCCCAGGATCTATATCGCGCTTCAAACCCAAATCATTACCAATGAAGGAACATGAGAAGTAGCAAACTACCAATAAAGTCAACATGAATAAGTAGGAAAGGTTTAACAAAATTATGGAGATAATTCATCAAGTAAATTAACGCTACTCATGAAAATATATCAAATTTCGCCACAATCATGACCCTCAACAGACAGAGGCATAGCTAGCTTAACTAAATGTCGATGCTTGAATGAGCCTGTCACTATGAAGCACTCTGGTGGTTGTTGTTGCCGACGACGAGAGCAAGCAAGTGCGTCTATCAGTGTCCATCCCGCTTACACAAACTACATCGCAGCGTGGTTGGGGTTTCTCTCCATTCATTCTCACGCCGCATATGACGTGGTCGTTTCGGTTGCTTCTCCAATCCATCTCTCGCGCAGACGTCGTTGTTGAGGGCGACCTTTTTTACTCGCTTTCGAGATGGATCACCAAGAACGAGTATGGAAGTCCGGCGCTTGGCCAATAATCTTCGTGGGGAATGGGATGGAAATTCGCAAAGATAACATTGACTCGTACACAACCAATCTATAGTAGTATTCCTCAATGTATTGATGAGCATCCATGGCAACACCGGCGCAGATCGCTTGAACATGAGAACATGGAATGCCAAACACCGCCATTTCATACAAGTGCATCTACGAGCCTCGCAATTTAACTATTTGCTTGTTAGACCCTTTTCTCAAATGATGGCCACGTGGCGCAGCGTTGATCGACTTCAAATGTACCATTATCGCAATTCACTAATGTCACATTGTGCCCGCCGAAGACTTTGCCCAATTTGACAACTTCTTCAACGCGTAACTTGTGTACACTTCGCCCTTCCTAAGTGCCGCACCTATTTCGTCTCGCCTTTTGTTGAAGAACTCCAAGACACGATAGAATGTCACTTGCACTAACGCGGTGATGGGATAGAATCGCGCGCCTTTAAGGACCCCGTTAAAGCATTCTACAAGTAGTGACAAAATATGCATATGTGTATCAAGATCTAAACGTAACAAATCAAATATATTAAATAAACAATGGTACCAAATTATGGAGACGATAAACCATACCAAATTAGATTTGTAGTCATCCATCCGTATCGATATCCTTTGTCGTATGCGTCGTCCATCAGTGCTCGATCAAGGTCATTAAACCACGCAATACATTCCGCATTCATTTCTTGAAGTTCACATGATCGCCTTAAATTTTCGGGTTGATGTTGTGCACCACCTAAGTAAGTAAACCATATCCTTTAATTCTTTGCTCCCGAACCTCATGTTAAAATTACGCATATGTGACGAGACAAAATCATGTGGTGAGCTCTTTCACGAGTCCATCCATTTTGCGGATTGTTCATTGCCAACAATATACCGGGTGTCGATCGTAAATGACACATATACCATCCCTATCAGTCACATGATGTCGCAAGCAAGCCATAAACCATCCCCAGCTGTGTTGACTTTCCTCATCAACGATGGCAAATGCTAAAGGAAATACATGACTATTACTATCAACAACAATGGCTATTAGGAGTTTGTGTTTGTATTTTCCATACAAGAATGTGCCATCAATCTGTATCATTGGTCTGCAATGTCTGAAGCCTGCAATAGAAGGTTCAAATGCCCAAAAAACCCATTTGAATATAACCTCATTGTTGGCATTAGGCTCCCCATGCCACCATTCCACACGTGTCCCTGGATTGGTTTCTTGAAGAGCAGCCATCCACCGCGGTAACATTTTATACGATTCTTCCCAATCTCCATAGACTTTAGCAATTGCCTTCTTCTTCCCCAACCACACTTTCTTGTAACGAACGTCATAACTGTATTTGTCCTTGATCATCTGATGAAGCACTGGAACTGAGATGAACAGATCTCTTCTCACCACATTTTCAACTTCACGACATATAACAGTGGAGTCCAAATGCGCATGATCTTTGGACAGATTGGCGTAGATGCATGTATGTGGTCCTGCATATTTACTAATCTCAAACATTCCATGCGATTTTCTTCTCGAACAACGCAACCTCCAAGTGCATCCATCTACATATTTCTTACAACGAACAATCCATACATTAGGTGTAGAATGAGTCACCACAAATCGCCTGTGTTCTTTGATGCTATACGCATGCTGGATATCTACTTTACACATGAACCGCATGCCCTTTTGAAATTCTGCTCCCTCATTCCATAAAGACCTTAAAGGGATCATAGCATTCTCATTGAGGGGTTGCAATGCCTCACTACTCAATTCCATAAATACAGGAGAAGGTACGACAAATTCACGTAGACCCACGGCGCACCATCAATTCCAAAGCAAACCTCTTCGTCGAAAAAATCATCGTTCCCAACCTCGCTCGAAATTGGAGGACAAGATAATGAGCCATCATCGGTAAATGACTCGATTTAATGTGTATCGAATCATGCCATCATCAACATGATGAGCATCACCCCTTCATCATCTCGTATCATTATCGCTACTCTCTTCACTAGTACCTTCGTCACTACCGCAATAGTCTCCGTCTTCACTAGTGTTCAACTCATCACAGAACGAGGATCCTCGTCCATCTCGGGATTTGCAATCATCAAGGGCGATGCACAATGACTCTGTTCCATATTTGGTTGAGTGCTAGGTCCACCACATAATCTAACGCCATATTACGCTTTGTACTATTATACGAATCTCTCGTTCTCAAATCGATATAAAGCTCCATGCATTTTGGTGGTGGTAATTCTGCCACAATCTCCCAAACATCTTTGAGACTCGCCTCATCATCTATTCGCACAGGGACGTAGTTGGCGCATTCACTACCAATGTACGCCTGGATATCGATATGTGATGGTCAATATCATCTTTTCATTGTCTATCTCCAAAGAATTATAGACAAAACTCATAAATTCTCCATCGTACCCTAAACCCATGTTCGCTCTAAGATGTCGAACAGGCGGTTTAGTGTATGAAATTCCTGATGGTCCATCGACCATGTCCCCATTCATATAGCACAACAAACTTACTCTTCGATCAACCATTATTGAATCTATATATGTAGAATACAAAGCATGATCAATAGAAGTGAATGCAACAATATCAACATTTTAAAAAGTGTAGTGGTTCATACTAAAAACAGTTACTGAGTAAAGTTAAAGAAGGATCCATCCCCAAAGTAAACAATTCCGACTTTGTCCAATGGAAGGTAAAAAACAAAAATACATAACTAATGGGAACAATTCAAATTTGATGTAGAGAATATATATTAGGACATTACATGTAGGAAGTTGATATTTTTAACTAATCCATAACCAAAGTCACTCAACAAGGTTTTAGGCGACTCTAAACTAAACTAGATGGTCATAACAAGAACTAAAGAATGCATGAACATACATGTAGTCACATAACGTACCATGGGCATAAATACGCTAATATATAGGCTATTATGACAAGAAGGTGCATAAACAAAATTAATGGAAATAGATCGAAAGGTCATAGAAATGAGGAAAGAAAATAAGTGAAGATACATAACCATACCATATCAATCAATACCACGGAATATGCCACAAACAAAAATGTAACTGCTATACATGTCGTCTTGCGCAATTCCTAGCATTCCAACTAAAATTATCTTAATACCTAAAAGCCACGCCAAAACTTATTTCAAATCATCACATTTTTTTATTTATTGCAGATTTACTTTCGATTTACATTATCATTGTTCAATCAATGCACTTAGACTTCAACTAATTCAAGACTAAATTAGAATTGGTTGTCACCGCAATTGTAACCTAATTTCTAAGTATTTACATGCAAACTCAACTCTCAATAACACCCTCAACATTTAGGGCAACAGCTCATGGGAAAAAAAATACAAAACATCTATGGATTTTATGGTCATGGTATGTACATTGAGTTAATGAGGGTGAAAACATATCTAGATAGGGTGCCATCATATGAAAAGGGTAGAAGATCAACTATCATACATAAGCAATAACTATAAAAAAAAAATTGATACTAAAAAAAAAAAAAAATGTACCCGCGGGAAATTGAGTAGTGATCGGCGAGGGCCCTGCGAGGGCTCTGCGACGAACGATGGCGGCGGGGACAATGGAGGCAGGGAGGCAGGGACGGCGGGTGGGAGGGCGGCAGGGAAGTAGGGACGGTGGAGGCGAGGGAAGCGAGGACGGCGGCAGGGAGGCGGGCCGCCGGAAGGGAGGCAGGGACGGCGGCAGGGAGGCATGGACAACGGCAGGAACGCCGGCGGGGACGGTGGAGGCAGGGACAGGCAGTCAACGACTCCTGCGCGAGGGACGGTGGAGGCTGCACCTAGGCAGGGACGGCGGCAGGAATGCCGGACGACGGCGCGAGGAGGCGAGGACGCCGCGGGGACGGTCGGATCGCAGATCTCGGTGAGCAGAGGCGATGGGGAAGAAAAGCAAACAGGGACGAGGGTTTTGGGTGGTTTAAATTAGCTTGGAAGTCGTGACCCTGGGTCACGACTTCCATTTGTATAGAAGTCGTGACCCAGGGTCACGACTTCCATTTGTATGGAGGTCGTGACCCTGGGTCACGACTTCCTCATATCAGGAAATCGTGATCTTGGGTCACGACTTCTGTTAACTGCACACCTTGGACACCTTGGCTGCCACATGGCGCTAAATGTGTTATATTGGGAATTATTTCAAAAGATATGTTTTTTTGGTAATTATTTTCCTTAATTATATTATTCAAGTAAAAACTCCTATATATATATATATACTAGTTCTCGAAGCATGCTACACACTCTTGAATCTGCTTGTTATGTTCGGGTGAATTTAACTAATTTATTAATCTATTTTTATATTTCAAAAGTATACTACATTTTTAGTATGACTTTTTTGATAATTATATAACTATTTGAATTTAAATTAATAGTGGGAAGACCTTTAATTAAGGGTAACTTAGTAAATTTATGTGACGGTTAAAACACTTAATCAAAGGTAGAATAGTAAATTCAAATGACGGTTGAAAGATTGATTATTCGTGCTTATTAAGTATATATATATTCAACAATGATCAATCTCTCTTTTACTCCTTATTAGAAAAGAATCCTACTTCTATTCTTCTTTTATCTAACTTATTCAAAGTAAATCCAATTTGTGATCGTCACTTTCTCACAGTTGGTTTTTCTTTTTATTATTTCACACAACAAAATCTTTTTGAAAAGTACAAGCTTATATGAACCGAAAACAAAGCGTTGTGCTTTTATTTTTATAACTTTTAGTTGAATGCTATTTTTTCTTGACAACGGCCTTTCAAATTGTGATGACCCTCACCTGATTTAGGGTTGAGTCGGCTGGCCAAGACCGCCACCCAAATCCAATAAGCGAATCGAGCCCAAGCAAGCGGTCTAGCACGTATAAAATAACATGTGAAATATCAACTAATGCATATGAATGAATAAGTGCAGAAATAAATTAAAGGAAATCCATATGATATATTATGAAATTATATGTGGGTTTTCAATTCTACATTCAAGTATGGACATGTGAAATATTTTTAAATGGTTCAATTGAGGAAAGTTAGGTCAATATATTGGAAAGACCCATTTTAATACAACCTAAGTGCAATAGTTTCCAAAAAAGAAAATAATATCGCAATACAAGACTCCCATCAAAAGAGAAGGCTTCAAGCCATTGTCTCTCCCTTATCTTGATTTAGTGCCGATGTGTATGGTTTAGAGATGTAAGAGGGGTAAGTTAAAAGAATCGACAGAACTCGATAATGCGAAAAACCCGCTTAACCATCAAATACACAAGTAATACTTAATAAGCATGCAAGGCTAGCATGAACTGAAATTGAATAAAGAAGCATTTAAAGTAAGACATCATAATGGATTTATAAAGCATTTATAAACTATCTCAACAAGATTGATAAAAACATATTCAAGTTAAATCTCATCATCATGCATAAGGTTCACAAAAGGGAGATACCATAAAAAATAGTAATAATATAAAGTCATGGTTTCATTAATACATACTAGTTATTGGCAAGAATTTGATGACTAATTCCTCTACCCATAAGGTAATTGCATCCACTAGACGATACATAAGCCTAATGTGCCATATCGTTAGTCCCATCAAATCAACGTAGGTTCATCCAAAGCCGTTACTGATGCACAACTCCAACTCATGTCCCTAATTGATACACTTATGAATTCAATTATACAAGTAAAGCTTTTGGTGGCAAACTTTACAAACGTCTTAGAGTATCAAATAGTAAAGCCCTCGATAACACTATAAGCATCCTAGAGCGTTAAATATGATTACTTGCTAATAAGGCCCTCGGTGGGGACTCTACAAACATTATGAGGCAAAGAATATCATAAGAGAGGAAAACAAGTGCATTCGCATTTCATAGATACGTAGATTCAAGCCAATATCATGATGCAGCCCATAACCCAAAGTCTTTAATTCAAATCGTGAGTCCCAACATAACTAATATTATGCCATATTTGATAATTGAGCAAACTCCCCACTTATCTCGATTCGTAGCGATATCTGCTCTCAATTTATATGTGCTCGAGGCTTGATGTGAACCGCCTTGCGAATATAGATAATTTAAGACATCATATAAATAAAAAGGTCAAATTTTTAGTTTAATTTTGCCATTTTAATTCACTTTGGGTTCTACTAGTATGGGTCGCATGGGTCCCCCTGTCGCACGATGTGAGAGTCGAGAGGTGGGGACCCGGTCCGTTCTTCCTCACGAGGGATGCCGGTGCATGCCATTTTCTAAAAAAGGGAGCCAAGGGCCAAACAGACCTTATTTTTAGGGTATAGGGTCTAATGACCCTAGGTTTTTGGTACAAAGGTCAATCTGGCCCCTATAAAATGGTCCAGGGACTGTTTGACCCCTAATTTCGGTTTAGGGGTCAAATTGGCCCTCGTTTGGAGTAGCTGACGCCTAAGTGCCCGGGGAGCGATGCTTCCCCGCCCTCTGGTCGGGGGCGCCCTAGTGCCACCATTGCCGGGGGCTGCCGAGTTGGGGGGATGGGGTAGCCGAATGGCCATCCTCTTCTCGCCTTGAATTTTGGGAGCCTCCTACTGGAGGCCCTACCATGTAGCAACGGTGGTGAGGATGCCACCGCTCATCTCTGGCGTCGGCTCGCCGTCATCTTCTCCAGCGACGCCCTCCTCTTTGGGGTTCTCCAACGCGCTGAAGTTGTCTGTTCGGTCCAAGTTTCTCAAATAACAAGAGGTGGAGAGAGAAAGATAAGTGTTACTACCTTCAAAGGGACTTCTTTTATATAGTTGGACTTCAATATACCACTAAATCTTTGCTAGGATTCTCCTCTCCCTCACTTAGGTTGTTTAGTTGTGTCAAAATAAGGCCAGCCTCTATAACTTGTTTATACAGGTGGGTGAAATGAGAGTAGGGCTTTCAAGTGACTCCTTGAATTACAAAAATTGACCCTAATGAGTGTTTATGCCCGTTTCATGTTTTAATTAAGTTAGTACTCCTAACTTAAGGCTAATTTTTCATTAACTTGATATATTAGCATATAATACACGCATTTACCATGCCAACCACATATAAAATTGTGAAATCACAAAATACCCTCGATGTGGGTATTTCAAGTTCTTAGGTCGTTACAACATCCCCAATTTTTGAAACTTTCATCCTCAAAAGTAAAAGTAAGGTACACCCGTAGCCCGCGTGTGTGCATTCGTAACGATTTCTTTTACGACCCATTTGTTTAACTGATGCAAATATGTACCTGCAAAATTTGTATGTACCCCATGTGAAATAAAATCTTACTCTTGACTCTAACATCTTAATAGTTTCATTTTCGTCCCACAGACCAAAATTTATAAGGACTATCTCATATAGGTTCCAATAGAGTCATTATACCTTAGCTACCTTCCAAGTCCTTATATCATCATTCATTTCTGGGTATTTTTTTATAATCTCCTTTGAAGTCACGTTCACTCAAGTCTTCTAACCAAAAAGTGGGGGAAACATACTGAGAAGTGATTTGGTTCCTATCTATGTTGTAAAATATCTTTGCTTATCTGACAACAAATCCATACTACCAACTGGTAGTATAAGGATAGCTATCTACTATAATATGAACACTAGCACACCATCTTACACATATTTCATCAAATGACTCATTGTGTCCTTGCGACTTATCTGTGAAGGGTACAAATGAGCAGACATAATATTCCTTTTGAGAATAATATCTTAACATCACTGTCAACATACTTTTGTCTAGGTTTATATTTCGCGTCAACTCTCATGATCCTAGGCGACCATTTTAAATTCTTTTAACTTATTCGGGTTCACATTTGGTGCACGAGTACCTCTTATCACTTTTTCGAGTGAACTCTTAGCTATCGTAACTTGTTTAGAACTTTTTCTCACTGAGATATAAGAGTGACTTAACTTTCATTTTTAAGTTTGGTATTCATGTCGTTTCGTGAGAATTATATAACCCATACTTTTGCTATTGTCGTTTTGGACTCGTAGCTCACCACGATCCAATCATCTCAAATTCATGATTCACTTTCAACATTTCAATTTGTTGTTCATGTGCGTTACTACTTCGCAACTCTTTGTTTGTTTATCGAGTACTCCAAAGTCAAGATACACGATTGTGTACTGAGCACCCATACGAGCGTAATGTCAGATCCATCATTAGGGCACTTGACTGACCTAGATTACCTGAATTTCTCTGATAATCTAGTCAACCTTTTTTTGAGACTGAGATTCATAATACAAATGTTAGGGTCCATCTCAATAAACTCTGACTTATCTTAACTACCCTAATTAATTCCCTACTTAATCTTAGAAAGGAATAACCTCAAGATGCATCTCATTTCATTATTATAGTCTCAATTTCCCTTATACACAATAAGTGGAGCAAATTAGGAAATCATTCCATTAGATTTCTAATATTTTATGAAAATTCAAACCATACAATTAACTTTCCACATCAAAATGCTTTTCATTTCAATCCTTTATAATTATCCAAACTATATATAAATCCTTAGTAAACCTCAGTTCTCATTTTATTCAATTGGAGCAAATTGGAAAATCATACGAATATTCTCCATATTTTATAAGATTTTTAGCATCACCTCCCCTAAAAGTAGCTTGCCAAAAAATTTACCTAATAGATAACTGAGTTTGGGGAAAGGCCTAGAAGGACTCACAACTCCTTATAGATAATGTTGTATACATGTTTCTGTTTATAGGAACACTATATGAGATGTTGAATCTATCTACTGTGAATGTCAGATGCATATCTCACAATTACTAGCTCTCATTGGAACAAAAACCTAATTTCTTATCACATTAAATTAATGGTCATCCCCTGTATCTCAAACACGAGTCCATTTACTGACTCCACTCTGGATGATCAAAACTCTGAGCTAACTCGTTGAATTTTTGAAACTACTCATTTGATTGTTGATCCTTCAAAACTCTCTAAATAGAGATAAGGCTGAGTCCTCAACTGTACACAAATGTGTGCCTTTGTAGTAGCGGGTGTAATGACCCATTACCTTAAGTAGGTGATTAGCATTGACTCAAATTTTAATTAACACGATTTAGGTTTGTGGTTAAACCCGACTTATCCTAATTAGTGTGTGCATGGATTGTATGGATTGTATGGTTAATTATGGAGATAATTGAATTAATTGTCCTATAATTGAATAAGTGACAAATTATGTTAGCCCCTTGTCATTAAGACGACTGATTGACCTAAATTATCTTAATGCCATGATAATCTATTCAGTCTAATCCATTCTTTTAACTTTGACCTCAAAATACTTTTCATTAATATCCTTAATAATACTCAAAAACTAAATTTATATCCTCGACAAAATTCAATTCACGGTTTGTTCAATTGGAGCAAATTAAGAAATCATACGGATTATTCTCTATATTTTGTAAAAAATTTAGCTACATTTCCCTTAAAAGTGCCATGTTGAAAAACTTTTACCTAATTGAAAGAAGAATTGGGGAGAGGCCTAGAAGGACTCATGTAATGACCTAACATTTATTGACATCGTTATTTAAGTTATTTTTAGACTCGAACGCTAGGTTTGGCCCACGTGGACGCCCTGGATAAGCTAGAACGTGCCTGATTGGGCTTAAATCATTATTTGTGTCTGTTGGTTGCATAATTGCGATGTTAATTATTATTTATTTCATAACTCATCACATGTATGTATTTATATTGCCATATCGTATGAGACTATGTGATGGGTAAACACCTCGTAAAGTGTGTCGATGCGGTACTTGGTAGGTGTAGTATGCTTATAATGCTGACTTAAATAAAATGACTAGAATAAGGGTGAATATTGTATAAAATAGATAAATCAAACTTTGGGCTAATTCATAATAATCGGGTATATCAAGGATTGACGCGTCTCGGGATGCGTGTCGAGATGTGGGGCACTGGGTGCCGGGTAATTGAGTACTAGGGGAGGTGGTAGTACATTAATTTATGACCTTAAATTGCCTACATATGTATAAAAATGCCTAAGTTAAATTAATTGAATCAATTGATTACAAATGCTTATAGTTGGATGAAAAAATTGATGTCATATATTTGTCTCGAGATTCGTACTAAAATAGAGTCCTAAGAGATTTGAGTTTAGAATTTGTATCGACAAGATAAAAGTTAGTGGAGTATGAGTTAACAATGACCATTAGATTAACCTCGAGATACGGGAACACAATTGATTCTAACATAACCTATGTATAGCTAACTTAGTGAAAAATCTTTTCATGCAACAACAACAAAGT
This sequence comes from Stephania yunnanensis, assembly GCA_039657365.1. Classification (NCBI taxonomy): domain Eukaryota; kingdom Viridiplantae; phylum Streptophyta; class Magnoliopsida; order Ranunculales; family Menispermaceae; genus Stephania; species Stephania yunnanensis. The sequence continues at coordinate 49,521,306 of CM077583.1, read as the reverse complement.
CTTTTCTTAGGATGGAGTGCTGAAAAATTCAATAAAAACAAGGAGGAATGGAGGCCATCTACTAGAGGAATCAAGATAGATAGATCAAATCCAAAAGTTCATCATCTAGGTATAAAAACTCACTCTTTACTTACTTAAATTTATCAAAAATGTGTACATAGAAACTCAAGTTTTGGGGGTTTTGTGCAAAAATAAATTTCAAAGATTAAGCTACTATTTTTCTTGGATAAATTAGTTTTTTAAACTGATTCTAATGATCAATAATGGCTTCGAACTAGTTTTGGCAAGAAATTGGGGATTCTTGAGTTCTTGATGTATGTATGTTAGTTCTTAGCAAATTTCTTGACCTAACATCTGTAAATTGAGCATAACTTTCTCATTAGAATTCCATATAGGACAGATCATATGCCGTTGGATAGCTTACTTAGAGATCTACAACTTTTGGCTAGAGAGATTTTGATATTGAAACTCATTCTAGCTTAAAAATACTCTGCAAGAAGGCCGTTGAAATGCTAATACGAGGTTTTTAAAATGAACTTTGACAAGGCATAACTCTATCAATTCTTATCAGAAAGAGCTCATCTTTTAGTATATTGTTGTTGGGTATGTTAGCTGCATTATGACAAAAAATCATGAGTTTTAGAGCTATAAACTTGGAGAAATGATTTTTACAAACTTGTTGGTCAGATTTTAATTCTAATTCGTGTTGTCTTTGTAAATCTTTGATATCTCCTTCGTTTGATATCAAAACTTTGCAGACCTTATCATTTCAGAAAGCTAAGACCTGAAGCTAAAATTTTCTTTTTATGTATTTTTGATGATTTTGAATATGTCATGGTTTAATTTGAACTTTGAACTGCAATACTGAGTATCAAATTGAAGTTTTGCTAAAACTTAAGGGGCTGTTTTAGGTTTTTTGACTTTTACACTCAACTTAATGCATATATAACTAATCTAAAACACTTATACATGACCTTAGGGGACTCGAGGACTATAGTATAATAGTTGGGGGTGTGACTGGGTCGGATCGGGTATTTTCAGGCTTTCGGAGTGCGTATTGAGGTTTGTAAAACCCAATAGAACGTCACTTCAGTATTTACTTGCTTTCATTACTATTTTACTATATTCTGCTCAATGTATTCCTGTTCTATTCCTTATTTACTTTAGTTAGTTATATATGTGTCACTATTTGAATAGTTGGTTGAGTTTACTCCCACCGGGTACTCCTTTGTGTTTATATGGCACGGTAGACCATAACATGCGTATCAGGAGTTCTAGATGAATGACGACCCAAGCTACTTAGTCGGTACATGTATCGGTGCATTATGGGTATATACCGACCACCTAAAAGACCAGGTAATGCACCAGTTGGGTGCACCTGTGACGACCCCTCCCTTAATCCAAGGCACCGCCCGACCTAATCCTGTTATTAAGCCCTAATCTTAGCCAGATAGAACTTAACAATGTATTAATCAGCCTTTCTAATAAACATTACACCATTCTCATGACTAAATAATATTTTAGAGTTAATTAAGATTTTATACAGTTTTAAAATTACTTAGTGGAAGTCTTGACAATGTAGTGGAAACCATTCATATAAAACCTAAGTATGTGGAAAACTAGGTAACAAAGATCACATACATACATATTTATATATACATATATATATATATATATATATATATAACAAAATGACGATAAATATATATCAACACGTGTCTGGTTAGGTAACTATCTCACAACCCATATTACATTTATCCCCAAAACTGTATAAAAGACACATACATTTTTATATATATATATATATATATATATATATAATCATACAACAAAACTAAAAACCTAAAACAAAGGTAGCAACTCTCAATTGGCTTAGAGGTAGTCGCCGATCTTTTTTTTGCCCGGTCTGCTACTCGATGGAACTTCACCCACCGTCATAAAAAGATAGTGACTACAATAATGTAGAAAGTAACACTAAAAGACATTTATTCACATTTTCAAACACAATAAGATAACATCTCATAATACATGCATTCATTACCCCCACAATAATCATTAATACACTAATACATTAACAAGACAATGTAGCATCAATGAAATATTCAAATGAACCACACATATTAAATTGTGTACCTAACACATTAGCCTAGTTATATCCTATTGATCACTTAGACCTTGTGCAAAACTTATTTAGTTGATACTTTCAATTAGTTCGATACTTTCAATTTCTAGAAATTCATGTTAATGTTTACGTATATGAATCCTTTGGACTTCCCTTTTAACCAATTTCTTATTGGTTTCATAAATGATACTTTTATCAGTTATATTGGTACTGAACTACTTACAACATCTTTGTGAATTCAGACTTCACAAGTCTATTTAACGTACATTTGCACTCAGCTATCATTTCATAAGTCTATTCACTTTTTAATTGTCTATTCTAAATCTCACTCGTCAAATCTTATGAGTTAAGCATGAAAGAGAAAATGAGAATAAACTTCCTATCGCATATCTAGCGATAATACGTACATACAACACAAATATAACACAACAATAAAGTTTTTAAACTTTTTAACCTTGTTTCATCACGTTACTTCCCACCTAATTACTCACTTATCCTTAATCAACAAGATTCGTTTAGAATCCTAGGCTCTGATACCAACATTGTTAGACCCCACTTAATTAGGGCATCTGATCGGCATTGATTACCTTAATTTCTTGTTAATCTAGCAGCCTTAACCTCTCCATCAATAAACAATCAAGACTAATATCTTGTAATCATCAATTATAAAACTTTATTAACCATATAGGATTCCAAAGTGAATTTTAAACCTTAAAGTTCGTTTATATGAATTAAATAATTCTCACAATTTCATAAAATATTTTTGACAGTATCTCCTCTATTTCTAAGCCTACATCAGAATACTCAACCTTCAAAATTTTTCAACAAAACCTGCTCAGCTTGGTGGAAATGCCAAAGGACTCACAATCCACCCCATAACAATATATATTGCATTCACAAAAATCATTTATTCATTCTAACTTATCTCAAATTTTTAAAATTCTTAAATTATCATTATCTTAGCTCCACAACATTCCAATTCATCATGAAACTATTATAACAATTTCAAAAGAGATCCTAATCGCACACGAACCAAAAAATCCATTTATATAATATTTTATATTAAAAATAATAATACATATATAAAGAAAAGAACTAAGCAAGTCAGAAATAGTCGAAAAAATTTCACTTTCCCTTGTCGCAGCTAGAACCTGTCATTATCCAATTATAAAAATTCGATAATGTCAGATAAGTAAATCCCACACTATTTAATGCACATGTAATAATAAAATGTGTAATAATCCAAGAGATTAAATGAAAAATATAATCCAAGGAATTTAAATACAACCGTGAATCCATCCTCTTTTTGTTATCCGACCACAATTTGATAACGTTCTCCGAAAGTGGTAAGTAAACAATAATAAAGACTAATTCCGGGAGAGGAAACCAAACGAGTCTCGTTCTTGTAGATTATGAGAGTATGATCTGGTTATATGTGATCTCATGATAACCACGTGATGCAACGTATTAGTGACTCTAACCCCTCAAGCATAATATAATGTTCTATAACTATGATATAATATACACTATAAGCAGGCTCGAATCGCTCTTATCCTCTCTATCTGTGTATGCATGTACAAAAAAAATACAATATCAATGACCAATGCAATTTATACGAAATTATAATCATACAATGTAAAGGTTACTATGAGATTTACTTAACCCAACTCCCTTGCGCTCCGAGTCAATAAACTAGTCTACACGGGCTCCAATTATGGTCCTATAACTCATTTACACGTCTTATAAGTATTCGTAACAATTCTATAATTTTCCCAATTAATTGCAATTTAGTTGACCCAATTGTGTATCGAAACCCCTAAAATACTTCCAAAATAAATTATTCGATGCTCGAATTTCATTGTTGATTCAAAATTATTGTTTGACATCGAAAATTACGTTGTCTAGGCTTAAATATAATTTTTTTTTTCAATTTATTGTATTTTATTTGGTCCTCCTCGACCCAAATACCCCGTAATCCCTCCAACTCAACTTCTCGGATATCTAGATCCCAATTTTGACTCCAAATCTTGATTCAGAATAAAAATTAACCTATATTAGGCTTTAAAATAATTTTCTAAATTTTGGATATTTTTCGGTCTCGTAACACTTTACAAGGTAAAATCCATGGCATAAATCCTTGAGAACATCACAAAATCCTTACTTTTCATAAAAATCCATAATTTCTATTTAATTAGTCCAAATAATATTTTTTTGGATTTTTTTTTATATTTTTTGGAATTTTCTCCAATTTCTAGATTTTTTTCTTTTTATAATTTAGGTGGTTTCTCCGATTCAGTCCGGTTGGGGTCAAACCCCCTTTCTTCTTCCTTTAGCAGCCCTTGTTTCACAAACCATCATTTTTCTTTAACTTAATTTTTCATTAGGGTAGGGTTTGGCCCCAACCCCAAATGTGTTTGGGCAAGGGGGATGGCTAGGAAGCCGTTTCCCTCCCCAACTCTATCTCCAACATTACAACCATACACAACCAACGACAACAACACCACAAAGACAACACCAACAACATCAACAATAACAACCATCACTCACCATGGGCCTCAATCCTTTGGTCACCCTCTTGTTCTCTCTTCTTCCCTCTTGGTCTCAATGTTTCGAATTCGATTTTTTTTGTGTGAAACGAAAACTTGATGAGAAGGTTCTGTTTGGTTTGCAAATTATATATTAGATTTCATCGAGATTCTCGTCAAATCTAATGATTTTCATTCCATAATATAAACTTGATCTTCCTCGAGATCTGTACTACATATCTTGAAGTCAATCTTTGTCTCTAAAACAAAGTTGAATGAAGCAGTGTATTGTTCGGATAAATATAAGACTTCCTCGAGACGCGTATCGCAAAAATCTTGAGGTAAATCTAAAGGTTAACAATCATTTCCTATTCTCATGATATATGTTGCTTTTCCTCGAGATTCATGCTGCATATCTCGAGGTCGATCTTGGTGGCCATAAACTAGATCATCATCACCTAACAGCCTTAACAAAACCAATTGTATTGAACTACCTTGAGATTGGACAACACACATCTTGAGGCATGGGCAAATCCTCTTGAACAGTTAACATTCCATCATTTTCTTCCTCGATAATCACGTTACGCATATCTCAAGGCAAACCCAATGTATTCCTTTATTTCATTCAAACTATAAGATTTGTTTTTATAGATTTTTACGTATAAACTATCTATATAGAAATATATATGCATCTATGTATTTTCGCGGCTATAATTCACCACGCGCGCCAACGACTATTCTCGGGTGTGCACATTATTGTACCTCGGACACGTATCACCCTCGACCCCGCATGTCACTTGGTGCCCACCAATTTATTAATTATTTTGATTTAATTTCTTGATTATCTATTGTTTTTTACTCTAAAATAATTTTCGAGAAATACCTTAATTTCACCAAAATTGGAGAAAATTCCCCAACTCACTTCGAAATGGAATAGGCAGTTTTTTCCTTTGTTGTTGAATCGATTCTATCTAAATCAGTCCCTAAGACTGGAAAAGGGACCCTGCAAACTATGGCTTGAAAGCAGCAAACTAAGGCATGAATCCTTTGTTGTTGAGGGGGCCGATTTTGCAAAACATTGTTGTGTAACTCACGGACATCACGTATACAATCCACTTGACCCTATTTTACATCAAAATAGTGTATAATACATCAAATAGACACATGACAAATAAAATAATATTAAAATTTATGATTCCCGATCCGTAACGTGTGGGTCCAACATCAGATACCTAAATCTCAAATTAAATCCAAAAATACTTAATTAGCCGCCCAATGAAGTTTATAAAATTCTCAGATGTCACAATCTTCCCAACTAATTAAAAATATCGTCTTCAAAATTTAAACTTACAGGTTACTGAACCAAAAAAGATATGAAAACAATGATCATTTACATACAACTCTTTTAATCCAAACCTATAAAATCATTTTCAAGGTGAAACGTTAAGTGGACCAAATCTCTTTCATTGTATTCAACAAATCGGTGGTAAATATCATAATCAATTTAAAATTTTAATTTCCAACATTTTGATTTAATGAAAAGTTATCTCCGTTGCAATTTGTGAATTTCTAACTAGTTAAACAATCAACTTTGTGGAATATCCGATAACTTTACTTCATTTCTCATCTCATACCTTGAATCCCATTCAAGTATTAATACATAGCAAGAGCTAATCAATCTTGCTTCTTATAACATAATTCCCATTCTAATCTAACTATTACTTTACAAATCGTTGATAATTCTTTCCATTATTCAGCCAAACTCAGGTACGCATCTCAATGTACTTTCTCATCACTAATCATCCAATTTATTTAAATTATCAGTCGATTAATTCTTAGACTATCATCAGTCTAAAATTACATATCGATGTAAATAATATTTGAGTACAACATTAGATAGTAAGTATAGTTGTGTGTCTATCTTATCCATCACCATTCCAGCGTTCCCTACCAGAAACTTGAAATTACACAAGTCATCCCATGACTATAGATCTTGTACTGTCATCCCATGACAAGAGATCTCTAATTTCAATTCGATCAGAAATAGAAACCTGACACATCGTGCAACTCCCACCCATTCTTTAAATGTCTACTCACAATATTGTTTAGATTGAGGACTACAAAGCAATTAACAATTTCAAATCGTCTGCCAATTCACCTAACTTCTTCTTTGATTGGTTAGAAAATCATTGACTTTTCTAACTTTGTCAAATAATTCTCTAACAATGAGTTCATCAAGAACTTCATTCTTTTTACTTTACCAAAATCTCTCACAAACCCACGCTTTAATCACTTACTATTCACCAACTTCTCTCATTGCCTAAATAGAGACAATTATCCTTAACTTGAGTAGACATACATTTCTAAATAGAGATATCAACATATTCGCTGATTATACTATCATAGTATAGCTTTAAACTTGTATTTCATACAAGTTATAAATATGATATCTCTTTGCGCCTCAACTCAATTTTTTTTACGTCCTTTAATTACCATGAAAGCCTACTCAATTCTTTCAACATATCCGGTCAAACATACTGTCCTTTATTCAATATTCTTAACCAATACAGATAATAAAAAAACTAACTGAGCTATAAGTCACACATTTCTCTTCATTTCATTTATATCTTCACAAACATACAAACATTTTACACCATCTCAAATTTACAATAACTAGTATTTTAAACTTCACCACTTACTAATCAGGTGGTTAACACTACAATTGAACCAATGTATAATATATATTCACTGATATCCGTTGTACACTACTTTGGTTCAAAACTTTCAACATTTGGAGTTTGACTCCTTGTAAGATCCTTGTGAAAGTATACTGAGTTCCATCGAACTTAATTTGATAGAGACTTGTTAACTTGAAATTCTCATTTTCATATTAATGTGAGAATATATTAACCATTTAGTTGCCTATACTTCAACCTCGAATCAACTCCAACGAAACTTCATAGACACTTTATACCGACTGTGTCCAATTCATTCAATTATTCAAAGATGGGTGGACGCGTTACACCAATATTCTACGCTGTGAATGAATCGTGATTATGAAATAAAGTTACTTAGACTTTTGGTCATGCACAACTACTTCAGTACCTTACCTAAACTAAAGGAGTCCGTTCGTGTCATTTTCGGCAGTCACAAGTCATCTCAACATCTCATTTTATTTTTAATATTAAGTCTATTCCATTCAGTTTTTGTCAATCTTAGCTATTCTCACAATGATCTTGCTATTAGTCCCTTTACAAACTTACCATAACTTTCACTCAACAACCAGAACACTTACAACTCCTTAATCTTGACTTAGAAAGACAATTTATATCCCTTCTCTTTTAGAAAATATAGCTAAAAACGGAGCAAATTCTTTTTATCATTAATGAATCAAAGTCTTCCATAACTAATCTTAATTCGAAATAGATAAACTTTGCAACTCAAATAGTTAAACTGTTTTTATTGCCTTACTTTATTTCCATTAGTCTCAAATATCCCGACATTTTTTTTAAAATTCGGTACTTTTCAAGAGACTATGTAAGATAACTTTGTATCTTATCATTCATCAAATTACTTTTGATGAATTCACCATTCCATTATTATTCAACTGAAGAAATAGAAGAATCTGAATTCCTAAACTTTGATTAACTTAATGACTAATAGAATTCTTAAAGGATGCTATTTCAATCCTTTAAGGCTTACAAATAAAAATTCTTGCAATATATGAGCTTATACTGACATTCTATAAAAATCACTTACTTATTCTCAATCAATACGTCTATCTCTTCCTTTCTTATATTTTAGGTTGTAGTGATAAGCGTCATAACTTAATGTCATTAGAAGTGATTATTGGGTACTTTGAATCTCAAAACAAAATCACTTATGTTGATGCTTAGTAGATAATCCAAGCTATTATTAGATCATTTCCCCAACAACTTAATTTTTAACACGTTGATCTTATCACTACATTTTTCATTTTCAAGTTAGAAGTTTTTATTGATATTTGTTTCATAACAACACCCAATCTGGTGTTAACAAAGATTACTTCTAACTCATGTATTTCCATTCATTTTATCATTACTTTATTTGATTAATAAAACCATTATACTTAACGTCACTTATAGATAAGTAATTTGAGTAATAAACAATGAAAAGTTTCAGCACTTCTTTTTAGAAGTCGTTTGATTATTCTAAACCATGGTTCTATTCCACATTTTTTCACTTAACGTTTTGTTTCGAAAAAAGACAATATTTTACTTCAAAGTATTTTATTTTCTTAGAAATCGACTTAGACAACTTGACTGATCCAATCACAATCTCATTGTGATTTCCACGTCAAGATTTAATTTGTCTAATAAATCTTCACTTTTGAGAACTCATGTCACTTTTTTCTTTTTATTTGAAACTCGTTCAAAAGCAACTCTTACTTGATTATGAATCAAACCAATATTTTATAAAATAGTCTTCCCAAGTTAATCGTGCAACTGGTACTAGCTTTATTCTAAAACCCAAGATATCCATATCTTATGGTTCCTAAAAGCCCCAATTTCATATTACATTTTCCAAACGATTCTCAATCAGTGGAGACTTTATTTAAGTCTATTCCAACTTTTCCCTAATCGTTTAAAATAATAGTAGTTCGATACTTTCAATTTCTAAGAAATCCATGTTCAATGTTTACGTGCATGAATCCTTTGGACTTCACCAATTTCCTATTGGATTCATAACTGATACTTTTATCAGTTATATTAGTACCAAACTACTTACAACACCTTTGTGAATTCAAACTTCAGAAGTCTATTTCACATACATTTACGCTCAGCTATCGTTTCACAAGTCTATTCTCTTTTTAATTGTCTGTTCTTAATCTCACTAGTCAAGTCTCACGAGTTAAGTATCGAACATACAATGAGAATAAACTTCCTATCGCGTATATAGCAATAATAAAGTCTTTAAACTTTTTAACCAAGTCCCATTGCGTTACTTCCCAACTAATTACTCACTTATCCTCAATCAACAAGATTCCTTTGACTCTTATACCAACATTGTCAGACCTACTTAGGGCATCTGACCATCCTAGATTCCCTTAATCTTTTGATAATCTAGCAGCCTTAACTTCTCCACTAATAAACAATTAGGATTCATATCTTGTAATTATAAATTGTAAAACTTTATTAAACACATATGATTCTAAAGTGAATCTTAAACCTTAAAGTTTGTTTATACGAATTAAATAATCCTCATAATTTTGTAAAAACTTTTCGACAGTACCTCCTCTATTTCTAAGCTTACACTGGAATACTCAGCCTTCAAAATTCTTTAACAAAACCTGCTCAGCTTGGTGGAAATGCCAAAGGACTCACAGTTCACCCCATAATAATATATATTGCATTCACAAAAAATTATTTATTGATTGTAACGTATGTCTAATTCTCAACCTCCTTAAACTATCATTACCTTAGCTCTGGAGTATTCTAATCCGACATAAAACCATTATAACTATTCCGAAAGAGATCCTAATCGCACACGAACCTAAAAACCCATTTATATAATATTTATATTAAAAAATAATACATACATAGAGAAAGAATTGAGCAAGTCACAAACAGTCGGAAAGCTTTCCCTTTCCCTTGTCGCTGCTAGAACCTGTCATTATCTAATTATAAAAAATCGATGATTTCAGATAAGTAAATCCCACATTATCTAGTTTAACTGTAATAATAAAATGCATAATAACCCAAAAGATTAAATGAAGAATATAATCCAAGGAATTTAAACACAATCGTAAATCCATCCCCCTTTCAGTTATCCGACCACAATCAGATAACGTTCTCTGAAAGTGGTGAGTAAACAATAATAAAGACTCATGCCAAGAGAAGATAACCGAACGAGTCTTGTTCCTCTAGATTATGAGAGTATGATCTGGTTCAACGTGATCTCATGATAACCACGTAATGCAAAGTATCAGTGACTCCAATCCCTCATGCATAATATAGTGTTCTACAACCACGGTATAGTATACGTGACATCTCGTCACAGACCAAATTGGACTTAGCCCGACTCGACTTGATCGAAGGCTTGAACTCGGTTCGATTGAGTTACGCGGCCGTGCTCGGCAGTAGTGTACCATAAGTAATAAAATAATATTTTGGTATGCGTGTAATATTTAATAAATAATTAAATAATTGTAAATACACACTTGACACAAGGCAAGGTGAGGAGTGGGATACGCATTTAACGGGAAATACACAATTTAGGTTTATATCATGATCTAATATTAACTTGGTTTAATTTAGCCTAAGTGATGTATTAAAATTGATTAATATGCCTATGATAGGAATATAATAAAACTCAACTTATAGCTTATGCTTTAAATTAAAAATCATAGCCTTTGTAAAATTTAACATATGTATCACATAATAACCAAACAAGAAATTATGATGCATGGACTTTATGTTGTACATGAAAATGATCTCGAGATTCATAAATACATCTAGATGAAGGGCCAAGATCTAGATCTAGTTTGGAGATATAATCATGAAATATGTGACACTTGTCACTTACAAGCAACACTTGTCTATCTAAATAAATTCATGTCTCCAAATTAACAACTAAACAACTTGATTTGGAGGCTTAATTACTTAACTTAAACTAATTATGTTGCTAATGGTCAAGTGTATGATCCATTTTGGACCCTTAAATGTACCACAAATCTTGTATCTCGAGGCACATCTAAAGGCCATTGTTTTAAGTTGATACAAGGTATATAACAAACACTTAGTTGTTGTTGTTGCAAATGAAAACACCACGAAATTGAGAGGAAGAACATGAGTTGCTGGAAATTGAGGATTCAAGGAACAATTGAAGTGCAATTAGAGTCTTGAAGAGGAGAAATATTAGCTCCACAACAATCCTAAGGTAACCCTTTTTTTTCCCTTCCAATTTCATGTTTGATGGCATAAGCATGAATGTGGGCTGATGTGGTTTAATAACAATGAGATCATGCATGTACTTAGATTTGAACTCAAATTTGATGCCTTTAAACAAGCATGAACTAAGGATCAAGAATTCAAACTTTGCATGACTTGAAATTCGATTTTTTTTGGCTTGAATTTAGAGATTTAACTATGATTTTGAAATTGGGATTTAATGGAATGATATGAGATGTTGTAAGACTTAAATTCAACTTACTTTAGGCCTGATTTGACTGGAAATTTAGTTGGATCAAATGTATGTTCAAAAAAAAGTTGAATAACTTAAGCTTTCAAGGTTCTTTAATGGTGAAATTGGCTAGAGGTTATTAAATTGTAGAATACTTGTTGTAAACTGATGTAAATGAAACCCAAGTAACACCAAAGGGGTCCCCAAAGGAACCCCAAGTCCAAAAAAGATGAATCATCTCAAAAAGAATAAAATAACCATGTCCAAACATTAAGAATTAGACTTAACATTGAAATGAGCATAACTCACTCAATTTAAACTCAATTGAAGCATACTTTGGATATGTTGTTATTGGGCATGTTAAAAACCTTGTGATTAAATATCATGGTATTTAGAGCTATACACTAGGAGAAACCGAATTTGTAACATTGCTAGTCGAAATAAAATTCAGATGTGCGCAGTGTTCGTAAAACTTTGATATATCCCTAGTTTTTAGTCGGAATTGTGCAAACCATGCCTTTTTGGAAAGATAAGAAGTATACCTAAATCTTTGTTTACATGTAGTTACCAAATTAGGATATTTTGGTCATTAAATTAAGCTATCAATGCAGTGCATCGTATTTGGAATTTAAAGTATTTTGATAAATTCAAAGAATTACAAAATTGTGTTAAGAACCTCGGGATACGTGCATAGGACTAACCGAGTAAATAAAATCAACAATCATGAGTCTAACACCAAATTTAAAATTAGGGCCCGACGATGACACTTCGGCATGACTTTTGGCACATACTATAAGGTACTAAACGCGTGGTCGGGTTTCGACACACAACACACGAGGTTTGTAAACACTGAGAATTTATAAACTTTATTACGCATCATATTATGATTGCATAAGTTAGGTGTGCATTGCATCATGATTATCTGTGGCCATGCATATAGACATAATGGCTTATAGGAACCGCTTCCAAGAATTAGATGGGGCAGTTTCGATAGCGAATAGTCTCCCATTTTGACCAGTAGGGCAGCTAAGAGGGATGACTATGTAGCGATCTTCTACCCTCCTGCCAATATGGCATTTGGAGGAGGTTAACGCCCTTCGGCCTTTCCTACGACGGAGTTAGAGTACGTTAGTGCCGTCCGGGTTCATGAAATTCGCTTGACGAGACCTCCTATGATTGTCGATGCCAAACGCCGCCGGGTCGATAGGATTCAGGCTAGATCCTTACATATGGAGTTCATTGGAATCGCCTGATCATACTAGAGAAGGATTGAATCATGTTTAATTCCTGCAATTTATTTATATTATTCCTTGTTGAATTACATTATGTTGTAACTTTTATAAGACCCTGCTGTTCACTTACTGGAGGCCTTTTGAAACCTAGATCCATCCTCTAGTGATTGAAGGGAAGGGCAAGGCGCACCAGTGAGATGACAACTTCAGACTGCCCTGATCTTCACTGTAGGAATGATCTCTTTTGTGTATATATATGTTTTGTTTTATATATCGAATTTACTTTTGGTCTTGTATAGATTATGTGATACTTTTGGACATGTTCCTTGACGTGGGTTTACACTACAGATGATATGATAGGTGTTTTCCCCACTTAGTTTCCCATTTACTTTTTAGTATTTTATTATATATTCACTGAATTTTTCACACACTTAAATTTAACTCAATTGTAAAAAGAATGGACGAACGGGTTTGGAACGTTTTTTGGGGTCGATGGTGTGACTATACGCCTTAGGAGACAGCTCACGCCGGTCAAACCGCCGGTTTATGGTATAGGTGCTGACAATTTTGGTATCAAAGCCTAAGATACTGAAAAAGCCTAGGACTCGAAGGAAAACTAGAACACTCGAATAATTTGATTTGCGAGAACTCATAAAAGTAGGAAAAACGAGTCGAGGACTAAGTTGGGAAGAAATGGGGAGTTGTAGTCAATTGAAATGTACTATATTAATTTTAAATGTATATTATATATAACAGAAAAACATAATGCACTGACACTCAGATCATTATCTACGTGCAGTTATGATAAATTTTGTATCATCGATCCGAGCGGACAAGATTCATCAGCTCCACGAGCGACGGTGCATTCTTCCTCTTCTACTATAATTGAAGATATCATACATGAGATGTGTGAGGTGATCATGCGTCAGCAAACGTCCTCGGAGGCATTTAGGTGACGCTTTGAGACTCTCTAGCGTCAGAGAGAGGCCGACACCACCGATATAAGAGGATTGACTACGGTGTAGCACGTCTTGTAGACTAGTTGGTGGCATGACAAAATTTTATGCTGCAGACACCAACATAGGTTCCACTAGGGTCAGCACTGATAGTGACACAAACGGATCTAGTTGAGCCTGTAGTAGTAGTACCTCTTCTACCTGTACCAGCAGAGACTACAGTAGTACAACTGGCCGCGACTAAGAGTAAGGTAGTCAGGCTCGATCATTTTTGGAAGAGCTTCAATAGATGTAAGACTCTAAAGTTCTACGAAATATAGATAGGGAGAAGGCGGCACAATGGATTTGCAATCAAGAGAAGATTCACCATTCAAAATGTGCGGACGAGGATTGTCGCATTGAGTTATCGACCATACACTTAGAGGGAGCTGTTGATGAGTGATGGCAGGCTGTATATACCAGAGAGGGCCTAGTTGAAGATTGGGTGACTTTTCGGCGACTATTTTTTGGGAACCTCTTTACTCTGGCGATGAGGAGTTGGAAGAGAGAAGAGTTTCTCCCACTAAAGTAGGGAGAATGCCAGTATCTAAGTTAGCCAATCGGTACTCCTGACTATTATCTATGGTAGTTGACACCAGATGACTACTTGCAGAAATTTGTTATTTGTCTGAGGCGTGAGATTAGCCAGAGTGTGAGTGCATTAGGCGTGACTGTATTCAAGGATCTCGTAGATCGAGCTATTGCTTTTGAGTTGGTAGAGGAGTTGCAGGATGAGGACATCGAGGCGACACACCGATCAGGAGGATCCTCAAGTAGAGATTCAAGGAAGAGGTCCAATGGAGAAGGAGACATGAGATGAGAATACCCTAAGAGGTCCCATGATGACAAGTCAGGATCGATCACGCTGGCATGAACAGTTTCAGTTCAGTAGTTGTCCGCACCAATGTAGAGTAGTCCACCACTTCCGAGGTTTGATTTAGGGTAGAGGCAGTTAGATATGGGTCATGACAGAGGGCTGAGGCAGATGCAAACTCAAACTCAGGCACTAGCACAGTCCAAGGGTCAAGGTTCTTAGGGCAGATCAGACATTAACTTTTAGGGTTGTGGTCAGGCATGACACTTTCTTAATGAGTGCTCGACACGTGTTTACTCAGTGCAACCAGTGAGTCAAAATGAGCGAACGCTTGTCGTGGCGACACTAGACAGTCATGCCACCAGAGAGTTGATCACTGGTATTATTTCTATTTATGGACGGATCATGCACACACTCATAGATTCAGGGTCCACAATCTCATTAATATCAAGAGGCTTGATCGACACGTTAAGGTTATCACTAGAGAGAGCAGTTAGGTATCTCATACTTAGTACATCTGCATGAGATAGAGTTTATCCTAACATTGTCTGTGAGAGGTGCGTGGTGACAATTGAGGGTTACGATTTACCTATTGACCTTTGGGTACTTAAATTCCTCGAGTTTAATGCACTCATAGGTATGGACTGGTTGGGAATATACCGCACCCACGTGGATTACCACCGAAAGGTAGTGACTTTTCATATTCCAGAACTTGCAAAGTTTGATTTTTGAGGTGCGTTGACAGGTAAAAGTAGTACTAGAGGCTGAGTCGTGACGTATAGAGGGATTTAGGATCACGTGAGACTCTAGGGAGCTTTGGAATCCGAGAAGATATTGAGGACATCCTAGTTATACGAGAATTTTTTGACGTGTTTCCGAATGACCTCCCCGAGTTACCTCCATGCCGCGAGATCAACTTCATCACAGAAGTGAAGGAGGGAACAAAGCCAATTTCAAAAGTTCCTTACAGGATGGCGAGATTGGAGTTAATTAAGCTGAAGAAACAACTCTAAGAGTTATCTGACATTAGATTTATACAACCAAGTATTTCGCCGTAGGGCGCACTAGTTTTATTCGTCAAAAAGAAAAACATATCGTTGAGGCTTTGTATTGACTACAAAGAACTGAGCAAGGTCACATTCCGGAACAAGTACCCGCTACCTCGGATTGATGACTTGTTTGACCAGTTGAGTGGTGCCTGACACTTTTCGAAGATTGACTTGAAATCGGGCTACCGTCAGTTATGTGTTAGGGATGAGAACATTGAGAAGATTATGTTTCATACAAGATACAGGTCTTTCCAGTTCATAGTGATGCCGTTCAGGGTCACGAACGCGCCGACTAAATTTATGGACTTAAAGCACTGGTGTTCAGAGACTACTTAGATCAGTTCGTGATAGTGTTCATTGACGACATACTCATCTATGCATGAACATCTGAGGACCACGAGCATCACTTATGGATTACCTTGCAAACTTTGCGTGAATATAAACTATACGTAAAGTTTAGAAAGTGTGAGTTTAGGTGGTTTGACCCTGAACCAGACTCGGTTCAGTCCGGTTCAGGTCAAACCCCCTTTATTCTTCATCCAACAACCCCTGTTTCACAAACCATCATTTTCTTAATTTATTTTTTCATTGGGGTTGGGTATGGCCCTAACCCCAAATGTGTTTGGGCAAGGGAGACAGTTAGGAAACCGTCTCCTTCCTCGGACCGAGCCTCCCCAACTCTATCTCCAACATCACAACAACACACGACCAATAACAACAACTCCACAAAGACAACAATAACGACATCAACAACAACCACAACCATCACTCATTATGGGCCACGATCCCTTGGTCTCCCTCTCTAGTTCTCTCTCCTACCCTCTTGGTCTCAATGTTTTGTATTCGACTTCCTTTGTGTGAAACAAAAATTTGATGAGGAGGTTCTATTTGGTTTGCAAATTATATATTAGATTTCTTTGAGATTCCAGTGAATTAAATGATTTCCATTCCATAATATAAATTCGATCTTCCTCGAGATCTGCACTATGTATATCGAGGTAATCTTTATCTCCAAAAAAAGTTGAATGAGGCGGTGTATTGTTTGGATAAATATAAGACTTCTTCAAAATTCATATTGCATGAATCTTGAGGCAAATATAAAGATTAACAACCATTTGCTATTCTCATTATATATGTTGATCTTCCTCAAGATTCATGCTGCGTATCTCGAGGTCAATCTTGGTGGCTATAAACAAGATCATTAACACCTAACCACCTTATTAAAATCAATTGTATTGAACTACCTCAAGATTGGACAATACGTATCTCGAGGCATGAGCAAATCCTCTTCAACATTTAACATTCCATCATTTTCTTTCTCGATGATCACGCTACGTGTAGCTTGAGAAAAATCCAATGTATTCCTGTATTTAATTCAAACTATAAGATTTGTTTTTATTTATATATAAACTATATATATAAATATATATATGCACCTATGTATTTTCGCGGCTATAAATTTGCCACTCGCCAACGACCATCCTCGGGTGTGCATACTACTATACCTCATACGCTTGCCACCCTCGACCCCGTGTGTCACTTGACACCCACCAATTTATTGATTATTTTATTTAATTTTGTGATTATCTATTGTTTTTAACTCCAAATACATTTCCAACAAATACCCAATTTCACCGAAATTGGAGAAAATTCCGCAACTCGCTTTGAGACTCACAGACACCATGTATACACTCTACTGGACCCTATTTCGCGTTAAAATAGTGCATAATACATCAAATAAGCACACGACTTACAAAAATAATATTAAAATTTATGATCCCTGGGGTCCCACCTCAGATACTTAAATCCCAAATTAAATTTAAAAATACTTAATTAGTCACTTAATCAAGTTTATAAAATTCTCGAATGTCACAATTTTCCCAACTAATTAAAAATTTTATCCTCAAAATTTATACTTATAGGTTACCGAACTAAAGTGATATGAAAAAATGATCTTTTAAATACAACTCTTTTGATCCAAACCTGTAAAACTATTTTGAAGGTGAAACGCTAAGTAGACCCAATCACTTTTGTTGTATTCAACAACTCGTGGTAGAGATCATAATCAATTTAAATTTTCAATTTCTAAAATTTTGATTAATGAAAAGTTATCTCCGTTACTTTGCCAATCCTGACAATTTGTGAATTTCTGACGAGTTAAACAATCAACTTTGCGGAATATCCGATAACTTTACATCATTTGTCATCTCATACCTTGAATCACATTCAAGTATTAATACATAGCAAGACTTAGCCTATCTTTCTTTTCATAACACAATTCTCATTCTAATCTAGCTACTATTCCACAAACCATTCATAATTCTTTCCATATCCACCTAAACTCTGGTACACATCCCAATTTACTTTCTCATCACTAATCATCATTTTTATTTGAATTATCAGCCGATTAATTCTTAGACTATCATCAATCTAAAATTACATATTGATACGAATAATATTTGAGCATAACATTAGATAGTAAGTATAGTTGCGTGTCTATCTGATCCATCCCCATTATGGCATTCCCCGCTATAAACTTGAAATTACACAAGTCATCCCATGACTATAGATCTCATAAACATCTGTCATCCCATAACAAGAGATCTTGATTTTCAATCTGATTAGAAATAGAAACCTTACACATCGTGCAACTCTTACTCATTCTCTAAATGTCTACTTACAATATTATTTAGATTGTGGAGTAGAAAATAATTACCTATTCTTATCTGATTGGTTAGAAAATTATTAACTTTTATAACTTGCGAGCTGCGAGCAAGGCAGCTCTGGGCCGTTGTTTTTTCCTGGGGCATCGTATTCTCAGTGTTGAGACAGCACTTGCTCTTCATAGCCTCCACAGTTGATCACATGAGATCAACAAGAGCCTGCGTAGAAAACTCCAGTGCGCTCCTGCTCCATCAAGGTCCAGCCAAAAAGAGAGGGGGCTCAATCTCAGAAGGGCGGCATTGACCCGCTCTGATACCAACTCTCACGCGCACGGGTAGAGAGTCTGCCCGAGTCGTGCGACCCCAGGTGACGCCCAAAAAGACTTGTATTCGCCTTCCTCTTCCTTTAGCAGTTGCTTCCCAAGAGAACGTCAAATCATTCTGTAATGATGAGTTCATCAAGAGCTTCATTCCTTTCACTTTACTGAAATCTTCCACAAACCCCCGTCTTAATCACTTTCCATTCACCAACTTCTCTCATTGCATGAATGGAGATATTTATCCTTAACTGGAGTAGACATAAGTTTCTAAACAGAGATATCAACATATTCGCTGATTATACTCTCATAGTATAACTTTTAACTTGTATTTCATACAAGTTATAAATATGATATCTCTCTATGCCTCTACTCAATTCATTTTTGACTTCCCATAATTACAATGGAAGCCTATTCAATTCTTCCAACATATCCAGTTAGACATACTGTCCTCTATTAAATATTTTAACCAATACAAATAATAAAAAACTAACCGAGCTGTAAGTCATGCATTTCTCTTCATTTCATTTATATATTTACCAACATACAAACATCTTACATCATCTCAAATTTACAATAACTAGTGCTTTAAACTTCACCACTGACTAATCTGGTAGTATAACACTTCAATTGAACCAATATACAAAATATATTCACTCATATTAGTTGTACACGACTTTGGTTCAAAACTTTCAACATTTGCGGTTTAACTTTTTGTAAGATCCATGTGAAAATATATTAAGTTCCATCGAACTTATAGTTTGAAATTTTAATTTGACCGAGATTTGTTAACCTGAAATCTTCATTTTCATATTAATGTTAGAATATATTTGTCAAATCTCGAAATTTCTAAATCTGTAATTATGACTAATCTGGGATTAAGGAAGCTTAATTATGCTTTTTGCCACAAGTCGGGAATTAAACACCGATGAATTCGAGATTTATAATTAATTTGATTAATATGTGATGTTTACCTAGTGTTGTGTATTATATATTATTTTATTTTATGAAACTCGGGTGATTAAGTGAATTTGAGATTCACGTGGTTTTGTCTCGAGATACGTGTCTAGACGGGTGCCGAGATAGTCAAAATATTGACATAAATATTTGTTTTGAATTTCGCGACGAATAATTGAATTTAAATTAAAAATTCAAAATTTGGGACTTAAATGGACTTAATGAGCTGACGTGGAGATTTTTCTCGGTTTGCGTGTTAGTCGGGATTTGAGGTAGTTTGAAATAAGACGAAGTTGTGTGAGATCTCGTTTCGAGTTTGGTGTCGGTTGATAGTAGTCGAGGTTGAGATTTGGTCGAAACTGGTGCAAGTTTGATAAGCTTGGCAAGATGATTGGTCCATATAGTTAAGATTTTTGAGGTTTTGGTATGACCAAAACTAGTGTTATGGGAATTTCATGAATGAACAATTTTGTTGAGAGTTTTGTTCAATTTGGTGAAAACTCGGATAGAAAACGGGAGCTGAAAGTTAAAACACATCAAAATAGGGATTTCTAGAATTAATAAATAATAAGAAATTAAGCTGCCGACAAGCAGATGAGGGTTTATATATAAATAAAAAAACAAAAAAATAAAAATCAGTCGATTCTTTTTTATTCAACATAACATTTTCTCATGACACTCTCAATTTGATTTTTCGCTCCTCGAGCTCCCAAATTCGATTTTCGCTCAGTTTCTTTCCACAAAACCAAAAAGCATCGCGAGACGGTCAGTTCGAGCTATGATTATGTGGTAGAAACGAGGTATTCGGTCTACAATTTGGTAAATTCTTAATGCCAAACATTTTTCCTCAATTCGATTGGAATTCTCGCGATTTTTCAATTTCTTTCGCAGGGTTTTGATAGAAATTGGTTGGAATTATTGTTAATTGGTATATTAGATTGATTTGCATCAATTTGAGATAAATTCCACCGATGTGGGTTAGGGTTTTGATGAGGTGAACTAATACAACTCAGTTGATAACTATTTTGGAGATGTTTTAATAGTTGATATTGATTATTGGTTTTAATCTAATTTGACTCTACGGGTTGTGAAAATATTTTGGTATTGGTATCGAGTTGTTTCATGGTGTTTATTGTCGAGTTTTGATGATTTAATTGCGAAATTATTAATTTGGAGAAGTCTTTTTTCTTAGTTCAAATTATATAAAGTTGCCAAGTCAACAGTTCATATGGGAAAATTCATAAGTTATCCGTCGATGATCCAATTTGGGTTTTTTTGGAGTCTATGGAAAGTAGGACATTAGTACTACAAGTTTCTTTAAGGTCATCATGATAAATATTGAGGTTTTCAAGGTTAAAAAGTTACCCTAATTTTGCTAGTTGAAAGCTAGTTGAAATGGTTTGTATAAATTAATATTTTTGGAAACTGTTTTGAAGCGTACTTTGATTGTGGTTTTCATTGGGCTTCGTGATATCGGTTCACTTGAAGGTTTACCCATAATATAGTTGGGTATGCAGGGAAGCTATTGGAACCATTTTCAAAGTGATCCGACGCTCTGGGAACCTCAAAAATTAAGCTTGACGTTGGTTGTTTGTATGGTTAATTAAATCCCATGGTAACCTTTACATTGTATGATTATATTTCGTATAAATTGCATTAATCATCGAATTACATTTTAGTTGTACATGCATACATGATTTGGAAGGGTAAGGCGTTACGAGTCTCCTTATAATGTCTATATCGGGTTTGTTGAACACTATATTATGCTTAAAGGGGTGGAGTCACTGATACTTTGCATCAAGTGGTTATTATGAGATCACGTTGAATCATATCACACTCCCATAGTCTAGAGGAATGAGAATCGTTTGGTTATACTCCCCACGCATGAGTACTTACTACTATTTACTTACCACTTTCGAAGACCGGTCGTCTGATTGTGGTCGGATAACAGAAACAAGATGGATTCACGATTGTATTTAGGTTCCTTAGATTATATTGTTCGTTTAAATTCCTTGGATTATTATGCATTTGATTACTATAGGTGTACTGGATGTGAAATTTACTCATCTAACATTATTGAGTTTTTATAATTAGATAATGACTGGTTTTAGCGACAACAAAGGAAAGGAAAAACTTTTCGATTATTGGTGACTTGCTCAGCTTCTTTCTCTCTATGTTTGTATTACTTTTGAATATAAAATATTGTATAAATGAGTTTTTGGGTTCGTGTGAGGTTAGGATATCTTTTGAAAGTGTTGAAATGACTTTGAGAAGGATTGGTATTGTTTTAATGGTTTTAAGATGGATTGAAATGCTGAGAAGTTAAGGTATTAATGATTTAATAATGTTGAAAGTCTGAAATAGGCTAGAATGAATAAATAATCATTATTAATGTGATATATTTTGTTATGGGGGTGGATTGTGAGTCCTTTAACATTTTCACCAAGCTGAGCAGGTTTTTTGAAGATTTATGAAGTCCGAGATTTTCGGTATAGGCTTAGAAATAGAGGAGATGCTAGCGAGAGTTTGTTACGAATATTTAAGGATTATATAATTAATTTTTACTGATTTTAAGGTATAAGATTCGTTTTAGAATCCCTTTGTGGTTGATTTAGAATCCTATTTGATAATTACTCTGATAGATTTTAATTATTAATTGAAGGTAAGGTTAAGGCTGCTAGGTTATTTGAGAATTAAGGTAATCTAGGTCGGTCAGATGCCCTAATTAGGTGGGGTCTGACAATATTGACCATTTAGTTGCTTATACTTCAGCCTCCAATTGACTCCAACAAAACTTCATAGACTCTTTTATACTGATTGCCGCTAATTCATTCAATTATTCAAAGATGGATGAATGTGTCACACCGATCTTCTACACTGTGAATGAATCGTTATTATGAAATGGAGTTACTTAGACTTTTGGTCATGCACAACTACTCCAGTCCCTTACATTGGCTAAAGGAGTCAGTCCGTGTCACTTCTAATAGTCACAAGTCATCTCAACATCTCATTTTATTTTATACATTGACTCTTTTCTATTCGATTTTTATCAATCTTAGCTATTCTTACATTAATCTTGCCACAACTTTCGCTCAACAACCAGACCATTTACATCTCCTTAATCTTGACTTAGAAAGAAAATTTATATTTCGTATCTTTTCGAAAATATAGCTAAAGTCGGTGCGACTTCTTTTTATCATTAATGAATCGAAGTCGTCCTTAGCTAATCTTAAATCAAAACAGAGAAACTTTGCAACTCAAATAGTTAAACTGTTTTTATTGCCGTACTTTATTTCCATTAGTCTCAAACATCCCGACTTTTCCGTTTTTTTTTCAAAAATAAATTCGATACTTTTCAAGAAATTATGTAAGATAACTTTGTATCTTATCATTCATCAAATTATTTTCGATGAATTCACATTTTCATTATTATTCAACTGAAAAGATAGAAGAATTTGAATTCCCAAACTCCGATTAACTTAACGAGTAATCAAATTCTTAAAGGATGCTATTTCAATCCTTTAAGGCTTACAAATCAATATTTTTGCAATATAGGAGCTTATACTGACATCCTATACAAATCATGTACTGATTCTCAATCAATACATCTATCTCTTCTTTTATTATATTTTAGGTTGTAGTGATAAGCGTCATAACTTAATGTCATTAGAAGTGATTATTGGGTACTTCAAATCTCAAAATAAAATCACTTGTGTTGATGTTGAATAGCTAATGCAAGCTATCATTAGAATATTTCTCCAACACCTTAACTTTTAACATGTTGATCTTATCGATATATTTTTCATTTTCAAGTTAGAAGTTTTTATTGATCTTTATTTCATAACAATACCCAATTTGGCGTTAACAAATGTTACTTCTAACTCGTGTATTTTCATTCATTTTATCATTACTTTATTTGATTCATAAAACCACTATACTAAACGTCACTTGTGGATAAGTAACTTGAGTAGTAAACAATCAAAAGTTTCAATACTTCTTTTTAGAAGTGGTTTGATTATTCTAAACCATGGTTCTATTCCATATTTTTTTTTTCACTTGACGTTTTGTTTCGAAAAGAAGAAAATACTTTACTTCAAAATATTTTATTTTCTTAGGAATCGACTTAGACAAGTTGATTGATCCAATCACAATCTCACTGTGGTTTTCATGTCAAGAATTAATTATTTAGTAAATCTCCATTTTTGAGAACTCATGTCTCCTTTTTCTTTTTATCAACTCTTAGTTGATTATGAATCAATCCAATATTTTATAGAATAGACTTCCTAAGTTAACCTTGCAACCGATGCTAACCTTATTCTAAAACCCAAGATATCCATATCCTGTGCTTCCTAAAAGTTCCAATTTCATTTATGCTTTCCAAACAATTCTCAATCGCTCACGACTTTATTTTACTCTATTTCAACATTTTCTTGAGCATTTCAAATAGTATTAGTTTGATACTTTCAATTTCTAAGAAATTCATGTTAAATGCTTACGTACATGAATCCTTTGGACTTCCCTTTTGACCAATTTCCTATTGATTTCATAACTTATACTTTTATCAGTTATATTAGTATCGAACTACTTACAACACCTTTGTGAATTCAGACTTCACAAGTCTATTTCACATACATTTACACCCAGCTATCGTTTCACAAGTCTATTCTCTTTTTAATTGTCTGTTCTTAATCTAACTCGTCGAATCTCGCGTGTTAAGTATCGAACAAACAATGAGAATAAACTTCCTTTCGCATATCTAGAGATAATATATACATACAACACAAATATAACACAATAATAAAGTTTATAAACTTTTTAACCCTGTTCCATCGCATTACTTCCCAACTAATTACTCACTAACCCTCAATCAACAAGATTCCTTTAGAATTCTAGGCTCTGATAACAACATTGTCAGACCCTACCTAATTAGGGCATTTGAGCGGTCTAGATTACCTTAATTTCTTGATAATCAACCAGCCTTAACCTTTCTATCAATAAACAATTAAGATTAATATCTTATAATCATCAATTATAAAACTTTATTAATCACATAGGATTCTAAAGTGAGTCTTAAACCTCAAAGTTTGTTTAGATGAATTCAATAATCTTCAAAATATCGTAAAACATTTTTGACAGCACCTCCTCCCGTTTCTAAGCCTACACCGGAATACCTTGCCTTCAAAATTCTTCAACAAAACCTGCTCAGCTTTCCGGAAATGCCAAAGGACTCACAATCTGTAACGACCCGTTTTCTAAATGGACTGCCATAGGGGCCGATGCGGGCCCACAACTTGGCCTACCTACGCTAGCTGTGTCCTATATGCCATCTCATCCACCATTTAGTAGTTATTATCCTTAATAAACAACAAATTTTATTGTTTAAATTGTTACTAAACTCACGTCATCTATTAAGATCATTTTAAACCCAAATAAATCACAACGGAAGTCATGCAATAAACTCTTATACCAAGTGTGGAAAACTCATATATCATCATAGATAAAAAGCGGACCTCAATGTAACACAATATCAACAGTATAGAGTCCTAGTGTATCACTCTCAAGCCCAAATCCTAAAATAGAACAACATATGTATATACAAACTTACAAGCCTAGCTAAAAGTCTCTGTATTTCGATAGTTTGCCCTTGCCCCCGCTCGTACTAGGATCTGCACTTAATCCATCACAAAAAATAGATGACGAGTCTAGATTTAGTATTCCTAAGGAAATTAAGTCAGCAATACGGAAAGTAAATACTGGAATTTAAACAAAACTATTAAATAAACATGCAGAAATAAAAACAGGCAGCTGTGCTCATCGCATGCATATGTAATAGTGAAAGCTCAAAGTGTGTGTTCCTAGCCCCTAGGGTCAGATTAGCGCCATACTTCAGACTCCCAACAGACTACTGCCGGCGAAAAACACTCAAATAAGGCCAATATTTAGATTCGCCAGGTGGTCGACGCGGAACCTACGATGCACCCACACGTGCCCGTCACTCTCTCGGGTAGCTCTATTCACCGAGTTGGCACACGTGCTATGGCCTAATGGACAAACACACAGAAGTAGCATGGAGGGAGAGCCTCAACGTCTGTCCATTACAACACACTAGGAATAGAGTAATGAAACACATAAAATGAATTCAAAAGCAAAAGAAAATACTGCTCAAGAAATCTCAGTTGGGATACTACACATCTCACACCGCACTCTATGTGCCATTAATCACCCCCGGTCCGATTCTGCTTAGTCCCAGATATCCCAAATTTCAGCCCGTAATGACCTATGTCCATATATAAGTGATATTAAGTCATTTGTATGTGTTTTCAATCATTTTACACAATTTATGTCAAAACATGGATCTATTAGCGAGCTAGGTTTGGGCATTAGCGCGGTAGATGCCCGGACAATTATACGTCCGTTACCCAGAAGAACATTAGTGCGCTAGTTTTCTGGCCTAGCACGCTAATTGTCATCAGCGTGCCAGATTTTGCAATTAGCGCGCCAATCGTGATCTGGACAGCAAAACTGCTGAAACTTTTGGCTTTTCCACACCCCAACAACCCAACAATAGTCACAACACCAACAACAACACTTCAAAACACTAGAAACTCATCATAATAACAACTTAACAATCACCAAAACCATCACCAACACCTCTAATATTATGATCAAAAGATAGAGAAAGTGAAGATAGGCGTGATTCTCACCGTAGAATTGATGTTTCACTCCTCCATACTCCTTGATTCACTAAGAGAAATCATTAAAACCTTTGTTTTCTTCCTCTCAATCTCGGATGGGTGGATAAGAGAGAGAAAAGGTAAAAAATAAGTCGATTCGACTTGTATATGTTGATTTGTCATCACCTCTCACATGTGCATACTAGGCCATCAAATGATCTCTATTTGCTCTATTTCCAACCACTAGTGACTCCAATTGTGACCCAGCTAGGTCACTCACCCTTGTTTTCACCTCCAAAAAGTCTATTTTCGGGTGTTTCGATGCCCAGTTTCTCATCCTGAACTGCGACGTATGCGTACTACCATGTCCCTAACCACTAAATACACATTCCATATTAATTATTTAACCGATTTTATTTATTTTATGTGTTTTCGTTCACCGGCCCAGTGTTAAGTTGGTTAGACTACTCGGTACCCACATCGACACGCATATCGAGGTGACTCCTTAACATACGGTCTCGCACATCAAATGTAATATACTAACACACATTGCGATGCCATTTACACTATTTCAAGATAAACATTGCAAATTAGTCAATTCAGAACACAAAAGTACTATTTACCCAGCTCCAGGCGCGCACAAGCCTAATTGCAGGTCCCACAAGCGTCTGAGCTGTCATCTACGTCTGCAAACATGTCATTATTAACGGCGAATTAAATTCAAGCCGTTATAGTTCTTCCCAACTAGGTGAGATTTCGTCTCGAAATTCAAATTAAATTGACACTACTTACTGGTAAATAAGTAGGGATACCGTCGTCGCATAGTAGCCTCAAGCTCGCAGGTGAGTCCTTTGATTCCGTGATGCAGCCAACATACCAAAACCTTTGGGACTTCCTTATTCCTTAATATCCGAGTCCTACTATCCATGATCTCTACAAAGCTGTTCCTTTTTTAACACGTTTGGTCGCACATCAATTTGACGTATATCAGCCATAGGTCTCGGTCTCGACCTAGCCAACCTCAACATGGAAATATAAAACACTACGTGTACCCCTGCCAACTGTGGTGGCAACTCTAGACGATATGCCACTCTGCCGACGCATTCTTTAACTCTGAACGGTCCAATGAACCTTAGTGCCAGTTTCCCCTTAATGCCAAACCTCTGACGACCTTTCCAGGGCGAGACTTTCAAATACACCAAGTCCCCAACCTCGTAGCTCAGACCCTCGAGGTACTAATCTGCATACTTTTCTGCCTATCTTGCGCTGCCTGAAGTCTCTACCTGATCTGTCTTACCTTTTCAGTATGGTTAACAACAACCTTTGGTCCTATAGTCGTTGTATCTTCTGGTGCCGCCCAACATGCTGGTGACCTTCAGAGACTACCATATAGTGCCTCAAACAGTGGCATCTCGATACTCGCGTGATAGTTGTTGTTTTAGGCAAACTCACACAAAGGTAAGTATTCCTCCCACGATCCGCCAAACTGTAGTATACGCGCTCTGAGTATATCCTCGAGAATCTGAATTAGTTGCTCTGACTGCTCGTCTGTCTGAGGATCATATGTAATGCTGAACTGTAATCGTGTGCAAAAAAATGCTCTTGCATACTCTCCCACAGTCTCGATGTAAACCTCGGATCTTTGTCAGAAACAATGGAGACCAGCACGCAGTGCAATCTAACAATCTCTCTCTCAAAGATAGTGCTCAGTTGTGTAACTGAATATCTCATGGCGATCGGTATAAAATGTGCTGACTTCGTCAACCAGTCGATGACCACCCAAATCACATCGTGTCTCCTCGTCGTCTGAGGTAGGCCACTGACGAAGTCCATAGTTACATATTCCCACTTCCACTAAGGAATGGACAACGGCTGAGTAACCCAGTCGATCTCCTATGCTCCGCCTTCACCTACTGGCATATATGAAAACTCCAGACGTATTTACCCAAGTCAACCTTCATCCCTGGCCACCAGAATAGTCTTTGCAAATCACGATACATCTTGGTCCGACCAGGATGAACTGTATATCCCGACTGGTGTGCATCCCCGAGAATGCTGTCCCTGAGCTCCAATACCCATGGCATCCACAAACGACCCCTTTGTCTCAAGCACCCTGTTCCCCAAGACCACTTTGTGCACCCCAAATCCTGAGCCAGGCCACTGATCCGCAAATATCAGTCATCGGCTCTCTGCAACTCAGCAACTTGCTCTAGTGACACCGTAGGAACTTGCATATGACATCAAATTTGTAACTCAGCAATAGGCTTCGTCAAACACAACACCGACGCTGCCTCAAGCAATCTGTGCTCATGTGTCATATGCCGCAGTACTGTCTGGCTCTCAATGCCGCTCCTACTCAGCGCATTAGCTACAACATTCACCTTACCCGGACGATATTCAATGGCAAAGTCACAGTCTTTCAATAACTCGAGCCATCGCCGCTGTCGCATGTTCAGCTCCCTCTGACCTCAAACTTTGGTGGTTTGTGAACAACACGAACCTCTCACCATACAGGTAATGCCTCCAGGCTTTCAGTGCAAATACGACAGCTGCAAGCTCTAAGTTTTGTACTGGATAGTTCACCTCATGAGGTCTCAACCATTGAGATTGGTTTGAGTGTAAATCCTAATACGAGCCGGGGCAAGGGCAAGCTACCAAAATACAGAGACGTTTAGCCAGGCTTGTACGTTTGTATATACATATGTTGTTCTATTTTGGGATTTGGGCTTGAGAGTGATACACTGGGATTCTATATTGTTGATATTGTGTTACGTTGAGGTCCGTTTTGATATATGATGATTTATGGGTTTTCCACCCTAGGTATCAGAGTTAATTGCATGACTTCCGCTGTGATTTATTTGGGTTTGAAATGATCTTAACAAATGACATGAGTTTAATAACAATTTAAACAGTAAAATATTTTGTTTATTGAGGATAATAACTACCAAATGGTGGATGAGATGGCATATAGGACACAGCTAGCGCAGGTAGGCCAAGTTGTGGGCCCGCATCGGCCCCTGTGGTGGTCCATTTAGAAAATAGGTCGTTACATTTTGGTATTAGAGTGAGGTTAGTGAACTTTAGGGAGTTGAAAGTTACCTCTGATACGATTACATTTGTTATCTCAGTTGATGAATAAACTGTAGATGTGGAAACCCAAAGGAAGTGCTTAGAGTTCTAGTTGGGAAGAGAGGTGAGATGGGTAAAAATTAGGGATATATGTGTTATATTTTGAGTGTATTATATATACAATACACGTAGATTGGTATTGAGGCTGATTGAGTGCACTTTCTTCGATGCAGATATCGATAGACAAACAACAATCAGATACCCAGCTTGAGGTCGAAAATACCGGTGATCTGACGAGACCGACCTTGACTTTGGAGTCGTTGGCGTGGACGATTGATGATCGGTTCGCGATGCTGATGGATATGTTAAGAGCTCGGGAGGTTACTTCTCCTCCTACTACTGTTGTGGCTGCACTGACGACTACGTAGGCAGTCGTAGCACCTACTTCAGCCGAGGTTCAGGTGCAAACGACACTATCAGAGACAGAGAAGGCTACACCAGCCGTAGGACCAGTGGAGGCTGCAGTGGTGGTTACACCATCTATGACCGACCAGCCAGTAGTGGCATCCACTTCTGGGAGTTAGATGACAGTGGAGGCTAAGAAGATGAGAGACTTTTTCAAGTTCTCTCCAGGGTACTTTTATGGGGCCGAAGACCTAGAGGTAGCCGGGAGGTGGCTATTATCCCATAACTCATGATGATGGGTACGTAGAAATAAATTTTGCATCTAGAAAATCATGTTCCATAATACAAACTATGAATAATGAATCTATATATGAACCGCGACC
This sequence comes from Stephania yunnanensis, assembly GCA_039657365.1. NCBI lineage: Eukaryota > Viridiplantae > Streptophyta > Magnoliopsida > Ranunculales > Menispermaceae > Stephania > Stephania yunnanensis. The sequence goes on along the minus strand of CM077583.1, from coordinate 49,490,940 downwards.
TACTAGAGCATCAACCTCTAGAACCCCAACTCATGTCGCATATCTAGTTACACCAATAGAAGATAATGTTACCATAAATGATTTTACTGATTATCGAATTAATATGATTCAAATAGAAAAAGAAGAAATTCTTGAAATGGATTACAAATATTTAAAAGAACAATTTCTTAAACATCCTTTAACCTCAATATTTTATAAATTATGTTTTAAATCTCAACAAGCATCCATCAGAGAAAATTATTTTGCTCACATACAATCAACAAAATAGAGCATTCAATTTTTTGATTATTTAGCGCAATCATGTCCTAGAATAATAACTAAAATTAACATTATATAGGAAGGACCTAAAGGAGAAAAATATATTGAAATTCATCCCCGTTAGCTCCTATTAAAATAGCAAAAAATATTAAAGCTATATCTAGAAAAGATTCAAATCATATTATCGAACAAAATAACTTTACTAATGTTTATCTATCTACCTATCAAAACATTATAAGACTGAAGCATCTACAAGTGAACAAACAAGTAATGAACTCATTTTGAAAAAAAACCTATGATAAAAGATACATTAAGATCTCTACCTGACATAAAATCAAAATAGTCAGATGAGTTAATACAAACAAGAGCCTATAAGTTAGATACATTACAATTAGATTCAGAAAAAATAGACAAAAAGGATAAATCTCCAGTGATAGCTAATTTAGAAAGTCAATCTACTATCTTAGAATCTCAATCAGAACAATCAGAAATTTTTTTAGGGCTAAATCCCATTGAAGAAGAAATAAAAGAAACTGGCCAATTATCTAATTTAGAAATTCATCGTGAAGACATCTAACCTATAATGTAAAAATGCCAAGCACTATTATTCTCGACCATCTCCAATTGATTTATTATTAGAAGAAAACTCATCCAAACGAATTAAATTTGAAGGAAATGTTGTTTATGAATGAAATATAGATGGATGATCTGAATATCGAATAATAGAAGTTGTTCAACATATGTTAGTTTATGCTAAGGTATGTAGGATACAAAATCATCTAGAAATTAATATAACTAGTGCAATGGTAATTGGTTTTACTGGTCAATTACATGGCTGGTGGAACTATGCATTATCTGCCGAACAACAATTATAAATCTTATACCCATTTTAAATGTGCAAGGACAAGAACAACCAAATGGTGTTATATGTGCAAGTACTAACATAATATGGCATTTTTTAGGAATATTATCCATTGTAGATGAAAAATTAGAGAACAATTACAAAGTTTAAGATGTAGAACATTAACAGATTTTCGATGGTATAAAGACACCTTCTTATTTAAAGTATATATATTAACCATAACAGATGCATTATTCTAGAAAGAATGATTTATAGTAGGATTGCCACCGTCTTTTGCAGAAAAATTAAAATACCATTACATTAAAGAGTTGGCGGAACTATAAATTATAACAATTTTACTTATGAAGATTTGATTCAAACAATTCAAATAACTGGATTAATCATATGTAATAATATAAAACTTAAGAAGTAATTAAATAAAGAAAATAAATTAAAATAAATTTAGGCAATTTTTGTTATCAATTTGGACATGATGCCAAAGTAAGAACATCATCTAGGAATTTGAGAAATCAAATACGACTTCAATGATTTTCTAATTACGATAACCAAGAATCTTAATATAAGACTAATAAGCGATGAGGATATAAAAAGAAATATAATAAAAATAAAATCAATAAAAATAAAACAAATAAATGTTTTAAATGTGGAAAACCATGTCATTAAGCTAATAAATGTCATTTAAAAAATTATAAGAAGAAAATTAATGAAATTCAAAAAACTAGCTCTTCGAAAACCTGTCAATGTTTAGATAATATTCAAAATACTTGTACTTCCATATCTGAAAGAGACAATGCTATAAATGTATTAACTACACATGAAGAACTGATTTTAGAAATAAGAGAACAAATAGTAGATCCTACTTTAAAATATAAGTATTATATAGAAATCTTGAATAAAGCAAACAATGAAGGGACAACATCAAAAGGATCAAAGTCTAAAATTGATTTTCAAAACCAAATAAATTTACATTGTAATTATCATACTATGCAAGATGTTTTAAATGCAGTTTATAGGATCAAAGTCTAAAATTGAGTTTTACCAACGAAATCCACAATTAACTCTATACAACAAGAAATAAATCAATTAAAAACCGAAATAAAGTTTCTTAGAGATAGAATGACAAAATTAGAAGATGATAATATTAATTCTTAGAATTTCTCAGTTTATGAAAATAATGTGTTTATAGAAACATTATACTCATCAACGATGGTTTACCCCACTTTAAAAATAAAAGATTTTAAATATACACGTCATGCATTAATTTTTTCTAGAGCAGACTTAAACTGCATAAGAGAAGGTTTAATCCCACTACAATACTGTGAAAAACTAATAGTCGAGTTTCTACAGCAGAAGGAAATAAATCCATCATTAAACTTAAAATTCCTATGACACATATTTATAGAAATAATGTTTGTATACCCATTTCATTCATTATTGTAAAAGATCTCTAACATGATATGCTATTAGACACTCCATTTTTACAAAACGTTATGTCATTTTCTGTCACTACCGAAGGAATAAAAACTTTGTTAAATAAAGAACTTGACTTTCCTTTCATTTCACCACCCAAGAATAGATATCTAAATCATATAATAAACCAAATAGAATATAAACAAAATTCTATAAGATTCTTAAAATTAGAAATTAAAAATCTAAAGACATACCAAATAATTAACGCCCCATCTTTTCAATTAAAAATAAATATTTTTCAAGAACATTTTGTTAAAAAATGTTGTTCAGATATCCCATCTGCATTTTGGGATCGAAGAAAGTATCAAGTATATCTACCTTATATTGATGATTTCCATGAAAATCATATTCCAACAAAAGCAAATTCGTCTCAAATAAGTGATAGACTATCAAATCTATGTGAACAAGAAATAAAAGATCTTTTGCAAAAGAAGTTGATAACTCCATCCAAATCTCCTTGGAATTGAACCACTTTTTATGTCGAAAACTCTGCAGAATTAGAACGAGGATCACCTAGATTGGTAATAAATTATAAGCCATTAAATATAGCATTAAAATAATTAGATATCCATTACCAAACAAAAATAATTTAATAAAACAAATAAACAATTCAATTATTTTTTTCAAATTAGATCTTGAATCTGGTTTTTGGCAAATACAGATTAAGAAAGAAGATAAATATAAAACTACGTTTGATACCCCTTTTGGTCAATATCAATGGAATGTTACGCCATTCGAACTAAAAGATGCTACATCCGAGTTTGAAAAGATGATGAATGAAATCTTTCATCCTTGTCATGAATATATTTTAGTATATATTGATGATATACTTATTTTTTCTAAATCTCTAGATCAGCATTGGAAACATCTAAATACATTTCAACAAATTATAATAACTAATGGTTTAGTATTATCCTAACGAAAAATAAATTTTTTTCAAAATCTAATAAATTTTTTAGATTTGAGATTACAAATCAAACCATAACCTTTATAAATCGAGTTATTGAATTTTCAGAAAACTCCCAGATCAACTCACAGATAAAAAACAACTACGAATTTTTTAGGATGCCTTAACTATTTAACAGATTTTTATAGATGCGGCTAAAGATAGAAAAGTGTTACAAGATCTTCTAACAAAAGATGTAAAATTTCAATGGACTTTAGATCATACTAAAGCCATTAAACTCATCGTGTCTAACGTTAAGTCTCGCCCATGTCTTCATTTAGCTAATCCCATTTATCCCAAAATTATTCAAATTGACGCATTCGATTTAGGTTATGGTGACATTTCATTACAAAAACCTTCTCACGAAAATGAACAATTAGTTTGATAAGAGTTAATTGCAAATTTTGAAAAGAAATATTTTTAAAGGATATAAAAAATCTAGTTTCTAAACAAATATTTGTCAGATGACATGCTCTTTTAAATATTTTTGATTTTGATATTGAATATATTAAAGGATAAAATAATTCTCTTCCAGACTTCTTATCTCGAGAATTTCTCCTAACTCATCAAATTCATTCCATGCAGATTATGGCTGATAAAGGCAAAACACTTCTTACCTATCAAAAAGTATCTTTTTGTAAAAAAATCCTCTCATCTGTTCAATTAATACAATAAACCTGATGACCATTCCATCTATCAATGAAGTAATCACCATATAGTCATCATTCTAGAACATTCTCTTCTAGAACAATCCATAGAAAATCAAGTCAAAACCCTTATGCCTCTCCCTTATCATTTTATCCCAGAACAACCTCAAGTCTCAATGAAGTTCTATAAAACTTTACTTTCTCAAACACATTATATAATCTTTGAACATTTTAAGAAACTAGGGACTGAAGAAATAGCATACTCAAAAATAAAGATTCAAAAGGTTCTTACAATGGAAGAATGAGCTCAGCAGAGTCTTATCAAGCAATCACCCTTCACTTACCAATCAATGAAAATTTTAACGACTCATCCTCCTTTGTATGTCAACTACAATGATTATATAGAAGCACGGAGAGTCATCCTTTTCTACAAAGATCCCTCAAAAGGTCATTCATGATATATAACATTCAAAAAATCACTACAAGTTGCCCTACACTAAAAAATGATTGCCAATAGCGATAGGGGTAGCGACGGCCCCCCGTCGCTATTTTCTAGGCGGGAAAACTCGTGCATAGAACTATATTTTCTTGACCACGTGGCGAGGAGAACGTCATGTGGCAAGAAATGAAGGGGCCACGTATAAAAATAGCGGGATTACTCCGTGGCTAATCCGGAAAATAAGATCTAGACCAAAACCCTCTCTCTTCTTCTCTGGTTTTCATCTCCTCTCATCTCCATCTCCTCTCGATCCTCTCCTCTCCCTCACCGTGACCATCTACCTCACAATGACCCTCTTCTCTCCTTTCCCTCCTCCTTCGTCTCGGCCACCACGCCGATTCGCCTATGCCGCCTTCGCCTCGGACAACTGCCCTGCCTCCACCTCGTCACAGCCGTCACGACTCCCATCTCCTTCTTGATTTGGGATTTAGGTATAATTTTTCTTTTATTTTTTATCTTCTATTTTTTATAGTTGATTTATTTATATTTTTGTTATTTAAGTTGATTTATTATAATTTTTTTATGAAATTTTGTAATTTATGTTATATATAATTTGTATTTTTTGTTAAAAATAGGGTTTTTTCATATTTTATCTTAGAATGAAATTTTTGAATAAATTTTGTAAATATATGCATGTTAAATTAAAAAATGTAATGGTTTGATTAAAACTTGTAATTTTGTATTTTATGTTGGAATAAAATATTGGAAAATAAAATTTGTATTTCATGTATTTTTAGGTGAATAAATTTGTTAAATTGATCAAAATGTTGCAATAAATTATGTATGTTGATATTTATTATTTATTTATTTTTCTTACAAATAAAATGCGTGCTTGTGATTTGAATTTAATTATTTTTTTTTATTATTTGTGATGTTTATTGTATGTTTTTTAGTATTGATATATATGTACTTCTTTTGTAATGCTTTAGTATTAAATTAGTTTAATTTCAAATATGACCATTAAACTATTATTTAATTGTTTTTACACTAATTTAAAAAAATCAAATTAAAATTTATTTAACTATAATAAAGAAACTATGTTAAGTTGAAACAACTTTAAGTATGAAGTCAATTAAATGATACTAATTCATTGGACAAATTAAATTTCGATTAGGGCCAAGAATAAAAGAGTACGTATAATATATTATACTATAAATAAATAAAGAGTAGTTAAAAGTAATTTAATTATAATAAAGAAATTTGTAATTGGTTGAACAAAATAATATTTATATAACAACGCTTACATACGATATATATATATATATATATATATATATATATATATATATATATATATATATATATATATAGTATAAGTAGGGAAGATTGGTATTCATATATATATATATATATAACTATATATATAAATTATATTAAGTTGAAATTAAAATAAATATGAAGTTACAAGTTAAATGAAATATTAATAAGGTAAATTGTACTGATAAAAATTTAATAAAATGATGCAAATTTATTGGACAAATTAAATATCGATTTGGACAAAAATAGAAGAGTATAATATATTATACTATAAATAAATATAGAGTAGTTAAAAGTAATTTAACTATAATAAGGAAATTAGAATTGGTTGAACCAAATAATATTTATATAACAATGCTTATATACGAGATATATATATAAATGAGACAAAATAAAATTATAAACTGCGAATATTGAAGTAAAATTTAAAATTTCAAAGGAAAAATAAAAAAAATTAGGCAAAATTACGCAAAAATGTGTGCATATATTGCAAACAATGCGACTAATTACGGTAAACAATCAACTAAAATGTATAAAATATTTTACGCAAAGTATGTGCAAATGCAATCGATTCGACTATTTACGATTAACACTCGACTAAAATTTATATAGTGATTGATGTGTACGTGTATTCAATTGGGGTTGTTTAGGTCTTTCGAGATGTCTATGTCTCGAGATTGGATGTACAACCGTATTGAAGGCGGTTACATTAGATTAAAGTTTGTGGATGGTGTGAATGAATTTATAAAATTTTCCATGTAACACTGCACCACTTGAACGAAGTGAAAATTCGATGTCCTTGTCGAAAATGTCGTAACGACAAATACTACAATGTAGACACTGTAAAGTTTCATCTAGTGAGGGGTGGATTCGTTCCCGATTACTATCGTTAGCCCGCGCATGGAGAGAAAGAAATAGTAAGCGATGAGGACAATGGAGGTGATGATCCAATGGATGAATATCCGACATCATATTATCATTTGATATACAACATTGCGGGCCCCCATTTCGATTGGAATCATAAAGAGGAACCGAACCCTGAAGCGAAGCATTTTTTTGAAATGATTGACGCTGCGAATCAATCGCTTTGGCCGGGTTGAGAGAAGATGAATAAACTCTTTAAGCAATGGCACATTTATTGACGATAAAGTCGAATCATCATATTTCGAAGCAAGTATTCGACGAAATCTTGCAAGTATATAAAGACATGTTGCCTGAAGACAACTGTTTGATATGTAGCTTTTACAAATGTAAGGGCTTGATGCACTGGCTGAGTCTCCCATATGAGCGAATTGACTATTGTCCCAACTTATGCATGATTTATTGGGAGCTCGACTCCGAGCATACATCTTGTAAATTTTGCGGAGAATTTAGATTTAATTCTAACAAACGCCCGCATAAGACAATGCTTTACTTCCCTTTGGTGCCTCGTCTCAAACGTTTATATGCTTTGAAAGTTACTGCGTAACACATGCGGTGGCATGCATAACACGTACGAGAAGAGGGTAATATGCATCATTGATCTGATTCCTTGGCATGGAACCACTTCAATCAAATGAACCCTATGTTCAACTCCGAGGTTCGTAATGTTCGACTTGGCTTATGTACTGGTGGGTTTCAACCTTTCCGAACGACCGGCAAACCATACTCCTATTGGCCGGCGATTCTAACACAGTACAACTTGCCTCCCTAGATGTGTATGAAGAAAGAAGTGATGTTCTTAACAGTAATCGCAGTGCATACTGGTGGCTCAATATCCATTTATCAGTATGCATAGAAGCTGGTAGGTTATGTTATAATAAGTTTATATATAATATACATGGATTTAGTCTCAAACTTAATCCTCTTTAAATATATATTTTGTAGGCGGAGAAGTTGAGTCGACCTCCGACTGTTTTGAAGTTATGCCCATACTTCCATACGAAACATCATGACGGTGTAAGTTTCCTCGATTCGAGAGTAGAGAAGATCTTCGTAAGTAAATGGTTTTGCTTTTAAATTTTGTTTAGTTAATGAATGATAGGTATTAATCACTTGTAAATGTTTTAAATTCTTAATTTAGACGGCGATCTAGCGTAGGCGGATTGAGCTGACATAGTTGCAGCCTGACACCCCGATAGATGAGATCAAGCTATATTTGTCTGTTGTTAAGCGCGATGACAAAGGGCATACATATATATGGACTAGAGTAGACAACGTCGGGGTCGCGGCACATACTTGCTACAATTGGAATAGCTGGAGGTGGAGATGGAGCTGGATCTTCTCGACCTATTTCTACTCCTAATGATCCCGTCAAGCTTTTGCGGAGGGACTTCCAGGCGATGCAACACACATTATTCGGGTTATGCAAGTTCACGCTCTAACCCTAGATCAGTTGCGAGAGGTCTAAGGCCGGTTGAATAGCATGGAGCAGGCTCTAATGGACAGACTTGGGATTTCATTCGCACAAGCGCCTTCGAGAGATGTTCCAGCTGATGACTAAGAGACTGGTGACGATCTTGACGATTGAGTTGACTTCCTTGTATATTTAGCCTTAGGTTGTTCATATCCTGTTTTGTTCATTTTCATACTTGTAATTAACTTTTCTTGTTGTATTTAATTCATTTTGATTCATGGACTTCAGTTATTAACTTTAATTTCCTTTAATTTTCCTGTCTTTATAGTTATTTCGAATAAATTATATAGTATAGATTAAAATATATTACTTTAACAATAATTCTTAATAAAGTTTTATAAATAATTTTTAAATTAAAATATTATTTATAAATGATATTATTTTGAAACATTTCATTTAAAATTTAATTTTTATTGAATTTAATAAATTTAATAATTTTTTTAAATATTAAATATAATAGTTTTTGCATTTATATAAAAATATGTAATAGTTGAATATTTTAAATATTTACATTTAATTTCATTTATAATTTAATAGTTTTTAATAAATTTTTGAATATTTAGTTTTTTATAAATTAATTATATTTCAAATATTTAATTTTTAATTTTAAAATATTATATTATATATAATAGTTTTTGCATTTTATAAATATTAAGTATTTTTAAATATTAAATATTATCTATATTATATAATATCAAACTTTTTAAAAAAAGTTTTTTGCCAATTTACCGACAGGGTTAGCGACGGGGGCCCGTCGATAACCTCCAATCCACGTGGCGGCTAACGAGCCACGTGGACAATTGTCGACGGGGTTTTAGCGATGGGCCCCGTCGCTAATTGTCCATGTGGCATGGTCAAACGAGTTTCGACCAAAACCACGTGACAAATTTGAGATGGGCGACGGGATCTCGTCGCCAAACCTGACACATCGTCGCTAAAAAATTTAGCAAGGAGAAAGTTAGCGACGGGGTTTCCTGTCACTAATCCCGTCGCTAACACGGTATAGCGATGGGAAATGCCGAATTAACGGCAGGTTTCCCCGTTGCTAATCCAGTATCATTTTGTAGTGCTACCAGCTTGGTTCCTCCATGAATGGTGGCCAAAATCTGGCCCAATAGAACAAATTATACCATCAAAAGTTAAGACTTTATATGAAAAGGAAATACTTTCATTTTTCCAATTTATTCAAAAATACATTATTCTGTGGATCCTCAAGTGGAATTATAATACCTCGAAGATCACCAATACAGACAAAAGAACATCCCATTATTTAATCCAAGAAATCCCTGTTAAGTGGTAGGATAAATTTGATGTCGATTCTATCAAAGAATATTCATTTACTCTCATTGAAGATAAACCTATTCCTTTAACACCAGCAGATCTGTTTTTAAAATAACCATCAACTCCTGAGACTTATAAAGAAACTAGTCTCCAAAAGGAAGAAAAACTTGAAAAATCGATTCAACCATCCTCCTTTAATCAATTATCTCCAGACCTCGCTACCACAATCTTTCAACATCATCAATGAATGGAAGAATGAATGAAGAGAGTTGAAGAAATTCAATATGCAACATTAAGAAATAACTCTGAAGCTGGGGCTAGTTCTTCAACTCCTGATTTCTTTGAACTCTAAATCAAGCCCATGACAATATTAAAACTTCAGGCCCATGCCGTAATCAATCAATCCGGCCCATGCCAAAATCAATAATTCTGGCCCTTGCCTCCAGGCTCATGCCTGCCTTCAGGCCCATGCCGTAAATCATATTCAGGACCACCAATAATTCAGCCCATATCAATATCACTCATTCAGCTTAATAATTCCTCTACAAGCGCAATATATGACAATCGTATCATTATATAGCCAAACATCATTCAACTAGTCTTTAACTCATACAGATCATAAAACTGTCCATCAGCTCATATAACTCATAAAGTATTTGCTGTCTAAATCTACGTTTCTTAAAGTAGATGCATCATCTTATCTTTTCTTTATGTAAAGCAGTTTGTCATGAATCTACTTTATCAAAGTAGATGCATCGTATTGTGTGTTGAAGATCCTTCACACCAAGGGCTAGTTGTACTTCACTCATTGTTAATAGTCAGTCTAGAATCATCTTTTGACGATGATGCGTCTTTTTCTTTCTTTTTCTTTTATTAAAGAATTAGTGAGTCAGTTGGACTATCTTTCCACGATAGTGCGTCATTTGTCTTTTACTTTTGTATGTGTATGCCAACACATTAAGTGTTGTATCTTTGATTGTGAGCCATACATTTAGCATATTTGTCAATGGCAACAATTTTCTTATCTGTTTGTTTATAAATACAATCTTCATTTGAGGGACCCCTCATTCGAAAGTTTAGCTTCATATTTCTTCTTTTCTAGTCTTTCTATTGAAATTATTGATCCCCTTAGTTTTTATCATAAAACCCTTGTTCAATATATTCTCGTCATTATCACCGTTACCCACCACCAATCTCGATACATTCTTGCTATGATCACCATCACCCACCACCAATTTGGTATCAGAGCCATGTTTCTCCATCGTCATCATGTAATCAATCAGTTTCTCTAGCACTCCAAATTGTAAGTATTTATATATATTTGTCAAAAGGATTTTGAATTAAGACTTTAAATTTATGATTTTGATTTGGAAGTTTTTCTTTTGTTCTTAAATTAATTTTTCTCTTGTTCACTCTTAGGGAATTTACCTTAGACTTTCCTAGTCGCGTTGTAAGTTTAGTAAAAAGATGAAAGTAAGTCTAGTAGTAAACTGTTGACCAAGTTTGAACTTAAACCTTAGGAGCAAAACAAGAGTGAATTAATTAAGAAAATAAAAGGTGCTCTTTCATTTAAAAGTTCAACTCTAAAGTTTGAATCATCATCCTCATCCGAAACCCTATATGATCATAAATTGAAGCGTGAGAAAATACAGTCATAAATAGATTCAAGAAATATTAGCGAAATTTCTTATAATGATATAGAGCAACCTCTTCAAAATTGGGATATGCCTATAATAGATCCAAAACAAATTTATACTTAAGTTTCTTTTTCAAAAAATCAGGATTTTATAGTTAAGCTTGAAGAAAATACCAAATCAATAGATGAAGAAAGTCAAGAAATACTATTAATCTCTCCCGAAAAATTTAGATTATATAAAGAAAATATAAATATTTGCATATAAGATTAATTCAAGTAGCAATAAAATCATTATCTACATTATGACTTAACACATCTGATTGATTGAATAGAGGAGAGAATTTATTAGAAAAAGTTGATTTTTGATATGTAAGAAGGGTTTTGCCTTTATCAACCTTATTATGAAATCCAAGATAATCCATATCTTGTGCTTTCCAAAAATCTCAATTTCATTTTCGTATTTACCCAAACGATTTTCAATTGTTTGAGACTTATTTTAAGTTTATTTTAAAATTTTTCTTGGCGTTTCATAATTGTCATAGTTCGATATTGTCAATTTCCAAGAAATCCATGTTCAGTACTTACGTTCTTGAGTCAATTAGACTTTTTGCTCAACCAATTTCATATTGATTTTTGTAACTGATAACTTTCATTAGTTATATTGGTATCAAACAATTAACAACACCCTTTGTGAATTCAGATTTCACAAGTCCATTTTACATCAAATCACGTTCAGTTTCGTTTCATAAGTATATTGTCTTTTTAATTGTATGTTCCTAATCTTAATCGTCATATCTCACGAGTTAAGTATCGAACAGACATGGAGAATAAACTTCCTATCGCATACCTGATGATAATATATATAATTACATAACAAGCACAATATAATAACCACATATCCCAGCTCACGATCGCTTCCTAACTAATCATGTCCCATCTACTTTTGGTTCCAACCAAATCATATCCTCAATTGAGCTAAACCTAGGCTCTGCTACCAACTTTGTCAACCCCTTTGTCATTAAGATAATTGTCTGGATTAGATTATCTTAATCCCCTAATAATCTAATCAACCTAATCTATTCTTTTAACTTCGACCTAAAAAAACTTTTCATTAAGATCCTTAATAATGCTCCAAAACTAAATTTATATCCTCAATGAAACTTAGTTCATGTTTTGTTCAATTGGATAAAATTAGAAAATTATATGGATTATTCTTCATATTTTTTTTTAAATTCCGGTGTCACTTCCCCTAAAAGTAGCATGCCTGAAAAATCTCACTTAATAGACGTTAGAATTGGGGCAGGCCTAGAAGAACTCACAACTCCCCGTAGTTCATAATATAAAAGTAATTCAAATTCATAACCTAACTCAGAGTCTCTGATAGCTTAATTACAAATTTACAATCCCAAAGTAGACCAAAATCGAAATAACCTATTCTCAACTTATTTTAAACTATCTTATGAGACTCGCATAACCATTTAATGAAGCTTCACGTCCTACACTTACACCAAGAATCCCAAAACAATTTATATAAATAATTTAAAATAAAAATTTACTTTAAATTTTGAAAACAGTCACCATAATCTTCAAGTCTTTTCCATTCTTCTCTTGTTTTCATATCGAATTTGACATCATAAAAAACTACTCGAATCATCAGGTAAGTAAACATCTATACTGATATGTATTCCTACAATTGTTAGTCTGATACGTTCAGACATGTAATTGCATTTGCAAATATTCAACAAGATATATGCGTCAACATGACATGCAATCCACTCTATTTTTGTCTCCTAACTTTAATCAGATGTCGATTTCCAAAAGTAGTACAAAGATAATACTAAAAGATCATGAAATACATATATAACTTATTAGTATTTGACTCCAGAACTAGTCTCACTAGTAGGCGTTTGAGGTAGGATTGATATCTAATTTTAAGCAAACCAGACTCAGAAAGAAGCTTACCCCCTTTCCCCATGCATGCATGACCAAGAATGATGCAATTAAAGGTACAAATATATTCAATAAATAGTAAAGATAACTGTATGGTTTAGTTACCACTAAAGCAACTTATAGTTGTGAAGCCTGACTTAATGTTCCCGACTTTCACGTACTTTGAACCTATTCCCCAAGGCTCGTTTCGAGTGGTTTCAGGATCCTTGACGTCACCTAAAACAATTGAGAAATCTGGATAAGTCTCTTATTCTAATTTCTTATGTTTTTGATCAAATCCCAAGTTATATTGGTATTCTTAAGTCTTAAAAACCCATAATCACTCCATATCAATTTCTTAGATGTTTAAATCCCAATTCTGACTCCAAATTACTGTTCGACATAAAAAAATTAACATTAACTATACTTTAAAATAATTTTCCATATTTTTGGACATTTTTGGTTATCGTAGCACATATTACGAGAAAAAATCTTGGTATAAATCTTCGTAAAAATCTTGAATTCTCTATTTTTTTTATAGAAATATACAATTTCTATTTATTTAGTCTTCAAAAATTATTTTTCAGGTTTTTTTTTTCTCATTTTTTGGAGTTTTTCATGAAATTTTAGCATTTTTTATTTGGAAAAAGGTTTGGGCTAGAACTGGGCCGAACCAAGTTCGGCTCAACCAAGCCAAACTAGGCCTAGTTCAGGGGCTCAACCCATTTCTTCTTCTTCCTTTGTTCATGCCTCTGCTCAACCCTAGGGCTTTCTAGGCAGAAGAGAAGGCTCCTATGACGCCTACACCCCATAATTTAGGAATAAATTCATATTTTTAATAATTAAGTAAATAAATTTGATTTTATGTGTTAATATGCCAAAACTGTGTATTATTTACTACTAATAATAATATAATTACATGTGGAATAAGTAAGGGTAAATTGGTAAAAATCTAAATTGGATAGACTTAATAAAGGAAGTTAGATGGTCCTAGAACTAATGGGCACAAGACAAGATAAAGGGTTAGGAGTTAGTCACTTAAACCCTAGATCTTGAGACATATATAAATACTAGTTAACATCTAAGTTGTAACCCTTTCAACACACCACACGTGGAGGCTAGGGTTTAGTGTAGAAGGGGTGAAGTTGGAGTGCTAAAGACCCATAACAACCTCCACAAGTTGGAAATCACTAAAACAAGGTAAATATCACAAGCTAACTTGTAAATCTTGAATGGAATCATTGATTGTGGGCATGCAATCTCAAATTGGTGCTTACCCTAAATTTTCAAAGCGAATTTGCAAAGTCTTCACACATCTAATTGTGTTCTTCATGGTTCTAATAGTTGTATATATGGTTTTGGAGTTTAATTTGATGTTTTGACTCAAATTGGTGATGAACACATGGTTTCTTTTTGGGTGTTGGTTTAAATTTGAGGTTGTAGTGTTTCGTAACCATGGTTTTAACGTTTGAAATGCATTTTTGGATTTGGAAAGGTTTTGTAATAAAACTTTGGATTATTGGCGTGTTTTTGTAAAAATTCATTTGAAATGGTATTTGATGGTTATGGGTTAATGGAACCCTTAAGTTCAGACTATTTTGATGTATTTGAAGTCCTAAAAGGGTCGAAATGTGATGACCCAAAATTCAATAGACATGCCATAAGGGAAAATTAGTAAATTCTCAAACCCTAAACAAATTTAGCCCTAATATAAATATCAAATTGAAAATCCTAGCCTCTTTTATTGAAAATCAACACGTTTGAGAGAAAAGAGAAATTGGTATCGGTTAGATTTGTTAACTCAAAAAAACCACACCAAGAAGGTAACCATCACCCTCATCTTCTTCTTCATGTTTTTTTTTCAAGTTTTAAAGGTGTATACAAGTTTGTACAAAAAGATAGAAAACCCCATATAGAGGCTATGCCACTGCGACATCATCAGAAGTGGGCGGCGCCACCATCGTCGCCGGGGACATCCTTGATAGGGACGTCCCCGACACTGCTTCCCAAGGACATCGGGAGCCCAAGGGCGCCCATGCGTTGGGCAGGGATCTTACCCAATGCATCCAGGGGCGTTTGGCCCCTGGACATTAAACCAGGGGCTAAACCCCCTAGTCAATTGACCATTTGACCGGTCAACTATTGATGGGTCAGCAATTGATCAGTCCACCTCTCACGATCGACGGGGGACCCGCAAGGACCACACTAGTGGGCCAAACCCCGAAGTAATTCAATAAATAATTAATTTTGAATTGTCGAGTAAAGCAAGTATTGTTTAAAGTGCTTAAATTTGCAAGGAGGTTCACATCAAGCCCTGTGCGTGCAAGATCGACCGAGAGAGTCTAACTCGGCGAGTTGAGGTAAGTGGGGAGCTCCGCTCATCTATTACATATAGCTTGATATTAGTATAATTAGAATTCATGATTTTGACAAAATGACTTGGGATGGGGTCATTACCTACCTTGGTTGACTTCATGTAAGGCCTCTTGGGGAGTCATACTCATATGGTGGAACCGAGTCACCTTACATGTTTAAGGGCCTCTTGGGGAGCCGTAGTAATACAGTGGAACCAAGTCACCCATTTCTGCAAGGGCTTCTTGTGGAGTCATGGATGCACAATGGAACCAAGTAACCCATGCCTCTTGAGGAGCCGTAGACACGCGGTGGAATCAAGTCACCCAAGCGTATTTATTATATTATGATAATTGGTCAACAAGGGGAGGTAATGACAAATGATACAACGAACTTGCATTTATATCTATTACATTATATATATCTCTCTTGGAACCCCTTTGAATGTAAAAGTTGATTTTCTTATGTTTTACAACCCTTGAAACCCCCTATATCTGCTTAAGTTGCTTTATGATTTTGATATGCTTATTCTATTTGGGAATTGATGTCATGCTATAGTTTTCAATGTTATCCTTATTTTAAATGCATGCTAGCTTTATTTTGCTTTATAGGTATTACCTGCATGTTTAATATTTGAGCTTAGTTCTTCTCTTATTAGGCTCCGTTGGTTCTTTAGCTCATCCCACTTACACTACAAGTCCATCTACGAGTGCGATAGATCGTGAAAAGGGGAAGTTCATTGCTTGGAGTCTCCTTAAAGCATGAGCATTATATGTTATATCTAATATTTGTTTTGAAAACTATTAAAAAGGGTTGTATTTTAGGCAAATCTATTGGGTAGTTAACCTTACTTTAGTTAGTTGGATACATTTATAAGCATGTGAAGGTTATGTGAATTTCATACTTTCTTGATCTACTTAGATGAGTTTCGAGATACTCCATAATTTGGTTTATGATGACATATGGTATCTATTATAATTCAAATTCCGCATTCTTTTGCCATACTGTCTATATGTTAGTCCACAAGTTGTTTAGGCGTGCCAGACCGTTATTTGGGCTTGGTTCAGGTATTGGGTCTAAGTGACGGTCTAGGCCGGGCGACCCAACACTAGGTCAAGGGAGGGTCATTTCAATTGGTATCAGAGCGTAGGGATTAGAACTTAGGGAAATGTTAGGTTAGTGGAACCTAAGTTTTTAGAGCCTTTAGGATTTAAAGGTCAACTTTAAGTTAGACGAATCAATGGTATGAGACATTGGTTCAAATTCGACTTAACATACATAAATGACAAAATTTTAGAATGGGATGGGAGATAAGAAATTTGATAGAAAAAGAAGATTTATTATGATGATTATTTGCTACCACGTATATATATAAATATATCACTAGATATATAGATAATTGTTTTCTCTTAAGACTAGGAACGCGAGTTTCACGGGAAGGGAGGGGCTATGGATGGCACAACAAAATCGAGGTGAACTATTTGGTAGAGTTCACACATGCTTCGAGTGATTTTGCAACAATTACGGTAAAAAAGAACCGACTATTACGAGAATGAGCAAGCCTCGGTTTGGAATTACGTGGAGATGTACCTATACAAAATAGTAGAGTAGTAAATAAAATAGTGAGACAAGAATCATGAGCCTTGAAAAGGTAGTGAGACGCCATGTTATATATGCAAAAGGGAGTAGTGACATGGTCACATTATAGAGAAGCAATTATGACTCTTGAAACTCAAATAAAATGGTTAAATTCATAATACATGTTTAAAAGAAGTTAATGATTCTAGCAAGGATGCCAATAAGTCTTGGACATAAATAAATCAAGTTAAGATATTTTGGCTACGAAGTTAAATTTGAAAACTTAATTTGAGATAGGGAGAACACGTGTACTTTTAAACGTCTTATTCTTAATTAAAGATGTGAATCATCCATTTAAATTTAACTAAAACGTCAATATTACAATTGACTTTTGTTATTTTATGTAATCTATTTTCCTTGAAAAAAATGACTATATAAGATCATTATTTTTGCATTGATCTGAGTTGATGTTTAACACACTTTCATGAAGTTTAAATAAAGAACTCTGCTTGTTTTACAAGTTCCGAAAGTGTAAGCAAGTATAAAAGGAAATGACTTATTTTTCTTAGTGTTAAAAAAATGGAGTTAATAGACTTTTATGTATTTTAAAAAAAAGAACAAGAAAAAAAGTCATTATCATAATTTTACTCAAAATTTATGCTAAGTGATTTTATCATTGAAATAGGATGAACCAGACTAATGAGTTTTCAACTCGTCGGGATAATTTCAAAGGCTATTTAAATAAAATGAAGTATCTTGAAATGAGTTTTGCAAATGTGGTTGAGATGTTTTTGGATGATTTAATTTAAGATGGTTTGAACCTAAAATGTCATCCCGTAAACAATAAAAGACACCTTTATGTGATGTTATGATTTATTCTTTAAATTGGCATCAACCAATTTGATTTAAAAAAGGTGGTTACATTCGCCCGAAACACGAGAATAGTTTTATATTTTTTCGTGAAAATAACTTCGTTTTGGGGATTATGATTTTCGATAAAAAATTAAGAATTAAAAAAACATTGATTTGGATTTGATATATAGGTAGCTGAATCACCTCATTCAAGTTTTGATCGACCTTATATAAAATAAATTTAAATATAAACCAACATTCAATGGGTTGAATATCAAGATTGAGAAATCATAAGAAAAGACTTAATGTCAAGTATAAGTACATGACATATTGACCAGTAAATGAGAAGTTAAAGAGTACCTCAAAACAACTCGATGAGAAAATTTAGTGTATCTAAAATGTCAAATTAGTATCCTCGAAGATAAGCGAGATTACTAAAATTGAGGATCCCAAGTCAAGGACTATTTTTAGTGAATTGCCACGTTTGCAGATCGTGTTGCCAAGAAGAATTTGTAGATGTTGTAAGAACTCCAGAATCGAGATTTAGATGATGTAAATAAAAGGCAACCGACTCAAAAATAAATTGTTCTAATTCAACTAGTAGTGAGTTGTCTTATAGAATTGGGGATGCCAAAATTTGATAAATTATTTTTGAAATAAATGTTAGGTACGTGATGGCGGTACCATAATTGAGAAGTTAAGGAATGCCTCAAAATTAAATGTTTTATATGACTTGTGTTTTTACAATTTGAAGGGTGTAGATCAATGTCAATGTTGTCATAA
Source organism: Stephania yunnanensis (assembly GCA_039657365.1). Lineage (NCBI taxonomy): Eukaryota > Viridiplantae > Streptophyta > Magnoliopsida > Ranunculales > Menispermaceae > Stephania > Stephania yunnanensis. The sequence goes on along the minus strand of CM077583.1, from coordinate 49,472,195 downwards.
TAAATCCGATGATAGGTGAATCATTAAAATTACGGATACACACCTAAAATATTATCGTTGGTATGATTATTCGGTAATGAACATGTGAACTAATGGCTATTGAGGTAAAGTGGAACCTAACATGATTGTAAAGGTAGTTGAATGAAAATAATTCTGAGGGATAAATAATGTAAATAATGTCATCTAAACTAAGTCAATGATGAGTTGATTCTTAAAATTGAGGATCTTAAGATAGGATCGACCTGTGGGGAAACAAATAAGTTAATAGGTGGTATGAAAAAAGAAATATGGACCCAAAAGAGAAAACTACGATAGCTTATCGTAGTCATAGGATTTACAATGAATACCCTATTCAAGAACTTAAAATTTCAAATCGAGATGGTGACGTCACGAGAAAACATAATAATTGCTTGTGCAAAGTAACTCAAAATTTCTCGTGTTAGAACTTGGACTACCAAACTAGACAGTTTGGGAAGGATTAAGGATCGAACTAATAATATGTTAAAAATTTAAAATTGGGGGTACTAAGCTAGGTCCAACTCCCAAAAAAGTTCATATTGTGTAACACGAACGATATGATAACTAGGAAAAATGGGAAAATGTATTAAGCTAGTTATGAAACATATATCTCTATGTGGAGATGAGATCTTTTAATTTAACACAATGATGAATTTTTAAACAAAGTGTTGCTAACAATTAGGAGCCTGAGGGATTAATGTTAGTTTCAATGTGAAAAGCCTAACCGATTGGTTTAAGGAAAAGTTGAAAAGCAACCTAGTTGAGTAAGTGATAAGTTCGCTTGAATACAAAATTTCGAAGGAATGCATATATGTCGTAGGATATTTGATGAATCAAGGGGCATGAACTTTATCTACATTGGAAGTTCAAACCATTTGATAAAGGATGATAACATTATAGATGTTTAAGGACCATAATTGCTCGTGTTGGTGAGGTAGACTTGAAAACTCATTTCGATGAAAGTAAAGTTTATGAACGTAATTCATCTTGAAGTCGCGGTACGCTTGAATTAAACTTTTAAATGACATGACGAGCAAATTACGTTTGTCGAAGTACTAAGTACACATTTTGTACATAGCTTTTAGAGTATTTGAAAAAGAAAAAAGAAAAAAAAAAACAAATAGAAAGTGCGACAATAGTAATGCACACATGCAACAAATTAAAATGTTGAGGGTGAATTATGAATTTAGAATAATTGAATCGTAGTGACTTACGAGTCCTTAATGACGAAACTCGAGGTATATGTTATATATCATTAAGAAACGACATGAAAGTGAAACCACCATTGAATTCTCAGCAATAGAAGTTCTAAACAAACTATAAGAGGTAAGAGTTAGCTCGAAAGGATGATAAGAGATGTTTGTGCATTAAATGTGAACCTTGAATACACGAAAAGAATTTAAAATGGTCACCTTGGATCTTGAGAGTTGATTAGTACAAGAATGCGATACGACAAGTGTCCATAAATTCGAGTAATTACAATAGGAGACTTTAGTATGAAACAAAAAATTGCGATGCAAGAAAACATATACATCTCTTATCATTGGTCAAGAGTTGACTTGAATTATGAGTCCACATAAATTAAAGTCGATAAACATGTAAAGACAATGATGTTAAGGTATAATTCGAAAAAGAATTATCATGTATGCACATTTGTAGCCTTCACAGATAAGTCGCAACAACATGATAAGTCGTTTATGGATATGTATAATCGAGATAGTGACAGAGATGGTGTGCTAGTGTTCATATCATAGCAAATAGCTATCCTTGTTCCTACTACCCGGTGGTGGTGTGTATTTATTGCTAAATGGCAGAGATGTTTTACGACACAAATAGCACCATATCACATCTCAGTATGGTTCTTTCTAAATGCTGGTTGGACGACTTGGGTGTATGTTATGACTACAGTGAGGATTACAAAGGAATGCTCAGAAATGCATGATGAACAATGACAGGGCATGTAGCTGATACATAATGATCTATTGGGACTCCTATGAGGCCAACTTTTTGAGTATCGACTTGTAGGATGAAAATATTACTATTGAAAAGTTAAATGCAAAAGTAAGATTTTATCTCATGAGGGTACAATCAAATGTCACAAGAGCGGATTAACAATAATTAAAAAAATGGATCATAAAAGAAATCATTGCGAATAAGTACATCGGAGTACGTGTGTACCTCACTTTTACTTTTGAGGACGAAAGTTCTTTAAAATTAGGGATGTTGCGATGACCCAAAATTCAATAAACATTCCATAGGGGAAAATTCGTAAATTCTCAAACCCTAAACAAATTTAGCCCTAATATAAATATTAAATTCAATCAACACGTTTAAGAGAAAAGGGAAATTGGTATCGGTTGGATTTGTTTACTCAAAAAGACCACACTAAGAAGGTAACCCTCACCCTCATCTTCTTCATCATGCTTTTTTTCAAGTTTTAATGGTGTATATATGTTGGATTTGTACCAAAAGATAGAAAACCTTATATAGTGGCAGTGCCACCGCAACGTCGTCGAAAGTGGGCGGCGCCACCATCGTCGGCGGGGACATCCCTATAAGGACGTGGCACCACTTCCGAAGGAGCCTAGGCGCTAGGGGTGGCAAAATGTGCCCGGACCCGTTTGTCCGTATTTGTCTGGACCAAAAAAAAATGTCCGTTTCAAAAACGGGCACGGGTCCGGACACTATTTTTAGTCGTTATTAAAAGGGGTGTCTGGTCCCGTACCCGTCCATAGCCATTTTTTTGCCACCCCTTCTAGGCGCCCAGGGGTGGTGCCCCTGGCCAGCCCGTACATTGGGCAAGGATCTTGCCCAATGCATCTAGGGGCTTTTAGCCCTTAGACATTAAACCAGGGGCCAAACCCATTGGTCAATTGACCAGTTGACCGGTCAACACTCCAAAAAATAATAAAATGAAGAAATTAAATAATAAAATAATATATATCATAAATAAATACAAAAATAAAATATTCTCAAATGGGTTGGGGTGGGCCCCCACCCTCGACCCTCTCACGGGCGACGGGGGACCCATAAGGACCACACTAGTGGCCCACCCCAAAGTAATTGAATAAATAATTAATTTTGAATTTTTAATTGTCGAGTAATGCAAGTATTGTTTAAATTGTCAAGATTCGCAAGGAGGTTCATATCGAGCCCCATGTGTGCGAGGTCGGCCGAGAGAGTCTAACTCAGCGAATTGAGGTTCACCTTTTAAATTTGGCTTGCTATTAGTATAATTAGAATTCATGATTTTGACAAAATGACTTGCGATGGGGTCGTTACCTACCTTGGTTGACTTCATGTAAGGCGTCTTTGGGAGCCATACTCATATGGTGGAACCAAGTCACCTTACATGTTTAAGGGCCTCTTGGAGAGCCATAGTAATACGGTGGAACCAAGTCACCCATTTCTGCAAGGACCTCTTTGGGAGTCGTGGATGCACGCTAGAACCAAGTCACCCCGGCCTCTTGAGGAGTCGTGGACACACGGTGGAATCAATTCACCCATGCATATTTATTATATTATGATGATTGGTCAACAAGGGGAGGTAATGGCAAATGAGACAACGAACTTGCATTTATATCTATTACATTCTATGCATCTCTCTTGGAACCCTTTTGCATGCAAAAGTTGATTTTCTTATGTTTTACAACCCTTGAAACTCCTTATATCTACTTAAGTTGTTTTATGATTATGATATGCTTATTCTATATGGAAATCGATGTCATGCTATAGTTTTCAATGATATCCTAATTTTAAATGCATGCTAGCTTTATTTTTCTTTATAGGTATTACCTGCATGTTTTATATTTGAGCGTAGTTCTTCTCTTATTGGGCTCCGTTGGTTCTTTAACTTACCCAACTTAAACTACAGGTCCATCTACGAGTGCGATAGATCGTGAAAAGGGGGAGGTCATTGCTTGGAGTCTCTTTGCAGCGTGAGCATTATATGTTATATCTAATATTTGTTTTGAAAGCTATTAAAAATGGTTGTAATTTAGGCAAATCTATTGGGTAGTTAATCTTACTTTAGTTAGTTGGATACATTTATAAGCATGCGAAGGTTTTGGGAATTTCATACGGTCTTGATATACTTAAATGAATTTTAAGATACTCCATTATTTGGTTAATGATGACATATGGTATCTATTATAATTCAAATTCCGCATTCTTTTTCCATATTGTCTATATGTTAGTCTGCAGGTTGTTTAGGCATGCCAGACCGTTATTTAGGCTAGGTTCAGGTATTGGGTCTAAGTAACGGTTTGGGCCTAGCGACCCGACCCTAGGTTTTGCGGAGGGTCTTTCATGAAAATTGGTTGAAAGTCGAGAAGAAGGAAATTAAGAATTTATAGGTTTCCCTAACGTTGGTGTCGCCACGGCACCGTGCATGTGCATCAACAGGACGATGATTTAAGCACACAGTGATGGTGATGTTGTCATGGCACCATGTGGGTAGAATCACAACGTCAGCCACACTGTGACGGTGCCTTGGGATAACCCACGCTGGGCACTAGTGCGTCAGACATACTGATTTTCATAGTTTTTACGAGTTCATAAAAGTGGCGTAACATCGTCATTTTAACTGCATTTTTGACGATCTTTATACTATTGGAAAGCTTGTGGGGATTTTAACAACATGGAATTGATAAATCACTTAAAACAAGACCTTATTTAACTCAAAAACATGTTGGAAATCATAAGTATAGTTTGGCGTATAAACTTATATAAAGTGTATATTATATAGATACTCGAGGAATGCCATCAAGGAATTCTCAAGGCTAAGAACTTGGTTAGGAAAGCATCACTAGAGGTAAGTGGGGTTTACTTTATCTTCAATCATTCCATGCTATTAGATATGTTAGAATTCGTAATACTGAATGATTGATACCTTGTTAGAGTCAAGTTACATATATCTTATCTTTCCATTTCATCATGTCCTTTGAGCTCTCTATTTATGAATGCATGTGGAGCTAATATGCTTGGAATGAATAATTGTGATGATATTTGAGACTAGAAAGCCGATGGCCATCGGTCATCTCCCTCCTAAATGCTTGGAAACCAATCTATTAAGGCCACATCACACACATTGTATTTGGTTTCCATTTCGTTGACTCTATGACATTCATATTTTAATTGTTATCTTGTTTACTATCTTGTTCGGGCTTGTTTCATTATGTCTCGTATTATATAATATACTTGTTTATATTATTCCTTCATGCCAAGAATGATAGTAGGAATTGATGAATGACCTTATTCATGCTAGTTATTATACATTAGGTATTACTTGGATGATTGAGAGTAAAACAGGCTTTACTGAGCCAGTTGAAATATTGCTCACCCTACTATTTTCGCCATTCAAGTACCTCGGGTGCTGTTCAGGATAAAAGAAAGAGCAAGATCGTAGTGTAGAAGCTATTTTCTTGTAAGGTTGTTTCACATATATATTTGATTGATTTTTGAGACATAATGTAATAAATAGGGGATTTTACTATAGGTAAATTTTGTGAAACCCATATGTTAGTTGTTAAACTTTTGTAAGACTTTCTACTTTATTTGCGCACCTAATAGACTTAGAAGACTTTTATTTTCTACACTATTTATATGACTTAGTAGTCCATTTGTAGATTGTTTTGTATTATTTTCGCAAGTTAAGGCTTACTATATCGTCACCCGAATCACTGGGTTAACTCAAGAGGTTTGACGATAGTTTAGGGCGTGCAGTCCATGTTATAGGAATTGGGGTCGTTACAGCTCCCTTACCTTCTCTCCATCCTCCATCAACACACAAATACAATCAACAACAATAGCAACGACAAAAACAAACAAACAACAACAACCACAATTACAACACCAATCACAACAGTAAACAACAGTCTCACCATAGGTCTCGATATCTCCTCTCGACAGTTTCGATTCCCCTATCTCAAGTTCAATTTCACTGAAGAACCAAAGACTTGATGTGGTGGTTCTGTTTGGGTTAAAGATAAATATTAACTTTTCTCTAGATTCATATCGGACAAATCTCGAGACAGATATGATGGTTCAATTCTTTTTATTTTATGTTTTGATCTTTCTCGAGATATGTGTTGCATTTCTCGAGGTCGATTTTGTGGCTACAAATTCACAACGCACGCCAATGACCATCCTTGAGCCCGCACACTATCGCACATCCTACGCGTGTCACCCTTGGCTTTGCGTGTCATTAGGTGACAACCAATTTATTAATTATTCTATTTAATTTCCTGATTATCTATTTTTTATGTCCAAATTTAATCCTGAACAATAACCCTAATTTTGCCAAAATTGGTGAAACTTCACAACGCGCTCTGAAACTCGTAGACACTGCGCATACACTTCAACTTGAATCTATTTTGCGTCAAATAAAGTATAATACATAGATTAGTCACTCGACAAACAAAAATAATATTTAGACTTAAGATCTCTGGTCTGTAACTCGTGAGTCCTACCTCGGATGTAACGACTCGTGTCCCTAAATAGGTAATTAGTTGTAATCAGAACACTAAAATACTATAGGCTATTGTTGTAAATTAACATAAGCCTATAGTTAAAAAATAAATAATTAATAAAATGGTAGGTGTTAAGTGACACGGGGCGTCGAGGGTGACACGCGTGTGGTGCACAATAATGTGCATGCTTGAGGGTGGTTGTTGTCGCATTCGATGGATTTAAAGGCGAGAAAATACATTGGTATATATATTTATATATATAATTGAAATATATAAATATATGTAACCTATGGTTTAATTTGAATTGGTTTAAACCATTAGATTGCCTCGAAATATGTGTGTGTGGATCTGAAGGAGGTGAATAGTGCAAGGAGATATTAGGTGTTGATGTATTGATGGAGTAGTCATGCCTCAAGATGCGTGTAAACACTTCTCTTGAAAATAAGTGGTGCATACATAAGCATGATGAAAAATATCGGCTTTAAATTTCCTCGAGATACGTTTTATGATCTTTAGATAGATCAAGTGGTGCATGAAGTGAGCTAGGTGGCAAGCATGTGTGGGATGAGGTGGCTAGTGTGGCGGTTTGTTATTAGCCATAAAGATCAATCTTGAGATACTCGGTACGTATCTCGAGGAGATCAACATGTTGACATGAATGAGGGGTTAAATGTTGATGGGTTTGACCATATCTATAAAGATCTTCCTCGAGATACGCAAGTCGTATCTCGATGAAGAATAAAATATAAAATGAAATGAACTAAACCAACAGATTAGCCTCGAGATTCATGCGATGTGAATCTCAAGAAAATTAATATATAAACCAAAAACCTCAACATTTCACTGCTGTTTGATCAAAGAGAAAGGAGAAACAATTGAGGGTTTGTCAATCTGAGGAAGGAGATCAAGAGAGGATCACCAAGTTAATAAGATGGGTCAAATTACTGTAAATAAGTGATCATCACTATAGAAAAGTTTAAATTTGGTTTTCAAGTTGAATTCATGAACTGGTTATGAATTCTTTGCAATTGTTGTTATTATTGATTATTTTTAGTGTAAGACCTCATTTCAGGCCATCCCCGATGATTTTGAGATGTTTTAAATGAGTTTTATAAGGGTTTAGGATTGAATAGGGGCTGCTGCACTGTTCTCTATTGGGACACTTGGCGATAGAGTGCTATCCTTATAGCAAGGAAGCGCGATCCCATCAAAAACTTTAAGGAGGCCAATTTTTTTAGCGTACCCCGCCAAACGAGGGAGCGTGTTCCCACCCTAGAAAATAGCAAAAATGCTGAATTTCTTATAATCTTGTCTGAAAGTTTAGGGAATGGTTTAGGGGTCCTAAACATATGGTGTTCGATCTGAATTGATAACAACTAGTTTGTTTGAGGTGTTTGACCAAGAAGATGAGATTTAAAGATACTGGGAGTTGTGTAAGTCGGTAAAAGTAAGGAAAGTCGATACAGGTAAGTGAGACTCATTTATTTTATCAATTATGCTACATAATTAGTATATTAGCTCATGTAGCTTATGAACTTGGTTTGGGGCATTGTACTGTGACTCATGTGGTTTAAATATTTTATAACTCAACTTTGGAAGTGTAATGGTTAAAGGGACAATAACTTGAATGTAGTGGAGTTGGTGGATAAGTACCAAACTCAGAGGAAGGTGGATAAGTACCTACCTCTAATAAAATGATAATTCGAAATGGATATTGAAGTTGGCATATAAGTACCAACCTTCAATGACTAACGTGAGAGCGGTGGATAGGTACTAATCTCGAAGGAAGGTGGATAAGCACCTACCTCTAATAAGAGTAATCAAAATTTAATTGTAGTCCTAGTTATGATACCCTGTCCATACACTATCCATTTAAAGTTGGGATCTTAGTTAGGCGTTAATGCACTCTATGTGATTTTACATTAGGTCGGTATATAACCCTTTAGGTTGTGTTCTCGCATAAAGAAGAAGAATATTCTCATTTTTAAAAATAATTGAAAAGAGTCACAATACAGTTGTGATATACTGAATGACTTCCATTTGATATGTATTGTTTATATCATTTCGGTTACCCTAAGTAGCTATTATTAGATCATGTCATTATTCATTTATTGATTGATTACTAGTAAATAGTTGATAGGTCAATGCGTGTCACTTATTGAGCATGATGGAGCGTTTATTCCCTTTAACATTTCAGGTATACAATTTAGCGCTAAAGAGAAAGGAAAGGAAACATCTAGGTGTTTAAAGATCTCCTACAATGTAATGTACTCTTTTGTATATATATATTGTATTGAATTATTGTTTTGTGATAAACATGGTTGGGATATGATTTTATGATAGAGGTTTTTGTATATCTTATGTTTAATTGAAAAAGTTTTAATCCCGCTGCATTTTGTTTTTAGTTATTATTTGATATTTCAAGATATACATGATTTGAATATTAGGCTGGAAGATAAGGATGATGCCTCCAGTTAAGTCTGACTATTTTAACAAGGCTTAATTGGGGTTTTAGGGTGAACGATTCCTTAATAAGGATAAGGTTATTACATCGGATACCTAAATCTCAATTTTAAATTCGAAAATAATTGATTAGCATCCTAATCAAGTTTATGAAATTCTCATATTTCACAAATTATGAGAAACCTAATACCATGTTTGGGTTAAGGGTGACACACATGGGTCGTTAGGTTGTGTGCACGCCCGAGTGTACTCGTTGGTGTGTACGGAGAAATGATAAACTTATGAATATAGGCATATATTTATGTAAATTGTACGTATATATATTCAAAATAATTAATAAATTGGTGAGTGCCTAGTGTCATGCGGGGTCAAGGGTGACACATGTGGGATGTACAATAGTGTGCATGCCTAAGGATGGTCGTTAGCGCGCATGTGACGATCCGTTCTCAAATTAGGGCACCGCTCGACCTAATCTTGTCATTAAGCTCTAACCTCCATCACATATGACTTAATAATGTTTTAGTCTGCCATTCTAATACACTCATTACATTGGCTACTTTTCTAATAACCTTTACACCATTCTAATACTTAATAATATTTAAGAATAAATTAATATTTTATACAGTTTAAAGATTATTCAGCGGAAGTCTTGACAAATTAGCAGAAGTCATTCATATAAAACCCCAGTATGTGAAAAACCAGGAAACAAAGATTACATGCATATATATAACAAAACGGCGATAACTATATATCAACACGTGTCTAGTCGGGTAACTATCTCACAACCAACATATACAACCACAAAAGTATATAAAGATACACACACACACACATATATATATATATATGTCATATAACAAAATAAAAAACCTACAACAAAGGTAGCAGCTCTCTACTAGCTCAGAGGTAGTCGCCGATCTTCTACTTGCCCGGTCTGTTACTCGATGGATCTATACCCACCATCATAAAAAGGACAGTGAGTACAGGAAAGTAGAAAGTAACACTATGAGACATTTGTTCACATTTCTAAATTTACAACAAGTATATGAAAGCATAACAATAGTAACTATGTTGAAAAGAATTCATGTTATAAGATACTTCAGTTAAGTAATACGAAACTGACACTCAGATAAGTAATAATGATCTAGAGCCGTTCGGTCGTGAGTTACATCACATCAACCTTTTTCAACTATTTAGGGCATAATCAATTCTTTTTAGATGCTTTCATATTATTATGAATGCCATTTCCATATATAAATACTAACAAGTGTCCCTCACATATGATGCATACTTGCCAACAACCTCGAATCCCATACCCTATGTGCTGCACAAGCTAGTGGTGAGATTTTGATAACCCTGAAAGTCCACTGTGCACACATTTCTATCATATCATGGTCCTAGATAAAAACTACTTTCATAACCCAAAAATGACATTGTTTAGGAATCTAATAATGTAATTGTATATCTAATGCACAAAGAAAAGCATATTACAATCATCAAACATCTACCTAATAGCATGCTATTTCATTTGACTAGATATCTCAACAATCATGAATGACATAGCACATGATTTGGAGTCAATGAATCCATTTAATAAAAAATCAATGCCATGATAGCAAACTCATAAAATGAGAATAGACAACAAGTCATGGATGTAGAGTACAAAAGAAAATTTAGTCCAAGTAATTGAAAATGAATAACAAAAAGGAATGAAATATAAATAAATATCTCAATTAGTTTACTTATAATCTACATAAATTTCCTAGCTAATATGGCATCCCGACACCTCAAAATGCTTGGCTGAATCCTCAAGTCTTTTCCCTGGGCTCCTGGTATCATTTCATATGTTTTAGAGGGTGTTTAGACCTTAAATTAGGATAATGGACTTGTGTAATGTGTTTAATTTTAACTTAGAAAATTACAGATTTTGTTGTACCATGGGTGGGATGTCTAGCATGCTAATGACCTCATTAGCGCGCTACTTGCAAGTAGCGTGCTAGCTAGCACATCTAGCGTGCTATGTGCAGGAAAATCCGAAATTCTGCACTTTGAATTCTGAGTTTTCTCCACAGATGACTAACTCCAACACCTAGGGATCCATGTTCTAACCTACTAGAGACCCAAGACACCCATCAACAACATTACAATAGCCACACTTCATGTTTTTCATAAATTCATCAAATTAAACTAAGTTAATGGTGTAAATAGAATTACCTAATTGATGAACACCTAGCTTGATCAACTCCTTCTCCAAATCCATAAGATTCCCTCAACAATTGTTGCTGATCACCTCTGATTCTTCTTCTCCAACTTTACTTAACTTCTAAGTTAATGAATGAGAATGAAGTGGTTTGAATGAGTTGATCAATTCAATCTTATATATATATAGATAAGATTAATTAATAGCAATTGATCTTTATGCACACACATATCTCAAGACTAATCTAATGACCTTCATTATGACTCAATTCCACTAATTCTCCACTAACTCCATCTAACTAACTCCAATTGAAACTTAATCAGTCTCTTTATGTGTCAACACATATCTCGAGGAATATCAATGACTAATGTTTTAATTTGCTAACTTAGGCAGATATTGTAAATCATATCATAGCCACGTCTAATTTAACCATTTAAGCTACAAGAGTTAACTTACCAGATCACTCTCTACAGCGGTCCCACATCAACAAGCATCTTGAGACGCATCCTCGCTCACGTCTCGATACCTAAATACATGTAGGAGTGACTTAGTCTACACATATATAATACACTAGGCATACACCATAACAAATCTAACATATACTTCAGCCACATCACCTCGTTCATTGCGTGTATCTTGATGTAGGTCCCATGTTACAGGTCAATGATCCTGATTAAGGAATTAAACTAGGACCAAATGGAAAAAAACCTGATTAATCTATAGAATAGAAACATAGCCAAATAAAACAAGGGGAAGAATGGGGTTTGATCTCGAAACTGGACCAAACAGGGTCCGGTTCAGGGGTTAAACCCTCTTCATAAATAAAAATAAAATAAAAGGCCGAAATTTAGAGAAAATTCTGAGAAAATCAGAAAAAATCAGGAAATTATATTTTTGGGCCAAATTAATAGAAATTATGGATTTCTATGATTAATTGGAAATTTGGAATTGTTTAAGGACTTTATACTGAGGTTTTTACCTCCAAAAACATGAAATGGTCGTATTGATCTAAAATTGACAAATTTGGTTCCGAATTCGAATGGGAACAATTAAGGGTTATAATTAATGAATATTAGACTCAAATTGATGATAATTAATCTATTTTAGGTTCTTGATCGACGAAAAAAACATCTACGGATTTTCAAGAGTAGAGTAAGTCGGTATAAAGTTAGAAAAGCTTGACGTAGGTAAGCGGGACACTTATTCTCATAAACTATGCATCATAATTAGTATATTTAGTTCATATAACATTATGGACTGAGAATGAGGTAATGTACCATGAATTGACTGTATTTGTTTTTAAATGTGAAAAATCCTTAGAAGTGTCAATAAGGCGGATCGGGGCTGAGGGATATGAAGGTTAGCTTGGAAATGGATTCCACCCTTTGTCCTAAAAAAGAAACAGGTTAGCATGAACACGAATTCCGTCCTTTCATCCTCAGTAGGCTGGAGTTTTACATTAGCCGTTCATTGTCCATTTAGAGTTTGTAGCTCTGTTACAATTGAATACATCGATAAAATCACATGATGACCAACATGTGAGTTTTTTAAATCATATCCTTGGGGTAAGGTGAGAGTATGACTCCCAATTTGTTTAAAGTCAATAGCTCGATTACATTTGAATCCACTGGCAGAACTCTATATCAGTCAACATGTAGGTTTTGTATATGTATTCTTATGCAAGGAGAAAGTACAACTCTAAAATGAAAATGAAATACAAGTCACGAGTATAGTTGCAATTGATCTATGAACTTGCATTCCCTTATATATTGTTATATCATTTTTAATGCCTGAACATATATCTTTTGAATACATATTGCTATTCAGTAATTCATTTATAGTAGTTGAGAATTGATATGTTTACGAGCATCGCTTATTGAGCAAGTTGGAGCGCTCATTCTCCAATTAACATTTCTGGTTTTCGACTTGCGTTTCGATTAAGGAACGGAGAAGATTATGGGTTTATAGTCATCTCTACGGTGAATTGATTTACCTACTATTTTATATATTGTATTGAATTGTTGCATTTCATTTTACTTATTATTCGATTATCAAGATATACAAGTTGCGTTTATTAGGTATCACTACAAGAAATGTGGGCAGTTGTGACCAAATATTCATGGCAGCTAAATAACTTGCCACAAATAAAAGAACAAAAACTTACACTATATTTTTTCTAAATATTTGTGTGGGTGGAAAGATGGCAAAAACTAACATTGTGAGGCTATTCAAAACAGGCCACACATAAGTGCCTATTGTGGTAGAATAGAACATGCCACTTATATCATCAGCTTAATCAATTAAATCTCATGCACGAACTTGAGCATCGCGAACAATAAAATTTTCAAACCCTCTCTCGCGTTCAGACACTTGAAACCCTCTCTCTCTCTTGCGGTTATGTGCACCCCACAAAACACTGATGGAAAATCACTCTTTGCCTTTAGTATTTTGCTTTAACTAATCTATATATCTATATCCATATATATATAATAAGCCTACATCTTGAGTGCGCCATGTGGCGGTTTAGAGCCTTCTAGTAGCGCCACGTGACATGCCTAAGATGTAGGTTTCATCAAAGCTATGATGATTTTTTAAGGAAATCAAAGCTATATATGGTATGTTCTACAGAATGGGAAGTCTCACTATTAATGATTATCAAATTGATACAATTGAGATCAAAACCAACGAGCCCTTCATCACTTGTATCATCTATATTTATTTTTGTGTTAGTAGGAATTGATTAGACATATTAACTGAAATTGTAATGATTGCAAAGCATGCTAGCTGAGAGTAATCTCACCACCTTCTAACATATTTTATTCTTTTAGTCTTTTGATCTCCCCATGCAGGTAAGTTATGCGTAACATTAATGCCTTAATCATTCTCTCCTCTATATAAGTCAGAGCTTCTCAATCACTTTCATTCATCTTTCAATCTCTCTTTGAATTGTTGTTTTTATATTTTGATTTGATTATCACATATTGCAATGCCTTTGATCCTTAGCAAGCTAGCTCTTCTTTTGGCTTTTATATTGTTTATTATGGGACCTTCCACATCAAAGGCTTGGGAGCTTGCCTTAAACCTTGGTCATGGCCTTCAGGCTTGGTTTTTTTTTTGCATCGACGAAGGCGAAGTAGCTGAAGGAGACTTGGTGAACTGCTGGAACTCACTAGTCGAGCTTCGCTCATGCACTAACACTAAAGGTGTATACTATTTCTACCTTTAATTTTTAAATGATTATATTATTCGATAATTGCTTACACACTTTCATAATCGATTCTTATTGTTGATAAGTTTGTTTTTTTTAAGTAACTTGTTATTGTTTAGTTGTAAAATGTACAATTACACCTAATATATTAGGATAAAGTATTTAACATGATATATTATAATAATATATATAACACAATATATCATGATACTTTGGTTAACCCGCCGGCGAAGCGCGCAATGCCGGTTTGATGTAAATTGGTTTACTATTAGTGTTTTGTGGGGATGCACGTAGCTGCGTCCCTCTCTCTCTCTTTAAATCCTTACTCTTCAATTCGATCTCTCCTTGTTTTCAATCTAATCGCTCTTCAGTGAATATGTTTGAATCAGATTTGGCTTTCGTTGTTGTTAGTTTTCCCTATTTTGGTTTGCTAGAACCCTAGTTCCATTACAAATTGAGGTCGACAAGAAGATCGAGTGCATGAGTGGAGCAAAAGCCCTAAAACTCGGTGGAGGCTAAGATGGATCGATAGAAGTTATGGCGGATTGTTAGGGTTTTGCTAGACTCGATGGAGAGATGAAGGTGATTCTTGAAGTGAAGACATGGTTGACTAAATATCTTGGTAACTGCATCCCAGTGTTGTTTGCTTGGATTACTAGTGAACCGACATAGCATACAAACCGCGTAAGCTATATCCGGTCTTGTGCAATGCATAGCATACATGAGACTTCCTATCACATTAGAATACTATAGTTGCGATAAACACCTACCAATGTTCTTTACTTGTTTTAAATGAGGATCGATAGGAGTACAAACTGACTTTTGATCAAAGTGACCAAATTTCTTCAAAATCTTTTTCAATATAATAAGATTTAGATAATGTAATACCATTATCATGTTGTAAGATTTTGATTCCCAAAATTACGTCAGCCATTCCTAAGTCCTTCATGTCAAAGCTAGTAGACAAAAAATGTTTAGTTTCAACTAAGGCTAGTGAAGTTCCAAATATTAACATGTCATCCACATATAAACATATGATGACACCAACATCATTATCAAACTTGCTATAAATACATTTATCAGTATTATTGACTTTGAATCCAAATGATTGCACAACCGTGTCAAACTTCTTATGCCATTGCATAGGAGCTTGCTTCAAGCCATAGAAAGATTTTACCAATTTGCAAACTTTCTTATCTTGACTTGGCATAACAAATCTTCCAGTTGTTCTATATATATTTCTTCCTCTAGATCACCATTCAGAAAAACCATTTTCACATCCATTTGATGGATAACTAAATAATGAATTATTAGACAAGAAATATCTACCATACCATTCCCATTGGTTTTAGACAAGAATTTTTTATCTTCATCAATGGCTTCTTCGACTTCGAACGGATTTCCTCAAATCAATGGGAATGGTGGTTCTTCATTGTCTTTCAAATTCAATTCGAATGGCGGGTTCGTTCCTCACTCCGTAAAAATCATGAATTATGATTTGACCCGCCTCGAAAGGTTTGATGATGACAACTTCACCTGATGGCAAGAGAAAGTGATGTTCTTTTTCACATCTCTCAGGTTAGCGTATATCCTTGATGATGTGCTTGAGACCCTCTCTGAAGCAACTTTGGAAGACTTAACCGAAGTGGTGGATCGACGTGTTGCAAGGAAGGCAGATGACTATCTTTGTCGGGGTTACATCCTTAATGCACTCTCCGACAATGTCTATGCGGCGCATCGAACCATTGAGTCGGCGAAAGAGTTGTGGACTGCGCTGGACACCAAATATCAAATTGAGGAGTCTAGCAATCATAAGTTTTTAATTTCAAATTATTTGGATTTTAAGATGACCAACGACAAGTCTCTCTTTAAGAAGAATCTCAAGTGGGTTTAATTATTTCCAAATCGCCTACAAATTGGAATAATTATAAAAAGAAACTCATTCATGAGGAAAAGAGTTATACTCTCGAATCCCTCAACGCTATTTTCGAATTGAGGAAGACTCTTGAAAGAGAGAGAGTGTTAGAGATGACTTGACTTTTGAATCCGGTTCAAGGGCGAATTTAGTGGAATCTCACCGTGCCAAGGAATTTAAGGCCAAGAATGACTCAAATTTCAAGGGACTTGCCAGTGAAAGCACTTTAAACAAGAAAGGGAAGTGTTACTATTGTGACAAACCGAGACACTATGCACGAGAGTGTCAATCCAAGAACAATGAATTATTCTTTGTATATTGTTGAATGCAATAACAATGAATTATTCTTCGTATATTGTAATGGTATGATTAAGGTGAATGTAATAACAGTGAATTATTCTTCGTATATTGTTGATTCGTGTTCTTCAATTGTTGATTATGTTCATTATTACATTGTAGATTAGGTCATGTTAATTTTCATTGCATTAGAAATGTGCATAACTTAGGCCTAATTACTTTTTTTAAAATTGATCATGAAACTGTACAAATCATGATAATGCAGATCTCGGCTCTTAGGTCCGTCGATTTGTAGTAATTTGCTTATTGAAACTATCATTTTTATCTCCTCTTTCATTTTGAGTGTAGGTTAGGGTTTGTGACGTGTCTATTCTTCTCATTCGAGCCATTAAAGGAATTCCAATGGAGCATCATCAGCTGAAGTGGATAATCTTGCTATGAAGGTAGAACTCTCGCATTACATCTACCATTGGACAATTACTTTGTTGAAATTGAATAATTGATTATCTTTTTATGGCAGGTCGCTGCATTAGAGTCAGCTGCGCACAGTGTGACTAAGCTGGAAGAGAAAGAGTTCGCTGTGTTGACAGAGCTGTTAATGTTGCAGTTGTTGAAATTAGATGGCGTAGTTGTGGAAGGAGAAGCTAAAGTGCGTAGGTGGGTTGAGGTTAGTGCTTAATTTGTGTTAGTTGTGATATATTCATCTTGTGTTTTTATATTTATAATCACCACTGCAAGAACATCCATTCAATTGTCTAACGTTAGATCCATGTTACCGATTCCAACTAATTTAGGACTAACGCACTGTTGTTGAAAGTTCTTCGACATAAAATCCTTCGAGGACACCAAATTGTGCAATGAACATATAAATTCTTGGATTTGAGCTGATGATGCTCCATAACTTTAATTTGTACTTTTGCAATTATTTTTTTGTGGATTTCATTGCATTTAGTTTTTAACACGTCCATATCAAACGCAATCATTTTTTTTTCTATTTTTGTTAATGATTTCTATTTTTCAAGTTGATTCCAAACACATCTATAGGTGATGGTTCCAATTTGTATTAATATATATTCTATTTTTTTGATAAAGAACTAGTTTTTTAGTTCTAAAAAATGTCTTATTTAATTTTTTGAACAGTTTTTTTAAGTGATTATCTAAAATTGTGATTAGACAAGCTTTCTTTCTTCTCGATTCTGTAATCAAAACTCCAATAATCAAATAAATGAGTTGTTTGAATCAATGCAACATGTTTTGTAGCATTTGTAGCTTTTAGTCATTATTTTGAGCTAAGAGTTTAAGAAGGAAAATTAAAATAACCTTATAGCGACGTGTTTTCGTCGATAATGTGTATTTTTTGGGCGGCTTTCCTCACCCGTGGCAATTTTCTCACAATGGTGAAGATTAATGTGTGCGGGGCATATTCTAGTAGACAAACTGAACTCTGTCGAAAAGTATTTGGGAAGAAAATTGGAATGTTCTCTACCGATGGAGGATATGGGTGAGTGCATTTATTCAAATTGAATATCAAGTTAATAAACTCAAACCATTCCTTGAAGCAATGCTTTCAATTTGCTAAACATGTTACTCTTTTTAGTTTGATAAAACCTCAAACGTAAAAAGAATGTCCTTCATTTGATCGATATTAATAATAGCTCAAAATTCGAATTGCAATATTTGAGTTTTAAGTATATTTCACATCTCCAATTAGTTATTGCGTTATTCATCCAAAAATAGCTAAACATTGACGTTTTATTTAAGGGCAGGCCTATGTTCATGTAAGTTTTTTTTTTCTTTCTTTGAATGTAGGAGGTTTCTTTTCTCAAGTTATTACCTGTGGCTAATTAAATCATTGAAGACTTTGCATAGTCTGAAACCTTACTGGTAAGTTTTTTTGTTTTTCATCTAATGCATATCAAATAAAGTTGTCGAGGTAGTTAGAGAAAGAATCTTATTGAAAGTGCAGTGGCTGACAAATGGCCAAGTTGTTTATGTTTACCTCATTGTCACTGGCCTGCTTCATGTCTATTGCGGTCATATATTTAGCAAGCTTCAAAGTTAATAATGATCATGATTGAAGTGTTTCATTGTCTTTTTCTTTTATTCCTTATAGAAGATATTGTTAAATTTTGTATTAATGAAAACAAAGTATTACAATGAACATCATGGTCACTTCAATTCCTAGCATGGTGATAAGCTACGAAGGTAAATTTTGTTTGATTACAATGTTATGATTTTATTTTTGTTTTATTGGTTTATCAAGGTAATGTGATTGTTTTAGTTAAAATGTTATGATACAAAATTTGTTTCATTTTATAGATTTGTCGTTTATGGCTTGTTATGTAAGAAAAAGTTCCAGCTCCAGCGCTACTATTTGGTTTAAAGTTGAGGAGTAAGACCCGCACAGGAAAGAATGAATAAAATAAAAAAGAATCGGGTTACATTTTGCATATGCTATTTTCTTTAAAAATTTAAAAAATATTTTATAATAAATACGCCTGGGAAAAAATGGATTTCATTAGCAGTTCGGTCCGATCAATCAGATTCATATTTATTATGGGAAATTTACCTTGGTTTAGGGGCCAGATTCTAGGATAATCACTAATGTCGAAACTCTCAAAATCACCTGCCCTCATCTCTTTGAAATAAGGGGCGCTTCCGGCTCTATTGGTCCTTCAAACAATTTTTTGATATTTTTTCTAGTGTATTTTATTATGAAATGTGATCTTGTTATCATTTTTGTTAACTGGTTCGATCATACCAATGACAAATGTTCAAGTTTGTTACTATAATTTACTACATTAATAGTTTGGTACATGGCTCCTAAGGAGTCGCTTATTGTGAAATCAATCTAATGAGATTGATTCTTTAGTTCTGTCAATACAGAACAAGAACATAAAAATAACTATGTAAACATAGAGCAAGAAATGTGAACTCTACAATGTGTAGAAAAACTTATCATACAAGAAATGATTCTCATTACATAGAAACGATAGTACAATACATATATATAGAGGGATGAAACATTCTAACAACCTAACTGTCTAACCAGGGCTGTTAGAAGATGAGTTACCTAACTAGAGTCAGCTAACCATAATTAAAACACTAAGCCATGATCTTGTGTCCTAGAGTCCTGAATATCATTCCTAATAGCCCCCCTCAAAGTAAACCTGGGCGAAGAAACAAGGTTTACATTGGTACATAAGAAGGAGAACCGAGGACCAGGTAAGATCTTGGTGAATAGATCAGTAGCTTGATGAAAAGAGGGAACAAACCGAAGATCAAAGAGACCAGCAGCAAGTTTTTCCGTAACAAAATGAGCATCAATCTCCACATGCTTAGTACTAGCATGAAACACAACATTAGAGGCTAAGGACTGCGCACCAGTGTTGTCACACCATAGAACTGGACGAGAAGGAGAAAACAATCCAAGTTCACTCAAGAAGGAATAAGTCCAAATTATCTCTGAAACACCATTAGCTAAGGCTCTATATTCAACTTCGGTAGAGGAGCGAGCAATAACAGTCTCCTTCTAGGAAGTCCAGAAGATTTAATTGCCATCCAAGTACACATAGGTGCCATTAGTAGAACAACGAACATCAACATCCCCAACCCAATCAGCATCAGTATAAGCTTCAATAGCCAGAGAAGAAGATGGATGAAAACATAAGCCATAATTTAAAGTACCCTTTAAGTATCGAAGGACACATTTGCAAGCTAACCAATATGTCTCAGAAGGTTGTTGAAGAAATTGACTAAGCTTGTTGACGATGAAACTGATATCAGGTCTCGAATATGTGAGATATTGTAAGGCACCAAGAGTACTCCTATACAAAATTGGATCAGAGAATGGCTTTCCTTCAAAACGAGAGAGTTTCTAACCAACATAGGAAGAAGTGGCAAAAGTTTTGGGATTTTGCAAACTAGTCTTGTGAAGAAGCTCCAAGAGAAACTTCTGCTAAGTAAGATAAAGACCAGAGGAGTCATGAAACTCCTTAAAGCCGATAGAGTAATCAATATGTCTAAGATTTTTGAGAGAAAACTAAGAGTTTAACCAATAAATCAATTGGTTTACTTGATTAGGATTAGAACATGTGACCAATATATCATTAACATATACGAGAACCATTAGAAGAGAACCTGCTGATCTCTTAAAATAGAGAGAAACATCAGACATAAAATTTTGTAGACCCTAATCAACCAGAGCACCTTTAAGCTTAGAAAACTAGGAATGAAGTGCTTGTTTGATTCCATACAAAGCTTTGTTAAGCTTACAAACATAATTGGGAAAATTCTGATTCACAAAACCTTAAGGCTGAGACATGTAAACCTCCTCAGTGAGCACACCATTCAGAAAATCATTATTAACATCAACTTGATGAATAGGCTAATTATAGGTGACAGTCAAAAAGAAGAGAATTCGAATAGAAGATGGTTTCACAACAGGGGAGAAGGTATCAACAAAATCTAAGCTAGGGGTTTGATGAAACCCCTTTGCCACCAAACGAGATTTGTACCTGTGAACCTCACCAGTAGGAGAAGTTTTCAACTAAAATACCCACTTGCAACCAACTGGATTCATAGACTCAATAGGGGGAACCAAAGTTCAAGTATGATTTCGATCCAAAACAGCTATCTCATTAACCATAGCAGAATACCATCCACTATCTTGCAATGCAGCTTTCACAGTGGTAGGCTCAAGTTGAGCAACAAGAGCATAAGGAGAATGAGCAATTAACACCTTTGGTTTAAAAATGCCTCTCTTACTTCTGGTAAGCATGGGATGAATGTTGTCAACAGGAGAAGTTAGACTAGGGGCTACAACTGGTACTGGAGTGACAATTGATGGTATAGGTGTAGGCAAAAGTGCAGGTATGACAGGCGAAGTTGATGATGTAGATGTAGAGACTGGTGTAACATTTGGAGAAGAAGGTAAAGACCCTTTGAGAGATGAAACCTCAACTGGAAAACCACTGGAGACTAAGGTATTAAGAGAAGGTACATGTAAAGGCTGCATATGCTGTAAAAGTGAAACATGACTGAACTTGTGAAGTGGATAGGAGTAGAAGTAGTTGGGGATTGAAATAAAGTTATAAAGGGAAACTCAGTCTCATTAAAGATAACATATTGGACATATAGACCTTTCCGGAGGGATGTAAGCATCTATAACCATGATGACAAGGACTATAACCAAGAAATACATACTTGGTAGAACGAAAATTAAATTTGTGAGTAGAATAAGATGTTAGACTGGGAAAGCATGAACAACCAAACACTTTGAGAAACTAATAATCAGGTTTCTTCTTAAAACAAATGTAATAAGGACTGTTATACTCCAATATTGAGGATGGCAAGGTGTTGATAAGAAACACAGAAGTAATAAAAGCTTATTCCCAGTAAGACAAAGGCATTTGAGAGTGACCTAGTTGAGTAAGACCTATCTCAATAATAGTACGATGTTTCCTTTTAGGGACACCATTCTAGTGATATGTATAAGGGCAAGAGTAATGATGATGAATTCCAAGCTTGTGATAATAACACTCAATAGGCTTGAATTCAAGGCCCATATCTGATTGAAAACACTTCAATTTGGTACCCAGTTAAAATTCAGCTAATTTATGAAAATGAACAAAAACTGCAAATGTATTTGACTTTAGTTTGAGAGGATAAAACCATGTAAATCTACTATAGGCATCAACAAACACCACATAATATCGAGAACCAGTAGTAGAAACAATGGGAGCTGGACCCCAAAGATCAGAGTACACCAACATAATTGGAGAAATTGTAGTAATAGAACATGTATTATAAGGCAACTTATGAAGTTTTCCAAGCTTGTAGGAATCAAAAAAATGTACATCAGATTTGTCAAAAATAGTATTACAACTCTACAACACCTTTTGGAGCACCAAAGAAGAAGGATGGCCAAGTTTAGCATGCCAAATGTTACAATCAGGAGTAACAGTTGCAGATAAGTTGGTAACACCAGTTTGCTTTCAAGAACCAGAGGAAGTAGTAGGTAGAGCTTCACCAAGAGAATTGAGAGGAGTTTTGGGAAGATAGTACAAACCATCCCTAAGCTTGCTTTGTAACAAAATTCTTTTCAAGACTTTGTCCTTGACAAATAAGGAATCAGAAGAGAATTCAATAATCACATCATTATCCTTTATCAATTTAGAGATGCTAATTAGATTTTTAGCAAGACAAGGAACATGAAGAACGTGTTGCAAGATAATAGATGTGCAGAAAATGAATTAGAACATAAAACATTATTGCCAATAGAAGCAATAGCTAATGATTCACCATTACCAATAGTGACATTCTGTGTACCTGTGTAATACACTTTATTCATCAAAAAGGAGCAATTAACAGTCATGTGACTAGAGGCTCTAGAATCCATTTTTCGATTTTAATCAGCAACTGAGCTTAGAGAAGCAACCACCCTGATAATGATGATAATGTGCTTGTGGAGCAAATGGAGGAGGAGAAGACTGAGAGTTAGGAAACTGTAAAGATAATTTAAACTGAATAATCTGCTGGCCAGTTTGATTAGGTCCATGGTAGGTTTGATCAAACCTTCGATAACATTGTAAAGCGATGTGACCGGTTCGAAAGCAGATCTGACAGAACACCTTATTAATATTACGACCTCCATGTCTACCTCCTCTATTTCCAGTAAAACCTCATCTAGTTGAACCATTTCTTGATCCACCACCATTTTTGTTTCCGGTCTTATTGTACTGAACTTTCTTGTCATCAGAACTTGTGACAAGATTTGCATATACAGGAGATAAATCCACTAAGCAACATTAATTCAATTGTGTAATTCTATGTTCATGCATCATCAATAGGCATTGTGCTTCTTGCAGAGACATTGTGTTCTACTAAAAAGACACAAGAACAACAACTAGATCAAACTCATGCCCTAGTCCACTTAGAACTGACCGTATCAAATCTGATTATGAAATTGCCTAACCGATTGACCTCAATTATGCACCAATGTTCTTGATCTTTACTACAAACTCAAAAATGGAAGATGAACCCTTCTTTAAGGTATTCAATTGTTGTTTCAATTGCAGTTGTCTTGCCATTGAAGATTGAGCATAAAGACTCTCAATAACACTTCAGATCTCATAGGAAGAAATACATTCAGTAACATGACCAATTACACACTTATCAATATTTGCAAACAACCAACACATCAACATTGAATCGGCTCTACTCCATACCTCATAGATTTGAACACCAGATGAAGAAAATGAAAAATTCTTATCTGTTGAGGATGATGACGAGAAATCATCAGTGATCAAACGTGTTAGACCAATTCCTTTGATTGCTGATCGAACTTGAACCTTCTAGTTGATGTAATTGGTTTCATCAAGCTTTGTAGGTAGACTGAAATTTAGTGATTTTGCTATAAAAGTCACATCTGGTGCAAGAGTGAATGAACTGCTATCTCCATTAGCAGATGAGCTAGTCTGATCAAACGCCATCATCTCTGATACCATTTGAAATCAATATAATGAGATCGATTCTTTAGTTCAGTCAATACAGAACAAGAACACAAAAACAACTATGTAAACACAGAGTAAGAAATGAGAACTCTACAATGTGTAGAAAAACTTCTCATACAAGAAATGATTCTCATTACACATTAACGATAGTACAATACACACATATATATATATATATATATATATATATACAGGGATGAAATAGTTTAACAACCTAACTGGCTAACTAAGGCTGTTAGAAGATGAGTTAACTAACTAGAGTCAGCTAACCATGATTAAAACACTCACCCATGATCCTGTGTCCTAGAGTCCTGAATATCATTCCTAACACTTATGATTAGCAACCTGCTAATTGTGTTGAAGTTTCGTTAGGTTAATTTCATAATGAAGTAGAAGAGGAAATGTGCGCGAAGTTGAAGGTGGATCATCACGCTTATAACTTGAACTTGTCCTGTCAATATTCGCTCAGTGGTTGTAGCATGCGCTATCGATAGATAATGATGGCACTCTGCAAACAATTTTTCAAACATTGTTGTAGGCGCAACCACCTATCACCACACGGGTCTACGTTGATTTAATTGCTTCATTGAGGAATAAAAATGACTATCTAGAGATAGACTATGCTATTGATGGTCCTAGTTTGAAAAGAAATGGTGATAATGTGGTGGGCCTTGGCACCATGCCAACAAAGAACAATGAGAGTTTTGGCGGTGGATCATATTCTCAAGCAGATAGAGATCGATGTGTTTCTGATGATGATAATGATGTAAAATAAGGTGATAATGGAGATGCATATGATAATTGTAGCAAGGACAATGACGATGCTGATGTGCATAAAGGTAGCAATGCTATAAGTCTAGATCGGGTCACAAAGAATGTGACTAATGTTGTTTCTCGACTAGGAAGAGTAGTATTTGAACCTTTGCATAAAGTAACCAAAGACAAAAATTATTTTGTTGGGGATATCATTGCTGATTGTGATAGTGATGGTTTTGATTTTTTTTTCAGGATAGTGATAGCGATGATAGAGTTGAAGCATCGTCATCAGATAAAGGTCAAGATGATATGGGTCCACTAGAGTTTTTGTTACATATACCATAACCTGCTTGTAATGTAGACTACCGTGTAAGAACATATTTTAAACACTTTAAGCTTTATCTAATTTAGTAAATAGAGTAATATTTTTTTTACACATATCGATTACAGGAAGACGTTGCAGCACAAATTAGATTTTGGACTTTGTTAGATAATTACATTATAACGACCTGTTACCTTAACCTGGTGATTAGTGTTAACCCAGTTATTAATTAATCCGAGTTAGGCATAGGGTTCATATCGGCATATCCCTATTAGTGTGTGTGTGCGTTTGTATAATGTATGATGTTTGTTTGGTTTGCATAAATAAAGTTTAAATAGGTTGTATATATTGATATGGTTTATACACGCTTATACAGGATAAATACACTATAAATTACGACATATCGGTACACTATGAACGATGAGGGAAACGTGGCAAGAAAGTGCACGCTCGTGGCTATATGTGGACGTAATCGGCGGATTTATCGGAAGTGATAAACACGAAATATATACATATTTATAGATAAGGATATATATAAATGTATATATATATATAATTGAAATTAAGAAACTAGTAATTTTATATATTATTTGATCATCTCAAACGAAGCGTAAGTTATGATGTGTCAAATATAGTGTCACATTAGCGCGTGTCATTTTAGCACGTCAATGACTTGATCGATCCTGAGATTACACGACACTTATCTCGAGGAATTTAAATATATATAATATATATCAAATTCTTTCGATCAAACGAAAAATAGAAGCCGAGGGTTTGATTCCGACCGTGACAAGTTGTCTGAGACAACGATTCAAGCCAAGTCGAGGAGCTTAATTGGTAGAACACCCCACGAGGAACATGTATGTATGTTTAGTTTTAGTGTTTATCAAGACTTGAATTGAAGGTGATTGTAGGAAACCATGGTTGTTGATCCAATTTAGTCCTTCACCTCATATTTTTGTTTTCTAAGCTATTGGGAATGAATTTGCAGATGTTGGTATCGATTTGGTGATGATTTTGTAAGTTTGGGTGGACAACAGTACACTGCTATTGCTGATCTAGCACGATTAGCACGCTAGGTCAGTGAATTAGTGCGCTAGGTGCGAAGAATTTGAAGAACAGACAGTATAGGCAGGGATTAGCGCTAATCCATGCCCAGAACAACAATAATGTTGTTTTTCTTATGAATTTGAATGAGGGGTTTAGGGACTGACTTAGGAACTCCTACTAGTTTGTAATAGAGTATATTAGACTTATATTTACTATGGTTGGTTTATGATAGGAGTTGATCAATCGAGGAAGAGTTAGAGACCCTGGAAGTTAGGAATTTGATGTGACTAGACCGAGGTAAGTAAGGATTCACTTATTTATCAATGTTGCCCTGTTATTTAGTATATATAGTTGATTTAGTTGTTGGCATGGAATGGGGAATTGGTTTTACTATGATGGTTTTTGATAAATGGAAAGTCGGTGTGTGATGTGACCATATTATAACTCCTGTTTTTGAGAATAGGTTTATAGGAGATGGGTTCCCTTCCCTGCCTATATATAACTCCTGCTCAATTCGATAGGTTGTATGGATTACATGCACATTAGAGGTTTTGGGATAGAACCATCGGGCATTAATGGATGGGCTAGAGAGTATGAAGTCCAACATACTGGTCTAGCAATCGCATTAATGGTGTTAATGGGTAATCGGCCCTAGTTTTATGAAATACTTGGGAATCACAGTATCACAATTCAAAATCTTTGCTTTGCATCCGAAGATGTATTGAATCTATATGTTTTCCATATCCTTGTTAGATATTGTTGGATCATGTTGTTATTGTATGTTTTCCTTGAATATTATATGGAATATTGATGCATACTGTGAATCAGTATTTATTGAGCTAGTGCGAGCGTTCATTTCTTTTACACATTTCAGATGCGCAACCTAGCACTTCGGCTAAAGGGAAAGAGAAGATATAAGAGTCTCGAGTCTTCTTTACGCTGTATTGACCTATTTGTATCTATATAACTCTATTGACTTATTTTGCTATATATAAATAGGTTTGGGGTAATTTTCTAAATGGTTTAGAAGTTTTGGTAAACTCTATATTTTTTATATTCAATTATATCAAAAAAAATTTATTTCCTCTGCGTATGACTTTGATATTTAAATTCGATATGAATATACATGTTGAGTTTATCACATGTGAATGGAGAGGGTGTTGGCTCTAGTTAAGTCTACGAGGTTAATTGGCTTAATTAGGGCTTCAGGTCATGCATTTTCCTTAATCGGGATAGTGGATGTCACAGCTTGGTATCAGAGCCTACATTTTATCACTTTTAGGAGAAAAGTGGTAATATGATACAGTATCATATTAAAAGTGAGGCTTTAATCCTCTTTCACTTTTGAACAGTTTTGAAAGTGAATGATAGCATATACTGTCATACTAAAACTTAAGTTTATTGACTTTGCGATTTGACTCGAGTTACAAATAAACTTAGGGTTTGATAAATAACTTTTATCGTGTTTATAGGAGAAAACGAAACTATATTATACGTTAATTGCTGCATATATTGATAGATATTGTATAAATATGATTTCCTTGAATTGTTTAACTATTACCTGATGATCTTATTTCTTCCTTGACCACAGAATTTAATGGCGGATCAAGGGGAAAGATCACAAAGGTCAGAACCTCGGGGTAATAGGGAAATAGAGGATCAGTGGAAATCTAGAATGAATCAACAAATACAACAATTAATAGAGTCTCAGGCTAAGATAATGACGATGTTGATGGCTCAAATTGGACCACTAGTACAGAGACTTGAGGCACAGCCTGCAACTAGTCCCGAGGTTAGCAGAGCTGAAGGAGGAGCTGAGACAGTAGCAGCTCCAGTAGTTCTATAGGTTTAGGTGCCGGAGAAAGCTACCAAGGTGCCAGGGGGTTCTGATAAGGCTACATATCTCAGAACTCGTAAGGAATTCATGAGGTATGATATCATGAGATTTGATGGTACTATGGAGGAAGGGGTAGCTGGGATCTGGATTCTAGAGATGGAGCAACGCTTTGTTGCTGTGGATGTAGAGGACTGGTTTAAAGTAAAGCTGGTTACCTTTTTGCTGATTGATTCTTCAAGGAAATGGCGGAATTGTTTTGAGTGAGAAGGAAAGACGGTCACCACATGGCCCCAATTTTGGACAGTCTTTTACAGGCAATATTTTCCCAAATTAGTTGGGAATAAGAAGAAGACTGAATTATTCAATTAAAGCAGGGGATAATGTCTGTCAGGGAGTATAAGCAAAGGTTCACTGAGTTTAGTGGATTTGCTCCGGAAATGGTTGAGCTGTAGGAGAACATGATTGACTTGTTCCTTAATAGGCTGAGGTATGATATTAGAGTTGTAGTTTCTTCTCATCCTCGCACCAGGTATGCTTTCATATTTGAAGATGGAGGTAGAGAAAGCTATGCTTGCCAGACCTTCTAGTACATTTGTTGCAATGCCACCACCAGTTCCACAGTTCTTTGGAAGTCAGAAAGTCTAGAGATCTGGTTATATTTAGGCAAGGAATAGGTTTAAGAGTGTAGCAGGCACTTCTACACAAGTAGGTTCTGTGGGGATGACATTTGTTAGTGCACCGGTTGCACGACTTTCTCAGGCTTTAGTAGTTAAACCACCTTTGCTGCTTTCACAGTCTAGAGGTAGAGCAGGGGTAGATTACAGTCTTCACAAGGACTGAGTGGATCAGAACTGGCTTCGCATGCAAATAGTCTACCAGAAAAGGCACCAGTGATATGTTATAGATGTAGGCTGATAGGACACATTGCGAGGGAATGTTCTATGCCACTAGCCACCTCTATAGGCAACAATATTCCACCTGCACGAGCACAGGCTCATGCAATGGCAGAGGCATATCCGGAGGCCAATCGAAGACTTGTGGAAGGTATATTAAATATTCGTGGTCGAGATATGCATACGTTAATTGATGCTGGTTCTATAGTTTCATTTATTGTTAGAGCAATGGTTGATAAATTAAAATTGAAACCCGTTAGAGCAAATACATTTTTGATTTTGAGCACAGTAGTGAGTGAGAAGGTTTATCCTAACCTGATATGTGAGAGATGTATAGTTAAAATAGGGGAGAATGAGCTTCCCATTGATCTGAGGGTAATGGAGCTCCTGGGGTTCAATGCATTATTGGGGATGGATTGGTTATCAACGTATCATGCTAGTATTGATTATTTCTATAAGATGGTGATATTCCATGTTCCTAACCTTCCTGACATTGTAGTCTATAAGGGCTATAATCGTTCACGAGTTGCAATACGTGGAAGGGAAGCTACACCCTTGAAGTTAGAGGTATTAGCGGGAGTTATTTCTTTTGGAGAGCCTGGACATGAACTTAAGGTTAATGAGATACCAGTGGTTTGCGAGTTCCCGAAAGTCTTTCTATCTGACTTGCTTGTATTACCACCACCCCGAGTCATTGATTTCATCATTGATCTTATTCCTGAAACTAAACCTATATCTATTCCTCTGTACCGTATGGCACTAAAGGAATTACAAACTCGGCTTGAGGAGTTGTTTCATAAATGGTTTATTCATCCTAGCATGTCATCGTAGGGAGCAACTGTTCTTTTCGTGAAAAAGAAGGAAATAACCTTACGAATGTGCATTGATTATAAACAGTTGAATCGGGTGACTATCAGGAACAAATATCCATCACCTAGGATTGATGATTTGTTTGATCAGTTGAAGGGTGCCAAATATTTCTCGAAGACTGATCTGAGGTCTAGTTATCATCAACTGAGGATCGGGGATGAGGATATCTCAAAGACAGCTTTCAGAACTCGATACGGGCACTTCGAGTTTATAGTGATGTCGTTTGGGCTCACTAATGCTCCTGCTATGTTCATGGATTTGATGCATAGGGTGTTTAAACCCTATCTTGACCAATTCATCATCGTATTCATCGATGATCTTTTAGTTTATTCGAAGACTGAGGAAGACCATTCGCACCACCTCAGAGTTACATTGCAGACTCTTAAGGATAATAGGCTGTATGCCAAGTTTAGTAAGTGCGAATTATGGTCATCAGAGGTCAAATTTTTAGGACACGTAGTCAATGCTGAGGGGTTATCAGTTGATCCAGCTAAGGTTGAGGCAATCAGGGATTGGCCTACTCCTACCACAGTGTCAGAAGTTCGAAGTTTTCTAGGGTTAGTGGGCTATTACAAACGATTTGTTGAGGGATTTTCCCATATTACTCTGTCAATGACTCGGCTAACACAGAAAGATGTTGATTTTATGTAGTCAAATGAGTGCAAATATGCTTTCAGGGAGTTGAAAGACATATTGACTACAACCCATATTTTTACACTATCTGAATTGGGGAAAGAATTAGTGCTTTATACTGATGC
Source organism: Stephania yunnanensis (assembly GCA_039657365.1). Lineage (NCBI taxonomy): Eukaryota > Viridiplantae > Streptophyta > Magnoliopsida > Ranunculales > Menispermaceae > Stephania > Stephania yunnanensis. Next base: position 49,441,624 of record CM077583.1, on the reverse strand, counting down.
TTCTCATTGAGGCTTGGGCTGTGTGCTGATGCAGGAAAGTAGGGTTCTAGCGTATTCTTCGAGGCAACTCAAGGTTCATGAAAGAAATTATCTAGTTCAAGATCTTGAGCTAGCAGCAGTAGTTTTTACCTTGAAGATTTTGAGGCACTATCTGTATGGCGAGAGATTTATAGTATTTTTAGATCGTAATATTCTAAAATATTTGTTTACTTAGAGTGAATTGAACATGAGACAGCATAGGTGGCTCGAAATTCTCAAGGATTAAGATTTCACTTTGGAGTACCACCCAAACAAAGCAAATGTAGTAGTTGATGCCTTGAGTAGGAGAAGAATAAGACATAGAGAATGTAGTGACAACCAGAGCTTCTCAATTCAAACTTCTAGAATAAGCTTTGGTGATGATGATTCGGGAAAGTCCAGCTGGCACATCATCCACTGCAAGAGTTAGGTCCAGTGCTACTAATCTGTTCTTCTTTGCTTAGATTCAAGCGGAGCCGGAGATGATTCAGTGGGTGTTTGATAGTCAGAAAGCTGAACATGAATATGTTGCACGGTGGAAGTTAGCAGATAGTATAGATCATCCTAATTGGTCAGTTTCTGATGATGGGACATTGCGATTTAGAGATAGATTGTGGATTCCATTTTAGGATTAGTTGAGGCAGGATTTACTACGGGAATCTCATCGATCACTTTACTCTATTCATCCAAGTAACATCAAGATGTATCGTGACATGAGACATGTTTATTGATGGCCTAGGATGAAGACTGATATTGCTGAATTTGTAAAGAGATGTGAGATATGTCAGCAAATTAAGGCTAAACATAGGAAACCTGGAGGGTTTATTACATTCGCTGCCTATTTCTAAATGGAAATGGGAACACATGTTGATGGTTTTTGTTTCTGATCTACCTCGGAGTCAGCGCAAACATTATGTAGTATGGGTTATTGTTGACAGGTTGACGAAGTCTGCGCATTTCTTACCAGTTTCTTTGAGAGATCATCTTGATCATTTATGTGAGGTGTACGTACGGGAGGTATTGAGATTTCTAGGGGTTCCAGTGTCTATTACTTCGGTTAGGGATCTAAGAATTACGTCTAGGTTGTGGTGCGAATTAAAGAGGCAGCTGGGAACTATGCTTAACCTCATTATGACATACCGTCCTCAGACTGATGAACAGACTAAGCGGTTAATATTGGTGCTTGAGGATATGCTTCGAGCTTGTGTTTTAGAGTTTGGAGGTAACTAGGAGAAATATATTACTCTGTGTAAGTTCTCTTATAATAATAGTTATCAGGCTAGTATTGGAATGGCTCCATTTGAGGCACTGTATGGTCATCCTTGTCGAGCACTGGCGTGTTGGGCAGAGGTCGGAGATACAATTTTGTTAGGGCCAAAACTGATATAGGACTACATATAGAGGATACAACAGATTCGCCAGTGGTTAACTACAGCTCTACTTACACATAAAAGATATGCTAATAAGCGTCATAGGTTTTTGGAGTTTTAAACGGATGATTATGTCCTGTTGAAAGTTTCGCCTATGAAGGGGTTGTATAGATTTATGTTGCGAGGTAAGCTAGCTCCAAGGTATATCGGGTCGTTTAGCATACATGAAATGAGTGATCCTGTAGCTTATAGGTTAGTGTTACCTCCTCAACGTGCCGGAGTTCATAATGTCTTCCATGTATCTATGCTACACAAGACGGAGACTCAATTCACTCCAAGAATTGATTGGAAGGAATTTGATCTTCAAGAAGACTTATGTTACGATGAGCAACCAATTCAGATTGTTGATCATAATATTCAGAAGCTAAGAACCAAAGAGATTCCTTTGGTTAAAGTGAAATAGCAATTTCACAGTGATGAGGAGCTAACCTGGGAAGGAGAATCTTATATGAAGGAGCAGTTTCCATTTCTCTTCGAGATTACAGGTAATTTAAATTTACTTTAATTTCAAGGAAAAAATTGTTTTAAAATTGTAACGACCTGTTACCTTAAGTTGGTGATTAGTGTTAACCCAGTTATTAATTAATTCGAGTTAGGAACAAGGTTCAGATCAACATATCCCTATTAGTTTGTGTGCGTGCGTTTGTATGATGTATGGTGTTTGTTTGGTTTGCACAACTAAAAGTTAAATAGGTTGTATATATTGATATGGTATATACATGCTTATACGGGATAAATACACTATAAATTACGACACACCAGTACACTATGAGCGATAAGAGAGACGGGGCAAGAAAGTGTACACTCGTGGCTACACGTGGACGTGATCGACGAATTTTTCAGAAGCGATAAACACATAATATATATATATATATATTTATATAAGGATATATATATATATTTATATATAAGGATATATATATAAATATATATATAATGGAAATTAAGAAACAAGTAATTTTATATATCATTTGATTGTCTCGAAGGAAGCGTAAGTTATGATGTGTCAAATTTAGTGTCAAGTTAGCGCGTGTCATTTTAGTACATCAATGGCTTGATCAATCTCGATATTACACAAAACGTATCTCGAGGGATTTATATATATATATATCAACTTAACAGTTGATATATATCAAATTCATTCGATCAAACAAAAAATGGAAGTCGAGGGCTTGATTCTGACCGTGACAAGTTGTCCGGGACGGCGATTCGAGCCACGTTGAGGAGCTTAACTGGTAGAACGCCTTACAAGGAACACGTTGGTATGTTTAGTTTTAGTGTTTATCAAAGTCCGAATTGAACGTGATTGTAGGAAACCATGGTTAATTGAGTTGTTGTTGATCGAATTTAGTCCCTCACCTCATATTTGTTGTTTCTAAGCTATTGGGAATGAATTTGGGGATGTTGGTATTGATTTGGTGAAGATTTTTGGAAGTTTAGGTGGACGCGCTAGATCAGTGAATTAGCGCACTAGGTGCGCGGAATTTGAAGAACAAACAGTACATGCATGGATTAGCGCGTTAATCCATGCCCAGAACAGCAACAATGTTGTTTTTCTTATGAATTTGAATGAGAGGCTTAAGGACTGATTTAGGAGTTCCTACTAGTTTGTAATAGAGAATATTAGACTTATATTTACTATGGTTTGTCTATGGTAGGAGTTGATTAACCGGGGAAGAGTTAGAAACCCGGGAAGTTAGGAATTTCACGTGACTAGACAGAGGTAAGTACAGATTCGCTTATTTATCAATGTTGCCTAGTTTTTTAGTATATATAGTTCATTTAGTTGTTGGCATGGAATAAGGAATTGGTTATACTGTGATAGTTTTTTATAAATGGAAAAACGGTGTGTGATGTGACCATACTATAACTCCTGGTTTTGAGAATAGGTTTATAGGAGATAGGTTCCCTTCCTATCCTATATATAACTCCTGCTCAATTCGATAGGTTGTATGGATTACATGCACATTAGAGGGTTTGGGATAGAACCATCGGGCATTAATGGATGGGCTAGAGAGTATGAAAGCCAACGTACTAGTCTAGCAATCGAATTAATGGCGTTAATGGGTAATTGGCCCTAGTTTTATTAAATACATGGGAATCACAGTTTGACAATTCAAAATCTTTGCTTTGCATCCGAATATGTATTGGATCTATATGTTTTCCATATCCTTGTTAGATATTGTTGGATTACGTTGTTATTGCAAGTTTTCCTTGAATACTATATGGAATATTGATGCATAATAAGAATCTATATTTACTGAGCTAGTTGGAGTGCTCATTCCTTTTACACACTTCGGGTGTGCAACCCGGCGCTTCAACTAAAGGGAAAGAGAAGATATAGGAGTCTCGAGTCTTCTCTATGCTGTAATGACCTATTTGTAACTATATAATTCTTTGACTTATTTCGCTTCATATAAACAGGGTTCGGGTAATTTTTTAAAAGATTTGGAAGTTTTAGTAAACTCCATATTTTCTAATATTCAATTATATCGAAAAAATTTATTTCCGCTGCGTATGACTTTGATATTTAAATTCGATATGAATATATAGGTTGAGTTTATCAAGTAAGAATGGAGAGGCTTCTAGCTTTAGTTAAGTCTACGAGGCTAATAGGATTAATTAGGGTTTTAGGCCGGGCATTTTCTCTAATTGAGATAGGGGATGTCACGTACATCATTGTTGCGCCTAATACACATACAATGGTAACAATAGCACTACAACTTATGCATGCAGAGTATAAAGTTCCAAGTCACCAACAACAAACTTTAGCTTATGATAAATCCCTTGAGACACATATTCACTACTGTCCTGTACCATATCCTTCAATGGAAAACCATTTAATGATTTAAGAAGACATTAGAATGGTTACACGGGAAAATGAGCATGCTCATGTCGCCAATGAACCAGATATTGAGGTGGATGTGTGCGAAGAGCATGAAATGACAACTTATGTAGATCTGAGACTGAATCAAAATGGATGCCAATAGCAACGGGGAGTAGCGATGGCCCCCCGTCGCTAATTTCTGGGCGAGTAAACTCCCGCCCAGGACCAATTTTTCTCGGTCACGTGGCGAAGATTACGCCACGTGGCTGGAAACGAGGGGGCCACGTGTGAAAATAGCGACGGGATTACCCCGTCGCTATTCTCATCGCTAATCCAAAAAATAAGATCTAGACCAAAACCCTATCTCTTCCTCTCTGGTTTTCATCGAGCTCTCCTCTCATCTCCGATCTCCTCTCGATCCTTTCCTTTCCCTCTTCCTCCGCCTCGGCTACCCTGCCGATCCGCCTCCGCCTTGGCCGGTCGCCCCACCTCCGCCTCGTCACAGCCGCCCCGACTCCTATCTCTTTCTTTATTTGGGATTTAGGTATAATTTTTTATTTATTTTATATATTCTATTTTTTATAGTTGATTTATTTATATTTTTTTTATTTAAGTTGATTTATAGTAGTTTTTTGTGAAATTTTGCAATTTATGTGATAATTTGTATTTTCTATTAAAAAACGAGGTTTTTTGTATTTTATGTTAGAATGAAAATTTGGAATAAATTTTGTAAATATACGCATGTTAAATTAAAAATGTAATGGTTTGATTAAAAACTTGTAATTTTGTATTTTATGTTGGAATAAAATTTTGAAAAATTAAATTTGTATTTCATGTAGTTTTATGTGAATGAATTTTGTTAAATTGATCAAAATGTTGCAATAAATTATGTATGTTGATATTTATTATTTCGTTATTTTTGTGACAAATAAAATGCATGCTTGTGATTTGAATTTAATTATTTTTTTATTATTTGTGATGTCTATTATATGATTTTTTTAGTATTGATAGATATATATATACGTACTTTTGTAATGTTTTAGTATTAAATAAGTTGAATCTCAAATATGTCCATTAAACTATTATTTAATTATTTTTTATACTAATTTAAAAAATTAAATTAAAATCTATTTAACTTTAATAAAGAAATTATGTTACGTTTAAACAACTTTAAGTATAAAGTTAATTAAATGATACAAATTAATTGGACAAATTAAATTTCGATTAGGGTAAAAAATAAAGAGTACGTATAATATATTATACTATAAATAAATATAGAGTAGTTAAAAGCAATTTAACTATAATAAGAAATTTGTAATTGGTTGAAGAAAATAATATTTATATAACAACGCTTACATACGATATATATATAGTATAGGTAGGGATGATTGGTATTCATATATATATATATATATATATATAAATTATGTTAAGTTGAAATTAAAATAAGTGTGAAGTTGCAAGTTAAATAAAATATTAATACGATAAATTGTAGTGATAAAAACTTAATAAAATGATGCGAATTTATTGGACAAATTAAATTTCGATTAGGACAAAAATAGAAGAGTATAATATATTATACTATAAATAAATATAGTGTAGTTAAAAGTAATTTAACTATAATAAGGAAATTAGAATTCGTTGAACCAAATAATATTTATATAACAATACTTATATACGAGATATATATATATATATAAATGAGACAAAATAAAATTATAAACTGTAAATATTGAAGTAAAATTTAAAATTTCAAAGGAAAAATAAAAAATTAGGCAAAATTACGCAAAAGTATGTGCATATATTGCAACCATTGCGACTAATTACGACAAACAATCGACTAAAATGTATAAAATATATTACACAAAGTATGTGCAAATGCAATCAATCCGACTAATTACGATTAACACTCGGCTAAAATTTATATAGTGATTGATATGTACGTGTATTCAATTGGGGTTGTTTAGGTCTTTCGAGATGTGTATGTCTCAAGATTGGATATACAACTGTATTGAAGGCGGTTACATTAGATTAAAGTTTGTTGATGGTGTGAATGAATTTATAAAATTTGTCATGTAACACTGCACCACTTGAACGAAGTTAAAATTCGATGCCCTTGTCGAAAATGTCGCAATGACAAATACTACAATGTAGACACTATAAAGCTTCATCTAGTGAGGGGTGGATTTGTTCCCGATTACTATCGTCAGACCGCGCATGGAGAGGAAAAAATAGTAAGGGATGAGGACAATGGAGGTAATGATCCAATGGATGAATATCCGACATCATATCATAATATGATATACAACATTGCGGGCCCCAGTTTCGATTAAAATCGTAAAGAGAAGCCAAACCCTGAAGCGAATCATTTTTTTGAAATAATTGACGCTGCGAATCAATCGTTTTGGCTGGGTTGTGAGAAGATGAATAAACTCTCTCAGCAATGGCACATTTATTGACGATAAAGTCGAATCATCATATTTCGGAGCAAGTATTCGACGAAATCTTGCAAGTATATAAAGACATGTTGCGTGAAGACGACTATTTGATAGATAACTTTTACAAATGTAAGGGCTTGATGCACTGGTTGGGTCTCCCATATGAGCGAATTAACTATTGTCCCAACTTATGCATGATTTACTGGGAGCTCGACTCCGAGCTTACATCTTGTAAATTTTGCGAAGAATTTAGGTTTAATTCTAACAAACGCCCGCATAAGACAATGTTTTACTTCCCTTTGGTGCCTCGTCTCAAACGCTTATACACTTCAAAAGCTACTGCGAAACACATGCGGTGGCATGCAGAACACGTTAGAGAAGAGGGTAGTATGTAGCATTGCTCTGATTCCTTGGCATGGAACCACTTCAATCAAGTGAACCCTATGTTCAACTCAAAGGTTCGTAATGTTCGACTTGGCTTATGTACTGGTGGATTTCAACCTTTCAGAACGACCGGCAAACCATACTCCTCTTGGCCAGCGATTCTAACACCGTACAACTTGCCTCCCTCGATGTGTATGAAGAAAGAAGTGATGTTCTTAACAGTGATCGCAGTGCATACTGGTGGCTCAATATCCATTTATAAGCACGTATAGAAGCTGGTAGGTTATGTTATAACAAGTTTATATATATAATATACATTGATTTAGTCTCAAACTTAATCCTCTTTAAATATATGTTTTGTAGGCGGAGAAGTTGGGTCGACCTCCGACTATTTTGGAGTTAAGCCCATACTTCCATACGAAAGATCATGACGCTGTAACTTTCCTCGATTCGAGAGTAGAGAAGATCGTCGTAAGTAAATAGTTTTGTTTTTAAATTTTGTTTAGTTAATGAATGAAAAGTATTAATGACTTGTAAATGTTTTAAATTCTTAATTTAGACGGCGATCTAGCGTAGGCGGATTGAGCTGACACAGTTGCAGCCTGACACCCCTATAAATGAGACCGAGCTATATTTGTCCGTTGTTGAGCGCGACGACAAAGGCCAGACATATATATAGACTAGAGTGGACACCGTCGGGGTCGCAGCGCAGACACGCTACAATTGGAATAACTGCAGGTGGAGATGGAGCTGGATCTTCTTGACCTATTTCTACTCCTAATGAGCCTGTTAAGCTTTTGTGGAGGGACTTCCAGGCGATGCAACACACATTATTCGGGTTATGCAGGTTCACACTCTAACCCCAGATAAGTTGCGAGAGGTCTAAGGCCAATTGAATCGCATGAAGCAGGCTCTAATGGACAGACTTGGGATTTCATTCGCACCAGCGCCTCCGAGAAATGTTCCAGCTGATGACTCAGAGACCGATGATGATCTCGGCGATTGAGTTGACTTCCTTGTATATTTAGCTTTAGGTTGTTCATATCTTGTTTTGTTCATTTTCATACTTGTAATTAACTTTTCTTGTTGTATTTAATTCATTTTCATTGATGGACTTCAGTTATTAACTTTAATTTCCTTTAATTTTCTTGTCTTTATATTTATTTCGAATAAATTATATAGTATAGATTAAAATATATTACTTTAACAATAATTTTTAATAAATTTTTATAAATAATTTTTAAATTTAAATATTATTTATAATTATTTTGAAACATTTCATTTAAAATTTCATTTTTATTGAATTTAATAAATTTCATAAATTTTTTAAATATTAAATATAATAGTTTTTGCATTTATGTAAAAAATATGTAATAGTTAATTATTTTAAATATTTACATTTAATTTCATTTAAAATTTAATAATTTTTAATATTTAGTTTTTATAAATTAATTATATTTCAAATATTTAATTTTAAGTTTTTAAATATTATATTATATATAATAGTTTTACATTTTATAAATATTAAGTATTTTTAAATATTAAAAATTAAAAATTAAAAATTATCTATATTATATATAATATCAAACTTTAAAGAAAAAATTGCCAATTTACCGACAGGGTTAGCGATGGGCCCACGTCGCTAACCCCCAATCCACGTGGCGGCTAACGAGCCACGTGGACAATTGGCGACTGAGTTTTAGCAACTGGCCCCATCGCTAATTGTCCATGTGGCATGGTCAAACGAGTTTCGACCAAAACCACGTGACAAATTTGCGATGGGCGACGTGATCTCGTCGCCAAACCTGACACATCGTTGCTAAAAAATTTAGCGAGGAGAAAGATAGTGACGAGGTTTCCCATTGCTAATCCCGTCGCCAACACGGTATAGCGACGAGAAATGTCGAATTAGCGACATGTTTCCCCGTCGCTAATCCAATATCCTTTTGTAGTGCTACCAGCTTGGTTCCTCCATGAATGGTGGCCAAAATTTGGTGCAATAGAACAAATTCTACCATCCAAAGTCAAGACTTTATATGAAAATGAAATACTTTCATTTTTCCAATTTATTCAAAAATACATTATTCTGTGGATCCTCAAGTGGAATTATAATACCTCGAAGATCACCAATACATACAAAAGAACATCCCATTATTTAATCCAAGAAATCCATTTTAAGTGGTAGGATAAACTTGATGTCGAATCTATCAAAGAATATTCATTTACTCCCATTGAAAATAAACCTATTCCTTTAACACCAGCATATATGTTCTTAAAATAACCATAAACGCCTAAGACTTATAAAGAAGCTAGTCTCCAAAAGGAAGAAAAACTTGAAAAACCTAGTCAACCATCCTTCTTTAATCAATTATCTCCAGACCTCGCTACCACGATCTTTCAACATCTTCAACAAATGGAAGAACGAATAAAGAGAGTTGAAGAAATTCAATCTGCAACATTAAGAAATAACTCTAAAAATGGGGCTAGTTCTTCAGCTCCTGATTTCTTTGAACTCTAAATTAGGCTCATGCCAACATTAAAACTTCAGGCCCATGTCGTAATCAATCAATCCGGCATGCCAAAATCAATCATTCTGGCCCTTGCCTCCAGGCTCATGCCTGCCTTTAGGCCCATGTCGTAAATCATATTCAGGACCACCAATAATTCAGCCCATATCACTATCATTCATTCAGCTCAATAATTCCTCTATAAGCGCAATATATGGCAATCGCTTCATTATATAGCCAAACATAATTCAACCAGTCTTTAACTCATACAGATCATGCAACTGTCCATTAGTTCATACAGCTCATGAAGTATTTGTTGTCTAAATCTACTTTTCTTAAAGTAGATTCATCATCTTATCTTTTTTTTATGTAAAGTTGTTTGTAATGAATATACTTTATTAAAGTAGATGCATCATATTATGTGTTGAAGATCCTTCACACCAAGGGCTAGTTGGACTTCACTCCTTGTTAATAGTCAGTCTAGAATCATCTTTCATCGATGATGCGTCTTTTCTTTCTTTTTCTTTTATTAAAGCATTAGTGAGTCAGTTGGACTATCTTTCCACGATAGTGCGTCATTTATCTTTTACTTTTGTAAGTGTATGCCAGCACATTAAGTGTTGTATCTTTGATTGTGAGCCATACATTTAGCATCTTTGTCCATGGCCACAATTTTCTTATCTGTTTGTTTATAAATACAAGCTTCGTTTGAGGGACCACTCATTCGAAAGTTTAGCTTCATTTTCTTCTTTTCTAGTTTTTCTCTTGAAATTATTGATCCCCTTAGTTTTTATCATAAAAACCCTTGTTTAATACATTCTCGTCATTATCACCATTACCCACCACCAATCTCACGCATGAACTTGAGCATCGCGAACAATTAACTTTTCAAACCCTCTCTCGCGTTCAGACACTTGAAACCCTCTCTCTCTTTTACGGCTATGTGCACCCCACAAAACACTAATGGCAAATCATTTTTTGCCCTTAGTGTTTTGCTTTAACTAATCTATATATATATATCTATATATATAATAAGCCTACATCTTGAGTGCGCCACGTGGCAGTTTCGAGCCTACTAGTAGCGCCACGTGGCATGCCCAAGATGTAGATTTCATCAAAGCTATAAATGATTGTTTTGAGGAAATCAAAGCTATATATGGTATGTTCTAGAGATTGGGAAGTCTCACTGTTGATGATTATCAAATTGATACAATTGAAATCAAAACTGACGAGCCCTTCATCACTTGTATCATCTATATTTATTTATGTGTTAGTGAGAATTGATTAGACATATTAACTGAAATTGTACTGATTGCAAAGCATGCTAGCTGAGAGTAATCTCACCACCTTCAAACATATTTTATTATTTTAGTCTTTTGATCTCCCCATGCAGGTAAGTTATGCGTAACATTAATGCCTTAATCATTCTCTCCTCTATATAAGTCAGAGCTTCTCAATCACTTTCATTCATATTTCAATCTCTATTTGAATTGTTGTTTTTAGATTTTGATTTGATTATCACATATTGCAATGGTTTTGATCCTTAGCAAGCTAGCTTTTCTTTTGGCTTTTATATTGTTTATTATGGGACCTTCCACATCAGAGGCTTAGGAGCTTGCCTTAAACCTTGGTCGTGACCTTTAGGCTTGGCTTTTTCTTGGCATCGACGAAGGCGAAGTAGCTGAAGGAGGCTTGGTGAACTGCTGGAACTCACTAGTCGAGCTTCGCTCATGCACTGACGCTTGAGGTGTATACTATTTCTACCGTTAATTTTTAAATGATTATATTATTCGATAATTGTTTACACACTTTCATAATCGATTCTTATTGTTGATTATTTTGTTTTTTAATTAACTTATTATTGTTTAGTTGTGAAATGTACAATTACACCTAATATATTAGGATAAAGATATTTAACATGATATATTATAATAATACATATAACACAATATATTATGATACTTTGGTTAAGTCGCCGACGAAGCGCGCGATGCCAGTTTGATGTAAATTGGTCTACCATTAGTGTTTTATGGGGATGCACGTAGCTGCGTCCCCCCCTCTCTCTCTCTCTCTCAAAATCCTTACTCTTCAATTCGATCTCTTGTTGTGTTCAATCTGATCGCTCTTTAGGGAATTTGATTGAATCAGATTTGGCTTTCGTTGTTGTTAGTTTTCCCTATTTTGGTTTGCTAGAACCCTAGTTCCATTGCAAATTGAGGTCGATAAGAAGATCGAGTACATGAGTGGAGCAAAAGCCCTAAAAATCGGTGGAGGCTAACATGGATCGATAGAAGTTCTGGTGGATTGTTAGGGTTTTGCTAGACTCGATGGAGAGATGAAGGTGATTTTTGAAGTGAAGACATGGTTGACTAAATATCTTGGTAACTGCATCCCAGTGTTGTTGGTTTGGATTACTAGTGAACCGACATAGCATACAAACCGTGTAAGCTATATTCGGTCTTGTGCAACGCATAGCATACATGGGACTTCCTATCACACTAGAATACTCTAGTTGTGATAAACACCTACCAGTGTTCTTTACTAGTTTTAAATGAGGATCGATAGGAGTACAAACTGACTTTTGATCAAAGTGACCAAATTTCTTCAAAATCTTTTCCAATATAATGAGATTTAGAGAATGTAATACCATTATCTTGTCGTAAGATTTTGATTCCCAAAATTACGTCAGCTTATTCTTCATGTCAAAGCTAGTAGACAAAAAATGTTTAGTTTCTTCAACTAAGGCTAGTGAAGTTCCAAATATTAACATGTCATCCACGTATAAACATATGATGACACCAACATCATTATCAAACTTGCTATAAATACATTTATTAGTATCATTGACTTTGAACCCAAATGATTGCACAATCGTGTCAAACTTCTCATGCCATTACATAGGAGCTTGCTTCAAGCCATAGAAAGATTTTACCAATTTGCAAACTTTCTTCTCTTGACTTGGCATAACGAAACCTTCTAGTTGTTCCATATATATTTCTTCCTCTAGATCACCATTCAGAAAAACCATTTTCACATCCATTTGATGGATAACTAAATAATGAATTTTAGATAAGAAATATCTACCATACCATTCCCATTGGTTTTAGACAAGAATTGTTTTTCTTCATCAATGGCTTCTTTGACTTCAAACGGATTTCCTCAAATCAATGGGAATGGTGGTTCTTCATTGTCTTTCAAATTTAATTCGAATGGCGGGTTCGTTCCTCACTCCATACAAATCATGAATTATGATTTGACCCGCCTCGAAAGGTTGGATGGTGACAACTTCACCTGATGGCAAGAGAAAGCGATGTTCTTTTTCACATCTCTCAGGTTGGCATATATCCTCGTTGATGCACTTAAGACCCTCCCTAAAGCAACTTCGGAAGACTCAAACGAAGTGGTGGATCGACGTGTCGCAAGGAAGGCAGATGACTATCTTTGCGGGGGCTACATCCTTAGTGCACTCTCCAACAATGTCTATGCGGCGCATCGAACCATTGAGTCGGCGAAGGAGTTATGGACTGCGCTGGACACTAAATATCAAATTGATGAGTCTAGCAATCGTAAGTTTTTAATTTCAAATTATTTGGATTTTAAGATGACCAACGACAAGTCTCTACTTTCTCAAGTTCATGACTTGCAAAAGATCGTTGGTGATATAAAAATGGCTCGAATCTCTCTTGAAGAAGAATTTTAAGTAGGTGTAATTATTTCCAAGTTGCCTACAAATTGGAATAATTAGAAGAAGAAACTCATTCATGAGGAAAAGAGTTATACTCTCGAATCCCTCCAATGCCATCTTCGAATTGAGGAAGACTCTTGAAAAAAAAAAGGGTTGGAGATGACTTGACTTTTGAATTCGGTTCAAGGGCAAATTTAGTGAAATCTCACCGTTCCAAGGAATTGAAGGCCAAGAATGATTCAAATTTCAAGGTACTTGCCAATGAAAGCACTTCAAACAAGAAAGGGAAGTGTTACTATTGTGACAAATCGGGACACTATGCACGAGAGTGTCAATCCAAAAAGAAATTGTTGAAGAAGGAAGTGGTCAATGCAAGTCATAATGTGGAGCACATAGACATGAATCCCGGCGCAACCATACACATTTGCAAAGACCGTAGTCTTTTCAAGACTTACGAAGATCTTGTCACTAGTGAAGAAGTATGCATGGCGAATAACAATCGCCTTAAGGTGGTTGGCAAAGGGACAGTGGATATCAAGCTTACTTAGGGAAAAGTTTTACTTTTAATTAATGTTTATTATGTGCCTGAAATGTGTAAGAATCTTGTATCCGGTGACCTCCTTAATAAGAAAGGTTAATGTCTTGTCTATGAGTCGGATAGATTTATCTTGTCTAAGGGAGGTGTTCCTATTGGCAAAGGGTACTCATGTAATGGTATGATTAAGTTGAATGCAATAACAGTGAATTATTCTTCCTATATTGTTGATTCGTGTTCTTCAATTGTTGATTTATGTTCATTATGACATTGTAGATTAGGCCATGTTAATTTTCATTACATTAGAAATATGCATAACTTAGGCCTAATTACTGATTTTAAAATTGATCATGAAACTGTACAAATCATGATAATGCAGATCTTGGCTCTCAAGTGCGTCGATTTGTAGTAATTTTCTTATTGAAACTCTCATTTTTTTATCTCCTTGTTCATTTTGAGTGTAGGTTAGGGTTTGTGACGTGTCTCTTCTTCTCATTCGAGCCATTGAAGGAATTCCAATGGAGCATCATCAGCAGAAGTGGATAATCTTGCTATGAAGGTAGAACTCTCGCATTACATCTACCATTGGACAATTGCTTTATCGAAATTGAATAATTGATTAGCTTTTTATGGCAGGTCGCTGCATTAGAGTCAGCTGCGCATAGTGTGACTAAGCTGGAAGAGAAAGAGTTCGTTGTGTTGACAGAGCTGTTAATGTTGCAGTTATTGAAATTAGATGGCGTAGTGGCGGAAGGAGAAGCAAAAATGTATAGATGGGTTGAGGTTAGTGCTTAATTTGTGTTAGTTGTGATATATTCATCTTGTGTTTTTATATTTATAATCACCACTGCAAGAACATCCATTCAATTGTCTAACGTTAGATCCATGTTACCGATTCCAACTAATTTAGGACTAAGGTATTGTTGTTGAAAGTTCTTCGACATAAAATCCTTCGAGGATACCAAATTGTGCATGGAACATATAAATTTTTGGATTTGAGCTGATGATGCTCCATAACTTTAATTTGTACTTTTGCAATCATTTTTTTTTGTGGATTTCATTGAATTTAGTTTTTAACACGTCCATATCAAACACAATCATTTTTTTTTCTAGTTTTGTTAATGATTTCCATTTTTCAAGTTGATTCCAAACGCATCTATAGGTGATGGTTCCAATTTGTATTAATATATATTCTATTTTTTTGGTAAAGAACTAGTTTTTTAGTTCTAAAAAAGGACTTATTTGATTTTTTGAACAGTTTTTTTAAGTGATTATCTAAAATGGTGATTAGACAAGCTTTCTTTCTTCTCGATTCTGTAATTAAAACGCCAACAATCTAATAAATGAGTTGTTTGAATCAATGCAACATGTTTTGTAACATTTTTAGCTAAGAGTTTAAGAAGAAAAATTAAAATAACCTTATAGCGACATGTTTTCGTCGATAATGTGTAGTTTTTTGGGTGGCTTTCCTCACCTGTGGCATATTTCTCACAATGGTGAAGATTAATGTGTGCGGGGCATCTTCTAGTAGACAAACTGAACTTTGTCGAAAAGTATTTGGGAAGAAAATTGGAATGTTCTCTACCGATGGAGGATATGGGTGAGTGCATTTATTCAAATTGAATATCAAGTTAATAAACTCAAACCATTCCTTGAAGCAATGCTTTCAATTTGCTAAACATGTTAGTCTTTTTAGTTTGAGAAAACCTCAAACGTAAAAAGAATGTCCTTCATTTGATCGACAATAATAATAGCTCGAAATTTGAATTGCAATTTTTAAGTTTTAAGTATATTTCACATCTCCAATTAGTTATTGTGTTATTCATCCAGAAATAGCTAAACCTTGACATTTTATTTAAGGGCAGGCCTATGTTCATGTATGTTTTTTTTTCTTTCTTTGAATGTAAGAGGTTTCTTTTCTCAAGTTAGTACCTGTGGCTAATTAAATCACCGAAGACTCTGCATAGTCTGAAACCTTACTGGTAAGTTTTTTTTTGTTTTTCGTCTAATGCATATCAAATAAAATTGTCGAGGTAGTTAGATAAAGAATCTTATTGAAAGTGTAGTGGCAGACAAATGGCCAAGCTATTTATGTTTACCTCATTGTCAGTGGCCTACTTCATGTCTATCGCAGTTATACATTTAGCAAGCTTCAAAGTTAATAATGACCATGGTTGAAATGTTTCATTATCTTTTTATTTTATTCCTTATAGAAGATATTGTTAAATTTTGTATTAATGAAAACAAAGTATTACAATGAACATCATGGTCACTTCAATTCCTAGCATGGTGATAAGTTACGAAGGTAAATTTTGTTTGATTACAATGTTATGATTTTATTTTTGTTTTATTGGTTTATCAAGGTAATGTCATTGTTTTAGTTAAAATGTTATGATACAAAATTTGTTTCATTTTATAGATTTGTCGTTTAAGGCTTGTTATGTAAGAAAAAGTTCCAGCTCCAGCGCTATTATTTGGTTTAGAGTTTAGGAGTAAGACCCGCACAGGAAAGAAAGAATAAAATAAAAAAGAATCGGTTTACATTTTGCATATGCTATTTTCTCTAAAAATTTAAAAAATATTTTATAATAAATATGCCTGGGACAAAATGGATTTCATTTGCAGTTCGGTCTGATCAATCGCATTCATATGTATTATGGGAAATTTACCTTGGTTTAGGGGCCAGATTCTGAGCTAATCACTAATGTCGAAACTCTCAAAATTACCCGCCCTCCTCTCTTTGAAATATGGGGCGCTTCCAGCTCTATTGGTCCTTCAAACAATTTTTTAATATTTTTTCTAGTGTATTTTATTATGAAATGTGATCTTGTTGTCATTTTCGTTAACTGGTTCGATCATACCAATGACAAATGTTCAAGTTTGTTACTATAATTTACTACGTTAATGGTTTGGTACATGGCTCCTAAGGAGTCGCTTATTGTGAAATCAATCTAATGAGATTGATTCTTTAGTTATGTCAATACAGAACAAGACCACAAAAACAACTATGTAAACACTGAGCAAGAAATGAGACCACTACAATGTGTAGAAAAACTTCTCATACAAGAAATGATTCTCATTACACATAAACGATAGTACAATACATATATATACAGGGATGAAACAGTTTAATAACCTTACTTTCTAACCAAGGCTGTTAGAAGATGAGTTAACTAACTAGAGTCAGCTAACCATAATTAAAACACTAAGCCATTATCTTGTGTCCTAGAGTCCTGAATATCATTCCTAATAGCCCCCCTCAAAGTAAACCTAGGTGAAGAAACAAGGTTTACATTGGTACATAAGAAGGAGAAACGAGGACCAGGTAAGATCTCGGTGAATAGATCAGTAGCTTGATGTAAAGAGGGAACAAACCGAAGATCAAAGAGACCAGCAGCAAGTTTTTCCCTAACAAAATGAGCATCAATCTCCGCATGCTTAGTACGAGCATGAAACACAGATTTAGAGGCTAAGGACTATGCACCAGTGTTGTCACACCATAGAACTGAACGAGGAGGAGAAGACAGTCCAAGCTCAGTCAAAAAGGAATAAGTCCAAATGATCTCTAAAACACCATTAGTTAAGGCTCTATATTCAGCTTCGGTAGAGGAGCGAGCAACAACAGTCTCCTTCTTAGAAGACCAAAAGATTTAATTGCCATCCAAGTACATACAGGTTCCACTAGTAGAACGACGAACATCAACATCCCCAACCCAATCAGCATCAGTATAAGCTTCAATAGCCAGAGAAGAAGATGGATGAAAACATAAGCCATAATCTAAAGTACCCTTCAAGTATCGAAGGACACGTTTGAAAGCTAACCAATGTGTCTCAGAAGGTTGTTGAAGAAATTGACTAAGCTTGTTGACGATGAAGCTGATATTAGGTCTCGAATATGTGAGATATTGTAAGGCACCAAAAGTACTCCTACACAAAGTTGGATCAGAGAATGGCTTTCCTTCAAAACGAGAGAGTTTCTAACCAACATAGGAAGAAGTAGCAAAAGGTTTGGGATTTTGCAAACTAGTCTTGCGAAGAAGCTCCAAGAGAAACTTCTGCTAAGTAAGATAAAGACCATAGGAGTCATGAAACACCTCAAAGCCGATAGAGTAATCAATATGTCTAAGATTTTTGAGAGAAAACTAAGAGTTTAACCAATAAATCAATTGGTTTACTTGATTAGGATTAGAACCAGTGACCAATATATCATTAACATATACGAGAACCACCAGAAGAGAACCTGCTGATCTCTCAAAGAAGTGAGAAACATCAGACACAGAATTTTGTAGGCACCAATCAACCAGAGCACCTTTAAGCTTAGAAAACCAGGAATGAGGTGCTTGTTTGAGTCCATACAAAGCTTTGTTAAGCTTACAAACATAATTGGGAAAATTCTGATTCACAAAACCGTAAGGCTGAGACATGTAAACCTCCTCAGTGAGCACACCATTCAAAAAAGCATTATTCACATCAACTTCATGAATAGGCTAATTGTAGGTGACAGTCAAAATGAAGAGAACTCGAATAGAAGAAGGTTTCACAACAGGAAAGAATGTATCAACAAAATCTAAGCTAAGGGTTTGATGAAACCCCTTTGCCACCAAACGAGATTTGTACCTGTGAACCTCACCAGTAGGAGAAGTTTTCAACAGAAATACCCACTTGCAACTAACTGGGTTCATGGACTCAATAGGGGGAACCAAAGTTCAAGTATGATTTCGATCCAAAGCAGCTATCTCATTAACCATAGCAGAATACCATCCACTATCTTGCAATGTAGCTTTCACAGTGGTAGGCTCAAGTTGAGCAATAAGAGCATAAGGAGAATGAGCAATTAACACATTTGGTTTAAAAATGCCTCTCTTACTTCTGGTAAGCATGGGATGAATGTTGTCAACAGGAGTAGTTAGAATAGGGGCTACAACTGGTACTGGAGTGACAATTGATGGTATATGTGTAGGCACAAGTGCAGGTATGATAGGAGAAGTTGAAGATGTAGATATAGGGACTGGTGTAACATTTGGAGAAGAGGGTAAAGAACCTTTGAGAAATGCAACCTCAACTGGAAAACCACTAGAGACTGAGGTATTGATAGAAGGTACATGTAAAGGCTGCATATGCTGTAAAAGTGAAAAAGGACTGAACTTGTGAGAGTGGATAGGAGAAGAAGTAGTTGGGGATTGAAACAAAGTTATAAAGGGAAACTCAGTCTCATTAAAGACAACATCTTGGACATATATACCTTTCCAGAGGGATGTAAGCATTTATAACCATGATGACAAGGACTATAACCAAGAAACACATACTTGGTAGAACAAAAATTAAATTTGTGAGTAGAATAAGATGTCAGACTGGGAAAGCATGAACAACCAAACACTTTGAGAAACTAATAATCAGGTTTCTTCTTAAAACAAATGTAATAAGGAATGTTATACTCCAATATTGAGGAGGGCAAGGTGTTGATGAGAAACACAAAAGTAATAAAAGCTTCTTCCCAGTAAGACAAAGGCATTTTAGAGTGACCTAGTAGTATAAGACTTATCTCAACAATAGTACGATGTTTCCTTTCAGGGACACCATTCTAGTGATATGTATAAGGGCAAGAGTAATGATCATGAATTTCAAGCTTGTGATAATAACACTCAATAGGCTTAAATTCAAGGCCCTTATCTGATTGAAAACACTTCAATTTGGTACCCAGTTGAAGTTCAGCTGATTTATGAAAATGAACAAAAGCTGCAAATGTATCTGACTTTAGTTTGAGAGGATAAAACCATGTAAATCTACTATAGGCATCAACAAACACCACGTAATATCGAGAACCAGTAGTAGAAACAATGAGAGTTGGACCCCAAAGATCAGAGTACACCAACTCAAGTGGAGAAATTGCAGTACTAGAACATGTATTATAAGGCAACTTACGAAGTTTTCCAAGCTTGCAGGAATCAAAAAAATGTACATCAGATTTGTCAAAAACAGTATTACAACTCTACAACACCTTTTGGAGCACCAAAAAAGAAGGATGGCCAAGTTTAGCATGCCAAATGTTACAATCAGGAGTAACAGCTGCAGTTAAGTTGGTAACGCCAGTTTGCTTTCATGAACCAGAGGAAGTAGTAGGTAGAGCTTCACCAAGAGAATTGAGAGGAGTTTTGGGAAGATAGTAAAAACCATCCTTAAGCTTGCTTTGTAACAAGATTCTTTTCGAGACTTTGTCCTTGACAAAGAAGGAATCAGAAGAGAATTCAATAATCACATCATTATGCTTTGTCAATTTAAAGATGCTAATTAGATTTTTAGCAAGATAAGGAACATGAAGAACGTGTTGCAAGGATAATGGATTAGCAGAAAATGAATTAGAACATAAAACATTATTGCCAATAGAAGCAATAGCTAATGATTCACCATTACCAATAGTGACACTCTGTGTACCTGTGTAATACATTTTATTCATCAGAAAGGAGGAATTAGCAGTCATGTGACTAGAGGCTCCAGAATCCATGTTCTGATTTTAATCAGCAACTGAGCTTAGAGAAGCAACCACCCTGATAATGATGATAATGTGCTTGTAGGGCAAATGGAGGAGGAGAAGACAAAGAGTTAAGAAACTGTAAAGATCATTTAAACTGACTAATCCGTTGGCCAGTTTGATTAGGTCCATAGTAGGTTTGATCAAACCTTTGATAACATTGTAAAGCCATGTGACCAGTTCGAAAGCAGATCTGACAGAACACCTTATTAATATCATGACCTCCACGTCTACCTCCTCTATTTCCTGTAAAACCTCCTTTAGTTGAACCATTTCTTGATCCACCACCATTTTTGTTTCCAGTCTTATTGTACTGAACTTTCTTGTCATCAGAATTTATAACAAGATTTGTAGATACAGGAGATAAATCCACTAAGCAACATTAATTCAAATGTGTAATTCTATGTTCATGCATCATAAATAGGCATTGTGCTTCTTGCAGAGATATTGTGTTCTACTAAAAAGACACAAGAACAACAACTAGATCAAACTCATGCCCTAGTCTACTTAGAACTGACCGAATCAAATCTGATTATGAAATTGCCTGACCGATTGACCTCAATTCTGCACCAATGTTCTTGATCTTTACTACAAACTCAGAAATGGAAGATGAACCCTTCTTTAAGGTATTCAACTATTGTTTCAATTGCAGTGCTCTTGCCATTGAAGACTGGGTATAAAGACTCTCAATAACACTCTAGATTTTATAGGAAGAAATACATTTAGTAACATGACCAATTACACTCCTATCTATATTTGCAAACAACCAACACATCAAAATTGAATCAGCTCTACTCCATACCTCATCGATTTGAACACCAAATGAAGAAGATGAAAAAATTTTGTCTGTTGAGGATGATGACAAGAAATCATCAGTGATCAAGCATGTCAAACCAAGACCTTTGATTGTTGATCGAACTTGAACCTTCCAGTTGATGTAATTGGTTTCATCAAGCTTTGTATGTAGATTGAAATTCAGTGATTTTGCTATAGAAGTCACATCTGGTGCAATAGTGAATGAATTGATATCTCCATTAGCAGATGAGCTAATCTGATCAAACGCCATTAGCTCTTATACCATTTGAAATCAATCTAATGAGATTGATTCTTTAGTTCTGTCAATACAGAATAAGAACACAAAAACAACTATGTAAACACTGAGCAAGAAATGAGACCACTACAATGTGTAGAAAAACTTCTCATACAAGAAATGATTCTCATTACACATAAACGATAGTAAAATACATATATAACAATTTAACAACCTTACTTTCTAACCAAGGTTGTTAGAAGATGAGTTAACTAACTAGAGTTAGCTAACCATAATTAAAACACTCGTCCATGATGTTGTGTCCTAGAGTCTTGAATATCATTCCTAACACTTATGATTAGCAACCTGTTGATTGTGTTGAAGTGTCCTTAGGTTAATCTCTTAATGAATTAGAAAAGGAAATGTGTGCGAAGTTGAAGGTGGATCATCACATTTATAACTTGAACTTGTCCTATCAATATCCGCTCAGTGGTGGCTGTAGCGATGCGCTATCGATAGATGATGATGGCACTCTACAAACAGTTTTTCAGACATTGTTGGAGGCGCAAGCACCTATCACCATGCATATGCACGTTGACTTAATTGCTTCATAGAGGAATAAAAATGACTATCTAGAGATAGACTATGCTATTGATGGTCCCAACTTGGAACAAAATGGTGATGAAGTGGTGGGCTTTAGCACCATGCCAACAAAGAACAATGAGAGTTTTGGTGGTGGATCATATTCTCAAGGCGATAGAGATCGATGTGTTTCTGATGATGAGAATAATGTAAAAAAAGGTGATAATGGAGATGCATATGAAAGTTGCAGCAAGGACAGTGACGATGTTGATGTGCATAAAGGTAGTAATGCTCTGAGTCTAGATCGGGTCACAAAGAACGTGACTAATGTTGTTTCTCGACTAGGAAGACTTTACATAAAGTAACCAAAGACAAAAATTATTTTGTTGGGGATATCAATGCTAATTGTAATAGTGATGATTTTCATTTTTTTAAGGATAATGATAGCGACGATAGAGTTGAAGCATCGTCATCAGATAATGGTCAACATGATATGGGCCCACCAGTGTTTTTGTTACATATACCGTAACCTGCTTGTAATATAGACTATTGTGTAAGAGCATATGTTAAACACTTTAAGCTTTATCTAATTTAGTAAAGAGAGTAATAATTTTTTAAACATATCGATTGCAGGAGGACGTTGCGGCATAAATTAGATTTTGGACTTTGTAAGATAATTACATTGTAACGACCTGTTACCTTAACTTATTGATTAGTGTTAACCCAGTTATTAATTAATCCGAGTTAGGCACAGGCTTCAGATTGGCATATCCATATTTGTGTGTGTGTGTGTGTGTGTGTGTGTGTGTGTGTGTGTGTGTGTGTGTGTGTGTGTGTGTGTGTGTGTGTGTGTGTGTGTGTGTGTGTGCGCGCATGTTTGTATGATGTATGATATTTGTTTGGTTTGCACAACTAAGGTTTAAATAGGTTGTATATATTGATATGGTATATACACGCTTATACGGGATAAATACACTATAAATTACGACATACTGGTACACTGTGAATGATGAGGGAGACGTGGCAAGAAAATGCACGCTCATGGCTACATGTGGACGTGATCGGCAGATTTATCGGAAGCGATAAACACGAAACATATACATATTTATATATAAGGATATATATAAATATATATAATGGAAATTAAGAAACTAGTAATTTTATATATCATTAGATCGTCTCGAACGAAGCGTAAGTTATAATGTGTCAAATATAGTGTCACATTAGCGCGTGTCATTTTAGCACATCAACGGCTTGATCAATCCCCAAATTACACAACACGTATCTCAAAGAATTTATACATATATGATATATATATCAAATTCATTTGATCAAATGAAAAATGGAAGCCGAGGGTTTGATTCCGACTATGACAAGTTGTCCGAGACAACGATTCGAGCCAACTCGAGGAGCTTAACTGGTAGAACGCCTCGCGAGGAACACGTAGGTATGTTTAGTTTTAGTGTTTATCAAGACTTGAATTGAAGGTGATTATAGGAAACCATGGTTAATTGAGTTGTTGTTGATCCAATTTAGTCCCTCACCTCATATTTGTTGTTTCTAAGCTATTGGGAATGAATTTGTGGATGTTGGTATCGATTTGGTGATGATTTTGGAAGTTTGGGTGGACAACAGTACATTGTTGTTGCTGATCTAGCGTGATTAGTACGCTAGGTCAGTAAATTAGCCCGCTAGGTGCGCAGAATTTGAAGAACGGACAATATAGGCAGGGATTAGCGCGCTAATCCATGCCTAGAACAACAACAAGGTTATTTTTCTTATGAGTTTGAATGAGGGGTTTAGGGACTGATTTAGGAATTTCTACTAGTTTGTAATAGAGTATATTAGACTTATATTTACTATGGTTGGTCTATGATAGGAGTTGATTAACCGAGGAAGAGTTAGAGACCCTGGAAGTTAGGAATTTGACGTGACTAGACCGAGGTAAGTAAGGACTCGCTTATTTATCAATGTTGCGTGGTTATTTAGTATATATAGTTGATTTAGTTGTTGGCATGGAATGGAGAACTTGTTTTACTGTGATGGCTTTTGATAAATGGAAAGACGGTGTGTGATGTGACCATACTACAACTCTTTGAGAATAGGTTTATAAGATACGGGTTTCCTTCCCGGCCTATATATAACTCCTTCTTAATTCGATAGGTTGTATGGATTAATGTACGTTAGAAGGTTTGGGATAGAACCATCGGGCATTAATGGATGGGCTAGAGAGTGTGAAGGCTAACATAATGGTCTAGCAATCGCATTAATGACGTCAATGGGTAATCGGCCCTAGTTTTATGAAATACATGGGAATCATAGTATCACAATTCAAAATCTTTGCTTTGCATCCGAATATGTATTGAATCTATATGCTTTCCATATCCTTGTTAGATATTGTTCGATCATGTTGTTATTGCATGTTTTCCTTGAATATTATATGGAATATTGATGCATACTGTGAATCTGTATTTACTGAGCTAGTTGGAGTGATCATTCCTTTTACACATTTCAGGTGTGCAACCCAGCACTTCGGCTAAAGGGAAAGAGAAGATATAAGAGTCTCGAGTCTTTTCTACGCTGTAATGACCTATTTGTATCTATATAACTCTATTGACTTATTTTACTGTATATAAATAGGGTTGGGATAATTTTCTAAATGGTTTAGAAGTTTTGGTAAACTCCGTATTTTCTTATATTCAATTATATCGAAAAAAATTTATTTCGGCTTTGTATGACTTTGATATTTAAATTCGATATGAATATACAGGTTGAATTTATCAGGTATGAATGGAGAGGGTGCTGGCTCTAGTTAAGTCTACAAGGTTAATGGGCTTAATTAGGGTTTCGGGTCGGGCATTTTCCCTAATCGGGATAATAGATGTCACAGCTTGGTATCAGAGCCTACGTTTTATCACTTTTAGGAGAAAAGTGGTAATGTGATACAGTATGTTATCAAAAGTGAGGCTTTAATCCTCTTTCACTTTTGAACAGTTTTGAAAGTGAATGATAGCATATACTGTCATACTGAAACCTAAGTTTATTGACTTTGTGATTTGACTCGAGTTACGAATAAACTTAGGGTTTGATAAACAACTTTTATCGTGTTTTGGGGGGAGAAAACGAAAACTGTATTATACGTTAATTCTTGCATATATTGATAGATATTGTATAAATATGATTTCCTTGATTTGCTTAACTGTTACCTGATGATCTTATTTCATCCTTGACCACATAATTTAATGGCAGATCAAGGGGAAAGATCGCAAAGGTCGGAACCTCAGGGTAATAGGGAAATAGAGGATTAGTGGAAATCTAGAATGAAGCAACAAATACAGCAATTAATGGAGTCTCAGGCTAATATAATGATGATGTTGATGGCTCAAATTGGACTACCGGTACAGAGACCTAAGGCACAGCCTGCAACCAGTCCCGAGGTTAGCAGAGCTGAGGGAGCAGTTGAGATAGTAGCAGCTCCAGTAGTTCCATAGGTTTAGGTTTCAGAGGATTCTGATAAGGCTACATATCTCAAAACTCGTAATGAATTCATGAAGTATGATATCATGAGATTTGATGGTACTATGAAGGAAGGGGTAGCTGAGACCTGGATTCTAGAGATGGAGCAACACTTTGTTGCTGTGGATGTAGAGGACCAGTTTAAAGTAAAGTTGGTTACCGTTTTGCTGATTGATTCTGCAAGGAAATGGTGGAATTCTTTGGAGTGAGAAGGAAATACGGTCACCATATGGCCCCAATTTCGAACAGTCTTTTACAGGCAGTGTTTTCCCAAATCGGTTAGGAACAGGAAGAATATTGAATTTATTCAATTAAAGTAGGGGACAATGTCTGTCAGGGAGTATAAGCAAAGGTTCACTGAGTTAAGTGGATTTGCTCCGAAAATGGTTGAGTTGTAGGAGAACATGATTAACTTGTTCCTTAGTGGGCTGAGGTATGAGATTAGAGTTGTAGTTTCTTCTCATCCTCGCACCAGTTATGCTTTCATATTTGAGAGTGTGATGGAGGTAGAGACAGTTATGCTTGTCAGACCTTCTAGTACAGTTGTTGCAACGCCACCACTAGTTCCACATTTCTTTGGAAGTCAGAAAGTGCAGGGATCTGGTTATGTTTAGGCAAGGAAAAGGTTTAGGAGTGTAGCAGGCATTTCTACACCAGTAGGTTATGTGGGGACGACATATCGGTTGCACAATTCTCTCAGGCTTCACTAGTTAAACCACATTTGTCGCCTTCACAATCTAGAGGTATAAGCAGAGGTAGATTATAGTCTACACAGAGACCGAGTGGATCCGAACTGGCTTTGTAGGCCAGTAGTCTACCACAGACGGCACTAGTGATATGTTACAGATGTGGGCAGACATGACACATTGCTAGGGAATGTTCTATGCGACTAGCCACCTCTATAAGCAACAATACTCCACTTGCACGAGGACAGGCTCATGCAATGGCGGAAACAGATCTGGAGGCCAATCGGAGACTTATGGAAGGTATATTAAATATTTGTTATCGAGATATGCATACGTTAATTGATGTTGGTTCTACAGTTTCATTTATTGCTGGATCAATGGTTGATAAATTAAAATTGAAACCTGTTAAAGCCGATACATTTTTTATTTTGAGCACAACAGTGAGTGAGAAGGTTTATCCTAACCTGATCTGTGAGAAATATATAGTTAAAATTGGGGAGAATGAGTTTCCCATTGTTCTGAGGGTAATGGAGCTCCTGGAGTTCGATGCATTATTGGGAATGGATTGGTTATCAGCGTATCATGCTAGTATTGATTGTTTCTATAAGATGGTGATATTCCATATACCTAAACTTTCTGACATTGTAGTCTATAAGGGCTATAATCTTTCACGAGTTGAAACATGTGGAAGGGAAGCTACACCCCAGAAGTTAGAAGTATTGGCGGGAGTTATTTCTTTTGGAGAGCCTGGACAGGAACTTAAGGTTAATGAGATACTAGTAGTTTGTGAGTTCCCGAAAGTCTTTCTATCTGACTTGTTTGTATTACCACCACCCCGAGTCATTGATTTCATCATTAATCTTATTTCTAGAACTAAACCTATATCTATTCCTCTGTACCGTATGGCACCGAAGGAATTACGAACTTAACTTGAGGAGTTGCTTCAGAAAGGGTTTATTCATCCTAGCATGTCACCGTGGGGAGCACCTGTTCTTTTTGCGAAAAAAATGGAACCTTACGAATGTGCATTGACTATAAACAGTTGAATCGAGTGACTATCAAGAACAAATATCCATTACCTAGGATTGATGATTTGTTTGATCAGTTGAAGGGTGCCAGATATTTCTCAAATATTGATCTGAGGTCTGGTTATCATCAACTGAGGATCGGGGATGAAGATATCTCAAAGACAGCTTTCAGAACTCGCTACGGGCATTTTGAGTTTACACTGATACCGTTTAGGCTCACTAATGCTCCTGCAATGTTCATGGATTTGGTGCATAGGGTGTTTAAACCCTATCTTGACCAATTTATTATTGTATTCATCGATGATACTTTGGTTTATTCGAAGACTAAGGAAGAACATTCGCACAACCTCAAAGTTACATTGCAGACTCTTAAGGATAATAGGCTGTATGCTAGAAAGATTTTGATTTTATGTAGTCAGATGAGTGCAAATCTGCTTTCAGGGAGTTGAAAGACAGATTGACTACGACACCTCTTTTTACAATACCTGAATTGGGGAAATAATTAGTGCTTTATATTGATGCTTCTTATTGAGGCTTGGGCTGTGTGCTGATGCAGGAAGGCAGGGTTTTAGTGTATGCTTCAAGGCAACTCAAGGTACATGAAAGAAATTATCCAGTTCATGATCTTGAGCTAGCAGCAGTAGTTTTTACCTTGAAGATTTTGAGGCACTATCTGTATGGCGAAAGATTTACAGTATTTTCAGATCATAATATTCTAAAATATTTGTTTACTCATAATGAATTGAACATGAGACAGCGTAGGTGGCTTGAGTTTCTCAATGATTAGGATTTCACTTTGGAGTACCACCGAGGCAAAGCAAATGTAGTAGTTGATGCCTTGAGTAGGAGAAGAACATGCAAAGAGAATGTAGTGACTGTCGAGCTTCTCAATTCAAACTTCTAGAAGAAGCTTCGGTGATGATGATTTGGGAAATTCCAACTGGCACATCATCCACTGCAAAAGTTAGGTCCAATGCTACTAATCTGTTCTTCTTTGCACAGATTCGAGGAGAACCGGAGATGATTCGGCGGGTGTTTGATAGTCAAAAAGTTGAACATGAATATGTTGCATAGCGGAAGTTAGCAGATAGTATAGATCATCCTGATTGGTCGATTTATGACGATGGGACATTCCGATTTAGAGATAGATTGTGGATTCCATTTTAGGATCAGTTGAGGCAGGATTTACTACGAGAATCTCATCGATCTCTTTATTTTATTCATCCAAGTAACATCAAGATGTATCGTGACATGAGATGTGTTTATTGACGGCCTAGGATGAAGACTGATATTGTTGAATTTGTAAAGAGATGTAAGATCTGTCAGCAAGTTAAGGCTGAACATAGGAAACCTGGAGGGTTTATTACATTCAATGCCTATTTCTAAATGGAAATGGAAACACATGTCGATGGATTTTGTTTCTGATCTACCTTTGAGTCAGCACAAACATTATGCAGCATGGGTTATCGTTGAAAGGTTGACGAAGTCTGCGCATTTCTTACCAACTTCTCCGAGAGGTCATCTTGATCATTTTGTGAGGTGTACGTACGGGAGGTATTAATATTTCTTGGGGTTCTAGTGTCTATTACTTCGGATAGGGATCTAAGAATTACGTCCAGGTTGTGGAGTGAATTAAAGAGGCAGCTGGGAACTATGCTTAACCTCATTACGACATACTATCCTCAAACTGATGAACAGACGGAGCAGTTAATATTGGTGCTTGAGGATATGCTTCGAGCTTATGTTTTGGAGTTTGGAGGTAACTGGGAGAAATATATTACTCTGTGTAAGTTCTCTTATAATAATAGTTATCAGGCTAGTATTGGAATGGCTCCATTTGAGGCACTGTATGGTTGTCCTTGTCGATCACCAGCATGTTGGGCAAAGGTCGGAGATACAGTTTTGTTAGGGCCAAAGCTGATACAGGACTACACAGAAAGGATACAGCAGATTCGCCAGTGGTTAACTACAGCTCAACTTACACATAAGAGATATGCCAATAAGCGTCATAGGTTTTTGGAGTTTTCAACGGATGATTATGTCCTGTTGAAAGTCTTGCCTATGAAGGGTTGAATAGATTTAGGTTGCGAGGTAAGCTAGCACCAAGGTATATCACGTCGTTCAGAATACATGAAAGGAGTGATCCCGTAGCTTATAGGTTAAAGTTACCTCCTCAGCTTGTCGGAGTTCATAATGTCTTCCATGTATCTATGTTACACAAGACGGTGACACAATTCACTCCAAGAATTGATTGGAAGGAATTTGATCTTCAGGAAGACTTATGTTACGATGAGCAACCGATTCAGATTGTTGATCATAATATTCAGAGGCTGAGAACCAAAGAGATTCATTTGGTTAAAATGAAATAGCAATTTCACAGTGATGAGGAGCTAACCTAGGAACGAGAATCTTATATGAAGGAGCAGTTCCCATTTCACTTCGAGATTACAGGTAATTTAAATTTACTTTAATTTCAAGGACGAGATTGTTTTTAAATTAGGGAGACTGTAACGACCTATTACCTTAAGTTGATGATTAGTGTTAACCCGGTAATTAATTAATCCGAGTTAGGCACAAGGTTCCGATCGGTATATCCCTATTAGTGTGTGTGTGTGTGTGTGTGTGTGTGTGTGTGTGTGTGTGTGTGTGTGTATGTATGTGTGTGCGCGCGCGCGTTTGTATGATGTATGGTGTTTGTTTGGTTTGCACAACTAAAAGTTAAATAGGTTGTATATATTGATATGATATACGCATGCTTATACGGGATAAATACACTATAAATTACGACATACTAGTACACTATGAGCGATGAGAGAGGCGTGGCAAGAAAGTGCACGCTCGTGGTTACACGTGGACGTGATCGGCGGATTTATCGGAAGCGATAAACACCTAATATATATATATATTTATATATAAGGATATATATATAAATATATATATATAATGGAAATTAAGAAACAAGTAATTTTATATATCACTTGATCGTCTCAAAGGAAGCGTAAGTAATGATGTGTCAAATTTAGTGTCACGTTAGCATGTGTCATTTTAGCACATCAACGGCTTGATCGTTTTCGAGATTGCACAACACGTCTCGAGGAATTATATATATATATATATATATATATCAACTTAACAGTTTATATATATCAAATTCGTTCGATCAAACGAAAAATAGAAGTTGAGGGTTTGATTCCAACCGTGACAAGTTGCCCGAGACGGCGATTCGAGCCAAGTTGAGGAGCTTAACTAGTAGAACGCCTCGCGAGGAACATGTTGGTATGTTTAGTTTTAGTGTTTATCAAAGTTTGAATTAAACGTGATTGTAGGAAACCATGGTTAATTGAGTTGTTGTTGATCCAATTCAGTCCCTCACCTCATATTTGTTGTTTCTAAGCTATTGGGAATGAATTTGTGGATGTTGGTATCGATTTGGTAATGATCTTAGAAGTTTGGGTGGACGCGCTAGATCAGTGAATTAGCGCGCTAGGTGCGCAGAATTTGAAGAACAAACAGTAATGCATGGATTAGCGCGCTAATCCATGCCTAGAACAGCAACAGTGTTGTTTTTCTTATGAATTTGAATGAGGGTTTTAAGGACTTATTTAGGAGTTCCTACTAGTTTTTAATAGAGTATATTAGACTTATATTTACTATGGTTTGTGTATGATAGG
The DNA here is from genome assembly GCA_039657365.1 of Stephania yunnanensis. Lineage (NCBI taxonomy): Eukaryota > Viridiplantae > Streptophyta > Magnoliopsida > Ranunculales > Menispermaceae > Stephania > Stephania yunnanensis. Next base: position 49,410,758 of record CM077583.1, on the reverse strand, counting down.
AGTTGATTACCCGGGGAAGAGTTAGAGACCCTGGAAGTTAGGAATTTTACGTGACTAGACCGAGGTAAGTAAGGATTCGCTTATTTATCAATGTTGTCTGGTTATTTAGTATATATAGTCGATTTAGTTGTTGGCATGGAATGGGGAATTGGTTTTACTGTGATGGTTTTTGATAAATGGAAAGACGGTGTGTCATGTGACCATACTATAACTTCTGGTTTTGAGAATAGGTTTATAAGAGATGGGTTCCCTTCCCAGCCTATATATAACTCATGCTCAATTCGATAGGTTGTATGGATTACATGCACATTATAGGGTTTGGGATAGAACCATTGGGCATTAATGGAAGGGCTAGAGAGTATGAAGGCCAACATACTTGTCTAGCAATCGCATTAATGGCGTCAATAGTTAATCGGCCCTAGTTTTGTGAAATACATGGGAATCAAAGTATCACAATTCAAAATCTTTGCTTTGCATCCGAATATGTATTGAATCTATGTGTTTTCCATATCCTTGTTAGATATTATTAGCTCATGTTGTTATTGCATGTTTTCCTTGAATGCTATATGCAATATTAATTCATACTATGAATCTGTATTTACTAAGCTAGTTGGAGTGCTCATTCCTTTTACACATTTCAGGTGCGCAACCCAACACTTCAACTAAAGGGAAAGAGAAGATATAAGAGTCTCGAGTCTTCTCTACGCTGTAATGACCTATTTGTATCTATATAACTCTTTTGACTTATTTTACTGTATATAAACAGGGTTGGGGTAATTTTCTAAATGGTTTGGAAGTTTTGGTAAACTCCATATTTTCTAATATTCAATTATATCGAAAAAGATTCATTTCCGTTGCGTATGACTTAGATATTTAAATTCGATATAAATATATAGGTTAAGTTTATCAGGTATGAATGGAGAGGCTTCTGGCTCTAGTTAAGTCTACGAGGTTAATGGGCTTAATTAGGGTTTTAGGCCGGGCATTTTCTCTAATCGAGATAGGGGATGTCACATACATCATTGTTGCGCCTAATACACAAATAATGGTAACAGAAGTACTACAACTTATGCATGCAGAGTATAGAGTTCCAAGTCACCAACAACAAACTTTAGCTTATGATAAATCCCTTGAGACACAGATTCACTACTCTCATGTACCATATCCTTCAGTGGAAAACCATTAAATGATTTGAGAAGACATTAGAATGGTTACACAGGAAAATGAGCATGCTCATATCGCTAATGAACCGGATATTGAGGTGGATGTGTGCGGAGAGCATGAAATGACAACTTCTGTAGATCTGAGACTGAAGCAAAATGGATGCCAATAGCGACGGGGAATAGCGATGGCCCCCCGTCGCTAATTTCTGGGCGAGTAAACTCCCACCCAGGGCCATTTTTTCTCGGCCACGTGGCGAACATTATGCCACGTGGCTAGAAACGAAGGGGCCATGTGTGAAGATAGCGACGGGATTACCCCGTCGCTATTCCCGTCTATAATCCAGAAAATAAGATCCATACCAAAACCCTATATCTTCCTCTCTGGTTTTCATCGAGCTCTCCTCTCATCTCCGATCTCCTCTCGATCCTCTCCTCTCCCTCACCTTGATCCTCTCCCTCACTGTGACCATCTCCCTTACCGTGACCCTCTCCTCTCCTTTCCCTCTTCCTCCGCCTCGGCCACCCCATCAAACCGTGCCTCAGAATTGACTACCCCGTCAATCCGCCTCCGCTTTCTTGGTCGCCCCGCCTTCACCTCATCACAGCCGCCCCGACTCTCATCTCTTTCTTTATTTGGGATTTAGATATGATTTTTTATTTATTTTATATATTCTATTTTTATAGTTGATTTATTTATATTTTTTGTTATTTAAGTTGATTTATAATAATTTTTTGTGAAATTTTGTAATTTATGTGATAATTTGTATTTTCTGTGAAAAAAAAGGTTTTTTGTATTTTATGTTAGAATGAAAATTGGGAATAAATTTTGTAAATATATGCATGTTAAATTAAAAATGTAATGGTTTGATTAAAAACTTGTAATTTTGTATTTTATGTTGGAATAAAATTTTGAAAAATTAAATTTGTATTTCATGTATTTTTAGGTGAATAAATTTTGTTAAATTGATCAAAATGTTGCAATAAATTATGTATGTTGATATTTATTATTTCTATGTTTTTGTGACAAATAAAATGCATGCTTGTGATGTTTATTATATGATTTTTTTTAGTATTGATATATATATATGTACTTCTTTTGTAATGTTTTAGTATTAAATAAGTTGAATTTCAAATATGTCCATTAAACTATTATTTAATTGTTTTTTACACTAATTTAAAAAACCAAATTAAAATATATTTAACTTTAATAAAGAAATTATGTTACGTTGAAACAACTTTAAGTATAAAGTTAATTAAATGATATAAATTAATTGGACAAATTAAATTTCGATTAGGGTCAAAAATAAAAAAGTACGTATAATATATTATACTATAAATAAATATAGAGTAGTTAAAAGCAATTTAACTATAATAAAAAAAATTGTAATTGGTTGAACAAAATAATATTTATATAACAACGCTTACATACGATATATATATATATATATATATATATATTATAAGTAGGGATGATTGGTATTCCTATATATAACTATATATATAAATTATGTTAAGTTGAAATTAAAATAAGTATGAAGTCACAAATTAAATAAAATAGTAATACAATAAATTGTAGTGACAAAAATTTAATAAAATGATGCGAATTTATTGGACAAATTAAATTTCGATTGGGACAAAAATAGAAGAGTATAATATATTATACTATAAATAAATATAGTGTAGTTAAAAGTAATTTAACTATAATAAGGAAATTAGAATTGGTTGAACCAAATAATATTTATATAACAATGCTTATATACGAGATATATATATAAATGAGACAAAATAAAATTATAAACTGCAAATATTGAAGTAAAATTTAAAATTTCAAAGGAAAAATTAAAAATTAGGCAAAATCACGCAAAAGTATGTGCATATATTGCAACCATTGCGACTAAGTACGGCAAACAATCGACTAAAATGTATAAAATATATTACGCAAACTATGTGCAAATGCAATCGATTCGACTAGTTACGATTAACACTCGAATAAGATTCATATAGTGATTAATGTGTACGTGTATTCAATTGGGGTTGTTTAGGTCTTTTGAGATGTCTGTGTCTCGAGATTGGATGTACAACCGTATTGAATGCGTTTATATTAGATTAATGTTTGTGGATGGTGTGAAGGAATTTATAAAATTTGTCATGCAACATTGCACCACTTACTTGAACGAATCAAAAATTCGATGTCCTTGTCGAAAGTGTCACAACGACAAATACTACGATATAGACACTACAGAGCTTCATCTAATGAGGGGTGTATTTATCCCCGATTACTATTATTGGACCGCGCATGAGGAGGAAGAAATAATAAGCAATGAGGAAGATGGAGGTGATGATCTAATGGATGAATATCCGACATCATATCTTTATATGATACACGACATTGCGGGCCCTAGTTTCGATTGGAATCCTGAAGAGGAGCCGAATCCTGAAGCGAAGCATTTCTTTGAAATGATTGATGCGGCAAATCAATCGCTTTGGCCGGTTTGCGAGAAGATGACTAAACTCTCAGCAATGACACGTTTATTGATGATAAAGTTGAATCATCATATTTTGAAGCAAGCATTCAACGAAATTTTGCAAGTATGTAAATACATGTTGCCCGAAGACAATTGTTTGATAGATAGCTTTTAGAAATGTAAGGGCTTGATGCACTGATTGGGTCTCCTATATGAGTGAATTGAATGTTGTCCCAACTTATGCATGCTTTATTGGGAGCTCGACTCCGAGCTTACATCTTGCAAATTTTGCGGAGAATTTAGGTTTAACTCTAATAAACACCCGCATAAAACAATGCTTTACTTCCTTTTGGCGCCTCGTGTCAAATATTTGTACGCCTCGAAAGTTATTGCGAAACACATGCGGTGGCACGCAGAACACGTAAGAAAATAGGGCAATATGCAGTATTGCTCTGATTCCTTAGTATGAAATCACTTCAATCAAGTGAACTCTACGTTCAGCTCCGAGGTTTATAATGTTCGACTTGGCTTATACACTAATGGGTTTTAACCTTTCGGAATGACCGGCAAACTGTACTCCTCGTGGCTGGTGATTCTAACACCGTACAACTTGCCTCCCTCGATGTGTATGAAGAAAGAAGTGATGTTCTTAACAGTAATCATACCTGGGCCAACTAATCCATCGCAAAGAATTGACGTGTTTCTCCAACCGTTGGTGAAAGAATTGCAAAAGTTATGGTATGACGGATTGCTAAACTACGACATATCGACTAAGACAAACTTTCAAATGCACGCTGCACTTATGTAGACTGTTAGGACTTTCTAGCGTATAACATGTTGTCAGGATGGAGCACGCACGGAAGGACTGCTTGTCCTTGTTTCATGGAAAATATCGACACTTTTCAGTTGAGGTTCGGAGGGAAAGCGAATTGGTTCAATTGTCATCAGCGTTTCTTGTTGCGATATTTGAAGGAGCGGAAAGACAAGTCTAATTTTCTCAGAGATAGAATCGTATTCGATAAGCCACCAGCTAATAAATCAAGTGAATATATCTTGCGATAAATTAAAGCCTTAGGGCAGATGAAAGTCACTAAATTGGGATCAGATGCAATAAACGATAAAGTTTTTTAGGACTAGCGGGTGGAGAAAATGAAGCATACTATGAGACTTGCTTTATTGAAAGATGAACCTTATCAAGCACAACCTAGACATGATGCACATTGAAAAAATGTCTATGACAATATTTTCAACACAATCATGATTGTGTCAGGGAAGACGAAAGATAACGCAAAGTCTAGGGAAGAATTAAAGGAGATTTATAATCGTCCAGAGCTTTATCATGATCCAATTTCTAAGAAATATCCCAAGGCACGATATATGCAAGACAAACTAAGAAAACAAGCATTGTGTACGTGAATTAAGGAATTGAACTTCCTTGATGGTTACGCGTCTAACATCGGTCGCTTCGTAGATTCTAAGAAGTTGAAGATGTTTGGGATGAAAAGTCACGATTGTCATGTTTTAATCCAACGATTTCTGCCTATTGCTTTTCGAGATCTCCTAGAGGATGAGATCTCCCTATCCATTTGCGTACGAGGCTATCATTGCTAGCCCAGTACAATTTCAACTGATGTATCCTTTCGAGAGGTAATCAATTAGACCTGTACACAATTTATATCACACTCTAACATATACATTTTAACTAACTTACTTCTACAAATATAGGTACTTGAAACATTAAAAAAATAATGTTAGGAATAAGGCAAGGGTGGAGGGCTCAATCTGCAATGCTTACTTAGTAGAAGAAGCAGTCGCATTTTGTTTCTATTATTTTGAGGAGCACATCTCCACCTCGCACAACTGTTTGCTTCGCAATTACGATAGTGGAGTTGGACCAACTCAAAGTTTTAATGACAACTTCTCAATAATCACTCACCCAGGTCGGGTCTACGGGAGATTAAGTAAGATTTATTTCATAAATGACGAGTGTAACGCCGCACAGTCATATGTGTTGTTAAATTGTCCCGAGGTCACTCCATTCATTAGGTATGCTTTAATCTTAATTATTATCTTAAATTTATTCAATCACAATCCTTACATTCTTCAATTCTTCAGTTAGGATGTATGTATCGGAATTTCATTCCAAACACGTGAATATTACATAAAGTGTCATCGATAAACATCTTAAGAAACATTTCTCAAGTTGGTTTCAACCATTCATAAGTCATTTGTACGTAGATATTAAAATAATTCTGTATTTTTGTTGTTTATTTGAAATTGAAGTTTATGAATGAAACATTTTTGGCGATAGGCTCCATCATCTATTCAAGATACAATACTTCAAATGTGGTTATACGGCCTAAGTTGACTTTGCACCGTATACCACGCGTATCTTGTTAATGGCTACAAATTTCAGACTATGTTGCATCGCTCAAACAAAGATATGCGTAGTAGTAGGGTGTGCGTTGGGGGCACGAATTACGCACCATGTGACAATAACATTTACGGACAATTAGAAGAAATGATTGAAATTGAATATGGTAGATTCCTATGTACTGTGTTTTTCAAGTGTCAATGGTTTGATCTCATGATCAATGTTGGGACAAAAGTTCGCCGATCCTTAAAAATCTTCGATGTACATCTAAATCTGCGATCAAACAAGTACGAGCCTTTCAAACTAGACATGCAAGCTACTCAGGTGTACTTTCTTTCATACCCAAGTGTAAGAAATGCGCAGAACAATTGGAAAGCTACGTTTAGACTTCAATCGAAATTCATTGATGAACAAAATTTAGTCGAAAACGTTGACGATAGAACAAGATGTTTTTCAGGAACAGCTACCTGAGCATGATATTGAGGTCAATATTAGCAATAATGTTCCAACTTTGCTAATGGATCCTAGTGGCGCACACATGTTAGACGTCAACGAAAAGATGATAAAAATGATAACTCCGAGTTTTCATCGAATGATAAGGACGGTGACGACGAGCCATGATACTATTTTGTTCAAGTGGTAAATGATGCAATTATATTTTTTTTACTTGTTACGTAATATTTCAAATGTTGGAGATTCAACTTAAAATTCTAATTTAGCCTTTATTTTTTAAAAAAATTAATGTCGTCAGCCAGAAGTTACGCCCCATCTTCTAGTAAGGGCTACGGTGGACGATCCGGTGGTCGATCTGGTAGTCAATTCAGCAGTCGATCCAGCACTACTAGAGATCAAAGATCGAATGGATCACACCGTCGTTCTCATGATGATGCTACCCCACCCGCATAGACTAGTCGAGGTCATCAAAGTCTGCATCCATACCCATACCCATACCACCCTTCTTAGTAGACCTCATTTCATCCATACCCATACCACCCTTCTCAGCAAACCCCATTTCTCCATCAGACGCCTCCCCCACATTATGCACATCCATCTACATCTTTCATGTCTTTGTAATCTATTTTTGGTGATGATCCCACCTCTCTGTTGATGTATTCCACTTTACTTTCCTCCCTACCCACTCCGCTTGTTGATGGTCGTGGTATGTTTAGGCTAGGTGTCGAGCCTACTTTTTCATCAGGGGGATCAGCATCTTCCTCACATCTTCATGATCATACGCACGACCACCGTACAGTCCTACCACCAGTACATCATGATTTGCATGTCTCACCTTCTCGGGGTCAGCCGATAGAGCAGTCGCCAAATTTTTCAGCACATCGTTCGAGTGACTCGTCCATAAGTACGGCTCTACGTGGATGACGACGAAGTAGTACTACTAGCCAACCCTCGAAGTGGATATTATTGGTCGTGAAAGATGACAGATAGTAAGTATAAGTATGAATTTTATTTTTACTTATTTCTTATAAACTTGGTCTAATGCCTCATTTTCAATTTAGTTGATGGAAATTACACCCGTCTGACAGAGCTCCTCGAGAGATGATTAGGGCATACAAACACTCCCTACACAGGGATAGTTATTATTGGGAGCATGTCCCGCAGCACATGCGAGATGTTTGCTATAATCAATGGAAGGTAAAGTTGTTTAAGTTAATGTTGTTTCATTTACATAAAATTTACAAACAATATATAATTGAAAAGTATTTAGAGCTAAATTTAAGATTTTATTACTTTTTTGCCTATAGTTGTCATTCGACTATGAGCCATCGGATGACGTAGCTATTAGAGAGGCGTACAATAGGCAGATTGCCACTCGGTATGCTGATTTTATTAGCAAGAAGTGCTTCAAAGATAAGAAGCCTGCACATGTATCAGCTGAGATCGTTGACCACTATAAGAAGATGCAGTCCACCCTTGATTTTAAGAAGAAGTCAGAGCGAGCAAGTAAAAATCGAAGAACTGAGAAAGGGGGACCCATAATAGGGATCACAGTGCATACTAATAGCTCAATATCCATTTATCAGCACGTAGAGAAGCTGGTAAGTTATGTTATAATAATGTTGTCATGGCTTGAATTTAATTCCCCATTATTAATGACGCGGTTGCAGACGTGGCTAACAACTCAAATGCTATTGGGACCCGTAGTTAGGCTTATGCATGTCTGGAGCTAGGTAAATAGTTTTTTATGTGTTGAATTGTTTAATTTGCGATGTTTATATTGAAATAAAGTAAACAGCATCGCAATGTGTGTAATTATTTTTCATTTGACGTGCGATATTGAGTGTTAAGTTTTTGCCTCGATATGAGTATTGACACGGGTACCGGGTAGTTTAACTAACTTAACATTAGGCTAGGGGAAATAATACACACATAAAATGAATAAAATGGTTTAAATAATAATATGAAATATATATTTGGTGGTTAGAGACATGGTAGTACGCATTTGTCGCGGTTCGGGATGCGAAACCGGGCGTCGAAACACTGAAACACCACCTTTTGAGTTAAATACAAGGGTGAGTGTTCCATTGGAGTCACAATTTAAGTCAAGAAAGGTTGGAATTGAAGCAAATGAGGTTCATTTGATTTCTTAGAGATGTGTAAGTGAGATGAGATGTCAAAGTCACCTATATAAGTCAATTTGACTTCAAAACCACCACCTTTTCTCTGTCTTATCCTTCCATCAGAGATTGGAGACAAGGAAACAAGGGTTTGAGTGATCAAACTTGGTGATTCAAGGAGTTTTGAGGGGTGAAATTATCAAAAGCAAGGTGAGAACCACAAACACCTCAACTTTCTCTATCTTTTGATATCGGTTTTAGAGGTGTTGGTGATTGTTTGGTGGTTGTTGGGTTGTTGTTTTGATAGGGTTTGTTGTGCTTTGAAGGTGAGTTGTTGGTGTTGTCTTGTTATTGGTTTGGTAGGGTTGTTAAAAAACCCAAGAATTTTAGCAGTTTTGATGTCTAGAACGCGATTAGCGCTAATGTTCTTCCTTTTGAAGAACGTATAACTGCTTGAGAATTAGCACGCTAGATCCTACAGTTTTGACATTATTTTTGTTTAGTGACTTAAAACACATCCAAATGACTAAAAATCAACTATAAATGGAAATAGGTCATTTCGAGCAGTAATTTGGGATATCTAGGACTAGGCAAAGCCGGACCGGGGGTGATCGACGGGACACGGTGTGTGGTTTGAGGTGTGTAGTATCCCAACTAAAATTTCTTGAGCAATACTTTATTTTGTTTTTGAATTCATATTTTGTCCTTCATTACCCTATTCTTGGTGTGATATAATGGACGTACGTTGAGGCTCTCTCTTCAAGCCATTCCTGTGTGTATTTCCACTAGGCCATAGCACGTGTGCCATCCCGGTGAATAGGGCTACCCGAGAGTTGTGTTGGGCACGTGTGGGTGCGTCGTAGATTCAACACTAACCACCTAGCGGATCCTGATACTGGCCTTGCTTGAGTGCTACTCGCAGCAGTAGTCTGTTGGGAGTCCGAAGTATGGCGCTAATTTGACCCTAAGCTCTAGGAACACACATTTTGAGCTTTCACTATTATTTATGCACGCAATGAGCACGGTCGCCTGTTTTTATTTCCGCATGTTTATTTAAAAGTTTTTTTTATTCTTATATTTACTTTTTGTATTGCTCACTTAATTTCCATGGGAATACTCACTCTGGACTCATCATCTATTTTTTGTGATGCATTGAGTGCAGATCCTCGTACGAGCCATGGTAAAGGTAAGCTACCGGAATACTTGTGATTCAGAGACATTTAGTCAGGCTTGTACGTTTATATATATATATTGTTTTATTTTGGGATTTAGGATTTTGAGATAGCTCAGGACTCTATATTGTTGATATTTTGATACAATGAGGTACATGATTGATATATGATGGTATATAGGTTTTCCACTGTAGGTATCAAAGTTAATTGCATGGCTTTAATGTTTTATATATTGTTTATCAAGTTAAAAGACTTCCGTTGGGATTTATTTGGATTTAAAATGATCTTAGCAGACGACTTGAGTGCAGTAACAATTTAAACAGTAAATTATTATAATTTTAGGTTAATAATGATTAAATAGTGGATGAGTTGGCATGTAGGACACAGCTTGCGATGGTAGGCCAGGTTATGGGCCCGCATCGACCACCGTGGCGGTTCATTTAGAAAATGGACCGTTACATTTTGGTATCAGAGCAAGGTTAGTGAACCTTAAGGAATTGGAAGTTAACTCTGATACGATTACATTTTTGGTATAATTTGATGATAAACGTGATGAATAAACTATAGATGTGGAAACCCAAAAGAACTGCTTAGAGTCCTAGTTAGGAAGTGAGGTGAGATGGGTAGAAATTAGGGATATATATACGTGTTATATTTTGGGTGTATTATACATACGATACACGTATATTGGTATTGAGGCTGATTGGATGCACATTCTTCAATACTAATATCGATGGACGGACAACCTTTTGATACTACTCAGCCTGAGGTCGAAGATACCAGCGATCCGACGAGACCAGCCTTGACTCTAGATTTATTAGCACGGACTTTGGATTATAGGATTGTGATGCTTATAGAGATGATGAGAGCTCGAGATGCTCGAGAGACTACGATAGCTCTGACTACTATTTTGGCTGCACCGATGACGACTACTCAAGCAGTCGTAGCTCCTACTTTAGCCGAGGCTCTGGTGCAGGCGGCAGTATCTGAGACATTGGCAGAGAGGGCTATGCCAGCAGCAGTACCAGTGGAGGCTGCAGTGGTGCTTACATCGGCTACTACCAAGCAGCCAACAATGGCATCGACTTGTAGGATCCAGATGACATTAGAGGCTAGGAAGATGAGGACTTTCTTAAGTTCTCGCCAGGATATTTTTATGGGGCCAGAGATCCAGAGGTAGCCGGGAGGTGGCTGTTATCTCATGAGCGGCTACACAATTTGCTTCGGGTCAAGGAGATTGATCAGCCGAGGTTATCGAGTTTTTGCTTGAGAGCTGATGCTGCAAGCTGGTGGACTACTTACACTGCGATTTATCCTACCATTACTATTTGGGCAGAGTTTCGGACATTGTTCATAGATGAGTATATACCAATGGAGGTCAAGGTTCGCTTAAGGAAGGAGTTTTTATCCACGGTGCAGGGTTATATGTCAGTTACAGTATACATGGAGCGGTACATGTATCTACTGTCATACTCTAAGGACATAGTTGGTACCGATTAGTTGCAAATATATTACTTTGTTCGAGGTCTGGATGAGAAGATTGTGATCACAGTGGTATATATTGGAGCTCGTACTCTGGCTGAGATCTACGACATGTCCCTCGCACATGAGACATACCTGGTTCAGAGGGCTTGCCGACTAGTGATTCATGTTGTGTTGGAGGGTCAGCAAAGTCAACCAACATCAAGTTTTTGGGTTAATTAGAGACTGAAGAGACACATGAGAGACCAAGACCGGTAAAAATAGGACCACAGACCTTACCGAGGTGACTGGAAGTCTGATCAAGGTCGCAGAGGCGACAGAGATCATCGTGATGACAGAGATCGATGTGATGATCGACAGTTGGCATATTCTACGGCTTTTGCACAAGTTGATCAACTTAGATAGCAGAGGCTGGACAAAGGTCCGAAAGGCTAGAGTCATAAGCAAAGTCAGAGGAGTTCTGGCATATCAGATACTCGCACATGTTGCTGATGTGGTCAAGTGGGGCATATTGTGGCGGATTGTACCAGATGAGCACCACTACCACCAAAGACGGAGCAGGCCAAAGATAGGGCCCAGACTACAGCTTTTGGGGTCGCACAGCCAGACCAAGAGGCGACCGAACAACTTGTTGAGGGTAAGTTGTCTGTCTGTGGTATTGCTATGCATGTTATGATGGATTTTGGTAGCACACTATTTTTTGTTTCTGGACGCATGGTAGGAAAGTTAAGGTTACCGTTACAGACTTTAGATACACATCTTGTTCTCAACACGAAAGCTAGGGATAAGATCTACCCTAATCGGATATGTCAGAATTGTATAGTGGAGATTGAGGGACGTCAGCTATTGGCTTATTTGAGAGTTTTAGAGTACTTGGAGTTTGACACGATGTTCGGAATGGATTGGTTATCCTCTAATCATGCACAGATCAACTGTTTCAGCAAGACTTTGATGTTTAACATCGAAGGGATTCCAAGGTTTACATTTTTTGGAGTTGCATCTGCATTACCTATCACTCGAGGTAGATTAGCGACGTCGCAGGAGATGGAGGCATACACGGTAATGGTTGAGCCGTAGTGTAAGACGGTGCTTAAGGTCGAGGATGTTCTTGTTGTCTGCGAGTTTCCAGACGTGTTCCCTGATGATTTACCAAGATTGCCACCACCAAGAGTTGTGGAGTTTATCATTGAGCTGATTCCGGGGACTCATCCAATCTACAGCAGACCGTATAGGATGTCGGTATCGAAGCATGAGGAGTTGAGGACCCAATTAGAGGACTTACTGCAGAAGTGTTTCATTCACCCTAGCATGTCACCTTGGGTAGCTCCAATTCTTTTTGTGAAGAAGAATGACAACTCGATGCGGATGTGTGTTGACTACCTGAAGTTGAATCACGTGATGAATCAAAATCGTTACCCACTTTCGAGGATCAACGATCTATTCAATCAATTGGTTGGGGCCAAGTTCTTCTTGAAGATCGACTTACGATCGGGATACCATCAGTTAAGGATTCGAGAGGTGGATGTGGAGAAGATCGCATTTAGTACGCGTTAGTCATGCCTTTTAGGCTAACTAACGCGCAGGCAATCTTCATGGATTTGATGTACAGGGTGCTGAGGCCATTTCTTAATCGATACGTCATTATGTATTGATGACATCCTGATTTACAATAAGACTCGTGTGGAGCACGAATGGCATCTTAGAGATGTGTTGGCAACGCTGAGATAGCATAGACTGTATGCCAAGTTCAGCAAGTGCATATTCAAGCTGAGTTAGGTGAATTTCTTGGGCCATGTCATCAGTGATCAGGGCATATCTGTTGTGGTGACAAGATTCGGGCGATTATTGACTGGAAGACACCCGAATCTGTATCTGATATTCGGAGTTTCCTGGGTTCGGCAGGATATTACAAGCGCTTTGTGCAAGAAGTCTTGATCATTGCAGAGCCGTTGACGAGGCTGACTAAGAAGGATGTTAGATTTAAATGGTCCCAAAAGTGTGAGGATGCCTTCTAGGAGTTGAAGAAGAAATTGACTTATAAACCAATTTTGGCATTACCGGTGGCAGGGAAAGGTTTTTCAGTCTATATTGATGCATCAGACACTGGGTTGGGTGGCGTATTGATGCAAGATGGATACCCAGCGGCCTATTTATCTCGACGATTGAGACCTCAGGAGATGAACTATCCAGTGCATGACTTTGAGCTTGTGGCGGTCGTGTTTGCACTGAAGGCCTGAAGGCACTACCAGTATGGTGAAAAGTTCGTGTTGTAGACAGACCACCAGAGTTTGAGGTACCTATTCACTCAGAGGGAGTTGAACATGCGACACGGGCAATGGCTCGAGTTACCGAAGGACTATGACTTCGTCATTGAATATCATTCGGGTAAGGCAAATGTTGTAGCTGATACACTAAGCAGGACCGGCATGGAGAGCCAGACAGTACTGCGGCATATGACACAGGAGCATGGGTTGCTTGAGGGAGCATTTGTTGGGTTTTGTGGTTCATACGCAGCGAAGATTACAAAATAGTTTTGACAAAAACCCCAACTGGATCCGCATCTAATTCCATTAAAACGTTTAAACCAAGAAAGTTTAATCATACCTCGGCCGCGAAATACCTTTCTTAAGGTTGATCGGTCTCTAAGGCGCTACCAACGACGAACGCCCTCTACCAGCAGTCCACACACGAACGGCAGCCAAGATTCAAAGTGCTAGCTTCAAGAAAATACCAAACCTTTTGTTTCTCTCCAAAACGATCCAGAGCGTACCAGAAAACCCTAAGTCGTTTCTAAAACGAAAATAGAGGTTTGGCCCTTAATCTTTCATTCGTGTGTTCTAACTTAAAGAGTCTATTTATATAACCCTTGTACATAGACGGTTAAGTAAATTACACATATACCCCTACTTAAAGAAGTATAAGTGTAATACACCACAAAGACATTTCTGTTATGAATTTTATCATATAAAATTCATTTTTCCGAACCATCTTAAAATCTCGCAAAACCATTCTTGGTGTGCGACCCAATAGGCTCATACAACGTTGGCAGTGAACCAAAACATATTTTGGTATACAAGTCATAAGCGGCCTCTAGCAAGACATTATGACTACCCAACTCGTACGAATATCAAATCGATACAACCTAATCAATAGTGTATATAACATCCTTTTGTCACACGATATCCTTTTGATCAAACATAAGGCATGGAATTGTCATCCAACATGTTCAATCATACTAGTCTCAATCTCTAGGTAGACTGAAAACATCCAAGTGACGTTGATCAATATCAATTCACTTAGACTAGGCCTTTTAACAGTCTAACACATCGAGGGATCCACTAGATATCTCTCTTTATATGAGAGGGACAAATTCTATCTCGATTACACAACTTCATCACATTGCTCACACAAGAACCAATCACAACCTTTATAATCATCCTAAGGTTAAAGACAACGTTTGATAGTGTCAAATCACTATGTTCCTAATGTTGAAGTCTCTGGTAATCTCAAGTCGAGGACTCGAAAAATATACCTATCATGAGAAACAACTATGACTTAATCCATGTGATGTTCTCATAGCGGGTCGATCCAAGATTTTTTATTCCCTAACAAGTACTCGTGATCTTGATTCGTATCCCTATACGTATAATCATCATATGATCATCAATCAAGACCCACACTAGTCTTAATTCATTATAGTTCCCAAGATAATGATCGACTAGAGACATTTATGATATTTCAAATACCCATGGATCTTATTATAATGTAAACATGCAAATTAATTATAATAAATAGCAAATGAAATCCTCTATTTTATTAACTAAAAGTACTCATAAAGACAGTTAATGGATTGACCTAGGGCACATGCCCCAACATCTCCCACTTGCACTAGGGCCAATCATACATGCATCTAATGCCTAATGATCTAACATGACCATCATGTTTTGCTTGTGGAAGAGCTTTTGTCAATGGATCTCGCAACGTTGTCTTCGATGAGGTACTCTGCAAATCTTTACGTCTCCCCTTTCAATAATTTCTCTAATGAGATGAAAACGCCTGAGTATATGTTTGGATCTGTGGTGTTATTTAGGTTCATTAGCCTGTGCTATTGCCCTATTATTGTCACAATACAAACAAACAGGGTTAGCAATACTTGGAACCACACCTAGTTCAAAAATTAACTTTTTGATCCAAATCGCCTCCTTTCTTTGCATCGGATCTTTCGCAATATACTCACTTTTATTGTAGAATCTCGCCATCTCTTGCTTTCGAGCTTTTCCAAATTTACGCACCCCCATTCAAAGTAAAGACATATCCAGATCGCGATCTAAAAGCATCTATATCAGTTTGAAAACTTACATCTGTGTAACCATTTACAACTAGATCATTTTCAAAACCTCCATAGACCAAGAACACTTCCTTAGTCCTTCTTAAGTATTTAAGAATGTTCTTTATCGCTATCCAAAGTGACTCTCACCAGGATCTGAACATTGGCAATAATCATCTTTTATAGTCTTGCAAAGCGAACCTATTCAACACCTTGTCTATGTAAGCACTCGACTTAGACCGATTAGTCTCTTTAGATCTATCCCTATAGATCCTTATCCCTAGGATATAGGCTGCATCTCCTAAGTCTTTCATTGAGAAACACTTCCCTAACCAAGACTTGACATTCTGCAATGTTGGGATATCATTTTCAATGAGTAATATATCATCAACATACAATACCAAAAAAATAACTACACTCCCACTGACCTTCTTGTATACACAAGGCTCATCTTCATTCTTAATAAAACCAAAATCCTTGATTGCCTCATCAAAATGAAGATTCCAACTCCGAGAATCTTGCTTTAATCCATAAATGGATCTTTGAAGCTTGCATACCTTCCTAGAATTCTCAGGATGTACAAAACCTTCAGGTTGTGTCATATACGCGTCATCGAGCAGCTTTCTCTTAAGAAATGCTATTTTTACATCTATTTGCCATATCTCATAGTCATAGTATGCAACAATGACAATTAAAATTCTTATGGATTTAAGCATGGCTACTGGCGAAAAAGTTTTATCATAATCAACACTTTGAGTCTGCCTGAAACCTTTTGCTACAAGTCTTGCTTTAAAAGTATGCACTTTGCCATCCATGTCAGTTTTCTTCTTGAAAACCCATTTATATCCAATGGTCTTACCACCTTCAGATAAATCAACCAAGTTCCAAACTTGGTTATCATACATGGATTGCATCTCGAGTTCATGGCACTTAGCCATTTATCTGAGTCTAGTCCAGACATAGCCTCCTGATAAGTGGTGGGCTCATTTTTGTCCATAAGCAACACATCACAACTATCAGTAATGAGAAATCCGAATCTCTCTGGCTCATGTCTTACCCTACCAGATTTACGTAGGCCTTGTGTCATTGGTGGAGGTTCAATTGGTTCATAATGTTATTGAACTTCCAGTAGCGGTTCAGTGTTTATTTGTGATTCTTGAACTTCTTCGAGATTTATTTTCTCCCACTAGTGTCTTTTGAAATAAACTATTTTTCCATAAAAGCACCATACCGAGCAACAAATACTTTGTTCTCAGCGGGATTATAAAAGTAATATCCTTTTGTTTCCTTAGGGATACCCCACAAATAAACACTTATCAGATTTAAGTGCTAGTTTTTCTTAGACTTGTCGCTTTACATAAGCCTCACAACCCCAAATCTTAAGAAAATACAAACTAGGTCTCTTCCCATACCATATCTCATATGGTGTTTTATCAATCGCTTTAGAAGGAACTCGATTTAGAGTGAAAGCTGCAGTTTGTAATGTTTAACCCTAAAAGGATAATGGAAGATCTCGCATGACTCATCATAGATCGAACCATATCTAATAAGGTTCGATTTCTCCTTTCAGAAACTCCATTCCATTGTGGAGTTGCTGGTGGAGTCAATTGGGAGACAATCCCACAATTTCTAAGATGATCATCAAATTCTTGGCTTAAATATTCACCACCTCGATCTGATAGAAGTGTTTTGATAGTTTTACTAAGTTGATTTTGCACTTCATTTTGAAACGTCTGAAACATCTCAAATGATTCAGCTTTTATGTTTCATTAGATATACATAACCATATATCTGTCGAAATCATCAGTAAAGATAATGAAGTATTGATAACCTCCTCTAGCCATTGTGTTTATAGGACCGCATAAATCAGTATGTATTAGACCCAATAAATCACTTGCCCTTTCACTATGTCCAGTAAAGGGACTTTTAGTCATCTTTCCTAGTAAACAAGATACGCATGTTTCATATGTTTCTAAATCAAATAAATATATAAGTCCATCTTTATGGAGCTTCATTACGCGTTTCTTGTTTATGTGCCCGAGACGACAATGCCAAAGATAGGTTTGATTCAAATCATTTGACTTGAATATCTTTGTATTTATGTTAAAGATTGGAGTATCAGTGGACCTTTTCATGCTTAGAATATAAAGACCATCACACAAATTAGCATTTGCATAAAATATACCTTTACGAGAAATGGAACATCTATTATTCGCAATAATAAAATCAAAACCATCCATATCCAAGCATGAAACATAAATGATGTTTCTGCTCAAAATAGACACAAAATAACAATTATTTAAAGTTAAAATAAGTCAACTAGGTAAGACTAAGTCATACGATCCAACAACCAGGGCAACAACTCTTGCTCCATTCCCTACGCGGAGGATGACTTCTCCTTTCTTCAATTTTCTACTTCTGGTAGTCCCCTGAACATTTATACAAATGTGAGATCCACATCCGGTATCTAATACCCAGAAATCACTAGTAGATGAATTAATTTCAATAACATAAATACCTATAGTGGTAGTCGCACTACCCTTTTTCTTCTTTAGATCTTCTAGATAGAGTTCGCGATTTCTGAACCAATGTCTAGGTGCATGACAGAAATGACAATTTCCTTCCTTTTCTTTTGGGTGTTTTGAAACAGGAACAGGCTGGGGCTTGACTTGTTCCACAGGCTTTGCGATAGGTGCAGCCGCAGCCTTGACAACTTTAGCCTTGCCTTCGCCTTTCTTCTTCATTCTCTTTCCCTTTTGGACCATCGACGCATTACTAGAGGGTTTATTGATATTTTATTCAATAGTTTTGAGCATCAAATGCAACTCTGAAATTGATTTCTCCATATTATTCATATTGTAGTTCATCACAAATTGTGAGTAACTTTCTCTGTAATGAATTCAGGGATCAAATCGTAGCCAACTCTTGGCTTTTGGGAAATCCGAGTCTATCAAGTCGGTCAACATAGCCCATCATCTTTAAAACATGAGGACTAACTCGATGCACCTCGGTCATCTTGCAAGAATGTAGGTTCTTGACTGTCTCGAACCTTTCTTGCCTAGCTTGCTTTGTTGGAACATTTCCTTCAGCGTTATAGCCATGTCGTAGGCTTCCATTAGTTCCATGTCCTTCCGAAGTTCAGGGAGCCATAGTTACCGGCATAATACATGCAACATCGGTAGAATCGTTGACATGCTTATTATGCGCATCCTTCACAGCTTTCGTAGCATTGGCTGGTGGGTCATCCAGGATTGGAGCATCCAAGACATACAATTTGTGTTCATGCTTAAGAACAATTCTCAAATTTCTAAACCAGTCAAGAAAGTTAGTCCCAGATAGCTTATCCTTCTCAAAGATGGATCGCAGTGATAGGGGATTATTGTTACTTGAAGAGGCCATTGATCTATAATAAAGATTATGCAAAGTTTATTTTAGTATAGAGGAATAGACTCCCACTAAATTAACAACCCTCCTTAAACACACTGTTTATTTAGGGGACTAAAATCCATATTTCACCTAATTCTATGACTGTTATGGCATTAAACATAGAACTATATTATTTAGGTAGGTAACAGTTACCAATTACATCTTATGTAATTTTAGATACTTTTATGAGATACATGACATCTTATGTCTAAGCATGTTTTTATCTCATCATGTGCCTAAAGCTCAAAACTATTTTGATAGCTTTATTAAGTCAAACAATTTTAAACATTTAGGTAACTTTTATCTAACTTGTCTCACCAAGATAACACAATACACCCAGCTATGGCTGAAACTGTGTTAGTGTGATCGAGGCCTTTGACAAGTGTTTAAAATGGATGGCACGAGACTTAAAATTTAATAGAGGGATTTTATTCAGTTTTATTGATTTTTATGTAAACAATGAAATATCATGTATTCTATTGATTTGTTCAATCACTAAACAATTTGGAAATTTTTATACTGTTCACTAATAAAAGAATTTTCGTGCGCTAGGATTAGTTAGACGGGTCCCATTGGCGGTCAATGGCCGATGGGCTGAATAAAAAGGGCGGCGCCTTTTTTTTTTTTTTTTTTTTTTTTTTTAGAAGATGAATTTCAATTCCAAAAATTAAAATTCTCTATAGAAAATCATATTTTTTGCTGATTTTCATATATTAAATTTACCCCTTAATTTATCCAAAATTAAGTCAATTAAAACATTTTTAATTAACCCGGGCCCACATCTAACTAATCATCTTATCATAATCCAATTAGGACTTAAGATATTTGAATCCTAGCATATCACCAATAACAAATTCTCCATATTTATCTTATATCCAATAGGGATAACGAAACCGATTTTGCTTATATCTCCTAATCTAATTTGTTATCTATCTTTATCAAATAGAAACTTCATAACATAATAGATATAATAAGATAAATAAATAATTTTGAAAATTAATTATTTGTAATTTCGGTCCTTATCCAAATAATCACAAACATGTAATTGAATCATGAACTACTATCCCAATTGAACCTAATGGCGTCATGGATCACAGAACACGAAATTGAATTCATTAAAATTATTCGAATTAACCTAACATGGTTACTAGCATGTACGAAACTAATTTCAATTAAATCACAAATATATGTATCATATACACAAAACATGATAATAAATCTCATAGAAAACTTATGTATATCACATATACATCAACTATTAACATGTTTTCAATCAATATCATGTATATATCAGAAGAAAACATGTAATGAATTTAATGGAATCGAACTCGAAGGCTCTGATACCACTGTTGGGTTTTGGGGTTCATACGCAACGGAGATTACAAAACAATTTTGACAAAAACCCCAACAAGATCCGAATCTAATTCCATTAAAACGTTTATACCAAGAAAGTTTAATCATACCTCGGCCGCAAAATACCTTTCTTAAGGTTGATCGATCTCTAAGGTCGCTGCCAACGACGAACGCCCTCTACCAGCAGTCCACACACAAACGGCAGACGAGATTCAAAGTGCTAGCTTCAAGAAAATATCAAACCTTTTGTTTCTCTCCAAAACGATCCAGAGCATACCAGAAAATCCTAAGTCGTTTCTAAAACGAAAATAGAGTTTTGGCCCTTAATCTTTCATCTTTTTGTGTTCTAACTTTAAAGTGTCTATTTATATAACCCTTGTATATAGACGATTAAGTAAATTACACATATACCCCTACTTAAAGAAGTATAAGTGTAATACACCACAAGGACGTTTCTGTCATGAATTTTATCATATAAAATTCATTTTTCTCGAACCATCTTAAAATCTCGCAAAACCATTCTTAGTGTGTGACCCAATAGGCTCATACAACGTTGGCAGTGAACCAAAACACATTTTGGTATACAAGTTATAAGCGGCCTCTAGTAAGACATTATGACTACCCAAGTCGTACGAATATCAAATCGATACAACCTAATCAATAGTGTATATAACATCCTTTTGTCACACGATATCCTTTTGATCAAACATAAGGCATGGAATTATCATCCAACATGTTCAATCATACTAGTCTCGATCTCTAGGTAGACTGAAAACATCCAAGTGACGTTGATCAATATCAATTCACTTAGACTAGGCCTTTTAACAGTCTAACACATCGAGGGATCCATTAGATATCTCTCTTTATATAAGAGGAACAAATTCTATCTCGATTACACAACTTCATCACATTGCTCACACAGTAACCAATCACAACCTTTATAATCATCTGGTTAAAGACAACGTTTGATAGTGTCAAATCACTATGTTCCTAATGTTAAAGTCTCTGGTAATCTCAAGTTAGAGGACTGAAAAATATACATATCGTGAGAAACAACTATGACTTAATCCATGTGATGTTCTCATAGCGGGTCGGTCCAGTACTTTATTTCCTAACAAGTACTCGTGATCTTGATTCGTATCCCTATACGTATAATCATCATATGATCATCAATCAAGACTCACACTAGTTTTAATTCATTATAGTTCTCAGTATAATGATCGACTAGAAACATTAACGATATTTTTGTAAATACCCATAGATCTTATTATAATGTAAACATGCAAATTAATTATAATAAATAACAAATGAAATCCTCTATTTTATTAACTAAAAGTACTCATAAATACAGTTAATGGATTGACCTAGGGCACATGCCCCAATAGAATCGATGTTTTGTTTGACATAGACTATTACTGAGCTATAGATTCGCTGTCAGATGAGAGTTCCTACGGTGTCTCTCGAGCGGGTTGCTGAGTTGTAAAGAGCAAATGATCGATATTTGCGGATCAGTGGCCTGGCTTAGGATCCGGGGTGCACTGAGTGGTCTCAAGGGTCAGACGGGTGCTTGAGACATAGGGTTCGATTATGGATATCAAGGGTATCGAAGCTCATGGACAGTATTCTCGAGGACGCACACCGAACGTGGTATACGGTTCATCCTGATCGAACCAAGATGTATCACGATCTGCAGAAATTGTTTTGGTGGCCAAGGATGAAGGCTGACGTGGTAAATACGTTCGAGTTGTCATATATGCATGTAGGTGAAGGCTAAGCACAAGAAACCAACTGGGTTGCTACGGCCGCTACCCATTCCTTAGTGGAAGTGGGAACACGTGACCATTAACTTCATTAGTGGCCTACTGACGCGCGCCGAACACGTCAATAAAATAAAGTACCTAAACCAACTATTTTGCAGAATAGTGGCAAAGGGTCGATCCCACAGAGACTGGTTCTTTCTTAGGTTTAAAACAACAAAAAGGAAAATTGGGGTTTTGAGATAAATTTTAATTTAATTCACTAATTTAATTAACTAATTTAATTAAACCAAATAAATAACTTAACAAAACTAATTTCAAAAATAAATAATTAATAATTAAATATCACCTAAATCTCCGGTTCCCACAAATCGAGTCAAGATTCAATAACAATTATGGTCTCAAAAAGTTATTAATTTAATTCTCCTAGATTAGCTATGGAAAATCGACAACCGCTGAAATTCCTAGTTCCCCTAATCTCGATAGCCAGGACGTCCGCCACTGACTACTTCCCTAATTAATGTATAACCCTAGACGTCCGCCAATCAGGTTTAATACACTAACCGCAGTAATTTGGATCTATGAGAACACTAATCCTAAATAACCGGGTCGCAACCGCTACCGATTTAATTTATATTCAATTGTTGTACATTCATCGACCGGAAGGGTTTTACGGCAACCGGGTGAATGTTTGTTACTGTATTGGTCTAAAAGCACAATTACACGGATGCTAATATTCCAAATAACAGTCGATTATCAATCATAATAATTAAAATCAACAACAATGAATTAGGAGAAATTAAATTAATTAGATAATAAAAATAAAAGATCTCACATAATACGCTTTGAATCCACGACTCTGACTTGCTTCCCTGTCGACTTAGGCGAGAAGTCGACTAGCCGGACATAGTCGCACAAAAATAACTATTAAAACTAAGCTAAACTATACTAATTATTCCTAATTAATAGGTGTTGAGAGATAGAGAGATGTTGAGAGATTGAGAGATGTTGAGAGATGTGTGTGGTGTTGAGAGAAGGTGAAGCCTATTTATAGAGTTTCATGAGACCACTTTTTGAGGTGATTCGTGAGTCGAGGAGCATCGTACGGGTGTTTTTGGATCAAAAATCGGACTCGCCACGTGTCGCGCCGTGATTGGACCGAACAGCGCGTCCGAGCGATGGGTGGGGTGACTCATCGGCCACGTGGCATGATGTGATTGGACCGAATCGTTTGTGTGAGGAATCTGGCGAATCAAATCGCGCCACGCGCATGGCGCCGGAGAAGAAATCGCGCGATTCTCGACCGAAAATGCGGGAGTCTGCGATGCGCATCTCGAGGCCGATCGGTGGGCAGCTGAAGCGAGGAGAAGAAATGCTTGTGTGACGTGTGTGCTTGAGCCGACGTGGCGGCACGTGATTGGTCGAGCGGATCGTAGTCGCCGACGTGGCGCTCTCTCGATTGGACCTTCCCGACAATGTTTGTACGTCATCATTGTGCGTCACCGCCCACGTGTCGCGCTTCGATTGGACCGAACGGTCTACTCCAATGAAAATGCACCACGTGTCATCCTTTGATTGGCTGGAACGCCCCGTCTCGCTATTCGACACACCGCTCAACGCGTATTTCGAGGCAAACCGTCCGTGTCCGATTACTACAAGTAAATACTCCATTTTGAGTATTTTTCCGCCACGAATTCAACCGCGCACTCCGTTTCACCTAAAAATGACCAGAAAATATTATTAAATATTTATTTTAAATACTTTTAATAATTAAATATACTAAAATATACTAATAAATATATAAAAATACGAACTTATCACCTACCCCTTATGACGAGGAGACACGACATGATTTGGGTGGTTATCGACAGGTCGACGAAGTCGGCACATTTTATACCAATCACCATGAAATATTCTGTTACACAGCAGAGTATTATCTTCGAAAGAGAGATTTTCAGATTGCACGGTGTACCGATCTCCATTGTTTCTGACAGAGATTTGAGGTTTACATCGAGACTATGAGAGAGTATGCGGGAACAATTTGGCACTCATTTAAAGTTTAGCACTACGTACCATCCTCTGACTGACGGGCAGTCAAACGATTGATTCAGATTCTCGAGGTTATGCTCAGGGCGTGTATATTAGAGTTTGGTGGATCGTGGGAGGGTTACTTACCTTTATGTGAGTTTACCTACAACAATAGCTATCAGGTAAGTATTGGGATGCCACAGTTTGAGGTACTTTATGGTAGGCCCTGCGGGTCACCAACATGTTAGGCGGCACCGGAGGATACAACGGCTATAAGACCTGAGGTTGTTGTTGATCAGACTGAGAAAGTAAAGCAGATCAGGCAGAGACTTCAGGCGACGCAGGATAGGCAGAAGAAATATGCAGCCAAATATCTTGAGGGTCTAAGCTATGATGAGGTTAGAGACTTGGTGTATTTGAAAGTTTCTCCCTGGAAAGGTCATCAGATGTTTGGCATTAAGGGGAAACTAGCACCAAGGTTCATTGGGTAGTTTAGAGTTAAGGACCGCGTCGGCAGAGTGCTATACCGTCTGGAGTTGCCACTGCAGTTGGCAGGGGTACACCCAGTGTTTCATATTTCCATGTTGAGGCTGGCTGGGTCGGGACCGAGGCCTATGGTTGATATACGTCAGATTGAGGTGCGACCTGACGTGTCATACGAGGAACATCCTGTGGAAATCATGGATAGGAGGACTCGGATTTCGAGAAATAAGGAGATCCCGAAGGTTTTGGTATGATGACAACATCATGGGACTAAGAGACTCACATGGGAGCTTGAGTCTACAATGCGACGACGATATCCCCACTTATTTGCCGGTAAGTATTTAAGTTTAATTTAGATTTCGGGATGAAATCTCACCTAGTTGGACATATGGACTAGGGTGGACACCGTCGGGGTCGCGGCGCAGACATGCTACAACTGGAGGAGCTGGAGGTGGAAATGGAGCTAGATCTTCTCGGCCTATTTCTTCTCATAATGATCCCGTCGAGCTTTTGCGGAGGGATTTCCAAGCAATGCAGACACACATTCTTCGGTTATGCAGGATCACACTCTAATCCAAGATCAGTTACGAGAGGTCCAAGGCCGGTTGAATCGCATGGAGCAAGCTCTATTGGACAGACTTGGGATTTCATTCGCGTCAGCGCCTCCAAGAGATGTTCCAGCTAATGACTCAGAGACCGACAACAATCTCGACGATTGAGATGACTTCCTAATATATTTAGCCTTAGGTTGTTAATATCTAATTTTGTACATTTCATATTTGTAATTAACTTTTTTTTGTTGTATTTAATTTATTTTGGTTGATGGACTTCAGTTATTAACTTTAATTTCCTTTAATTTTCCTGTCATTATACTTATTCCGAATAAATTATATAGTACATATTAAAATATATTATTTTAATAATAATTTTTAATAAAGTTTATAAAGAATTTTAAAATTTAAATATTATTTATAAATAATATTATTTTGAAATATTTCATTTAAAATTTAGTTTTAATTGAATTTAAAAAATCTCATAAAATTTTTAAATATTATATATAATAGTTTTTGCATTTATATAAAAAATATATAATAGTTAAATATTTTAAATATTTAGATTTTATTTCATTTAAAATTTAATAATTTTTAATATTTACTTTTTATAAATTAATTATATTTCAAATATTTAATTTTAGATTTTTAAATATTTAATTTTATTTTATATAATAGTTTTTACATTTTATAAATACTATATATTATATATTATATATAATATCAATCTTTTTAATTTAAACTTTTTTCGCCAATTTAGCGGCGAGGTTAGCGACAGGCCCCCATTGCTAACCCCCAATCCACATAACGGCCAACGAGCCACATGGACAATTAGCGACGGGGGCTCGTCGCTAATTGTCCACGTGGCATGGTCAAACGAGTTTCGACCAAAACTACGTGGCACATTTGCGATGGGAAATGGTGACATGATTAGCGACGGGGTCCCGTCGCCAAACCTGACACACCGTCGCTAAAAAATTTTGCGACGACAAGTTTAGCGATGGAAAACATGGGATTAGCACGGAAAACCCGTCGCTTCCAGTATCCTTCTGTAGTGAATGAAAATGGGGCAAGGAATTCTTCTCATTTTGATCTTATTGTCATTACACAAGAGATGGCAGCAAATGATAACCTTATTGTTCAAGAAGAAATTGAAGGTGAAGGACAAGGAAGACTAAAAAGCCATGATATACGCAAAATACTAGATAATCCTAATATCAGTGTGTACAAAAGAAAACTACCTCGACAAAACACTAAATGACAATTGTGGTACTAGTTGAGTTGTATGTTTTAAAAGGTATGGTTGTATTTATATTACAAAGAAACAATACTTTTTATATAATGGGTATTTACTTTAAAAAGCTTTTGTTGTTCAAGTAACATTATTTCAATTGTATGTTGAATTCACATTAGGCTATTAAATCTTGGTGGGAAAGTCAAAAATTGATCGGACAGTCCAAAGCTCATGGGACCACTTCCAAGGGAATGCATGGACCTATTGATATGTCGGAGCGAGAAAATTTAAAAAACCTCTAGACGTTTGATCATGGTGATCGTTTGTGGGTTGAGTTTTTGTTAAGTTAAAAAAACATAACTACATTTATGGTAGGAGAGTCAAAAAATTGATCGGGCAGTCAAAAAAACATAACTAATTTTTGGAGAAACATATAAACCTATTGTGAGGTGCAGCAGTGAGAAAGTATGAAAAACCTCTCACCGTTTGATCACGACGATCGTTTGTCGGTTAAGCTTTTGTTAAGTTAAAAAATATAACTACAATTCTAGTGGGAGGGTCAAAAATTGATCGAGCAGTTCAAAACTCATGGGACCACTTCTGGGGGAACGCATGGACCTATTGTGACGTGCGAGAGCTAGGAAATCTAAAAAACATCTTGTCATTTGGTCACGGTGATCATTTGTAGGTTAGGTTTTTGTTAAGTTAAAAAACATAACTACAATCCTAGTGGGTAGGTCAAAAATTGATCAGTCGTCCGAAACTCATGGGACAACTTTTGGGGGAGCGCATAGGCCTATTGTGACGTGCGGGAGCGATAAAATATGAAAAAATTCTCATTATTTGATCACGGCGATCGTTTGTAGGTTGAGTTTTTGTTAGGTTAAAAGACCTAACTATAATTTTGGTGGGAAGGTTAAAAATTGATTGGACAGTCTGAAATTCATGGGACCATTTTTAGGGGAACGCATGGACCTATTGTGACACGTGGGAGCGAGAAAATATGAAAAACCTCTTATTGTTTGATCACGGTGATCATTTGTATGTTGAGTTTTACTTAAGTTAAAAAAAAAACATAACTACAATTCTAGTTGGAGGGTTAAAAATTGATCAAGCAATCCAAAACTCATTGGATCGCTTCTGAGGGAATGAAGGACCTAATATGATGATTGTTAGTGAAAAAATTTGAGAGCGCAGTTTGATGACAACAACCATTTGTAGGTTGAGTTAGCATAACTACAATTTTGGTGGAATGGTCAAAAATTGATCGCGCGGTCCGAAATTTAAGGGACTACTTTCGGGGAAACGTAAGGACTTATGATGAAATTTGTTTCCAACTTGCGACTTTATTTGTTGTTGTAGCAAAAATGTGGTTTGACTAGTCAAAGGGGGACACAAGTGCAAATCTTTTAGGTTGTGATCAAAAGTGTAAATCTTTTATCATAAAGGGAATGATATGAAAAAAAAAATCCCTTAAAAGTCGTCATTGACTGAAATATAGGCTTCCTTTTGTTGGAAGTTGATTTCTTGAAAAAAGTATCCTCCTATTTTGACGTCAATTTCACGCACTTTGGATGTCAATATGCGCCATCGAAGACTAAATAGACATTGGGTTGAAAAAACCTTTCTAACGAAATTTGAATTTTGAATGTCGACCTAACGTAAATAGACATTGTCTATTTCGAATGTCTACTTCTATTCGGTGCTATCCATTGCCTAATCAGCATTCTCTCTAAAATATAAAAAAAAATAATAACCTTTTAAAATAAAAAAGTGCAATCCACATTCACCATGAATTTCATTTTCTACATTACTAATGTGACATTAATCTACTCCTACATTCCACATTTAGCATTGAAGATGCTCTTAGATACATACCGAGTTTCATGTACACATCGATACACATACATAGATGCAACAACTAAGAGTCCCAATCAAGGGTTTGACAAATTGGCGTGCACAAATCAAGAAATCAAGAAACGCATTAACGCACTTCCAGGATTTTTTTTTTTTTTTCTAATAGCGCCTATAGGATGTTGATTTTGTATGTCTTTGTTTGCAATTTCTACTTTTGAGAATTTGGGCACGTTAAGGTCCTTGGAGATACATTTGCTACACAGTTCTGTACCAAAGTATGTATCCCCTAGCATTTTCCATATTTTACGTTAAAGAAACAAGGGCGAAATTTAGTTACAAAAAATTACTCACATATAAAGTATAGTGAGTTCTAAAAAGTTATAACTTAACTGTAATGACAGAAGCTTGAGATTTGATGGTCCTCCTACTGGCCCAGTATTATTCTATCAAAAATTCATTTTAACTCCAACCAATAAATAATCTAAAGTTACACTCCCACCTCAAACGAATTGCATGGGGCTCCTCCTGGAACCAGCACTGCTGTTTCTCGTCTTCTTGTCAGCGATGCTAAGAATGGCCTTCCGCCTGTCGACAGCACAGTCAATGTATTCTTGGAGAGGCGGAAGACGCCCTCCCTCCACTCCAATCGGTGCTTGACCTCGAATTAACTGCACGAGAGCCAAAGGTCAATCAAAATTATTTATTGAGAATGGAACATAAACCAAGCGAGTACCTTGGATGCCCAACGCCGCTCTGCTTGTTGACACACGTCCCTGATATCTCTTCCCGACATTCTGATGTAAACAAATGGTGCCGAGACATTCGTGAGAGTCGGTTCCAGATGAAAGGCTTGGAGCATTACATATATGATACATGGTTTAAACTAGATTTTAAAAAATATATAAGAAGCAACGGCTTCATTTGTAGCACCCCAGCGTTCTCTTTGACATGCTCATAGAGTACGACACGACTATTGTTTCGTCACATAGGGAAAATGCAGAATCATGGTTGGGTTGCATAAGTTTGTGGAAAAGAGTTTTGTGACTTGAGTACTTTAGAAAAGAGAATCTAAATATAGAGAAAGGACTTACTCATCTGTAACTACAGCAAGTTGAGCTAGCTCAGACTTGGCTAGATGTTTTGCATACTGAGCAACTATTTCTTGACGATTCTGTTCGTCGGGAAGGCCAAATGTAATCATTGAGTCGAACCGACTGAAAGAAAGTGCAAAATCAATTGATATAAGAAAACTATAAAATTTATTTAGATCTAGTTGCAACAGTACACACAAAAAACCTTTACCTTATGAGAGCTGGATCGAGGTCTTCCTTTCTATTTGTAGCGGCAATTACCACAACTTTCTTTTCTTGCTCAAATCCATCTATCTTTACAGAGAACGAATTCTTTCAATGAGGGAAATTGACAAAGGCATTTCTCTATAAAAATGCTAAACTCGGTAGTTACAAACTACATGCTTGATGATTATTGATACAATGATCCCCCAAAGAAAGATAACGAAGATATTAGTATTATTTTAAGATTGACTCTATAAATGAAGTACAGGACATGGTAGATATTGTCAAAACTACTAAGACAATGAACTGATAACAGGTTGAATTTAGAAGAAATAGGAATCAATTGTTAATTATCTTAATGTTCAACAAACCTTGAAAGAACTCGTCCAAAATGATTAAGGTATCTCCTAAGCAATACGTTTACAAAACCAACCCGTCTTATCACAGAAGGTTAATTTTTTCCAAGATGTGTGATCAATACTTTAGGATGGCCAATCTAATGGCTTAAATATTTTTTATTCATGCAACTTCGACAACCGACTCAAATCACTTAGGCCATTGAAGGGAAAAAAAAGTTGAAACATTTAGCAATATGAATTGAACTGAGTCCCATAAAACAGCAGACCTGCCGTAACAAAACTGATAAAATCCTTCGAGTAGCTTCATGTATTCCTTCATCACGAGAAGCAGCAAAAGAATCAACCTATGATGGTAGAAGGGCAAGGGAAGGTAATGTGAGTATTAGAATAGCATTATAACCAAGCGATCATACCACAAACTAAGTCTCGCGTAAATAGAATCCTAACCAGGTAATTTACCATGAGTCAATTGAAGATTACAAGAATCTAGCATAGTGAGCGTCAATTACCTCATCTAGGAATACAATAGCACCATTAGAAAGCTCGTTAGCAAGAGAAAACACCGTCCCTAACAGACGTTCACTTTCACCATAATACTTTGACATAACAATTTCAAGTGGCACATATAACAATGGAACCCCCTGCCACAATAAAACGCAAAGCTCAGTAGAAGAGATTGTCAAAATCAAAGTACAAATCTAATGGCTTCATGATGGATAATTCTCGCAATGCCTTTTTATTAGTTATTTCCCCTTTTTTGGAGAAACCTCGTTACTCAAGTATGCACATGTGTATCATTGGTCCAAATTCAGTTTGTGAGAATACAAATACATACTATTTCAATTTCAGAAAAACTGTAGAAACGCATGTATGATTTGCACCATTATGTTACCTATAGCATAATTATTATTCAAAACCATCTGTCTAGAAAAGCAATCTGCGTATGTAGGACAAGAAGCAATGAGGTAGAGAAAAGGAATACACTAAAGATGCCATATAAATGAGAAGATGAAAGGATCATTACAGTCTGAATAAAAATAAATGAGTTCAAACACAATAAAGGAATCAACCTCGGCTTTCGTTAGTAAGCAACATGACAAACAAAACAGCATAAAAAATGACCTACTCAAGCAGTTCGCATCTTTAAAAAACTGAGAAATGAAATTTATGAACTGCAAAATAACCACAATTTCTTTTAATGTAGCTAAAAAAAGAAACGAAATAAGTAATGTTGGCAATGATGGCATACAGCTTGATTGGCAATAACTCTGGCACAAGATGTCTTCCCTGTACCTGATAGACAAAACAGCACGTAGTGCAAGCTTGGATCAGTCAACAACAAGCGTTAGAGAGCTTAAACTATTTAACAATAGGCAAGCAGGATTACTACAGTTAAACACATGAAATGATACATATGAAATGAAAAAACAGAAGTATATGACAAATTGCCGCTTAGAGTTCAATTATGAAAAAGAACTGAACATTTGTTATCAGAACGATCTGTGCTTTGTATTAACCATTCAGAGTTAGTTAATTATTTAAAAAAATCCATTAAAGTCATTCTCGTCTTCATTTAGAGCTCTAAACCAACAGCAAATTCCATGAAAAGCATCAATGATTCTCTTGAAATAGCAGAAGACCATTCCAATGAATCAGCTCACTTAAGCTTCCTAAAGGCACCTAATTCCAATTTTCTTTCTTTTCTTGTTTGTCAGGGCATCCAAGTCAACTCTCAAACCATCTAGCGAATTAAAAGTTCTATGAGCAAGAGAATGAAAACTCAAAAGAAACAAGAAATTGGATAATATCTCACAAAATTTACCACTGAAAACAGGAAGGAATGTTCTACCATTTAAGTCATCTTCAAGGTCCTAAATTTAGGGAAAGAGATAAGAAAATGTGAAATGCTTTGATTTCCCACCTATAAGTGTATTCCAACCCAATTTAAAGTTTTAGAGAAAGAAGGTTTATAACACAACAACTTTAGTCAACAATGAAAAAAAAAAAGGAGCACATATAATGAAATATCAATGACATTTAATCAGAATCAGTATCGACCAACCAAAGACAATGACCAAATGACAAACCTGGGGGGCCTTCAAAAAGAACAGCTCGCGGCCTGTTAGTTTCAAATTTACGCCTGGTACCTCTAGCGATATCATCATATACTTCCGGACTACGCAAAGCCAGCAGTATGGTATCTTCTATTTCACTGAAGAAAAATGGGAAATGCAAATTTAACACGAGAGAAAAAATAATTAATTAAAAAAAAACAATGAGTAGAGTTCTAGCCAACAATCTAGACATACCTAGAAGCACAACCAACCACAAAAAACGTCCACATGTTAATGACTCACAACTGACAGCAAAAGGAAGAAGTGAAATCACAACTGAAAACATCCTGTAACCCCACTCAAACAGTATGCAAGGCTCAAATGTCACATTCTAATGGAAATATGACAAAGAATGGATTTGTTATTATGTTTATGTAAAAGAAAAAGAAACGTTTATTTTTTGCTCTTAACCAGTCTAATAACATGTCAGAGACAAAGTACGCATAAATAGACTCAACACATTTGAGAGAGAGTCGGTGACTTTGTGTGCATATTGCACACAAAAGACCAAAAAATGCCGTGCATCAATGCAGCTGCATGAATCAGTTTTTGTCTACAACAACATTCATCTGTAGGATCACCCTAATAATTTTTATTTTAGATTATTTCCTTAGCATGTAAATCAAACAAACTTCCACCCAAAAAAAAAAAAAAAAAAAAAAAAAAAAACAAACAGCTCATAAAGATGGTTTCCAAATGCACTAATATTTGCTCGTTTTAGTTTTTATCCATGGTAATAGCAGCATACATCAAGAGCATCAATGAAAATGATGACTTTACTCTTGTCACAGTTAGGTTTATTAGCATTGGCGGTCTCAATTAGCATATCATACCCATCAGGTGGAAAGTTTCATCCTGCCAATAAGCATGATATCGTGTGGTCAGATCTATATTATATGGTGATAAACAGAAGACAGGATCTCATACATTTTTTACAATTTTATACAATTTCTTGCATCATGTGCCACTGGTAGCAAATTCGCAAAATCTATATTGTAAATGATGAAAAGTGCACATACTCTCAAATTAACGACATTTAGACATTTGCAATCATAAGAAAGTGAAGGCTTCCAATAATTAAATATCTGAAGCTCATAGCTACTTAGCATACCGCTTTTGCAGATCATATCCAGCAATATTTTCCCATGATATATCACCACCTGAAGCGAAGCCTTGGGCTTCATTTAGTCCAAAAATCCTAACTCCCATAGCCTCAAGAGAAGCAATCGACTTTTCAGTGGAAGCTACTCGACCATCTTGTTTGTTCTCATGTCTGTCCTTATATCCTCTTGTTCTTCCATCCAAAGCTTTTCGAGTCCCAGCCTTCTCACTAGCCGATTTCAGAGCAGACACCACAGCATCAAGCTCCTTCAGGCTAAAGGCTCCCTGTTTTATGAATTCAATTTCCTGAAAGTGAAAAAATTTATGCATCTTAAGAAGAAAGAAAAGGTGTATCAGGTATGTGATAACTTATTTATAGCAACAAAATTTCATATTCAAGGCCAAAACATTAGAGCAAATATATTAAAATGTATCACAAGAACTGAAGAATTAACTGCATTGTCCACACTTATTAGAGACTGGAATATCAGAACGGACAGATCTCCTTCATCTTTGCCCTTATCTTCTCTCACTGGTCTATTTGATTGGTTTTTCAGCTGCTTGTCTTGAGTAAGTTCCAATTGCCAAGCAACAGAACTGAAATAGAACATATGAAAGAAAGAGGGAACTTATAAACAACGCAATACTATGAGTGTCAACACTCAACAACTATTAATAACAAAAATGACCATGACCATTGATACGCATATGGTAACAAAAAATATGGTGACACATCTAAATTCACTTGCCTGTCCCAAGCACGCAGAGTAATATCTGAACCACTGCTGTCCTCTTCTGCCTTCAGTCCAAGATGTGATGCAAGGTCCACAATGAGGTGTGGTATATCGCATGTTGGTGGAAGGTGGAATTTGATTCGAATCTACAATATAGATCACTCAGATGAAAGTACTTAATACAGCAATAAGCAGGACATTTGCAACCTATAGACAACATACGAGATGAAATCATATGATGAATGGTATAGAACCAAATAAATAGCAAAGAAGTTTGTATGCAACAGAAGTTAATTGCCCATCCAAAACATAATTGCCATGAAATGCCACCCGAAATGACAATACGAGAAACTTTCACTCCAAATTAAACAAAGAAAATTTTAAAACTATTTATCCAAAAAAAGAAAATGCTCATTTTTTAAACTCCAAGACTATGTTATGCAAATATCAAATAAAGGCGTTTCCTTCTAGGTCCTATGGAAAGAAGGAACTTAAACATTTTCACGACATAACATTTACATAGTAACTACAGCCTTTTTTGGCACAAGATTTAAAACCTCCTATAGACAAAACTTAACACATGAATTTGACAAAACAAACGATCTAATTTTTTCACCTTTTGGCCCTTGACACCAACTGTGAATGGAGGATAAGAACCATATTGCATTCCCTTACTCTTAAGCAAGTCCTCAAGCTTGTAGCGTTCTTGTCTTACAATTTTTTCCATGTCAACATATTCCGACAGCGGGGAATTTGGACACGGAGTCTGACTCTGAGAGTCTGCCTGCACAAATTTGCGCTCAAATGCTATTAGAAACCTAATAATAACTCAGCTAGTGAAAACTCCAAATAGATTATACATAACCTTATCTGCATCTGCGAGAGACATCTCTGTCATTCCAACTCCAACCAAACTAGCTACAACCGCCGGCATCATAAAAAATATCCCACGAAATTCCGTACTCCATTTCAAACTCGCCCCTTCAAATGCACCAGAAAGAACTGGGTTTCCAAGATTTCCTACACTCATTACAATAAAATCAAACACAGTAAATTAACTTATCCTCACTTTCCTTGATTATAATGAAGCCACTCAAATGTTCTCCTCACGCCGACTTTCAACAGCGCCTCAACGTTCTCGCTATTTTATTTTAGGTATTTTTGTTAACAAACTTGATCAAGAACCCTGAATTGCCATCAAAACCATAAGCCTGGGCACTGTTAACACTATCAACACCAAAATCACAAAGAACTTCTATGTTTGATCACAATTAACAAGGAAAGTGGATCACATGATGAATTTTCACAAATGAATTGATTGGTTCATTCTAGGGTTTCATCAATTTAGGCAAATTCACACCTACATACAAGGATGTGCGGAAAGATTCGATCTTTTTTTGTTCTATCGATGCGAATCAAACGAAACCAGCGCGGCTTGACCTAAATACTGGAGAAAAACATAGCGCGAGTTGAATCAAAGCGAAGAGCGGGAACTTACGGTGATCCATCGTCATTGGTCTTCGAAGTTCTGCATTGGCGAGAATCGAAGAAGAGGGGTTCAGGGTTTTGAGAGAGGTGAAGAAGAAACGACGCGTCTTGCCTGACTTGATCAAGTGTCTCAGAGCCGCCATTGACGAGCCAAGTCTCTCTGGCAAGCTACTTCGTTTAAGTTTCTGTTCTGGTTTGGCAAAAACTGAGGCGGTTGGGCTTCCCGCGTGGGCAACTAAATACTTTGAGGGCCGCTAAGGGCACCCCACCATTTAATGAAGGCACTCAAAGTTTTTGTACAAATTTCAGCAAAAGTGGAAAAGACTATTTTGCCCTTGTATATATAGTGATTCAAACCCCACAAATCATTTTGACAAAGAAAAAAAGGCACCCCACCACAAGGTTGAACCGCAAAGCCACATTGCATTTGGCGAGCGTTGATCGATTATTGCGGATTGACATCATCCGACAGCGAGGTAACAATGTTTGACAACCATATTCGGGTTTTTTAGAACTGTTGAGTTGTGTATAACTGTGAAAATGATGATTTGTTTGGCAACGTAGGGTTTGGTAATTTCTTCAAATCCAAACTTGCCTCCACTATGTAATGGAGGATTGTACTGCTTCGGTGGCAGAGGAGGTCGTACTTGAGGTAATTTTACAAATTTATTGTGTATTTTTTGCAGTATTCTGAAGTTTCTGTCTGGGTGCGCGATTGTTTCAGCCTCGCAGGACCGAGATGTATGGTTATGTCTCGGTCATATAGGACTGATTGGTTTACGTGTGTCACGGAACGGTAAAATTGAGAGTATTCAGTAACTCTCGGTCGTTCGTGAGCGAGACTTTGAAGAAAGTTGCGGACCTGTACTACCGAGAACCTGTTTTTTTGGATGTTTTTGTGATTGTGTTGTACAATTTGGTTGATTATAATGTTACACTGTTTGTATTGCAGGTAATGCCGGTTTCTGCCCTATTTCCAGACTACACGGACACGTTTACACCTTGTAGGCCATTCCCAACTAGAGAAGCGACAGTTTTATGGCTTCAAATGATAGGCCGTGTGAACATGTTTGTGCTAGTGACAAAGCACTCTGACGCCGGGGGCATTAAGTGCAGGGGAAGGGTGAAACTTGCCTGTGAGAGGTCAGGGACTTATAGGGGAATGTCACAAAGAGTTGGGAAGGGTAAAGCGACAAAAAATGATTCAAAACCAAGAAATGAAGAAGAAGACGAAACGGCGAGGACTCAAACTGGTACCAAGAAATGTGGATGCCCTTTCCTTATCAACGTAAAGGAAAATGCTGACTCGTTGTGGTATATCACTGTTATATGTGGGAGGCACAATCACGAGCCCGCAAAAAACTTGGACGGCCATTCATTTGCCGGGAGATTGGATAAGGGGGAGCAGGAAGTTGTAGTGCAAATGACAAAGGGGAATGTGAAGCCAAGAGACGTCCTAAATACGTTGAAGCAAAGAGACGTTAGAAACGTATCGACAATGAGGACAATATATAATGCAAGACAAAAAGTCTGAAATGAGGATGCGGGTGGGAGGACTCAAATGCAACAACTGTTACACATATTGAAAAAGAATAAGTGGCTGTCATGGCATAGGAAGCATCCCGTTACGAATGTTGTCACGGAGTTATTTTGGTCACATCCCGACTCAATAAAGTTGGTAAGGTGTTTTCCATCATCTTATTTTGATGGATTGCACGTACAAGACAAATAGGTACTGAATGCCTTTGTTGGAGATTGTTGGCATCACTTCTACGCACTTGACGTTCTCCGTTGGGTTCGCATTCTTATCATCAGAGAGTCATGTGCATTATGTTTGGACACTTGAGAAGTTGAGATCCATATTGGATGGGTGGCCTAAGCCTGACGTGTTCGTTACCGATAGGGACTTAGCCCTTATTAGTGCCATAGAAGAAGTTTTTCCGGCCTCGCCTCACCTCCTTTGCTCTTGGCACATCAACAAAGTAGTATTGGCCAAGACTAAGAAGATGTTTGGGGAGAACGATGGTTTTGCGCGTTTTATGGATAGGTGGACGAGCGTGATGTATGCCAACTCGGAGGCCTTATTCGAAGTTAGGGTGAATGACCTGCGTTGTGAGTTTGGGAATGTAAAGGGTCTTACGGAGTACTTGGACAACACATGGTTAAAGAACTACAATGAGAAATTTGTCTCGGCTTGGACAAATAGACTTATGCACTTTGGGGAAACGACAACATAGAGGGTGGAGTCTGCGCATTCTATTCTGAAGGTACACCTTGGGAACGGTCAGGCCAATTTTGAGACTCTATGGAATGTGGTTGATGGCCTCCTTAGAATCCAACACAACAATATTAAGGCATCATTTGAGCTAAGTTTGAATGTCGTCCAACATGAGTACGTTGCTGAATTGTATCGACGATTGCGTGGTTATGTCTCTCAACGGGCGCTTAGGCTAATTAGAGATGAATTGACACGTGGAGAGGATGTTGGTCACGATTCCACTCGTTGTGGTTGCGAGATACGCACCACACATGGCCTTTCTTGTGCACATGAGCTGAACCATCATATGTTTGCTGGGTCGCCCATCCCTCTCGAGGACATTCATGTTTACTGGAGAAAGTTGAGTATGATACATGAGAATCCGGTGGATCCGTCTGGGTACAACGTGCACGATGAGATTGAACGGGTGTTGGAAAAGTTTCATGCTTGCACTGATGAGGACGATCGACTCAGGATTATTCAGCAGCTCAGAGAGATTAGTCGACCTTCGTCTACACCGAGTGTTGTGCCGCCGGCAAAAATTAAGACAAAAGGGAGGACACCGGGGTCTTCGAAGAGAAAACACGATGGTGACGATTCTTCTACGAGACGGTTGCCGAGTGAATTTGAGTACGTGCTATCGACTCGGAAGGCCTCCAGTTCTAGGTAGAAGAAAAGTAAAGTTGTTCCTAAACTGCGTCGTGCCAGACGATTGCACGCAAAGTGCAACTAACATGGCTTACGGTCATTGCGTAGAACCGGATTGATTGCCACATGTTGAGGGCATCATTGATGTGCTTGCCGATGGAAATTGTGGATATAGGCGTGTTGCGTCTGGGCTTGGACTAGCCGATGTCGACGGGTGGAGGATTGTCCGTAGAACGATGTATGATGAGATTATCGGGCATGAAAATCTTTGGCGGGAAGTGCTAGGCTCGAGTTACGAGAGTGTCAAGATTGCGGTGCATTGCCGAGAGAATCAAGTTGGTGCACCTTTCCAAGAATGGTTGACACTTCCAGACATTGGATTGTTGGTAGCCACTGCAGTCAATGTGGTTCTCGTCAACCTCTCACATGGGAGTGCCTCCACATTTCTACCTCACGTAGTGCTCCACCGTCCACCGCGCACAACAGACTTGTCATTGCCATGATTAATGACAGGAATATACATTGGCTTAGGATAAGTGATACGAATTTTGTTGAATTGTTTTTTTGTTTCTCGACAATATGATCATGTTGTACTGTTCACTTTGACAGGTGAAGTTGAGCACGAATGCACCATTGCCATCCTTATACCCTTCGTGGGTACGGTATGTTCAGGATAATGCGAAAGGTTGGCGTGATAGATTCGTCTTTCGAGACATCGCGCCCATTGCAACTCTATTTTATGCCACCATATCCGTTGTAGATTTAGGTACACCGTAGTGTTACAACTGGTACCTATAAATTTTGTTGGTTGTACATTTACTAATTTTGAAAGTTAGCTGTCAAGTTGTGTGGATATAGAATGAATGAATTTATCCTACCTTTCGGGTATTGTTGTACAGTTTGATTCTTGTATAGTGATTTTATCATACTACATTGATATATCAATAATTTTGTTTTCGTGGCTCTTGTCGTGCTGGATGGTCATTCTTGGAAAGTTATTTGTCTTGGTAGTTGGAAATTGTTGCTGGAACAGTCGTTTCGGCCCTGCATGACCGAGACATATAGTAATGTGTCGGCCACACACCTCCGAGAATTGACTCCAATGCTCCGTTGCGCAATACCGAAAATGCCGCTTATCGTCGACCTATGCGCGACATTACTCATGGCTTCTCGGCCATGACTAACCGACACATATTTAAATACTGGAAACAGGTACATTCACGGCAGGCCAAGACCGTGCATCATGCAGTTGTCTCGGCTGTTCAGTACCGAAAATTGCACATGAGCGTCGGTCCTGCTTGACCGAGACACCCTCATAAGCAAAAAAAACTAGGATCCAAAAACAAATTACAACCAAAATAAAACAATAGGCAATGTAACATTATAAATTGTCATAAAAATGTAGTCAACAGGCAACAGGTACACATCAACCATTTAGAAATATCATACAATTGTCTAGTCCATACGCACCATATAATCGCAACCCAACAAGTACTCATAAAACATTACAAACTCACTGGCGAAGACGATGACATCATAAAACTCAAAGAATGTAGTACAAATGTCTATCCCTCCATTATCGGCCGATCATTGCTTGAGTTTTTTCATATTCTTCCTTCGATACTCATTCCCATATATTCTCTTCTGAGGGCGAGCATCGGCCTCGGCGGGCTGAGCTGTGGCCGGGGTGGAGGGTGTGGAAGTACTACCATGCTGGGACTGCCTCGGGCCTGGTTCGGTAGGGCCGGATGTTGCAGTTGTGCCGGTTGCGGTCGCGGGAGTCGTACTCGTGGGGGTGGGACTTATACTCCTTCCCGAAAGGAAGTTGACCATGTCAGTCAGAATGGTCCTCGCCGAGTCAATCGTACACACCTCCGGGGGGAGGTATTTCCATCGCAACGCCGCGTCCAACGCTCGCCTATTACGCTGATGAAAAAAATCGGGTTACTGTCAATGTAAAACATATCGGAATTACTTATAAATGCATAATACGTATAACCATTCCAATACCTCAAGTATCTCGTTGTCTGCGATGGTTGAGGTGACCATTATAAGGTCCTCAAAGCTCGGATTCGTGATAACAGGATGAGACACTTTGACGAACCAAGGCAGGTAGTCAGGTGTAGCCAAAAACTCAAATATTGCCTTCTCGCCCCGAACTTCAGGAGCCAACACATGGTTGCTCCATCGCTCCCAATTGTCTTGTTCGAACCCATACTTGACGGAGTACTTGTTCAGGAGCCAAAAACTCAAATATTGCCTTCTCGCCCTTAAGTCTATTTTATAACAAACCTCAAGAATTGTGAGGTAGCCAGCAATCTGAGACACTAGCACTCTCGTGGCGGACCCCAAGTGTCGATACAAGTAGGCCAACGCAGCCGCTCCCCATGCGTAGTTCCCTACGTCGTCCAAGTCCTCAAGAAGCTTCAGCAGCGCGATCGACACCCGAGACCCACTCTTATCGGCAAAAAGAGTGCACGACAACAAGTACAGCAGGCACGCTCGGGTGGTGCATTCCACAGGAGGATAATTTCTGGGTCTCGAACCAGCTTTGGGGCACCATCGACTCTTCAACCAATGTTTGCGCACTGTGAGCCCCTTGTTGATATTCACCTCCTCCTCAGCCTCCTCGGCGCTAACTTCAAGTAGGTTCGAGACCATCTTGATAGCGTCCGAGCGAGATTCCTCCGTGTACCTCGCAAAGTTCTCCACTTCAACAACTTTGCCCGTCACAGGGATCTTCAGGAGGAAGCTGACATCCTCTAATGAGATAGACATTTCACCAAAAGGTAGGTGAAATGTGTTCGTCTCCGGCTGCCACGCTCCACGAATGCAGAGATAACCTCCTTGTTGGCCTTGCGGTATGAGCAGTCTATCAGCATATTCAACCCGGAACGCTGAATAATCCTCTGAAGTCCCGCCGTGTCCGGGTGACACGACTGTAAATCTCATTCCGCTATTTGAGCTCCGTGATTGATACACTTAAGAACGGGCCGCTCCTGCAAATGTAAAAACATCTCGTCATTATGTGAAGACCATGAGTGTTAAGTTAATCCGTTCAATGAAATTGAAATTACCTCATTCCTCCAAATCGATAAAGCCACATGATCCTTGAAGCTCTTCAACAACGCCCCGTCTATAGGACCACCGGGGAATGGAGCACGCGCTTCAATAGGCACTTCTGGCTCTCCTTCATCATGGCCAGCTCCACCACTACTGCTCCCGCCCACATTACGATATGTTTCTATCGTATTCCCAGCCTCTGAAGAGTCACTGCTACTAGACTCCGATGCATGCCCCTCCTCTTCACCTCCTGCAACAACAAGATCCTCAGGTCGCCCGGCATCGAGGGTCGAACCCTCTTCGTGCAAATGTAACCTTCCACGAGTGCCATCTACCTTCGCATTTCCCTTAACATCTTCATTCTCCTTCTCTTTCTCTTTCCGGTACGATGCTGTTTGGGGTCTCCGGCCACCTCGCCCCCGGTTAGGCCTCGGGACCTCAGCTCCAACCTCTTCCCTAGTCACCGGTAGCTTCGGACGAGCCATACCTGAATAAATTACAACATATAAGCGCATGGAACAGATCCCAAATTAAATTTACAAAAAAAATGTTCAAATTCATCCATTTCTGATGTCTCGGTCAAGCAGGTTCGTGAAACAACACATATTTTCGGTCACCCACGACCGACAATTCCTCCAATATATCGACAATGTACAACCGAGTCCAATAAAACGGTCTCGGTTGTGCACCACCGCGATGTGTTGACCATTTCAATTCGCCTTGCTCTCGGCCAATCACGCCCGAGCCTACTCTAACACTCACGCCATGGTACAAGTATGACCAAATTCTCGGTTGTACACCACCGCCACCACATTACCTAGCAGTAATTCTAGCTCTCGTCACGTCTCGGCCGAGAGACCTAGAGTCCTATCGGACTTGCGTAACCGAGACGCTGTGAGATTTTTCGGCCTTTGTGGCCGAGACTTCGACTTCCCCAAAATGTAGCTTCTCTCTCGGCCATGCTTGGCCGAGAGAGTAAGCACATTCTCTGGCCTGTGTGGCCGAGAACCACGAATTCCCAATTTTTAAACTAATGAACAAACCACCACTGTAAATCACAACTACTCTACCAAATGTAACTTAATTACACTAAAAACGTACCTTCAAACGACCGATTTCGCGCAAATAATGTGTGTTCGACGATGTTCAGCCGAACCCTAACTTGGAGACGAAATCGGCTCACACCACGACCCTACGAACTGCAAAAATTCCGTAAACCGAAGGAGAAACACAAGGCGAGACACGGGAGACACGATTTCGGAGATTCCTCTCACTGGTCGGTTCACACAAGATGGGTTCTTGGAGTCCAGGCGGTGAAGATGGTGCTGGGGGTGGTGGGGT
This sequence comes from Stephania yunnanensis, assembly GCA_039657365.1. Taxonomy (NCBI): domain Eukaryota; kingdom Viridiplantae; phylum Streptophyta; class Magnoliopsida; order Ranunculales; family Menispermaceae; genus Stephania; species Stephania yunnanensis. The sequence continues at coordinate 49,368,113 of CM077583.1, read as the reverse complement.
GCAGATGGATTTCCACGAGGGGTAGTTTAGGTATTTTCGGTCTAATTTTTGGGTGCCCCAGGTAAATCGATTTGTGCCCACATTAACTGGGTGCCTTCATTAAATGGTGGGGTGCCCTTAGCGGCCCTCAATACTTTCTAAGGATTAGTCTAGTACAAGGCCGTGTCAAGCCATCGGTGGGCGCCGACCGGTTGAATCAATTGTAGTACTTTTTTTTACTTGCTATGTTTAATTTGATAGAAAAAAAAATTTCAAAGAAAATCATAAGTTTTATGAAAAATGACATTTTCATACATTAGATAGCCAAGATTTTCTTTTAGAACATTTTCTTACAATTGCCAATCATTCATATTAAGACTCATATATTTTCTCACATATTATGATTGGTGAATTGAGTTTTCTATTAAGAAAATGTTAGTTTTCATATTAAAACACATTAAATTTATATTTTAAATATAAAAATTAATATATTTAATGTATATGGTAAGTTTTCATATTTATTTAAAAAAATTTGTTGGTGAGTTTCGAAGGAAAAAGTTTTTTATATGTGTAATCAAACGCATATAGAAAAAAAAATTTCAACATTTACTAGGAAAGTTTTTTTAAAAAATATTTTCTTTGTAATTAAACATGGCCTAATAATTATTAAAAATATAAAATATAAAAATTGTAAGAACATTTTTGAAAGTGGACATTAGAATAACATAATGCACACTCCCACATGGACCGTCAGTGGTCACCTTGAGATGCATTATATAGTGGGTAAAATAGGGTGCCTAATATTGTGCTGTCAAAGGTGTTATTCAAGCATATAATTAAGTTTTCGAAGTTCAAACAAAGAAGTTGTACAAATAATTTCAAGTTTGACAATGTAAGGAGGAAAAATAAGCATATAGTACAGAGAGTGGGTTATAAATTGGGTTGATAGAGCATATAGTTATAAAGATCTTGGTTGTTCATAAGTCAATAAATTACATGTGATATTGTAAATTATGTGAAACTCCGGGGACTTTGTTTTCTTTACGTGTCATGTCTTGCACTGGTGGCAACTTCTTTTGTAAACTATGTGAAACTCCGGGGACTTCGTTTTCTTTATGTTCCATGTCTTGCATTGATGACAACTTCCTTGTAATGTGCATACTTGTGCGACAACCCAAGAAGATTTGTGACAAAATTAATTAGTTCAAAATAATTAATTAGTTCAGAAAACATGCATTTTGAACTAATCAAAAAAATATTTAGATGACAGTTGTACAAAGCCCATTTAATTTAAGGTTTAGAATGAGTTTATTTTTAGTCAATGAAGAAGAGATTGTTGGGAGAGCTATACCCTAGGATCTCATATGGGGAGAAATATGAATCAAGGTGGATGGACTTGTTAACCGAAACACCCCAAGCTGAAATGTTGAATGAAAAAATAAATAATAATAATAATAATAATAATAATAATAATAATAATAATAATAATAATCGTGACGACCCTTTTCTTCTAAACAGGGCACCGCCCGGCCTAATCCAGTAACCAAGCCTTAATCCTAACCACATAAGACTTAATTACGTATTAGTCAGCCTTCTGTCACTATATTCTTCAATACGCGTGTTCATATATTATCTGATTTCATAGTTAATTAAAACTTTTTATCATTTTAATATTATTACATGTTTTAATGATTATGCGAAAGCTCTTACTACTCAAAATTCCTAAGTGTGAAAAATCAGGAAACACAACATCACATGCATGTATATATCGTATGATATATGAGTCTCAAAATGAGGAACCATACACTCAACCCACTATATAACCCAACATGTACAATAAAGATATAAATAGTAATAATACAGCAAAAGTCGAGTCATACAAAAATGAGATAGGAGAATCGCCGAAATGCTCAAAGAAAGTCGCTGATCTTCTCCTTCCCCAGTCTGTTGCTGCTCGACGGACCTACACCCACCATCATAAAGTAGACGGTGAGTATATAGATATTTAAGTAATAATTGGAGAATTCTATGCCACATTTCCAAAATATAAGAAAGGTATTTAAAAGCATAAAGTAGCGAAAGAGTTGCTGAATCAAGTAACGCAAGTAAATACCATAACTAAAAATGTATAAATTGACACAGGCTAAGTCGAGATGATTTACTTCCGGTCGGCGGTGAGAACTATCACCTAACCTTTCCCACTACTATGTGGAGCCGCGCTCAACATATTTCATACAAATAGCGAAGCTACGCTCTACGTGTATACATCATCTATCTCATTCTTGCTGACCACCCCGAGTCTCATGCCTCGTGTGTCGCGCAAGTGTAGTGGTGAGTACCGGGAACCCCGGTAGACCCATGTCCCTGTGAATCGCACATCTCTTGTTCAATGGACACTAGATAATCCCTACTTTAGTTTTTGAAGACCAATAATTCCAAGTCTCTAGGATTTCAAAACTAGTTAAGCTACAAAGTCCAAGGAAATAGAATACAAATCTAATCCATTCCAACTTATCCCAATAGCATGCTTTTGATCAACTATCTATAAAAAATATCATCAAGAGTAGAAACTTGAATCAATGAAACATTTCACAAGACATCATGTCAACAATATTCAAACATGAATAGAAACAAATATAAAATGATGTGAAATTACGAGTAGCAATATTTACAAATAGACTATAAAATAATAAGAGTGAATGAAATGAAATATAGAATTCTCACAGCTTTACTTACAATTCACAAAGCTTATCCTAGCCTATCCTGCCTCCCGACACTTCGAAACACGTTCCCGAACTCTCGAGATTTCCCCTTAGTTTACTGGAGTTGTTTGATAGGTTTTAGAGTGAGTTTGGACCGCTACTTAGAGTTTTAAACCCATTTATAGTGTTTAAACCATTTTCCGAAATTGTTGATTTTTGTACTGTCTGAGCAATTAGCGCGCTAATTCTGATATTAGCATGTTAATTCCAACTTTAGCGCACTACCTTAAATCTCTAGCACGCTAATCAAGATTAATGCGCTAGTTTTCGACAATAACGCGCTAATTTCGACATTAAAGCACTACTTCAAATATCTAGCGCGCTAATTAATATTAGCGCGCTAGATTATCTACCTAGTGCGCTATGTGCAGTAGAACCTAGAATTTCGTGTTTCAAATTCTAGGTTTTTGCTACACATAGGCTTTGTTAACACCTTAGGGACCTTCATACACACTACAAGAGGTCCCTAACATCAAACCCAACATAAAACAACAACTAACAACATCAAATTCCATGAGTTCATCAACTTAATGGAGTGGAGAAGTTACCTAACTTGAAGAGCTTCTTCTTCTTCACTAAAGCTTTAATGAATCTCTTCTCCTCCACCAAGTTACTCCAAAAATCTCTCTTCTTTCTCTCATCTTCCTTGCCAATGATTGTGATGATAAAATGAATGATCAAATATGTTGACTTATGGGGTTTTATTGACTAATTGAATATATTTGAACCTTAGCCCTTGACCATGTGTGCACACATATCTCGTGGCTTAACTAATGGACCACCTTGACACACTTGTTCCTCAAGTCATGCTTAAATGACTCCAATAGTTGACTCACATGATCTCTTGATTTGGCAATACGTGTCTCGATGCACATCATGTGATTATTATTTTATTTCAATAACTTAGGCATATTAATGTTTACATTACATATGACCACATCAAAGCTACTTATAAAACCCACATTAGTTCAAATTAATTAAGCTTACCCCATAAACCGCTACCTCGATCCAGAGTTGACACGTAACTTGAAGTACGTCTTCGCTCGTCTCGATACCTATATACTCGTATAAATTAACTTAATAGTTTATACATATACAATACAATAGACATACGTCACAACAAATATAAAATATTCCTCGGCCCTTGCATCGGTAAATGGACATATCACGGTGTGGGTCCCACGGTACGGGTCGTTGATCCTATTTAAGGAATTAAACACACTTATAAATTTTCGGCCGTTACAATTCTTCCTAACTAATGAAGACTTCATCCTCGAAATTTAAAATTCAAACTAAGATTTAAACCTAACTCGAATAGGTACGGAAACATATCTCGTATATAGTCCTCCCGTTCCAAGTGAGTTCAGTATCATCGTGAAACTGCTACTTAATAAGCACTTTTGGGATAGACTTGCCTATCATGTTCTGTACCAATCGATCTAAAATCTGCACAGGCTGCTCCTCATATGAAATATCCTCACTCAGGTCTATCCGACTCAAATCTATCGTCAAACGATCACCTGCTCTCAATTCCGCTAATCGAAGCATGGATATATGAAAGACTGGATGAACTCCTGATATTTATGGAGGTAACTCAAGCTTATATGCAACCTTCCCGACCTGTTTCTTAATCCTAAAATGTCATACAAACTTTGGTGCAAGTTTACATTTCACTCCGAACCCCTGAAGACCTTTTTGATGGAAAACCTTGAAATATATAAAGGATCCATCGGTGTACGTGAGATCATCGCGATATCTGTCCGCATACTTCCGCTGTCTATCATGGGCTCCCTTGAGTTTCTGACGAATGAGTCGTACCTTCTCTGTGTAATTAATAGGAATCTCAGGCCCCATAATCTCCCGGTCATCTTGTTCAGCCCAGCACAATGGGGGAGCGACACGGTCTACTATATAAAGCCTCAAAAGACGTCATCTTAATATTGGTATGATAATTGTTGTTATATCCAAACTCACATAATGGTAGGTATTCCTCGCATGATCCACCAAACTCCAAAACACAAGCTCGCAATAGATCCTCGAGAAACTGAATCAATCTCTCAGTCTCCCCGTCAGTCTAAGGATGAAAAGCCATACTAAATTGTAGGCGCATACCATACTACTCCTGCATACTCCGCCACATCCTGGACGTATACATAGCATCTCTATCTGACGTAATAGTCACTAGTACCCCATGCAGCCTAATAATCTCTCGCTCGGACGGTATACTCAACTTATCAAACGTGTAATGTGCGGCCACTGGTAGAGAATGAGTAAACTTCGTCAATCTGTCAACAATAACCCAGATGGAATCATGTCTCCGGGCGGTTCTCGACAATCCTCTCACAAAATCCATAGCAATGTTTTCCCACTTCCATCATGGAATGGGAAGATGTTGTAGCAATTGTCCAGGTCTGCAATGTTCAGCCTTCATTTATTGACAAGTCTCACAGTTCCTGATAAACTTAGACACATCCACCTTCATTTCAGGCCACAAAAAATGTCTTTTCATGTCGTGGTACATTTTGGTCCTGCCTAGATGAATGGTGAATCGGGAATCATGTGACTCTTGAAGAATCTCCTCTCTCAGCTCTATAAATGACGCTATCCACAGTCTGCCCCTGAATCTCAAACATTGGTTAGACTTCTCTGTCTAATCAATACAATCAACACTCTGCACTAACTCACTAAACCTCGAGTATAAGATGTCAGTCCTCTGATCCTTTGACACTCTCTATGTAGACACGGTCTATAAGCGAAAATCTTAACTTGAGTTTCAGTAGGAACCTCCTCATCTCCAACAGGTATCCTACTCAGCGCATCTGCGACTACGTTCTCTTTTCCCGGATGGTACTCCAAAGAAAAGTCGTAATCCTTCAGAAACGCTAACCATCTGCGTCGTCTTATATTAAGATCCTTCAGTGTGAAGTGATACTTCAGACTCTTATGATCAGTAAAAAAATGTGAATTTCTTTCCATATAGATAATGTTTCCATATCTTCAGCGCAAACACTATTACTACCAGCTCCAAATCGTGTGTCGGATAATTCTTCTTATGTACCTTCAATTGTCTAGATGCATAAGCTATTGTACTAACACCCTGCAACAACACACATCCCAGACCTCTAGGAGAAACATCAGTATATACTGAAAATCCCTATCCAACCTTTGATAATACCAATACTGGCGCAATAGTCAATAATCTCTTCAACTGAGTGAATGCCTCCTCACATTCCTCAGCCCACTCAAATATAACATCTTTATAGGTCAATCTAGTAACTGGTGAAGCAATTTTCGAGAAATCTCTTACAAATCAACGATAATACCCTGCCAAACCCAGAAAACTCCTGATCTCAATCACTAAAGTCAATGCTGGCCAATTCGTAATTGCTTAAATCTTGGCTAGATCCACTGCTATCCCTACTGCTTCAATAACATGACCTAAAATCTTCACCTCTGATAACAAAAATTCATATTTACTGAATTTGGCGTAAAGTCCATGCTCTCTCAAAGTCTGCAACTTCTCCCAAGATGCTGCTCGTGATCCTCTCTCATATTCGAGTATATCAATATATCATCGATGAAGACTATCACGAACCTGTCAAGAAACGATTTGAAAACCCAATGCATCACATCCATAAACATTGTTGGAGCATTGGTCAACCCAAATGACATGACCAGGAACTGAAAGTGTCCATATCTTATGCTAAAAGTTGTTATGGACCTATCCTCATCCCTGGTCCTAAGATGATGATACCCTGATCACAGGTCTATCTTGGAGAAAAATTGTGCTCCTCTAAGCTGATCAAATAAATCATCAATCCTCGGAAGTGGATATTTGTTCCTAGTGGCGACTTTGTTTAATTGTCTGTAGTTGATACAAAGTCTCAAAGTACCATCTTTCTTCCTCACAAAAAGGATGGGTGCTCCTCATAGTGACATAAAAGGTGTGATGAATCCCTTATGTCTAAAATCTTGAACCTGAGTCTTTAACTCCTCTAACTCTCGTGGTGCCATACGGTATGGTGGTATGGAAACTGGTTTAGTGCCTGATACTAACTCAATAATGAAATCAATCTCTCGTAATGGCAGTAAACCAGGTAAATCCTTCGAAAACACATCAAGAAACTCTCTAACCATTGTTATGTCATCCAGCCTAGGTCCACGACTCTCTGGTACAGTGTATAGCGAGATCAATGCGTTAATCTCCTCACAAGTCATAGGTCGACCTCTCGTACCCACCATCTTTGCTGAACTACCTCTATAAGTGAACGTTGGACGCCCTGAGATCTCAAATATCATTGTCTTACTGAAATAACCGATATGAGCGTGATATGCTACCAACCAGTCCATCCCTAAAATCGCGTCGAACTCTAAAAATTCAAGGACTCTGAAATCTGTAGGTAACTCTACCCCATATATCTTGACCAGACACCCCTCAATAAAACTATTATGGTAAACCTTATCCTTAGCTGCACTACTCAAAATCAAATGTACACTAAGCCTAACAGGTTTCAATCCTAGGATATCTACCATGCAACTAGCAATGAAAGATACGGTAGAGCCATAATTAAATAATATGTATAAATCTCTACCACAAATGGAAATCATACTCTCGGTGAGACCAAGCGTGGCGTCAGCGTCTAGCTGGGCTACCATGTGAACCTCTTCTCGGGCCTATTGGGCGTAGACTGCTATTGGATGCAGGCACTCTCTCACAATGTGTCCGAAGTGTCCGTATTTGTAGTATGTAAGCAGTCTGTGCTGACCCTGAGTCTGAGACTAGCCATGTGCCTGATACTGGCCCTGCTCTGCGATTGTCCCTATCCATGTCTAGTATCTCAGCCTCGACCTCTGCCTCAGCCTCTGCCACCCTACAGCTGCTGTCGTGGAGCATGTGGGGCGGGAAGTGCAGGAACGGCAAGAGCTGGTAACACTGGTTTGATGGGAGGTGGCAACGCTGACCTGATAGGAGTTGGTAAAAGAAGTCTACCTACAGTGCTCTGTGCTGGGCAATGGAAGATATATAAGGCACAACCAGTGGATGAGTGGCTATCCCCGACCCCTGAGATTCTCTGTTCCATCCACCTGCGCTCTTGCCTCTCTGTCTCCTTCTCTTATACTCTATGGCCTGCTCTGCTGACAAAACTGGACCTAGTGCTCTGCTATCAGCGACTCTACCCAAATAATATGTCTCATGTGATAGGGCTCGCTCGTAGATCTCGATGAGTGTCCTAGCACCTGAACTAACTACGTAATCCAATGTCTAGCTTGAGTCCATCATCAAAATGGTACATATCCTCGAACCCATCTCTCACCAAGCCTCCAGTAAACTGTTGCAGATAATGATATATGTCCATGTATTGCATCACAGGCTCCTATGGTCCTTGTCTCAAGTTCATGAACTCTCTTCTCAACCTCTTCATTACTGAAGGTGAAAAATACTGCTGATAAAACTTCTACTTAAAAGCAACCCATCTCGCAAACTCTCAATGAGTAGCTACTGTCATACGCCACCACACGTCGACGTCTCTCTCAAGAGTATACGATGAGATCTCTGCCTGAAGTCTTTCATTGATCTTCAGTACCCTATGAAGCTTCTCCCGAGAAAGAATCCATTTCTCGATCTTCTGAAAATCTCGTATGCCATCGAAGTAAGCTGGCTTGACCCTAATGAAGTCCTTCACCAGCTAAACTTCCATGGATGTGCTAAAGGATGCAGGCATGGGAAATGGTACTACCTCAGCTGTTTCCACTACCGGTGTTGTCACGGCTGGAATAGTCTACACCATCGGCACTGCTAAGTCCGTATTAGGAAGTGTTGGCGCCTATACAGTCGGTGTAGTAGTCGTAGTAGTCGATGTCGATACCGGTGGAGCAAAACGGGTTGTCATCAAGGCGATGAAATCAGACAACTGCTGGCCCTTAGTTGTCACTCGGTCAAACAACCTCTATAAATCCTCCGCAATAGTAGGAGGCTGACTACCACTAAGCTTTGCATCTCCTCCCCTTCGTGTATCAGCCATCGTGGTTTGCAATGGATAGCAAACGTGATTCAGCTGCAACGTGACATAACACATAAATGTATATATACATATAGCAATTAACAAGTAAATATAAGAAATCCCCATCTCACTTTCACTCACTTCCTAACTAATGATTTTGAGGCAAATGTCATCTGGTTTTCACAACTAAGGTTTTATTTTATTGTCTTTTATTGCCTTAAACCAAATAGTTCTCTAAACCTATGCTCTGATACCAACTGTGACGACCCCTTCTTCTAAATAGGGCGCCGCCCGGCCTAATCCCGTAATCAAGCCTTAATCCTAACCACATAAGAATTAATTACATATTAGTCAGCCTTCCATCCCTATATTCTTTAATACACGTGTTCATATATTATTAGATTTCAGAGTTAATTAAAACTTTTTATCATTTTAATATTATTACATATTTTATAGGACCGCAATTAGGTCAGCTATGCTCTATGGAAGTGAATGTTGGGCGGTAAAGCAATAACAATTACATAAAATAAACGTACCAGAAATGAAGATGCTTAGGTGGATGTGTGGTAAATCTCGTAAAGATAGAATAGCAAATATAGAAATTCAAAGACAAGTAGGAGTAACACCAATTGATATAAAGATTAGGGAAGGGTGGTTGCGGTGGTTTGGTCACCTGCAAAGACGACCTACAAATACCCCAACTAGAAAACTTGACTCAATAGAAACTGTAGAAATTCGACGAGGTAGGGGCAGACCAAAGTTAACATGGGACACATTAATTAGGAGAGATTTGAATGGTTTGAAAAGCTCACCATCAATTGCACTTAATCGAGCACAATGGAAAAGCTCGATCCGCGTAGCCGGCCCCAGTTAATTTGGGACCGAAAATTCCTAAGTTGTTGTTATTGTTGTTGTTGTACATGTTTTAAAGATTACGCGAAAGCTCTTACTACTCAAAATTCCTAAGTGTGGAAAATCAGGAAACACAACATCACATGCATGTATATATCATATGATATATAAGTCTCAAAATGAGGAACCATACACTCAACCCACTATACAACCCAACATGTACGGTAAATATATAAGCACTAATAATACGGCAAAAGTCGAGTCATACAAAAATGAGATAGGAGAATCGTCAAAATGTTCAAAGAAAGTTGCTGATCTTCTCCTTCCCCGGTCTGCAGCTGCTCAACGAACCTACACCCATCGTCACAAACTAGACGGTGAGTATATTGATATTTAAGTAATAACTGGAGAATTATATGCCACATTTTCAAAATATAAGAAATGTATTTAAAAGCATAAAGTAGCGAAAGAGTTGCTGAATCAAGTTATGCAAGTAAATACCAGTTAAAAATGTATAGACAAACACATGTTAAGTCGAGATGATCTACGTCCGGTCGGCGGTGAGAACTATCATCTAACCTTTCCTACTACTATATGGAGTCGCGCTCAACATATTCCATACAAATAGCGGAGCTGCGCACTACGCTTATACATCATCTATATCATTCTTGCCGACCACCCCGAGTCCCATGCCTCATATGCCGCACAAGTGTAGTGGTGAGTGCCGGACATGTCCCCGTGAACCATGCATCTCTCGTGTAATGGACACTAGATAATCTCTACTTTAGTTTTCAAAGGCCAATAATTCCAAGTCTTTAGGATTTCAAAACTAGTTAAACTACAAAGCCAAGGAAACAGAATACAAATCTAATCTATTCCAACTTATCCCAATAGCATGCTTTTGATCAACTATCTATAAAAAAATATCATCAATAGTAGAAATCAGAATCAATGAAATATTTCATAAGGCATCATGTCAACAATATTCAAACATGAATAGAAACAAGAACAACATGATGTGAGATTGCGAGTAGCAATATTTACAAATAGACTATAAAACAATAAGAGTGAATGAAATGAAATATAAAATTCTCACAGCTTTACTTGCAATTCACGAAGCTTATTCTAACCTATCATGCCTCCCAACACTTCAAAACGCGTTCCCGAACTCTCAAGATTTCCTCTTAGTTCCTTGGAGTGTTTCGATTGGTTTTAGAGTGAGTTCGGACCACTACTTAGAGTTTTAAACTCATTTATAATGTTTAAACCATTTTTGGAAATTGTCGATTTTTGTACTGTCTGGGCAATTAGCGCACTAATTCTGATATTAGTGTGCGAATTCCAACTTTAGCGCGCTAATCAAGATTAGCCACTAGTTTTTAACATTAGCGTGCTAATTTCAATATTAGCACGCTACTTCAAATATCTAGCGCGCTAATTAATATTAATGCGCTAGATTATCTACATGGCACGCTATGTGCAGCAGAACCCAGAATTCTGCATTTCGAATTCTGGGTTTTTTCTACACATATGCATAGTTAACGCCTTAGGGACCCTTATACATACTACAAGAGGTCCATAACATCTAACCCAACAGAAAACAACAACTAACAACATCAAATTCCATGAGTTCATCAACTTAATGGAGTGGAGAAGTTACCTAGCTTGAAGAGCTTCTTCTTCTTCACTAAAGCTTTAATGAATATCTTCTCCTCCACCAACTTATTCCAAAAATCTCTCTCCTTTCTTTCCTCTTCCTTGCCAACGATTGTGATGATAAAATGAATGATCAAATATGTTGACTTATGGGGTTTTATTGACTAATTGGATATATTTGAACCTTAGCCCTTGATCATGTGTGCACACGTATCTTGAGGCTTAACTAACGAACCACCTTGACACACTTGTTCCTCAAGTCATGCTTAAATGACTCCAATAGTTGACTCACATGATCTCTTGATTTGGCAATAGGTGTCTAAATGCACATCACGTGATTATTATTTTATTTCAATAACTTAGGCATATTAATGTTTACATTACATATGACCACATCAAAGCTACTTATAAAACCCACATTAGTTTACATTACATATGACCACATCAAAGCTACTTATAAAACCCACATTAGTTCAAATTAATTAAGCTTACCTCATAAGCAACTACCTCAGTCCCATGTCGACATGCAACTCGAGGTACATCTCCACTGGTCTCGATACTTATATACCTGTATAAGTTGACTTAATAGTCAACATATATGCAATACAATAGGCATACATCACAACAAATATAAAATATACCTCAGCCCTTGCCTCGGTAAATGGACATATCATGGTGTGGCTCCCACGGTGCAGGTCGTTGATCCTGTTTAAGGAATTAAACGCGGTTATAAATTTTGGTCCGTTACAATTATTATTATTATTATTATTATTATTATTATTATAATGGAAAGGTTCCAAGTGGATCGTTTAGCCAACTAAACAAATTCACTTCATTTCACTGTCTAGGGCACCATTTCTAATCACCTTATTGACTCACATTTCTTTTTCTTGTCAAACTATCTCTAGTAAAATAGTAGAAGCATCACTTGCCAAAAGACAAGAGTTGGGAAGGTCGTGAGTTTGACTCCACCTAAGTAAAAAAAAAATTCACATTTATTTTCTTTATTTTTTCTAATTTTTTGCCCATGCCATTGTTCTTTTTTTAGTCCAATAAAGTATTTTATTTCACATATCAAAAATTATATTTTAAAATAAGCTTAATGACATTTTGTGAAAGTCCATTCGATACTATTCTAGTACTATTAATTCTACCCAACCTTTTTTTATAACTTAATTCTAGCCAACTTTTTTTGTCAAAGAAAGATTGCATTCATTACGGTAAATCATTTACACATCTGCTGCCGAAGTGCACAAAATCCCCATCAAGGGGATTAGGAAACACTATTTTGACAGCGAGGACAATGACCCAAAAAATGGAGGCAATAACCCTTATTTGGGACAAACAATACAAATCTTTGATGGTAGATCTTCAAGACTCCATCAAACGGAATAGAAACAAAAATCAATATAAACATTAAAGGAGAAAAGACACGGGTTGAAGAAGATCGGAGAATAAATCAGATCCGAAGCACACCGGACTGTTCTGCGATCATAGTTGCCAAGATAAGCTCAACTTAATGATGTCAGTGATTCGCAGGACTTTCATTTCCCCTCCCTTACCTCTTGTCCTCGCCCTCATCCTCTATCGTAAGCTCGAAAATCAAAAGCAGCGTAATAAAGCACCGGTATATAACTTATTCTCACCGGTGCTCCACAACACAAAAACCTTGACGACCTTAAAAAAACCCCTCCTTGGAAGCTCTATTTCGTTACTTCCAAAGTAACGAAACTAGAGTTGTTAAAGAGACTAGCCATCTTCACTATAGCATGAACAATTTTATTATCCAAAGTCGTTTCCCCACCGAAATTACCATAAAATATTTTAGTCTCAGATGATGTTTATGGTTCATTTTCAAGTTTTTTTAATATAAGACCATGCATGAAATCAATTACCGTAATAAAAGTACACCGGTTCGCTAATCCTATTTGTTCATGAGTTTGAATGTGAATGCGACTGTAACAGTGAAACAGTGTGATAATCAGGGACTATTCTTTACAAATATCTGGAACATATAACAATACATAAACACTACTAGAATCACATAATGACAAACAAAACTTCCAATAAGGAAAGAAAACTTATGACTTCCAACAAAAGGAAGAAAATATGAAAACTTTCAATTAAGCAAGACAAAACTACTTACTAAATACAAAAACTTAAAGAAGACCACTAATCCAACAATCAAATATATTGACGAACAATCATTGAGAAATGTACCGCAACAAGAATAGACCAATCTTCACAAATCTGAACAGATATGCTGTTTATTGAATGAATCAAATACGAAAAGATGTGATTGGAACCACCTTCGATCAAAAGAGAAGATCAATTGTGGCTCAAGATCTATAATCACAAGGAGCAAAGAAAAAGGTTTAAGGTTTGGAGCCGTCAATTGGGTTCATTTTCAAGTTAATATCCCTACAATTGTCAAAGGGGGTTTCTAAACACACGCACTATAATGACCCAAATTTATAATAGTGGATTCAGTACGTAATTAAGGATAACCGACCCATGACGTGGCTCGAGAATGGGTACACAAACTCAACACTCGACACGAAGATTGAGTAATGTATTGGTTGTAGTATGATGAATGCTTAATGCATTGTATATGTGTAGACATAGTAAGTCACTCCTACTTGCGTATAGATGTTGAGACATAAGCGAAGGTGTTTCTCGATATGTGTGCTGATGTGGAACTGGGGTAGAGAGTGATGTGGTAAGCTAATTTGAGTTAATGTAACTTAAATAATGAAACCAATGTTGCTATAGTTTGATTTACATTAAATGTAATCTAAGTTAGCAAGTTAAAACATTAGTCATTAATATTTCTCGAGATACGTATTGACACATCAAGAGACCAATTGAGTATCAATTGGTATTAATTAGATGGAGTTAGTGGAGAGTTAGTGGAATTGTGTTAAGATATGAGCCATTAGATTAGTCTCGAGATACACATACACATTAAGATCAATGGCTAGGAATCAACCTTATCTATATATAAGGATTGAAATGGTTATCTCATGCAAATCATTTACAATTAAAAACTTAGAGAATAAGTAAAGTGTTGGAGAGAAGATCAGAGAAAATCAGCAAGTTTGTGAAGGATTTCTTGTAGATTTGGAGTAGAAGTTGATCAAGTTGGTAGTGTACAACAATTAGGTAATTCTACTTACACTAGTAATTTAATTTAATTTGATGAATTTATGGTAAATACGAAATGTGACAGTTCTTATGTTTTTGATGGGTGTATTGGGTCTCTGGTAGGTTAGAATAAGAGATCCCAAGTTATTGGATTTGGCCATGTGTAGAGAAAACTCAAAATTCAAAGTGCAGAATTTTAGGTTTTTCTGCACATAGCGTGCTAGACGTGCTAGCTAGTGCTCTACTTGCGTGTAGCATGCTAATGAGGTTAACTAGTGTGCTAACGAGGTCACTAGCACGTAAGACATTCCATCAATGTGATAGGTGCTCTAGATAGCACACTGATTGCGATTACTAAAGTTAAATTTAAAAGCTTAACACCTTAACTGATGGTCTAAACACATTATAAAACATGTATAATGGCACCAGGAGCCTAAGGAAGAGTCTCCGAGTTCGCTATGTGTTTCTAAGTGTCAAGAAATCGGTTTAGCATAGGAGTTTGACATAGTTTGTAAGTAAACTCATTGAGATATTACTCTCCATTTCATATTTCATTATTGCTTGATTGAAGTACTTAGCTTGTTGAATTCTTAATGCCATGATTTGTGCGTTTACTTAATTGTGTATTGTAGTTAAACTAGAATATGTGTGTTTAGGTTCCATGATGTGGTTTGGGGTATATGTGACATACGGGGTATGTGACTCGAGGATGTCAGTATATGTGAAGGCTCGAATATAACTCGTTGTTATTAATGACGTAGTTGCAGCCGTGGCTGACAGCTCAGACGCTCGAGGGACCCGCAGCTAGGCCAGTGTGCACCTGGAGCTAAGTAAATAGCTATTTTGCGTGCTGATTTGTTTAGTTTACGATGTTTATGTTGAAATAGATTAAACGACATCGTAATGTGGGTACTTATATTGCGTTTGACGTGCGAGACTGCGTGTTAAGTATTTGCCTTGATATGAGTGTCAACGTAGGTACCGGGTAGGCTAAAACACTAAATAATTCGGTCGAGGGAAATAATACAATGAGTTAAATAATAATATGTAATGCACATTTGGTGGTTAGGGTCATAGAAGTATGCATATGTCATGTTTCGAGACGCAGAATCAAGTGTCGGAACACCCGAAAGACGACTTTTTGGGTTAAGAAGAAGGGCAAGTGCGCTATTGGAGTCACATTAGGAGTCATTAAAAGTTGAAAAATGGAGCAAATAGTGCTTATTAGATTGTATTGGGATGCACAAGTGAGGAGAGATCACATAAGTGTATAAAAGTCACTTTGACTTTCATTTCCACCACCTTTTCTCTTTTCTTATCAACAAGTCCGAAAATTGAAGAGTAAAAATAAAGGTTTTGGAGCTTCAAACTTAGTGAATTGAGGAGCATGGAGTGCTTGCCTCGTCAAAGAAATGTGAGATTCACTAACATTTCAACTTTCTTCATCTTTAAAACTATTTTACAGGTGTTTAAGTGAATCCAATATGGATTGTTAAGTAGTTGTTAAGTGGTTGTTTTGGTGGGTTTTAAATGTTATGAAGTTAAGTAATTTATGTTGTTGTAGTTGTTATGGTTGGTGGTGATGTTAAGAAAACAAAATTTTCAATCAAACAGCTTTCCAAAACCTCATTAGCGCGCTAGATGACGATTAGCGTGCTAATGTTCTTCTTGATGAAGAACGTTTAGCTGTCCAGAAATCAAGCGCACTAATCCTAAGACTTAGCGCGGTAGATATTATAAATCTCAGACTATTTTTACTAAGTAACATAAAATACATCCAATTGACTAAAAAATTAATTATAAATGGAAATAGGTCATTTTGGGCGGTCATTTGGATATCGGGGATTCGGCGGAGCTAGACCAGGGGTTATTTGTCGAGACATAGAGTGCGAGTTGAGGTGTGTAGTATCCCAACTGAAATTTCTTGAGCATTACTTACTTTGGTTTTTGAATTCATATTTTGTCTTTCAATACTCTATTCTTGGTTTTGGTTTAAATGGACGGACGTTAAGGCTCTCCCTCCGTGCCATTCTTATGTGTATGTCCACTAGGCCATAGCACGTGTGTCAGGGATCTCGATGAATAGTTTGACCTGAGAGTCGTATCGGGGCATGTGTAGGTGCGTCATAGGTTCTATGCTGACCACGTAGCAGATCCAGATACTGGCCTTGCTTGAGTGGTATTCGCCGACAGTGTTCTGTGGAGAGTCCGAAGTATGGCACTAGTCTGACCCTAGGCTCTAGGAACACACTTTGAGCTTGCACTATTGCTTATTCATGCGATGATCATAGTTGCTTGTATTTATTTATGCATGTTTATTTAATAGTTTTGTTTAAATTCTAGTATTTACTTTCAGTATTGCTCACTTAATTTCCTTGGGAATACTCACTCTAGACTCGTCATTTGCCTTTTGTGATGGCTTGAGTGCAGATCCCAGTTCGAGTCATTATAAGGGTAAGCTTCCTGAATACCTATAATTCAGAGATATTAAGCCAGACTTGTACGTTTATATTATATATACTTTGTTTTCATTTTGGGGATTTGGGATTGTGAGACACTTCAGGACTCTATATTTTTTATATCTTGAGACATTGAGGTGTATTTTTGGTCTATGCTGACATATGGGTTTTCCACATTAGGTATTAGAGTTAAATGCATGACTTTAATGTTTCATATTTTTGTTTGTCATGATAAAACATTCTTGTTGTGGTTTATTAAAGACTAAAACAATATTAAAACAGATGACTTAAGTTCATCAACAATTTAAATAGTAAATTGTTGTTCATTGAGGTTAATAATGATTAATTAGTGGTTAAGATTGTATATGGGACACAGCTGGCGCTGGTAAACCAGATTATGGACCAGCATTAGCCCCCGTGGCGATATATTTGAAAAATGGGTCGCTACATTTTGGTATCAGAGCAAGGTTGGTGAATTTCAAGGAATTGAAAGTTAACTCTGATACGGTTACATTTGTGGTATAATTTGAGGATAAATGATGAATAAACTTTAGATGTGGAAACCCAAAGGAATTACCTAAAGTCTTAGTTGGGAAGTGAGGTGAGATGGGTAGAAATCAGGGATATATGTGTTATATTTTTGGTTCTATAATACACATGATACATGTATATTTGTACTGAGGCTAACTAGATGCACATTCTTCGATGCAGATACCGATGGACGGACAACCTTCATATACTACTCAGCCTGAGGTCGGGGATACCAGTGATCCGACTAGGTCGACTTTGATGTTGGAGTCATTGGCGTGGACTATGGATGATAGATTCGCGTTACTGATAGACATGATGAGAGCTCGGGATGCTCGAGAGACTACTACATTTCCTACTACCATTTTGGCTACACCGATAACTACTACTCAGGCAGTTGTAGCTCCTATTATAGCTGAGACTTAGGTGTAGGTAGCATTATCTGAGACACTGGCTGAGAGAGCTGGGCCAGTAGTAGTCCAGTGGATACTATTGTGGCCATTACACCTACGACTACTGAGCAGCCAGTAGTAGTGTCTACTTCAGGGAATTTGATGACAATTGAGGCTAAGAAGATGAAGGACTTCATTAGGTTCTCGCCATGATACTTCTATGGAGCCGGGGACCCAGAGATAGCTGGGAGGTGGCTGTTATCTCATGAGCGGTTGCATGACTTACTTCAGGTTGAGGAGATTGAATTGTTGAGATTATCGAGTTTTTTTTCTTGAGAGCTTATGCAATGGTATGGTGGACTACCTATATCGTGACTCATCCTGCTATGACTACTTGGGCAAAGTTGCAAGAGTATATACCTATGGAGGTCAAGGTCCATTTGAGGGAGGAGCTTTTGTCATTGATTTAGGGTAATATGTTTGTCACGGTGTACATGGAGAGGTACCGATATCTATCGTCGTACTCCATGGACATAGCAGGTACCGATTGGTTACAAATATATTATTTTGTTCGAGGTTTGGATGAGAGGCTTGCGAGCACGGTTGTATCTAGCAGAACTCGTACACTGGCAGAGATTTACGATAAGTCCCTCGTACATGAGACATACCTAGTTCAGAGGGCCAGTCGATTAGTGGTTCAGGCTGCGCTGCAGAGTCAGCAGAGACAATTGAGTCAGTCAGCTTCGAGTTCTCAATCTGATCAAAGACTAAAAAGACAAATGAGAGATCAGGACCAACAAAAACAGGGTCAGAGACCTCGTCGAGGTGATTGGTTGTCTGATCAGGGTCACAAAGGCGACAAAAATCGTCATGATGATCGAGATCGAAGTGATGATCGCCAGGTGGCATATTATACGGCTTCTGCACCAGTTGATCAATAGGCAGGATAGAGGTCAGAGATGTCAGAGTCAAGGTCAAGGTCAAGTATAGAATCAGAGGAGTTCTAGCAGATCAGAGACTCGTGCGTGTTACGAATGCGGTCAAGTTGGACATATTGTGGCAGATTGTACCAAACCAGCACCACTACCACCACAGATGGAGCAGGCAAGAGATATGGCTCAAACTGCAGCTTTTGGGGTCGCACAACCAGATGGGGAGGTGACCAGACAGCTTGTTGAGGGTACGTTATCTATTTGTGGTATTTCCATGCATGTTATGATGGATTCGGTAAGACACTGTCTTTTATTTTTGGATGCATGGTAGGAGAGTTAGGGTTACCTACACAGACCTCAAATACACATCTTGTTCTCAGTACTACAGCTGGGGATAAGATTTACCCTAACCGGATATGCCGAAATTGTATTGTTGGGATTGAAGGACATCAGCTACCGTCTGATTTGAGAGTTTTATAGTACTTGGAGTTCAACTCGATGTTCGGTATGGATTGGTTATCATCTTATCACGCACAGATCGACTGTTTCAGCAAGACTGTGACGTTTGACATCTAAAGGATTCCAAATTTTACATTCGTCGGAGTTGCGACTGCATTACCTATCACTCGAGGTAGATTAGTTACGTCGTGGGAGATGGAGGCGTACGCGGCTATGGTTAAGCCAGAGCTTAAGACGGTGGTTAAGGTTGAGGATGTCCCTATTTTCTACAAGTTTCCAGACGTGTTTCCTGATGATTTGCCAGGATTTCCGGGGACTCAGCCAATCTATAGCAGGTCGTATAGGATGTCAACATCGGAGCACGAGGAGTTGATGACCCAGTTAGAGGATTTATTGTAGAATGGTTTCATTCACCCTAGCATGTCACCTTAAGGAGCTCTAGCTCTTTTTGTGAAGAAGAATGAAGGCTCGATCCGAATATGTGTGGACTACCAAAAGTTGAATCAAGTGACAATTCATAATCGCTACCCACTTCCGAGGATTGACGACTTATTTGATCAATTGGCTGGGACCAAGTTTTTCTCGAAGATCGACTTGCGATCAGGATATCATTAGTCGCGGATTCGAGAGAATGATGTAGAGAAAATTGCTTTTAGTACGTGTTACGGACTATTCGAGTTTACAGTCATGCCTTTTGGACTGGCTAACGAACTGGCGATCTTCATGGACTTATACATAGGGTTTTGAGACCATTTCTAGATCGATACATCATTTTTTTCATCGATGACATCTTGATATACAACACGACTCGTGAGGAGCACGAGAGGCATCTCATGGATGTTTTGACGACACAAAGAGAGTACAGACTTTATGCCAAGTTCAACAAGTGCGCAATCTGGCTGAGTAAGGTGAAATTCTTGGGGTACGTCATTAGTGGTCAGGGCTTATCAATTGATGGTGACAAGATTTCGGAGATTATTGACTGGAAGATACCCAAATTTATATCTGACATCCGAAGTTTCTTGGGTTTGGTAGGATATTACAGGCGCTTCGTGCAGGATTCCTCAATGATTGCATCGCTGATGACGAGGTTGACCAAGAATGATGTTAGATTTGATTGATCACAAGAGTGTGAGGATGTTTTTTGGGAGTTGAAAAGGTCGTTGACTTCGGCACCAGTTTTGGCCTTACCTGTAGCAGGTAGAGGTTTTTCAGTTTATATTGATGTATCAGTCACTGGGTTAGGTTGCGTGTTGATGTAGGACAAACACCCAGTGGCCTATTTATCTCGACGGATGAGACCTCGCGAGGAAAACTATCCAATGCACGACTTGGAGCTTGCGGCAGTCCTTTTGCATTAAAAGCCTGGATGCACTACTTATACGGTGAGAGGTTCATGTTATTCACAGACCACCAGAGTTTGAGGTACCTGTTCACTCAGAGGGAGTTGAACATGCAATAGTGGAGATGGCTCAAGTTATTGAAGGACTATGACATCGCAATTGAGTATCATTCGGGTAAGGTGAGTGTCGTAGCTGATGCACTAAACAGGAGCAGCAACGTCGAGAGCCAGACAGTACTGCGGCATATGACATATGAGCACGGGTTGCTAGAGGCAGCGTCGGTGTCGTGTGTGACAGATACTATTGATGAGCTACAGATTTGTTGTTAGATGAGAGTTCCCACAGTGTCTCTTGAGCGGGTCGCTGAGTGGTAGAGAGCTAACAGACATTATTTACGGATCAGTTGCCTGGCTCAGGATCTGGGGTGCACTGAGTGGTCTGAGGGTTCAGATAGGTGCTTGAGACGCAGGGGTCGTTCGTGGATACCGCTGGTATCACAGCTCAGGGAAAATATTCTTGAGGATGTACACCCGTCGCGATATACAGTTCATCCCGATCGGACCAAGATATACCACGATCTGCAGAGACTATTTTGGTGGCAAGGGATGAAGGCTAACGTTGGTAGATACGTCTGGAGTTTTCATATTTGCCAGTAAGTGAAGGCTGAGTATAAGAGACCAACTGGGTTACTAAAACCGCTGCCCATTCCTCAGTGGAAATGGGAGCACATGAAGAAGAGTACGAGGAGACATGACGCAGTTTAGGTAGTTATCGACAGGTTGATGAAGTCGGCACATTTCATACCGATTGCCATGAGATATTCATTTACACAACTAAGTACTATTTTCGAGAGAGAGATTGTCAAATTGCATGGTGTACCGATCTCCATTATTTTCGATAGAGATACGAGATTTACTTCAAGGCTTTTGGAGAGTATGCAGGAGTAGTTTGGCACTCGTTTACAGTTCAGCACTACGTACCATCCTCAGACTGACGGGCAGTCATAACATTTGATTCAGATTCTCGATGATATGCTTAGGGCGTGTATATTACAGTTTGGTGGATTGTGGGAGGATTACTTACCTCTGTGTGAGTTTGTTTACAACAACAGCTATCAGACGAGTATGGGGATGTCACCGTTTGAGGCATTTTATGGTAGGCCCTATAGGTCACCACCATGTAAGGCGACACCAAATGATACATCGATTATAGGATATGAGGTTGTTGTTGACCATACTAAGAAGGTGAGACAGATCAGGAAGAGGATTCAGGCGGCATAGGATAGGCAGAAAAAATATGTGGACAAATACCTTGAGGATCAGAGCTACGAGGTTAGGGACTTTGTGTATTTGAAGGTGTCATCAGAGGTTTAGCGGTAAGGGAAAGCTGGCACTAAGGTTCATTTGACCGTTTAGAGTTGAGGACCGCGTTGCCAGAGTGACATACCATCTGGAATTTCTATCGCAGTTAGCAGGGGTACATCCAGTGTTTCACATTTCCATGTTGAGGCTGACTATGTCAAGACCGAGGCTTATGGTTTATGTACGTCACATTGAGGTGTGACCCGACGTGTCATATGAGGAGCAGCCTGTGGAAATTACGGATAGGAGGACTCAGATTCTGAGGAATAAGGAGACCCCGACGGTTTTGGTACGATAGCGGCATCACGAGACCGATTGACTCACCTAGGAGCTTAAGTCTACTATGCGACTACGGTATCCGAACATATTTTTCGATAAGTGTTTAAGTTTAATTTAAACTTTGGGAGGAAACTTCACCTAGTTGGGAAGAACTGTGACGACCTGAATTTAATTCGCCATTATTAATGACGTGGTTGCAGACGTGGCTGACAGATCAAACGCTCGTGGGACCTGCAGCTAGGCTAGTGCCTGACTTGAGCTAGGTAAATAGTTATTTTGCGTGCTAATTTGTTTAATTTGTGATGTTTACGTTGAAATAGATTAAATGGCATCATAATGTGTATTTATATTGCGTTTGACGTGTGAGACTGCATGTTAAGTATTCGCCTCAATATATGTGTCGACGCGAATACCGAGTAGGATAAAAAACTAAATATAAGGTCGGGGGAAATAATACACACATGTAATGAATTAAATGAGTTAAATAATAATATGTAATGCATATTTAGTGGTTAGGGTCATAGTAGTACACGTATGTTGCGTTTCGGGCGTCGGAACACCCATAAGACGATTTTTTGGGTTAAGAACAAAGGGCAAGTGTGCCATTGAAGTCACATTAAGAGTCATTAAAGGTTGAAAAATGGAGCAAATAGTGCTCATTAGATTGTATTGGGATGCACAAGTGAGGAGAGATCACATAAGTGTATAAAAGTCACTTTGACTTTCATTTCCACCACCTTTTCTCTCTCCTTATCAACAAATCCGAAAATTGAAGAGAAAAAACAATGGTTTTGGAGCTTCAAACTTAGTGATTTGAGGAGCTTGGACTGGGTTCTTCATCAAGGCAATGCGAGATTCGCTAACATCTCAACTTTATTCATCTTTTAGAACCATTTTTTAGGTATTTAAATGAATCCAATATGGATTAAGTGGTTGTTTTGGTGGGTTTTAAGTGCTATGAAGTTAAGTAATTTATATTGTTGTAGTTGTTGTGGTTGGTGGTGATGTTTATAAAATGAAATTTTCAAACAAACTGCTATCCAGAACCTCATTAGCACACTAATGAGGTCATCTAGCACGCTAGATGATGATTAGTGTGCTAGGTGAAAAATATAGCGCGCTAATGTTCTTTCTAATGAAGAACGTTTAGCTGTCCAGAAATCTAGCGCGTTAATCGTAAGACTTAGCAGGCTAGTTATTGCGAATTTCAGACTATTTTTGCTAAGTAGCATAAAATATATCAAATTGACTAAAAATCAATTATAAATGTAAATAGGTCATTTCGGGAAGTAATTTGGATATCGAGGATTCGACGGAGCTGGACGGAGGGTTATTTGTCGGGACACGGAGTGCGGGTCGAGGTGTGTAGTATCCCAACTAAAATTTCTTGAGCAGTACTCACTTTGGTATTTGAATTCATATTTTGTCTTTCAATACTCTATTTTTGGTTTTGGTTTAAATGGACAGACGTTGAGGCTCTCCCTCCGTGCCATTCCTATGTGTATGTCCACTAGGCCATAGCACGTGTGCCAGGGATCTCGGTGAATAGTTCGACCGACCACCTAGCGGATCTAGATACTGGCCTTGCTTGAGTGGTACTCGGCGCCAGTATTCTATAGAGAGTCCGAAGTATGGCACTAGTCTGACCCTAGGCTCTAGGAACACACTTTGAGCTTGCACTATTACTTATCCATGAGATGATCACAGCTGCCTGTATTTATTTTCGCGTGTTTATTTAATAGTTTTATTTAATTTTCAGTATTTTCTTTTAGCATTGCTCACTTAATTTCCTTGGGAATACTCACTCTAGACTCTTCATCTACCTTTTGTGATGGCTTGAGTGCAGATCCTAGTACGAGTCATGGTAAGGGAAAGCTTTCGGAATACCGGTGATTCAGAGATATTAAGCCAGACTTGTACGTTTGTATTATACATACTTTATTTCATTTTGGGGATTTTGGATTGTGAGACACTTTAGGACTCTATATTTTTGATAACTTGAGACATTAAGGTGTATTTTTGGTCTATGTTGACATATAGGTTTTCCATGCTAGGTATTAGAGTTAAATGCATGACTTTGATGTTTCATATTTTAGTTTGTCATGATAAAAGACTTCTGCTGTAATTTATTAAGGATTAAAATGATATTAAAACAGATGACTTGAGTTTATTAACAATTTAAACAATGAATTGTTATTCATTAAGGTTAATAATAATTAATTGGTGGTTAAGATTGAATGTAGGATACAATCGGTGCTGGTAGGCTAGGTTGTGGGCTTACATTGGCCCCCGTGGCGGTCCATTTGGAAAATGGGCCGCTGGACCGCCACGGTATAGTTGACTAATTAGTGACACGAACCTACCATAATAAATTGATGAAATGAACAAGCAGTGACCAATTAAGGTAATACGAAGTACTATATGTGTCGATCTATTACATGAGCTCGATAAGTTGTGTTTCACAACTAACAAGGATATGATATATATAAGCTATTACCTGAAGGGTAATATTTAGGCCAATGTGTAAATTGATTAAGCAGCGATCAATTAGGGTATTACCGAAGTACTATGTGTGTGGACCTATTACATGAGGTCGATATGCCATGTTTCACAACCAATAAGGAGAATGCTTATATGTACAGCTAAATAAGTGACTATCCAAGGTTTATGTGATCAATAGGGTAATAACTAGGCTAATGTGTTATGTACAAAAATTTGATGTGTGATTCATTTGAATAGTCTATTGATGCTACATTATTTGGTAATGTGTTTGTGTATCAATGATTATTGTTGTGTAATGAATGTATGTAATGTGAGATGTTTTTCTTGTTGATGCAGGGATCCTATCTTGTGTCATTCGAGCTTAATCTATGACCCAACAAGGTCGCGCGACTCGAGACTCATCTACGATCCTTGATCAGATTATCTCATGTTTATCCATTTACCTCTATTATTTTGAATTCCACAAAGCGCCCAACGGCCAGCGATCCCTATGTTGATTCTCTGAGAACCCCAAAAGCATCTTAGAATTTGTTCCCCACACCACCTGTCGCTGGACTAGAAACACATCTCTTTTGTTTTTATTTCCCAGTCACATGCCATATATATGTTAAAACACACAGAATGTAAACATTATTATGAAGTCATTTTGAAAGCAAGCTAATGCCAATAGGCCTTTGAGCTCAACTTTGTTAATTCTCTTATCGTTGTTCTTCTTCATAACTCTACTGCATCAAGTGGTATCAGAGCCAGCTTAGGCGTGTTTCCATGAAAGATAGTGAGAGTGACGGAACCCACCCTAGTGGCCAAGACCAAGGGGTGCAGGCCCTTTGGGCATTTGTTGCAACCCTTAAACGACAACTCCGAGAGATTTCGTTGAACCAAAACCGACCCCAAGCCCCTGCACAAGGGCAAGCACCGGTAGTCGACCTAATCATCGAACCCGAAGAGGAACACGAGGAGAGGGAAGCACCTCCTCGAGGCCGCCTTCACCACTGACCAGGGAGGGGTCGCGGCGGTCCCCACAGAAGAGGCACGACTCTTTTTCGAGTTCATCGACCACAGCGGGTCGCCTCCGGGTCTGAAACGGAGGAGGACGACCCTTTGATGGCTGGATGCAACCACCACCACATGAGAGATTTGCCTGAGTATAAGATGAAGATCGACATCGCTTTTTTACGGCCATCTACACATCGAGGACTTCCTCGATTGGCTATAAAGTGTAGAGAATTTTTTTGAATATATGGAAATCCCGGAAGAACACCAAGTCAAGCTCGTCGCCTACAAACTCCGAGGGGGAGCTTCAGCTTGGTGAGAGCAACTACAAGTAAACCGCCGTCGAGAAGGAAAGCAACATGTGCGAGTTTGGCCCAAAATGAGGAAGCTAATGAGAGCTCGGTTCCTCCCTACCGACTACAAGTAGTTGCTCTTTCACTGCTATCATCAATGCTCACAAAAGAATCGTTCAGTAACCAAATATACTGAAGAATTTTATCGCCTAAACGCACGAAACAACTTGAGCAAGTCGGAATCTCATCAAATCGTTCACTACATTGGAGGTCTCCGTGAGCCAATCCAAGACCAACTCACCTTACGCCCCGTATTTCACTTGTCGGAGGCAGTGAGCCTCGCTCTTAAAGTGGAGACTCAGCTAGCCAAATCATCTACCAAATCACCCTTCTATAGGCGGTTACCCACAGAGCACGCCTAACAATCCCAACTAAACCCAAGTTCAACCCTAGGCAGCACTCACAAAAAGGCGGGCCACACACACGTCCCCTCCTCCTCTGACCCCTATAAGCCGACACCACCCTCATCATCCAACCCATATGCAAAACCCATGACCTCAAGATGCTACAGTTGCGGACAACTCGACCATCGCTCCAATGAGTGCCCCCAACGCCGCAATGTCCACCTCGCGGATGAAGCGATTCATGAGGCTTTATTTGGTGACTCGTCCGGGGATTGCAACGATCATGAAGTCAAAATCGTGCAGGGCGATGAAGATGAAATCCTTACCTGTGTGATACAACACTCATTACTCACCCCAAGGCACCCACCGATGAATATTCCGCACGAGATGGACAATTAAGGGCAAAGTTTGTAACGTCATCATTGGCAGCGGTAGTTGTGAAAACATTGTGTCGAAAAATCTCCTCAAAGCCCTAGATCTCATTGCAACGACCCATCCAAACTCCTACAAAATAAGTTGGATAAAGAAGGGTACTGAGTCTAAGGTGCAGGAGCAATGCAAGGTTCCCTTCTCCTTGGGACAACATTATCAAGATGTTGTATTGTGTGATGTGGTTGACATGGAAACATGGCACCTCCTCTTGGGACGACCATGGCAATACGACGTGCGTGCGATTTACAGAGGGCATGAAAATACATACTCTTTTAATTGGTACTCAAAGAGGATACTCCTCTTACCTCTGCCACCCATTACATAGTCCAATAGCCCACATGCCCTTCCTAATTCAACTGCATGTGCATCGTCAACAACTCCTTCAACTCCCTAATTGGCCATCCTTTTAGGCCATGACTTTACCAATCTCATCACTGAAACCAACACACTTCTTGTCTTGTTTTGCAAGCCTCTCGGCCAACACACTGCCCAGCCGAACCCTGCTGTTCAACACTTGCTAAACGAGTTCTCTGATGTTGCACCCGATGACCTCCCCCACAGACCTCCCCAATGCGTTCCATCCAACATCAAATCGACTTCACACCAGCCTTAAACCTCCCAAACCTCCCACATTACCATATGAGCCCAATGGAACACACACTTCTCCAACAACAAGTTGAGGCTCTACTTCAAAAGGGCCTAATTAGGGAAAGTCTTAGTCCGTGCGTGATACCGGCCTTGTTGACGCCTAAGAAGGACGGCTCATGGCGGATGTGTGTCG
Source organism: Stephania yunnanensis (assembly GCA_039657365.1). Taxonomy (NCBI): domain Eukaryota; kingdom Viridiplantae; phylum Streptophyta; class Magnoliopsida; order Ranunculales; family Menispermaceae; genus Stephania; species Stephania yunnanensis. Next base: position 49,340,560 of record CM077583.1, on the reverse strand, counting down.
ATAGCCGTGCAGTCAATAAAATCACCATCAAGAATCGGTTCCCTATCCCGCACCTTGAAGATATGTTCGACAATCCTAGTGGTGCCACTATCTTCTCAAAACTCGACTTGCGAAGTGGTTACTGCCAAATCTGAATCCGTTCAGATGATGAATGGAAGACGACTTTCAAGACAAAGAGTTGCCTATATGAATGGCTTGTTATGTCATTCGGACTGAGCAATGCTCCAAGCACGTTCATGAGGTTGATGACCCACATTCTCAAGCCCCTACTTGGCATCTCCGTGGTTGTCTATTTTGACGACATTTTGGGGTTCGACAAAAGCTTAGCTGATCATCTTGGCCACCTACGAGCTGTATTGATCATCTTGCGTACTAACGAACTTTATCTTAACCTTTCCAAGTGTCTCTTTTGTCAATCCTGGCTACTTTTTCTTGGCTTTGTCATTAGCCACGAAGGCATTCAAGTTTATCAACAAAAAGTGCAGGCAATTAAATATTAGTCAGTCCCATCTTCCGTTACTGATGTTCGAAGCTTCTATACCGATTCATACGACACTTCAGCTCCATTGTTGCCCCATTAATCGATTGCCTGAAGAATCAGAAATTCACATGGGGCCCTCTCCAACAGCAGAGCTTCTATACAATAAATGAGAAGTTGTGCCACGCCCCTGTTCTTTCCCTACCCGATTTTGATAAAGTGTTTGAGCTCGAGACTGACGCCTCTGCATCCGGCATCCGCATTGTCCTCATGCAGGCAGGGAAGCCAATTAGATTTTTCAGTGAAAAACTAAGTGACGCGCGCCAAAAATGGTCCACTTGCGAGCAAGTATTTTTCGCCGTGATCCGGCTTTCCACCATTAGGAACCATACCTTTACATAGAGAATTTATTTTACATTCGGATCACGTCGCCCATCAACATCTCAACTCCTAAAAGACTTTGAACTGAATGCATGCTCGCTGGGTCCTTTTTATGCAAAAGTTCAACTTCTTCTTCAAACACAAACAAGGGACTCTCTATCACTTCGCCGACGCCCTCAGCCGCCGCTCTCATCTACTGACTACACTCAGCTCCACTTTGATCAGTTTTGAACACATCAAAGACTTATATCCTATTGACTGTAATTTTGGTGACATTTGGTCCAATTGTCTGTCCCATATAGGTACTGGATGAGACGGCGATGGAGGCAGAGGTAAGATGTGATCAATTACCAAATTCGCTCGGCAATGGAGCTTGAAGAGGGTAGCCCAGTTGTTGTATTGGCTTCCTTCATAGTCAAGAACAATAGGAATGCAGGATTTTATATTGGTGATTTGTGGTTGCGGGATGCAACTTGGACGCGTCGACCATGGAGATGAGAAGAAGGAAGGGACGAAGAAGATGAGAGGTGTGCTGCCGCTAGGGTTGAGAGACTGCTTCCGATCCGGAGGAGGCGGCGAATCGAGCTGGAGCGCGCAGCCAGCAGCGGTTGCGCGGTGGTGGGTGACGTGCGGCGCAGATCCCATGAGAGAGTGCGCGGACGAAAAGAGAGTGCGACGGACGGCCACGCGGTGGCGCAGATCCGGATCGGAGATGGAGCGGCAATGAGAGAGAGAGGCTGAGGCAAATGGCGAGAAGAGATCGGACGGACGGCCACTTGGCTGCGGCGGTCGCGCAAAGACAGAGGCAAAGGTACAACTGATTATCACATCCATGATGGCTACCTCTTCAAAAAACCCTTCTTTGCATACCGACCTCCCTCTGCTTCTCCTCATCATAGAGCTTCACGCTAATGTCCTTCCAGCTCATTTGGGTCGTGATAAGACCGTCCTCCTTATCCTTGCTCGATACTTTTGGTCGCATCTGAAGCGTGATGTTGCTCGCTTCATCGCATGTTGCGCGGTCTGTCAATCCGCAAAAGAGACTACTCAAACACATCCTCTACCTATCCCAGCCAACATTTGCGAAGACTTTTCCATGGATTTTATAGTTGGCCTGTCGAAAACCCAAGGCCATTTCAACTCTATTTTTGTGGTTGTTGATCGCTTTTCGAAGATGTCCCACTTCATCCCTTGCAAAAAACTGCAGACGCAAGCCACGTTACCAATTTATTCTTCAAGGAGGTGGTTCAACTACATGGTGTTCCTCATTCGACTACCTCTGACCGGGAAGTCAAATTCGTGAGCCACTTTTGGCGTTCCCTTTTGGCGCAAGTTCAACACTCAATTGAATTTTAGTAGCGCCTACCACCCAAAGTCAGATGGCCAAACTGAAGTCACGAACTGAGCCATCGGTAATATGCTTCGCTGCCACGTCGAGGATCACCCCAAACAGTGGGATGTCGTCCTTTCCCAGGCCTGATTCGCCTTCAACTATATAGGTCAATTTGTCGACTGCCTTTTCGCCTTTTCAGGTCGTCTACACTAAGGTGCCAAACCTCTTGGTCGATCTCCTACTTACACTGAAACAGGGCCACAAAGGCGCTACCACTTTGGCCGATACTATAACCTCTGTTCACCAGCAGGTTCTTGATCACCTTCATGCCTCCTATGCCAAGTACAAGGTCGCGATCGATCTGCACTGGTGTGCCCAATCTTTCAACCCGTGGGACTTGGTGATGATCCACCTCAACAAGCAATACCTCCAGCATGTTCCCAACAGTAAGCTACATCCGTGCGACGCCTTGGCCGGTTCGCGATCAAGAGCAAAGTCAACGACAACGCCTATGTTATCGATTTGCCTTCCGATCTCTCATTCCACCCCACGTTCAATGTGTCTGAGCTGACTCCTTTCCATCCCAATGATGATACCCATATGCACGTTATGAGGTCGAGGTCGAGCTTGTTCAAGAAGGAGGGTCTGATGCAGGGATCCTATCTTCCGTCATTCGAGCTTAATCTATGACCCAACAAGGCTGAGTGACTCGAGACTCATTTATGATCCTTGATCAGATTATCTCATGTTTATCCATTTTCTGTTATTTTGAATTCCACAAAGTGCCTGATGGTCGGCGATCCCTATGTTGATTCTTTGTGATCCGCAAAAGCATATCAGAATTTGTTCCCCACACCACTTGTCGCTGGACCAGAAACACATGTCTTTTGTTTTTATTTCCCAATCACATGCCATATATATGTTAGAACACACAAAATGTAAACATTATTATGAAATCATTTTAAAAGCAAGCTAATGCCAATAGGCCTTTAAGCTCAGCTCTGTTAATTCCCTCATCGTTGTTCTTCCTTTCAACTCTACTGCATCACTTGTAGTGTTTGAAAATGTGGATAAACGTCTCTTATTGTTACTTTCTACTTTCTTATACGCACCGTCCTTTTCATGAAGGTAGGTGCAGATCCATCGAGTAGCTGATCGGGCAAGGAGAAGATTGGCGACTACCTCTAAGCTGTGGAAGAGCTGCTACTGTTGATGTAGGTTTTCGATTTTGTTATATGACTTATATAGATGTCTTTTATACACTTTAGGAGATGTATATTATGGGTTGTGAGATAGTTACTTGACCAAACACATGTTGATATATAGTTATCACCGTTTTGTTATATATATATATATATATATATATATGCATGTGAACTTTGTTACATGGTTTTTCACATACTTAAGTTTTATATGAATGACTTCCGCTAAATTGTCAAGACTTCCGCTGACTAATCTTTAAACTGTATAAAACCTTAATTTACTCTGAAATACTATTTACTTATGAAAATGGTGTAAGGTTTATCAGAAAGGCTGACTTATATGTTGTTAAGTTCTACATGAATAGAATTAGGGCTTAATGACTGGATTAGGCCGGACGGTGCCCTAGATTAAAGGAAAGGTCATCACACATACCTAATGCCCTTACACACGCCACACACATTATTCATTTGATTTTTTGACCAAATTACTCTCACCTCACACACAAACGACACCCCTCACCCACTACCCTCCACTACCGTCACCACCACTATCATCATCGTTTGTAGTGGTTAACTCCTCTCTCCTCTACTAGTACCGCTACTGTCGTGGCCACTGCTCCAGCACTGCCACCACCATTGTTACCTCTCTTTCTCTCACCAGATCTTGGTGGCCAAACATTTAACACAATGTTCGACCTAAATGGCCAAACATGATCATCTGGTTCAGCTAGAGTGACTGAACACAATGACACCATGTAACTTTGCAAAAAAAGAAAAAAAAATTGGTGAGATCAGTGACAGCTGTGGGGCAACGTTGGAGTTGGCAACAACAATGGTGGCGACTGTGAGGGTCAGAGTTCTTGAGAACAAGGTGCGTATTGTGTGAAGTGAAAAGGTATCGAGAAGGGTAGTTTTGTTAACAAATTTTGAGTGGCGTGCGTAAAGGCATTGGATGTGTGCGTGTTTAGCAGACCCCTTGTCAATAAGGTCTTAAAAGCTGGCAATTGTAATTTACCCCATAACTCTAAAAATGTAAGAGCTGACTCAATTTTACAACTAATTATGATGTTGGCACAATGAATTGAACGCAAAACATTTTCGCCTTGACCATAACCATTTTTTTTTTCAGACCATAACTCATTATTCAAACAATACAGAGTAGCTATTTTGCTTTCATTGCCAAACTGCAACACCCCGAGAAATGAAAATTTGAAAACCACCCAGATTCGTTGCCACTCCGACAGTCCATCTCAATAATGAGAAATAATTGCTAACTCCTGGCCACCACCGATGCATTAGGATTGCGCTCCAAGCTCCAGAAGCAAAGTATGATTGACACCATTGGATACTGGGCCGCAGAACTGAATAGGACCTGTTGCAGTAATCGTCGAAGGAAGGATTTTGACATCAGAGTTCAGATTTCAGTATCTAAATAACAGATAATGGCATAACGATAGTTGAAAGCGCAATATCAGGCCCATGAAACATCACATGACATAGTACAAGAAATTGGTAAATACTAATTTCTTTAGACATTGTAGACTTGGACGGGAGAAAGCGATTGCATGTGATTTAACCTTGCCTATATGATAGTATAGCAGGTTTAGGATATCCAGATAATTAACAAACCTGGGCTGATGTATCGATTGTTGATGGCCCACTCTCCTCTCTTTGATGCAAACTTCTGGAAAGGTGCACCTGAAATTCACAACCACAAGTTTAACATTTGATTATGGTTCGATCCCCCATATTTGCAAGTGGTTGGATCAACCCTAAGGGGGGGTTTTTGAGCATTTTTTGACAAATTAACATGGGCTGGGAGAAGAAAATTGTTTGTAACTGCTAGAAAAATCCAGTTCATGAATCCTATGTTTCCTAGGGAATTTCATATCAATAGATTTTATCAAGGATTGTACAATCTTTAAACCAAAAAAACAAATCAGGTACTAGATTCTAGATAACTGCATTATTTGATTTTTAAAGATTCACAGTACTATTCAGAGAAAGCAGCATAATGAGGGCATCATTTGCAATAGAGAAAAGCATAATGACACGAGTTCTACCTTCAAGCTCCACCATGGCCTTCTTGATAACAGGCTTGAACTTACCTGAAAAGATGGAACTCAACTGGTTTAAACCAACAATATACTCAATGAGCATGCCATCAACTGAATAAAAAAGTTGAAGATTTCCCATTTGATATTGCAAATTAACCTAAAAACAAAGTTCCAAAGTATAATTGCATCACTAAGAAAACGATGCCCAAGATTTCCCCATTTGATATTGCAAAAAAGAAAGATCGTAAGCTTTCTAGGCATTTGACCTCCGCTAGGAGGGGCAGTACTTAGGCCTTACGTAATCATTGGAAAAAAATAAATAATATTTACAGCTTCCTATCTATAATTAAGTAGGCACATGAAATTCCATACATACTTAGATTGGTAGGAAAATAAAGAAGGGAGAGTCAAGAAATAACAAGAAGAGGCGCAAGAGAATTTTCCCAAGGATTCCATAATCCACCAGAATAGAGAAAAAATTAGAGGCAGTGGATGAGAAAATGAAGAGAAAGAGTAGGGTAGCTGGAGTAACAATGGATGATAAAAGAGAAAAAAGTAGATACATCAATCAAGCTCAAGTGCACCAAAAATCAGTCATTGTCAAATTTCTGAACCACCTTTAGGAATCAATTCCTAAATTATGTTATAAAAATCCCACAGCATTTAAATACATTGGTAAAATTCAAACAAGAAAAGTAAACTGTACCATGTCTCCTCTCAACATCCATAAGCAAAGTCAGAGCTGTCCCACCAACAGTCCATTCTTCAACAGGAGCACTCAAATTTCCTACCTGGACAAATCAACTGTAGATATAAATAGAAAAGCATTTAAAAAAAATAGGGTGAAACATGGAAATTGTTGAAATGCATAGAATAGGGAGCACAATCACAACCGAGGATATGAGTCCAGTCTTTCCAGAATGAAGGAGTGCCCCTGCTCCATAACCCAATGCATAACAATAGGTAGAATCAAAGTTGGTAGGCAAACCGCATCTTCCCTCATAGCTACAAATGAGAATTGAACAAAAGATTAACGTCAAACACCAAATAAGTTTGACAGGTCAAAACTGTAACAATACTAACAAAAAAAAAAAAAGTCCTTACCCGAAAAAGTGAGATTGTCCTCCAAAATGCATATGATACCGCCCCTCCTGTTTTCTTATCTCCAACTCAGTCTCAACCATTTGAATAAGCATTTTTTCAGTTTCAATTTTCGCAACCTAGACATGCAGAAAGACGTATTAAACATTGGAAGTCATGTAATGTAGACGTGTTTAAACAACTTCATAAGGAAAAATACTAACAAATGAAAGTAATCACCTACCTGCACATTTCCATGTGGATCTCTTTCAAGCAGCAATTGCTCCTGAATTGCTCGAGGTAAAAACTCAAACAGCTGCAGTGATTGACTTTGAAGCTTTTTCTTCCATAGCCCACCTTCATCCACAACATCATGAGCTAAAATTTCATTAAGCTCAGCAATCAGCTGTTGAACCTGCAATCATAAATAAAAGGTTGATGTCAGACAACCCAAATAAACAAAATAACAATTAAAAAAGAACTCATAGTTCATCATTAAGCAAACTACCTCAGGTATGAAATCAATCAGGCCCTCTGGAATAAGTATGACACCGTAATTAAAACCAAGATCAGCACGTTGGCAGATTACATCTGCAATGTAATTTGTGATTTTCTTCAGTGTTTGTTTCTTTGCAGCAACCTGCAGCATATTTAATAATAGCATCGGATGTGAGATCGCCTAATGAGCAACTTTTAGATATCTCAAAGTAACAAGACACAAAAATAATATAGGTTGATAGTATGATTTTCTCAATTCTCACTATTTTAAGCTTTCACAAGCTTAATTTCTGTTGGACCATGCACAGTTTCACACCACTAATTTGTCAAATTTATTTCTAAGGAAGCAGATATTCATTCTAGTACATCTGGTGCTAGCTCTTTTTTTCCTCTGAATAGTTCCTTCACAAATGAGGGTTGATATTACTTCTCTTTATTAATTCAGAGTACAAAGCTAAAAGCGTGCCAAAAGATAAAAAAGCGGGAGTGAGGTCCCAAGCCCATTTCATACCCAAAAAATGGAGGGAGAAAGCCCATTTTTCATTCATGGAAAATGGGTGAGGGTTGCAATAGGTTGACAGCCAGCGTAAAACTTTTGTCGTTCTTCATAAAATGGATCAAACATAGATAGAGAAAAGAATATTGAAGGATACTATTTTTGGGATAGACAACATTATTTCTGAGTAATTTGTATTAAATGGTCGATGTGATCTATGATTGAAATATTCCTACCAAGTTAAGATGAAAATTTTATAGGACCGCGATTAAGCCAGCTATGCTCTATGGAAGTGAATGTCGGGAGGTAAAGCAACAATTACATAAAATGAACGTAGTACAAATAAGGATACTTAGGTTGATGTGTAGCAAAACTAGTAAAAATAGAATAAGAAATACATAAATTCAAAGAAAAACAGGAGTAGCTCCTACAGTGGTTTGGACACTTGTAAAAAGGGCCTACAAATGCCCCACTAAAAAACTAGACGCGATAGAAACTGAAGAAATTTGACGAGGTAGGGGTAGGCCAAAATTAACTTGAGACACATGAATTTTTAAATTGTTTGGAAAGCTCACCATCAATTGCACTAAGTCGAGCGCCATGGAAGAGTTTGATCCATGTAGCCAATCCCAATTAATGCTATATTGTTGTTGTTGTTGTATTAAATGGTCCGCTTGATAGATGGAAATTGGAACAATATTCAAGCAACATTTTTTTTCTTCTAGGGGAAGAGACTAGAAAAAGACAACTTCCAGCAGAAAAGTAGTATGGTGTAAGCAATTGTGGTAGCAGCAATCATCGCAACAATCGCAATGATCATGTGAGAAGCCATTGTTAAATGATTCGGAAGCAGCATCATGCATTTGAGAGTGGCAATGACATTTCGGATTGAGCAATCAGTTCCCAAATCTAAAGGAAATCATGAAGTTTTTGTGATCTACAATCTCTATGGGGACTTATATTCCCTACAAAGTATTGAAGATCTAGGACACCTTTTTTTTTTTTTTCTATTTTGACAGAACATAAAAAACCTAAAAGACTTCAAATACTTCATAACATTAATCCAGTACCTCTTCACCAATAATTGTAACATTTGGATGTGTCTGCAAAGCACACTCCAATGTGATGTGAGAAGCTGCACGTCCCATAAGTCTTACAACTACAGTACAAAGGGACAATCAGAAATAATTATTCGTTAAACTATAAACGCAAATCATCTAATCCAAAGTAAATAACAGTTTTCTATACATATATGTTACTTCTTATCAAAATTTGGAATGCTATTTTGATCAGATCATTCATTCAAGTTAAATTTATGTAGTGACAGGCACAAAAGCAAAATGGAAATTCCTAATAATCAATATATTTAAGGAAAACTTACAGTGATAATATTTTCCAGTAGAACGCGCATCTATCATGACATTTCCTATCATTTCAGAATATATCTGTCGAGAAAATGTTATATCAGTGGCTGGGGGGACACAAATTTAACAACTAAACTCAATTGCACAGCTAAAGTAGAAATATTAAGCATATATAAGTACACTACAGTGGTTAACCTTGCACGCAGTGTCAAATCCAAAACTTATTGGGACCTCCTTGCATTTCAAATCACCATCAATAGTCTTTGGGCATCCAATGACTCGTGTTTTCAAATTTCTACTCCTGATAAAGACAAAAAGGAAATAAAACTGCATCAGGAGGATCAGGGACATTACGACGCAACTGTAGCATCAGTAACGATGATGTAACTATAGCATGATGATCTATAACGCAAAAATTATTTCTTCGTACTCTAAATAAAATGATCGAGACGGTTTCTTTCTTGTCAAAAAATAAATAAAATGATCAAGACTGCAACAATAATTCAACATGTTGAATGTTCCACAATAAAATTAGTACTTGTAACGAAAAGCTATTTCAAACACCACCTAAAGTATTCCGCAAGGAGGCAGGCATTTGTATTTGAGTCATCTCCACCAATAACTACAAGACCATCCAAATCAAGCTTCAATGCAGTCTCTTCAGCTTGCTTAAACTGAAAAATCATACGTGCACTATCAGTTAGTAATGACTGACTGAATCAAATTTCCGCAAGTCGAACTCAATGTCTGCAAAGAACCGAAAAAAGGAAGCAACGGAAATCGCAAGAAATTTTTCTTGTGGCAGTTGACCGATTCAAGAATGCAGAAAAAGTGCACACACCTGTTCAGGGGTCTCAATCTTGTCCCTTCCGCTAGCAATCATATCAAATCCACCCTGGTAAAAAATTACTATAATATCACAAATTCAAATCGATCAAAATAAAAAAATAAAAAAAAAGAAAATTCAAAGTAAGCATTTAAACCCTTTAGATGGTAACCGAAACCATAAAAAATTACATTACACAGTAACACAGGGATAGGTCATTTTGACATATTTTCAATATTTAATACAACTAAATAACCAGCAGCAGCAGCAGCAGCAGCAGCAGCAGCAGCAGCAGCAGCAGCAGCAGCAGCAGTGGCAACAGTGTTTAGGAAACTGAATTCGCCCCTTTTACAAGTCAAATTCTTCTTTCACTACTTTACCAGTTTTACATTGCAAACAATTTTTTAACTATTACATCATCATGAAAGATTGAGTCCTTTTTTTCTTGCCTCTTTAGTTATTGGTTGATATTACTAGGCCTTGTTTGGTTCATTTACCCAACTTCCACGGAATAACACTTTCAAGGAAGTTCACTTCCCGGGCATCAACTTCTTGGGAAGTTGGTGTCTTTGTGTTTGCTTCCGCTTTGTACTTCCTGAAAAGTTTGATATTTAAAAAAGAATAAATTATTATGATTGACTAAAATGCCCCTTCAAGAATTTTTTGAGTTAGCCAAACTACCGTACCATTTCAACTCATAAACTACTAATCACTATTTTTTAATAAATTTTAATTAATGTTTAAAAATATATATGTGCACAAGAAAATTTTCTTTATATATAAACACAAAAGTATCTTTAAAGCGAGAATACAAGAATATCTTAATTAAATAAATATTTTAAATTGTTAGTAAAAATAAAAAAATAATAACCAACTCTTATAAAACAAATATAATACGCCCTCCGATCATTTATACAAGTCGTTCTAGCAAAAATTTCTAGTTCAAAATTGTAAGTCATTTTCGGAATTCAAGAGTGTATTTATTACACCTTTACCCATTTTACCCTTATACAATTCAAACATTTATAATTCTTCAATTAATTTAATGTCAAAGGACATATATGCAAATTACACTCGTAATTAAAGCTACCTTAATTTTTGTGTCCTTACCTTAAACGACTTATATAAATGACCGGAGTGAGTAATAATAACCAACAAAATTGCTCCAACATTTGGTGCGATTTGATAAAAATTTAAAAACATAGGAAAACCAAGAATTTCATGTAAAAAGATAAAGAAAATCAAAAGAGAGGGAGAGATCACATGTTGGGGATATTTTTGTCAACTTCACGAGAAGTAAGATGAAAAAACCAACCAAACAAGAGAAGCTGGCACTCTCGGGAAGTACACTTCCTTTCCCCTACTTCCCCTCCAACCAAACAATACCTTGAGCCCATCTTTGGTTAGAGAGGAAACGGGGACGGGAAAGCGCGCTACCCGAGAAGTGGCAACTTCCTTTGTTTGGTTGAAAATTTTGTCCTACTATCCGGGAAGTGCACTTTCTTAAACGCTGCCTACTTCCTCCATATAGGGGAAGTGCACTTACCAAGAGGAAGTGGGATTCCTTCGAGGATGTAAGCTTTTAGACAAATATACCCTCCGAGGTAAATTAATAATAAATCTTTCTAAAGGGCATTCAAGTTGATTGCAACAATTTATTTACAATTTTTAAATACCAATTTTCCTAGGAAGTGGAGAGTTCAACCAAACAGATGAAAATTAATTTCCTGGGAATTTGTCCAAATGAGCCAAACAAGGCCGTAATATAGGGCAGACTCTTTCTCATACATAACAAGAGAATTAGCTCATGATTCATGAATAACGATTATAAGAAGTAAGAACCCAATTCAAATTTGACATATAATTCAAGATTATTCAATAATACTTAATTGAACTCACAAAGAGAAATCCAAATGGATCTTTTGGCGAATCTTTTTTTTTTTTGAGGTCTTGTAGAGCATCTTAAACAAACATGTGCAGATCAATGCTCACAAGTTTGGTGTCACAACAGAAATGATTCTCCAAAAAGTCAAAAGGTACTACAGTATTTATATAGCATTTACATCTGGATTTAACTCTTTCTTATCAAAATATGGATTTAACTCTGGACGATGTATTTTTTCTCTTCAAAAAAAGAACTCTGGACGATAAAAGTTTTGCAAATTATATCTTTCAGCATGAAAACTGAACATTTCCATTCGCATGCCATCTAAATTTTTAAAAGAATCTATGCTTTATTGACTGGCTTTTCAGCAAGAAAATTATTCTTCAAGAAAAAAAAATTAACAATTCTTCTATTAATTAAAAATAATTTTATAAAGTTACAAACTTAAGAATAAAATATATTTTTGTAAAATAACTCGCAGGCCCGGTCAAATTGATCCATTTTACAAGTTTGGCTGGAGTAAACTTCATTTAGTTCAATTATAAGTTAAATCCCTTGACACTTTTTACAAATGATAACCACATAATTCTCAATGAAGAAAAACCAAGTTGGATCTACCCTCTACTTCCAAGCATCCCAAAATTAAATTCTCATTCAACACGCCAATGGTCGTAGTCCCATATGCACTTTCCATTGCCCAATAGTAATCACCTATAGCCAAGTGCCACCACAATACCCATATCCACATTGACATTACATCGATTACGACACACCCAAAAATCTCCAAGCAAGTAATTTTGATTTAAAAGAAAATGAACCAAAAGCAGGAATCAAAATGATATAGCAACTAAACTATTAGTTCCAAAGCTACAAAAACGAACCAAACGGATCCGAATTCAGAAATGATGAATTGCATTGACAACCAGCCATAAAAATCTCCAAAAAAAAAAAAAAAAAACCTTTTTTACCTGATTTCTGTAAGGATAGATGTAATCCGAGGTGAGTTCAATATACTTGCACTTCATGATCCCAGCAGGGCCGCCTCGGAATCCATAGAGTGCACTCCCCTTCGCGCGATCCTGCAAGTAGTCTACACACAACCAAAGTCTTCAAAATGTCACTAACAAATCAAACACAACAGTACAAAAACATTCACAATCTGATAAATCCAACAAAAGATCAAATATTGAACAGTCTCTCTCTCTCTCTCTCTCACCAAAAACCCCTGAAATCACATTGTGTCCGCCAGGCGCCTGGCCTCCGGACAGCACCACTCCGATCTTCAACTTCAGATCCGACGACAACGACGACTCGCTCGCCGCAACCAACGACGCCGACGGCTGCCCGAACAGGCACGGGAACAGCTTCTCGATCTCCTCTGCAAAATGAGAGAGTGAGTTGAGTGAGTGAGTGAGTGAGTGAGTGAGTGAACAGAGATTCAGAAGAGATGATCGAAGATCGAAATGGCGGATCTAGAGAAGGATAGATCGGATGATGCCTGGATTGCCGGCGGCGGAGCTCTTGGGTCCGTCGACGACATTGAAGGGTTTGCGGAGGACGGAGGGGAGGGGAAGCGCTTGGTCGAGGCGGCTCCGCTGTAGTTCGCTGTAGACGGAGGCGAGGCGGCCTGGCTCCACCGCCGCAGGAGGTGTTACGGCGGCGGCGGAGGGGGTGGCGGAGGGGATGCTTGGGGGAGCCATGAGTGGTGGTTGCGGCGGAGTGTGCGAATGAAGTTTTGGTGGTCTATTCTCTATCGAGTATCGATTCCCCTGTTTTAGAGGTCGAGAGGTATGATCACGTGCTCTCGGTGGGAGGTATCTTCTTGAGATACTGGGTTTATTCTCGTCCACGTGGGTGGGTTAGGTAGGGGATCTAGCGTGGCTGCTGAACGTGTAGGGGTTGTAAGTGGGGGCGTCGGTTTGGTATGTGGCGCCTATGAGATTTTTATTTTATTTTTATTTTTTTTACTGCCCCTATCACCTGAACGACTTTAATATCATCTCTCACCCATGTTCCAACCTACGTACTCCACAACCAAATTTGCGATAACCATAAGCCATTCGATTTTTTGGCGATAAAGGAACCTTGAATCAAAATCTCCAGTGCATTTGGAGTATTTTGTGGGTGGAAGGTTGCCAAATCTCGTGGAGGCGTTCATCAGAAAATTGTAGAACGTCATCGCCTGTTCCTTCGTCTACTACCGGTGTTTAGGGTAAATAATTTGTTTTGATTTTTTCTAGGTTTTGTTCCCCATGAGTTTACAATTGTTTATTCAATGTTTTTTTGGGTAATTTGTTCCTTGGTTATGCGGTTTAGAATTTAGGGTTTAATTGAAAATCGGTCTTGATGACGATGGCTACACATGACCGTCACCATGAATAAGGGTGTCGGTCACATACAATCATAATGTTTAAATTGTTACGGTGAAATGCGTCCATTAGACTAAATTTTTTACGACACCGCTAAACCGATGTATATAGAATAGTCGCAGTTAATGAAAACCGAAATATCTATGGAATTATCGGTCATTTTAAATCGATAATACAGTTATTAGTATCGGTTTTGTTCAACCGCCAAGTAGGAAATTGATTGTTTTGTTACGTTTAGTTTAACTGTTGACATAATTTTGTTGTACTGTGTCTAATTTACCATTTATTCTAGTTTAAGGTATAGCAAAAAAGAAGCGTACTCTATTAAACCATCCGCAAGCTAAACGTATAGCGGCTGCTAAAGTTACTAGAGTTGTTGTTGTAGTCGCCTCTACCACCTCAGGAGACGCAAGGTCGTCCTAGTCGCAGCCCGCAGGGGATGTAAAGTCGGATCGCGAGAACCTGCGAGAGGATACGCATGACTACCTCGTATCATAGGAAGCGGCTCTTAGAGAAAAAACAAAAACAAAAAACAAAAAAGCATTTGAAGCGCAACGATGACAGCCGGGCTAAGACTAAAAGGAGCCATTCCTCATTATGTGAATTTGCACGCAACTCAAATGTCGCTGAAGACTCTGTCGTTATTACATCTACCACTGATATATCGGGAGGTGATGCAGAAGATATGCCCACTCCATTTCCCAGTAGGCCATCGGATTTGTAACGAACCTCAAATTTAAACGTGTCACGTGTCACATTTCAGGACCATCGTGACTTGACGTAATTGTCAAAACCTCGTGAGTCGACAACGATGTAAATTTTTTTTTCTATGGTGTGTGTATTATTTATTTATATCCAAATATGACTTTCTAATGTCTAAGTGTAAGTTTATTTGTCGTGCCGAATTTGCGAGTAAAGTATAAGCGATGACGTACCTCGAGTTGCGTATCGACGTGAGACTGAGGTAGCGGCTTAACGGGTAAGTTTGTTTGAACTAACTATAGTTGTATAGTAGCTTTAGTGAGATAATGTTTGTTATCACATTAATAAGCCTAAGTTAGTGTGACAGCCCCAACTACAAATAAGGGCACCGCCCGGCCTAATCCCTTAATTAAGCTCTAATCTCCCCTATAGGACCTAACAAGGAACTAGTCAGCCTTTGTTAAACACCTACCATTTATGATACCACCTATAGGTAACTTAATTGTTCTAGTAACTAACCAATGGTTGTCTATAAATCAGAGTTACTTAAAAAAATTATCTAACCAATTATTTACCATAAGTCTTATTAAGTTACTATTGGAAATGCGATTCTAAGGCCTAACCTATTGTGGAAAAATCAGAAAATAATGATCACATGCATATATAAACAAAAATTGTGATATATATATATATATAACATGTGTCTAGTCCTATATTCCTATCACTTAACCCAATAGGCAAAATAACATGTACAAAAAGATGTAATACAAAAGAATACAAAACATACAAATGTATGTCGTAGCAATCCTCCACCGGCTCAGAGGTAGTCACCGATGTTCTCTTTGTCTGGTCTGCTACTCGGCTGATATGCACCACCGTCACAAACTAGACGGTGAGTACGCGAAATTATTTAAGTAATACTAAGATACATCGATCCACATTCCCAAATAGGCAACAAGTATCAAATGACATAATTTAAATAGAAACTATGCTGAAAGAAAGATCATGCAAAGAGATACTTGAGTTAACCAAATATGAAACTGACTCAAGGCTAAGTAGTAATGGATTAGGGTCAGTCGGACGTGATATTCATCACATCAGCCCGTCCACTACAATTTGAGCCTTGCTCTATATCATTTCATTACAACGAATTGAGTTCTATATCATAATTTCAAAAGGTCATACATATGATTACGCATTTTCTATTCCGAGTGAACTAGTCGTCACCGGAATGTATACTTGCTAAAATACCCGAGTTTTAAAACTCGTCATGTTCACCCAAGTTATTCTTGCGCCAACAAACCCTGAGGTTCGGTTACCCCATTCGAGGCACGTTACCCCGTGTGTCATGCAAGGTAGTGGAGAAATTCCCTAACATTTTGGCAAGTCTAGTGACCCCATATGAAAGTTGAATTTCTATCATCAAATGGCCATAACCACAAGAACCACTTTCATATTAAAAAATGACACAACATTGAAATCCAAGAAATGTATTAACATACTAATGCACAAAGGATTTGAGTCAAAATAAACAAACTATCCTTATAGCATGCTATATCATTGACTTCCACACACAACAATCAACATGACCAAAGTATAGGAATTGGAATCAATGATATACACAACAGAGTATGCTATGAACAACATCATAAAATGAGAACTGGACAAGTCATATCATATGGATTTTAAAGGCAATTCAGTTCAAATAACTGAAAATAAATAAATAAATGGAATGAAATGTAAATAAATGTCTCAAATCAGTTTACTTACATACACAAAGCAATGCCAAAGCTATCCCAGCTTCTTGTTAAGTCGATGTACGCACCCAATACCCCGTACTAGCTTTTTAGGTCCTAACATTCGCCAATTTATCAACTTAGATTCACAATTCATTATTTAAAATTTCTAAATTGGTCGAAATCGAATTCGAGACCAATTTGCCAATTTTGCGCTTTTCGAGGTAAAAATTCAGTAAAAGTCGCGTCCGAAATTTCAAATCTTGTATTTTTCATAGAAAAATTATCAATTTATATTTATTTTGTCGAAATATAATTTTTCGAAATTTTTTTGGAATTTTTCCATATTTTTATCCATTTTCTGAAATTAGTTTTATTAATATATATTATTTATTTTATTTTTTTATTTTATTTTTTTTAGGGTGGGTCCGGGTCAACCCGACCTGGTCCCCATCGGGTTAGGGTCGACCTGACCCGGCGCTAGGGTCGGCCTGACCCGGCCTACCCGGGCTAGGGTCGGCCCGACTCGGCACATATAGGGTAGCCTGACCCAGGCTAACCTCCCATCGCCACTCTCTCTCTCTCTCTCTCCTCACTTCCTTCCCTCTTCCTTCTCTCATCGTCCTCTCCCTATTTTTCTCCTTCTCTTTCTCTCTCTTCCCGATTTTAAAGAAAGAAGTTTTTTTAAAATCATTTGGAGAGGAGAGAAAGTAATGATGAGGGATGAGTTTAATGTGATGTGATGTGATGTGTGATATAACAAATCAATTCCAGACTATCACATTCACCCGCGTTACGTGCATACCTCGACGTCGTACACTTTTGTCACAACACGTGCACAACGCGACCAAGCGTAATTCTCAATTAGCGTGGTGCGAACTTTTAAGTAATAGTAAAATAAATAAACACTCGCCACACAAAAATAACAAATTTCACCTCGTTAGGCTTGCCCTAGACTTTTCCGCGACGTCCACGTGGGTTTGAGCTTAGAATCTTAATCTGTAATTTGTCAGTTAATCGAGATTAATTAAAGCGGGTCATTACAATCTACCTAACTAAAAGGAATTTCATCCCGAAATCCAAATTTAATTAAATATTTACCTTGAAACAAGTGGGGTATCGCTTTCGCGCAGTAGATTCTCCCTCCCAAGCGAGAGCCTTGTTTTTATGATGCTGTCATCGAACGAGTACAATTGATATTTTTTTCCTTCTAAGATTCTGTACCTTGCGATCCACTATCTCGATGGGGTGCTCCTCATATGTCACATCCGGTCTGACTTCGATCCTAGTCATATCAACCATCGGTTTCGGTCCTAATCTGGCTAGCCTCAACATAGAAATGGAAAAAACATCATGCACCCCTGCCAACTGGCTCGACAATTTCAACCGATAAGCAACCTCCCCAACTCGTCAGACTATCCGAAATGGCCCGATGAATCTCGGTGCAAGCTTTCCCTTGATCTTAAACCTCTGGTGGCCTTTCAAGGGAGAAACCTTCAAGTAAACTCAATCATCCACTTTATAACTCAGACCATTGTGGTGCTTGTTCGCATACTTCTTTTGTCTATCTTGAGCAGCCTATAACCTATGACGAATCAACCTAATTTTCTCTATGTGATCTACAACATTCTCAGGCCCAATGATAGCTACGTCTTCGGGCTCCGCCCAGCAAGCTGGTGATCCCATGGTCTCCCGTATAGCGCCTCAAATGGCGGTATTCTAATACTAGCCCGATAGTTATTGTTGTAGGCAAACTCACAAAGTGGCAAAAACTCATCCCATGACCCTCCAAACTATAGCACACAGGCCCTGAGCATGTCCTCAAGAATTTGAATAAGTCTCTCACACTGCCCGTCAGTCCGCGGATGAAAAGCCGTGCTGAACTGCAATCCGGTACTACACTGCTCCTGCATGGCCCGCCAAAGCCGCGAAGTAAGTCGATTGTCTCTGTTTGACGCTATAGATACTGGCACTCCGTGCAGTCTGATAGTTTCTCACTCAAAGAGCGTGCCCACTGTGGAAAGTTATATTTCATGGTGATTGGGATAAAATGCACTGATTTCGTCAGTCGATCCACAACTACCCAAATGGCATCGTGCTTGCGCAAAGTCGTCGGCAACTCACTGACGAAGTCCATAGTGATGTGTTCCCATTTCCACTGTGGGATAAGTAATGGCTGTAATAGTCCTCCAAACTTCTTGCGCTCAGCTTTAACCTGCTGACACACCTGACAACTCCTCACATACTGGCTGACATCTGATTTCATCCTTGACCACTATAATAATCGTCGCATATCATAGTACATTTTGGTCCTGCCGAGATGTACTGTGCACCTGGATCTGTGATCCTCCTGAAGAATACCATCGCGTAACTCTGCTACTGCCGGAATCCACAATCTACCTTGATGTCTCAAACACTCATCGACGGACTCGCGTCAATCTGGGAAATCTGGACTTTGTGCCATGTCCCCGAACCTTTGATACATCACATCGGCTCTTTGATACTCTAAGACGCGCGGAATAGATATTGTCAGTACTCTCATATGTCCGCAAATATGTGTTTCTGCAGTATCTGGAACCTTTGATAAACTCATAGCTTGCCGCCTCGAGTAAACTAAACTCGTTGGTCATCTTGCAAACTATTGTCTCAATGTCTGGTCATCTCCTACTAAGGGCATCTGCTACGACATTCGCCTTCCCAAGCTGATACTCGATGGCGAAGTCGTAGTCTTTCAGCAATTCCAACCACCGTCGTTGTTTCATATTCAGGTCCTTTTGGGTGAAAAGATACCTCATACTCTTATGATCTATATATAATGTGAACCTCTCACCATAAAGGTAGTGTCTCCACACCTTCAGTGCAAATACAACCGTTGCAAGCTCCAGGTCGTGCACTGGATAGTTCCTTTTATGGGTCCTAAATTGACGCGATAAATACGCTATCACTTTGTCTCCCTGCATCAGTACGCATCCCAATCCGGTGCCATAAGCATCCGTATGAATAGTCAACTCCTTGTTCGGCTTGGGCAACACTAATAACGGTGCAGAAGTCAACTTCTTCTTCAACTCTGTGAAGGCCGCCTCGCAAATTATATCCTTCTTGGTCAATTTAGTCATCGGCTCTGCAATTTTGGAGAAATTTTGTACAAAACGTCGATAATATCCTGCCAATCCTAAAAAGCTCCTGATGTCTATCACGCACTCTGGTGTAGGCCAGTCGATGATAGCATGAATCTTACTCGAGTCCACTGAAATACCTCTGTCGCTAATCACGTGTTCCAATAATTTCATCTCATAAAGCCAAAACTCATACTTACTAAATTTGGCGTACAATCTGTGCTCCCTCAAAGTCTTCGACGTCTCTCTAAGATATCTTTCGTGGTCCTCATGGGTCCCGGAGTAAATCAAGATGTCATCGATGAAGACTATCACGAATCGATCTAAAAACGGCCTTAAGACTCGATGCATCAAATCCATAAACACAGCTGGCGTGTTTGATAACCCAAACGGCATGATAGTGAACTCGAATAACCCGTAACGTGTGCTGAACGCCGTCTTAGGTACATCCCCTTCTCTGATCCGCGCCTGATGATATCCATATCTCAGATCAATCTTGGAGAAGAACTATGCTCCGGCCAACTGGTCGAATAGGTAATCGATCCTATGCAAGGGATACCTATTCCTAACTGTCACCTGATTTAACTTTCGGTAGTCTATACACATCCTCATACTACCGTCCTTCTTTATCACAAATAAGACCGGTGCTCCACAGGGTGACATACTCGGGTGTATGAAACCTTTCTTCGATAGGTCTTCTAGTTGAGCCCTCAACTCATCGTGCTCTGGCCATGACATACGGTAAGGTCTGCTCGCTATAGGCCGTATGCCGACACTAACTCAATCATAAACTCTACCTGTCTGGGCGGGGGTAATCCAGCTAGATCCTCTGGAAAAATATATGGAAACTCGTGTACTATTGGGACATCCTCAAGTCTAATCACTGGCCTCTCATCAGACTCTACTATCCTTGCAAGGATCTCCATTTCCTGAGTGGTCGCTAACCTACCTCTCATGATTGGAAGTGATGTCGCGACTCTAGTAAAGGTAAAATTGGGAATCCCTGGTATTTGAAAAATGATGGTTTTTCTAAAACGGTCCAACTGCGCGTGGTATGCCGCCAACTAATCCATGCCTAAGAGTATATCGAACTCTAAGTACTCTAATACTCAAAGATCTATGGGTAACTGATGACCACCAACCTCGACTGGACAGTCTCTACAAATTCGATTAGGATATATATTATCCCCAGCGGTCGTGTCGAGGATAAGGTGGGTGTTAACGCTCTCAGGTGTCAAACCCAACTCTCCTACCATCTGTCCCGAAATAAATGATAACTTACTACCAGAATCTATCAATGTATATATAAGGCGACAAAAAATAATCAACGTACCCTCGACAAGCTGCCGAGATGCGTCACGGTCTGGTGCGACAACCGGGTGCACCAGCTCCCTCACCTGCACTGGCTGAGCTGCTAGTGGTGGTGCTGGCTCCTTGGTACATTCACTCTTGTAGTGCCCCTTCTGTCTATATCTAAAACACGTGACATTCTTCATATGTTTGGAGCCCCGACCCTGCTGTCCGCTAGCCCTATGGCCCTGTCCTTACCACCATCGACTCTCTCTCTCTTTCTTTGACACTGACCACCCGAGTCTGTCTCTACGGCTGCTGGACTACCGTAACCCGCTGTGGCTATGCTGGTAAAACTGCATGTGCGCCGATCGTTTGACCGTCATCATATCTGTGCCTCCGTCCCCTCTGATCTCTCTGATCGCGATTCCTCTTGCCTTTCCTGTCTGACCACCCTTGACCTTTATGGCTGTCATGATGCACTGGAGCGGGGGCGGCGTTGTTCCACATAAAAAATGTCTCGTGGGCGAACACCCTCTCGTAAACTTCTCGTACATTCCTGGCTCCTGTCGACACAATCGCGCTACCAATCTCTGGCCGGAGTCCTCAAATAAAGTAGTAGACCTGAACTCACTCGATCCTAGCTACATCTCTCGCCAAAGTAAGCAGGTATGTGAATCTCTCCACGTATTGCGATACCGTCCGACCACCCTGCCTCAGCGTCAAGAACTCCTCTCTCAGTTTCAGCTGAATCTCGATCGAGATATACTGATCATATAAGAATTTTTTGAACTCTGCCCAAGTACTCGGCTCTCCGTGGGTGGCTGTATGGGCGGTCCACCATACTACAACATCTTCTCTAAGCATTAATCCGAAAATCTTACCCATATGCTGTCGTGAATCCTCAAAAGTCCACGAAGTTTCTCGCGTGAAAGGATCCACTTCCTAGCTACCTATGGGTCTCCGCCTCCATGATAGTAGCCTGGTTGAAAACGAACAAACTCCTTAATCAACTTCGCCTCATCTGATAAGAAGGTCTCAAATGTGATCTCATGGGGTGGAATCAGTGTCGGTGCCACAGCCGGCGTAGACGATGGTGTAGTGACTGCTAGCAGTATCTCGGTAGTAGTGGTCGTGAGCGGGTCACTGAAATCGTCAAAGCGACAACTGTCTGCTCTATAGTAATGGCGGCAGCTCGTACGGTAGGGTTCGGTGTGGCCGTTGCCTATGCTCAAAGCAATCGAAGGATCTCCTCTAGCTGCAAACTATGGAGTGCGACCATGTCGCGCAAAGTCTATTCCGAGTCGGCAAGTGTCGAGCTGCTCGTCTGGCCCTCGTCATCCATATGAAGAACTCGTCATCCATCCATATCGAATCTGCAAGTCGCGAACGTGCCTCAAGTAGGCGTCGTAATACGTGTACATAGGTATTACAATCAATATATACACATATAAGTTCTAGTACTACCCACTTATTTTGCTTCCTAACTAATGTTCTGAGTTAGGATCTTTGGGTTTCCACGTCTAATGTTTGTTGTTAAATTTTATTCGGTTGTATTAAACTTTCCCCTAGGTTTGCCAGAACCTAGGCTACGATACCAACTGTGACGGCCCCAAATTCCGAGGCAAACCGGGCACTGCCACTTCGCCGGATACGTCACCAGATCATGCAACGTCGCCGACATACCTATCTATGAGGGGTCCGCGAATTTACCATCTAATACTCGAAATTAGTAAATTTTGATGTTTAAATGATTATTTTAGCAAAATATACTAAGTTATAAAGTTTTATAACTTAATTTATTTGTTTTGATTTATTTAAGTTATTTTAGTAGCGGAAGTCTTAAGAACATGCATATAATTAATGTAAACAAGTTATGCATTAATTAACAACCTACGGGGTGAAACCCAACAAAATGATACAATGTATATCGGTTTAAGGCGACAAAAAAGTATAATAGGCGTCAATATACATGTATCAGATGAAAAGTCTCCTAAAATGATCCCAAAAAGTATGTATACGTAAATACAATCACCTACGAGTAAGCTAGTAGAGGCGCTCCAAATTAGAGGTAGTCGTCAATCACCGCCTTCCCCCGGCTCGTCGTAGGATCTGCAACTTGCCACCAACAAACAATGACAAGTTCCAGGTGAGTAAATCCCAGAGAAATTCAGTTAGTATTCACAAGAAATTAAAGAAAACAGCTACAATTCATGCATATAAAGTAAATGAATATTTATGTAAGCATAAATATAAGTCGTTAGATAATCAAGAATATGGAAAGCGAGTGTGGTGTATAACTGTCGAGCCTTGGGACTAAATACTAAACCGAGAAGGCCCTGGATGTGAGGAAATTTACACCCCCTCTTCACGGTCGAAATGAGGAACTCTGTTGGTTGGAAGGTAGACTTCTGCCCAACGCGTCAAAGGAGAAGAAATCTGTGATGGAGGCGAACCTCACGTCAACTCGCTCTCGAGATTATCGACTCGCTGAGAGAAATCTCACGCGTAGTTCAGGGTATGACCAACACCGTAGCAACAATCGGATCATCATCAACAAGAGAGCCGAAAAATGGGTCACACCGTCCTTTCAACCATACACAAACACACGCGGGAATAGAATAAACATAAAAACTGAATTGGCAAAAATTAATATTTAACAAATAATTTACAATAAAAATAAGTAAATTTTAAGCTGATTTTCTCGTGGGTTTACTTACCTCAAACAATCGCAAAATATCTCTCCAAAATATCTCGCTCACGCCTTGAGATACGCGTCAAATACCCGACTTTAGTCTCTTAAGTTCCTAGTATCCAATTATACAACTTTTGTAATTTTAGAGTCACACTAAAAAAATTTATAATGTGTGACCAAAAATTTGAGATTTTTTTTCAAATAGTTTAATTTCGAGTTATATCGGGGTGTCGATGCCCCAAAAGTCCTCGAAACTACTTTTTAATATTTTTCCCACTTTATTATATTTTTCTTAATTTTTCCATAATTTTTTGATATTTATTTGATTTAAAATTTTAATTTATTTAATTTTTTTAAAATTTTTAATTAATTAAAATTAATTTAGGGTTAGTTGGGCCCGAACCGGGCCCGATTCGGTTAGGCCCGATTCGGCCCAACCAGGGCCACCCGGGTTGAGTCGACTCGACCCGACCCGGGTTTTGGCTGCCCGACCAGCCTGGGCCCTGTGCACTCAGGCCCATAGGGGCCTGGCCGGGCCACCTACCGGCTCGTCTTCTTCACATCGTCTCTGATGTGCAGAGATGATGTTCCTTTTTTTTTTCATTCACAACAACAACAATTTCAACAACAACATCAACAACTTAACAACAACAACAATTTCACTCACCTTGATCAATGAAGGTCTTGCGAGCGTCGCTTTGACGTCGCTGCTGGAGCCACTGCCAGAGTCCACCGGCACCGTTGGTGAGCTCCGCCTCGAGCCATCCCCGACCTCCCGTCCCCTCTCTCTTTCTCTTTCTCTATTTCTCCTCCCTTCCTTCCCTCTTCCTTCTCTCAACGTCATCTCCCTCTCTTTCCTTCTCTTTCTCTCTCTTCCCGATTTTAAAGAAAGAATTTTGTTAAATCATTTGGAGAGGAGAGGCGGTAAAGATTAGTGATGGGTTTGATGTGATGTGATGTGTGATATGACAAACTAATCCCAGACTATCTCATACACCGGCGTTACGCACACACCGCGACGTCGTACAATCTCGTCACCACACGTGCACAACGCGACCAAGCGTAATTCTCGATTAGCGCGGTGCGAACTATTAAATAATAGTAAAATAAATAAACACTCGCCACAAAAAATAACAAATTTCACCTCGTTAGGCGTGTCCTAGACTTTTTCGCGACGTCCACTTAGGTCTGAGCTTAGGATCTTAATCTGTAATTTGTCAGTTAATCGGGATTAATTAAAGCGAGCCGTTACAGTCTCTCCCGGATCTCTCTCTCTCTCTCTCTCTCTTCCGCTCTTTATGTCTCTCTTTCTCCTTCTCTCCCTTTCTTCCTCCTCTGTGCGTCATTTTTTTCTCAGTTCTTTTTTTAGAGATAGAATGAGATAAGGTTGATTGACCAAACTATATATTGTTGGACTAAGTGGTTAGTCACTCACATTCCGACCGAGATTTTGATGGAAACAAACAAGGTGAAAATGTACTAATCAAGTATTTCAGTTTGTGTTAAAGGATGCAATACAACACATCAGGAGTACTCAAGAAATATGGAGAAATTGTTGGAATAAGTGATGCAATTGTTCAATATCAATGTATATGAAGAAATGAAGAAGAAAAGTTCATACAAATTCTTTCACGCAAGCCAAATGCATTAGTTCATGCATACATCAAGTTTTCGAAATCATTTCTCAAAGTCATAAGTTTATTTCAAAGTTTAAAAGTGGATTTTAAACACTTAACTAGGTAAATGAGGTTAAACAATGTGAAACCCTGTGTGAATGGTCATTTACATATTAGAAGATCATTATAAATGTTTTTGAAAAAGGAAAACTCGTTTTTGAAATGTATTTAAAAAGAAAATTGAAAATTTGCAGAAAAGCCCCTAATAAGTTGTGAAACTTTGAATTTCCGTTTTCGGGGTTTGTAAAATTATCCGGACCACCCAAATAGGCTTAATGAATCATAATAAACATGTATAACATGTTATATAAGGGTTGGTTAGGTCCCGAACAAGTTTAAGGGTCGCTAACACAAAGGGACAAAATAAATATTCTGAGGTCCCTGCAGTTAGCGCGCTAATACTGTCATTAGCGCGCTAAGAGAAGTGTTAGCGCGCTAAGCCACAGTATTAGCGCGCTAATTGCACTCGGCCTGCAATTTTTGACTTTTGGAAATCAAGCTTGAAATTTGAATTTTTGATTTCCTGGATTCCTAGAACGGCTATAAACGGTCATATTGGAATTCCTACCACTATAAAACCACCACAAACTTGGTTTTAAAATATAAGAGCAAACACACTCAAAATCAATAGATCTACAAAGTAGAAATCTGATTTTGTGAAGAAACAAGGGAGATCTTAGTGGCTGTTCTTTAGCTCACAAATCCAGCACATTTGAGGCTTTCAAAAGGAGTTCAAGAATCACTCCAGAGCTGATCTCTTCTGTCATTCTTTTGGTTGTAAGAAATTTCTAGATCTACAATCTTACTTGTGCTTAATCTACATATTTTGAGTATTTGATTTGAAAATCATTTTGGTGTGTGTTTGAACATCTTCTCTGAGTTTTTGTACTTAAATTTATATATCAAACTCTGAGATTGATTTGAACAAAAGTGTTGCACTTAAACTTGATTCTTACTAAACTTTTGTTCTTATACTCGAAATCGGTTTCACACAAATATATTAAGTTTTTGAAACGATTTCAGATTTGGAATTTGCAACAACATCAGTGACATATTTGCATATTCCATTTATACTCACACTTGCATGCATAAGAGTTGTTAGGCTCTAGGTGGTTTGCTAGTGATTGAATTTGATACCACTTTGTATTGTAAAGTGTATCTCTCGTATTTCCAAAGCAAAATTGTTGTATTTGAATGATTGTAAGACTTAGTGGAATCTAAGTCGAAAGGGAAAATCCTAGTTGCGGCTAGGTGGGAAAAATCCTAGTTGAGGCTAGGTGGAAAAAATCCTAGTTGAGGCTAGGTGGGAAAAATTCCTAGTTGAGGCTAGGTGGGAAAATTCCTAGTTGAGGCTAGGTGGGAAAATCCTAGTTGCGGCTAGGTGGGAAAAAATCCTAGTTGAGGCTAGGTGGGGAAATCCTAGTTGCGGCTAGGTGGGAAAAGTCCTAGTTGAGGCTAAGTGGGAAGTCCTAATTGTATTTAGGCATTCTAGGCTTGTATGCTTAGGTTGTAACACTTATTGGTAATATAAGTGGGGTTGAAATCCTAACCGGGGAGGTTAGGTAGTGGATGTAGATCGTTGGATCGAACCACTATAAATCGTGTGTCATTTTATATTTCCTGCATTTCTTTTACTTGCATAGCTTATATATACATCATAGTTGTAAATTGCGCATAAAGTTTTTAAAAGGGCAATAACTACTCGGTAACCCAATTCACCCCCCCTCTTGGGTGACCTTCATATATATATATATATATATGTTGTAAACTAAGTTGTAAGCCAACTAGAACTTAAGTTGGACTTGCTAGAGACTTAAGTATAGAAGGCATAAACTAAGAACTACTATAACAAGTAGAGAAGAGGAGACAAGAGAGAAGAGAGCTAGAGTTGAGAAATGTAGAGATTTCCATTCCAACATTGGTGTGTGAATTACAATGGAGTTGGCACCCTTTATATAGGCCATTTGGTGATGATGATAATTGTACTTATTCAATGTGTACAAGTTATACATACACCACAAGTCATACAACACATCACAAGCAACATAGACAATACATGGAAGAGTTGGTGTACATTGGAGAGATTACAAGTTACATGACAATACATGGATAAGTGATTATACATTGGAGTTGAATACAAGTTATGTAGAGTGTACAAGTTACATTCAATGTAGAAGTCATGCTTGATGTTACAATTCAATGTGAGAGTCATGCTTGACAATGTGATCATTCATAAGCTTGGTTAAAGGGTCATCCAATTTACAACACTCCCCTTGGATGACACTTGCTTTGAGAGAATATGCCTCGTTAAAACCTTTACTAGAAAAACCCTGTGGGAAAAAATCTAGTATAGGAAAAAGAGTACAATGTTCTCGTCAATCTTGATTTGTAGTATAATATTGTTGATTGCCTCATTAAAAACCTTGCTCGGAAAACCCAATGGGACAAAACCAAAGCTAAGGAAAATAGTGCAACACATTGATACACTTTGAGAGAATATATATGCCTCATTAAAACCTTTACTAGAAAAAACCATGTAGGAAAAAATCTAGTATAAGAAAAAGAGTACATTGCTCTCATAATTTTTTTTTTTTTTTATACAGAGCATAATAATGATACATATTGCTCTCATATTAATCAACTTTGATAAAGAGTTTTAATATTGTTAGAATTGCCTCATTAAAAACCTTGCAAGGAAAACCCAGTGGGATAAAACCTTAGCAAAGGGAAAAAGAGTGCAATACACTAACCAACCTTGATAAAGAGTTTTAATATTGTTAGAATTGCCTCATTAAAAACCTTGCAAGGAAAACCCAGTGGGATAAAACCTTAGCAAAGGGAAAAAGAGTGCAATACACTAATCAATAACTCATTTTGATTCTCCCCCTCATGTTCACATGGGTGAGACATCTTGTGCATTTTGTTGCACATGGACATCGTTTTCTATATAAACCATTTAATGCTGAAGCATATAGTTGTCACTCTTTTGTATATAATACTTGCATCAAGTAATTGATTCATAATTTGTTGCTACTGAATGATCCTTTGAACTTCGAGTTCATATTAATTTATACATGGATCATAATACAACAAATTTAATGCAATTTGATGTGTTTCAAGCAATTTCACGCCATTCCTTTTGAATTGGCTTATATCTCCCCCTAATGGTGGGAAAATTGCTTTATCAAAGTGACAATTAGCAAAACTTGCTATAAATAAATTCCCTATCGTGGATTCAAGGCATCTTATAATATGATTAATGGAGAGTTAAATCAATATAAGTCTCCTATTGATTTGCCTTGAGATAATCTCCACCGATAAAAAACTTCAATTCGATAAAAGATGTCCATGCGAATTTACGATATTTTCGCATTATTGATGATTATGGATAATCAAATAGATCTTTCCACATTAAGAATGTCATTTGATTTATGACGACATTCGTTTTAATGTGTCTTATATATTCCGAAGTTAAAGCGGAATATTATACTCGATTAAATCATATAGATAAATTTTCTATTATTCTGAGTAGACTTCTTCTGAATAAGACATTAACAATAAAATTGTTGTATCCGATATTGCCTGAACATTAGCCTCCGCTAAGTTCGAATTCGAGAAATATTCACTTTTATATTATAATGTACATGCATGTAGCACGATACACAAGACATAAACTCATCGCCTATATTTAGGTCACGATTTAAACACATCTTGATGTGCTTGTTTTATCGAGCCATTTTCAATGATAAAATTCATAATATTTTGCCTTTGATTTTGAAGGCATGGTAAATGTCACAAAAATATTCGAGTATATATATGACAATATTTAAGCAAAATAGCCTTTCATATATGACCAAAAAATGTCACAATTATGAGCGCTCATTGTCAATAATTATTTACCCTTTGTAGTGGTGCACCACTTTTGTTCCAATTTTTTATGGAATTGTCAATACGACATTTACCTGATATTTTCACCTTTTCCACGTCCATAAATTTATTATTGCGATCATGATCATTATATGCAACATATGCTTCTTAATTTGAAGCTGAACTTATTGGACGGGAGCGATATTATATTTATAATATCTCATTATTTTACTCAGCTACCATGAGACAAGAAATCGATCCTTAATATTTATTGGATTGACTTGCGCACTCGATATTTGTTGCAACAATAAATCGAGGCGGGCCACGTGACCTTATTTTTATTGTCTCATCAGTCATATTTCCACATAGCCTCAACATAGAGGTAATTAAAATTGTGGAATTATAATTAATATTTGACTGATTAAATTTTGTAGCATGAGACCCAGCCGCTCATTTTGAGCTTTTTGGAGCATTACCCTTTTTGGTATGTATATATATAACTCCATAAGGTGAAAATATATATAAAGTGAAATATTCACTTTTCAAATCTCTAAAGAGAAATTGGCGAATGATTATGTATAACACACAATTTTGCATATATGCTTTATTCACAAATTGTAATATTTAATTGTCATGACAAGTAATTCTTGTCGGTAATATAATAAGGCAACAAGTTCAACTATGGTTGAATACTATTTTGAAAATAAATTTAATATAGAATAGTTTTCTCATTTTTATGTAAAAACATAACATATGATTAAATATATGTTCACAGCTTGATTATTAACATGCAAAATGTACTACTTGTATGAGTTGGCGGGACAACCTCCAGGTTGGGTGGCGAGACGAAGTCTACTTAAAACCATGCCTCCTCGAACGGGATAACCCGTCTTCCTTTCAGTGTTTAGCTTTACCGGGGACAAGGCTTACCCACTATCAACTCAAACTCATAACACTATTTGCAATATAAAAAATCAAGAATAAAGCATAATTAATCGTTTGTAGTATAGCGAGAAAACTAGTTATGTCACATATTGACTTTTGATTTCTGATGTAGAAGATCGTACAAGACGCAACTACAGAGCATACTTTCGCAATCAGTGACGTTATAATGGTATATAAATAAAGTATGCATATAAAAGTGATGCATGTAATAAAAGGAAACAACCATGATAATATAGAAATAAATTGAACTTATTTAAATAATAAAAGTTATACCTTCCTAGCTTTGTCTCCTTAACAAGCCTTCTTGAACTTCAAGATCTCCTTAATGCTAGAGCAAGCTCGTGCTGATAACGTGTTGTAAACTAAGTTGTAAGCCAACTAGAACTTAAGTTGGACTTGTTAGAGACTTAAGTATAGAAGGCATAAACTAAGAACTACTATAACAAGTAGAGAAGAGGAGACAAGAGAGAAGAGAGCTAGAGTTGAGAAATGTAGAGATTTCCATTCCAACATTGGTGTGTGAATTACAATGGAGTTGGCACCCTTTATATAGGCCATTTGGTGATGATGATAATTGTACTTATTCAATGTGTACAAGTTATACATACACCACAAGTCATACAACACATCACAAGCAACATAGACAATACATGGAAGAGTTGGTGTACATTGGAGAGGATTACAAGTTACATGACAATACATGGATAAGTGATTATACATTGGAGTTGAATACAAGTTATGTAGAGTGTACAAGTTACATTCAATGTAGAAGTCATGCTTGATGTTACAATTCAATGTGAGAGTCATGCTTGACAATGTGATCATTTATAAGCTTGGTTAAAGGGTCATCCAATTTACAACAATATATATATATATATATATATATATTGAGTGATGTGGCCACTTTACCACCACTAACTTATAACATTTTTTTTCATATATAATTTAACTAGTTACGCTTACCCCAAGAGCTACTACCTCGGGCCCACGTCGGCATGCTACTCGAGGCATGTCCCCGCTCATCTCAGTATATGCATACCCGTAAATGACTTAGTAGTCTACACAAATACAATACACTAGGCATACAAAAAATAAATATAATATTTACCTCGACTACCGTGCTGCGATAGTGACATGTATCTCGCTGCAAGTCTCACGTCACAGGTCATTTTGTCTCAATTAACGAATTAAACGTGTATTAATTATTGGGCCGTGACAATATTTTCCATCTAATAGGAAGTTCGTCTTCGAATTTAAACTAAACGAATAGTAAAATATACATTACTCGAAGAGGTACGTAAATCTGTCTCACATATAGTCTTCCCGTTCCCAAGTGAGTTTTGAATCTCCATGAAACTGCTATTTAACTAACACCTTTGGAACAGACTTGCTTCTTTACTGCTGTACCCTTCGGTCAAGAATCTGAACTGGTTGCTCTTCATATGAGATATCCTCACTTAAATCAATATGACTTAAGCCCACAATCGGTCTTTCGCCTGCCTTCAACTTTAGCTAGTCGAAACATCGATATATGAAATACTAAATGAATTCTCGACAGCTGTGGAGGCAATTCTAGCTCATATGCAACCTTTCCAATCCGTTTCTTGATCTTGAAAAGCCCAATGAATCTCGGTGCTGATTTGCCTTTCAAATCAAATCGATGATGACCCTTACGAGGAGAAACCTCTAGATACACTAAAGCTCCCTCATCGTAAGTGAGATCACTATGATAAATGTCTGCATACTTCTTTTGCATCTCTTAGGCTTCCTTTAGTTTTTGGCGAATCTGTCTTACCTTTTCTGTGTGATTGACAACAATTTCAGGCCCTAATAAATTTCGGTCTTCTGGCTAAGCCCAACAAGATGGTGAACGACACGGTTTGCCATATAACGCCTCAAATGACGCTATTTCAATGCTCGTCTGATAACTGTTGTATGCAAATTCACACAACGGTAAATACTCTTCCCACGATCCATCAAACCGAAGTACACACGCCCTTAGCATATCTTCGAGAGTTTGTATCAACCTCTTAGTCTGCCCATTAGTCTGAGGGTGAAAGGCTGTGCTAAACTGTAAGCAGTACCATATTGCTCCTGCATACTTTGCCACATCCTGGACGTAAACATAACGTCTTTGTCTAACGTAATAGTTAAAGGTACTCCATGCAGCCTGATAATCTCACTCTCGAACAATACACTCAGCCGGTTAAATGTGTAATGAGCTGCAACTGGTATAACATGGGTAATTTTCGTCAGTTTGTCCATAATCACCCAAATGGAATCATGTCTATGAATAGTCATCGGCGGTCCTCGAACGAAATCCATTGCTATGTCTTCCCATTTCCATCGTGGAATGGGAAGCGGCTGTAGTAATCCTCCAGGTCTTAGATGCTCTGCCTTTTACCTGCTGGCACATCCCACAGTTCCTAATATACTCTGATATGTCTGCTTTCATCTCAGGCCACAAAAAATGTCTTTTCATATCGTGGTACATTTTGGTCCTTCCTAAATGAACAATGAATCGGGAACGATGTGAATCCTGAAAAATCTCATCTCTCAGTTCTGCCACTACCGGTATCCACAAGTTGTCTTGAAATTTGAGACACGGATCTTCCATCTCCGTCCGTGTCACCTGAGCACAAATCAATACCTCCGTGTCATTAGCAATATCTGACTGACTTAGCCTCGCCGCCGCCTCGAGTAAACCATACTCGTGTATCATATGAGATCGAATAGTCTCAGCATCTTCAATCAGACTCCTACTAAGCACATCAGCAACGACATTTGCTTTTCCTATATGATATTCCAGAGAAAAGTCATAGTCTTTCAAAATTCTAACAATCCGCGCTGTCTCATATTCAGCTCTTTATAAAGTTTTAGCAAAATGATTATTTTAGCAAAATGTACTAAATTATAAAGTTTTATAACTTAATTTATTTGTTTTGATTTATTTAAGTTATTTTAGTAGCGGAAGTCTTAATAACATGCATATAATTAATGTAAAACAAGTAATACATTAATTAACAACCTATGGGGTGGAAACCCAGCAAAAAGATACCATGTATATCAATTAAGGCGACAAAAATGTATAATAAGCGTCAATATACATGTATCAGGTGAAAAGTCTCCCAAAATGATCCCGAAAAGTATGTATACGTAAATACAATCATCTACGAGTAAGCTAGTGGAGGTGCTCCAAATCAGAGGTAGTTGCCAATCACCGCCTTCCCCCGGCTAGTCGTAAGATCTGCAACTTGCCACCAACAAACAATGACAAGTTTCGGGTGAGTAAATACCAGAGAAATTCAGTTAGTATTCACAAAAAATCTAAGAAAAAGGCTACAATTCATGCATATAAAGTAAATGAACAGGAATGTAAGCATGAATATAAGTCGTGAGATAATCAAGAATATGGAACACGAGTGTGGTGTATAGTCGTCGAGCCTTGGGACTAAATACTAAACCAAGAAGGTCTTGGAGGTGAGGAAATCCACACCACCTCTTCACGGTCGAAATGAGGAACTCTGTTGGTCGGAAGGTAGACTTCCGCCCAACGCCTCCAATGAGAGGAAATCTGTGACGGAGGTGGACCTCACGTCAACTCACTCTCGAGATCATCGAATCACTGAGAGAAATCTCACGTGTTGTCTAGGGTATAACCAACACCGTAGCAACAATCGGATCATCATCAACGAGAGAGCCGGAAAGGGGTCACACCGGCCTTTCGACTATACACAGAAATACGCGGGAATAGAATAAACATTAAAACTGAACTGGCGAAAAGTAATGTTTAACAAGTAATTTACAATGAAAATAAGTAAATTCTAAGCTGACTTTCTCGTGGGTTTACTTACCTCAAACAATCGCAAATATCTCTCCAAAATGTCATGCTCACACCTCGGGATACGCGCCCATACCCGACTATAGTCTCATAAGTTCTTGGTATCCAATTATACCACTTTCGTTATTTTAGAGTCACATTAAAAGAATTTATAATGTGTGACTAAAAATTTGAGATTTTGTTTCACTTGGTTTAATTTCGGCACACTTTCGAGTTATATCGGGGTGCCGATGCCCCAAAAGTCCTCAAAAACTACTTTTTAATATTTTCCTACTTTATTATATTTTTCTTAATTTTTCCTTAATTTCTTGATATTTTTTGATTTTAAAAAATATTTTATTTAATGTTTTTAAAATTTTTAATTAATTAAAATTAATTTAGGGTGGGTTGGGCCCGAACCGGGCCCTGTTCGTCCCAACCAGGGCCACACGGGTCGGGTCGGCTCGGCCCAACCCGGGTCTGGGCTGCCCAACCAGCCTGGGCAGCCAGGCCCATAGGGGCCTAGCCAGCCCGACCCACATGGGCTGGCCAGCAGGCCCAGCCTGTTGGCTCGTCTTCTCCACATCGTCTATTCTGTGCGGAGACGATGTTCTTCTCCCTTTTTTTCATTCACAACAACAACAATTTCAACAACGACAACACCATCAACAACTTAACAACAACAACAATTTCACTCACCTTGATCAATGGAGGTCTTTGCGAGCGTCACCGCCGCTGCCGAAGTCAGCCGGGGCCGTTGGTGAGCTCCGCCGCGAGCTGTCCCCGACCTCCCCTCGCCACTCTCTCTCTCTCTCTCTCTCTCTCTCTCTCTCTCTCTCTCTCTCTCTCTCTCTCCTCCCTTCCTTCTCTCTTCCTTCTCTCGACGTCCTCTCCCTTTTTCTCCTTCTCTTTCTCTCTATTCCCGATTTTAAAGAAAGGATTTTTTTTTAAATCATTTAGAGAGGAGATGGAGTAATGATGAGCTAGTGGTTTAATGTGATGTGATGTGTGATATGACAAATCAATCCCAGACTATCCCACACACCCGCATTACACGCATACCGCGACGTCATACACTCTCGTCACCACACACGCACAACGCGACCAAGCGTAATTCTCAATTAACGCGGTGCAAACTATTAAATAATATTAAAATAAATAAACACTCTCCACACAAAAATAACAAATTTTACTTCGTTGGGCGTGCCCTAGACTTTTCCGCAACGTCCAAATGGGTATGAGCTTAGGATCTGATTCTGTAATTTGTCAGTAAATAGGGATTAATTAAAGTGGGCAGTTACAGTCTCTCTCCCGCTCTTTCTCTTTCTCCTTCTCTCCCTTTCTTCCTCCTCTGTGCGTTGTTTTTTTCTCAGTTCTTTTTTTTTTGAGAGATAGAATAAGATAAGGTTGATTGGCCAAACCATATATATATATATTTTGAGTGATGTGGCTACTTTACCACCACTAACTTATAGCATTTTTTTCATATATAATTTAACTAGTTACGCTTACCCTACGAGCTGCTACACCGGGCCCACGTCGGCATGCGGCTCGAGGCGCATCCCCGCTCGTCTCAGTATCTGCATACCCGTAAATGATTTAGTAGTCTACATAAATACAATACACTAGGCATACAACACATAAATATAATATTTACCTCGGCTACCGTGCTGCGTTAGTGACACGTATATTACTGCGGGTCCCACGTCACTGATCATTTTGTCATGATTAACTAATTAAATGTGTATTAATTATTGGGTCGTGACAATACTTCCCAACTAATAGGAAGTTTGTCCTCAAACTTAAACTAAACGAATAGTAAAATATACTTGACTCGAAGAGGTACGAAAATCTGTCTCGCATATAGTCTTCCCGTTCCATAAGTGAGTTTTGAATCTCCATGAAACTGCCATTTAACTAACACCTTCGGAATAGACTTGCTTCTTAACTGCTGTTCCATTCGGTCAAGAATCTGAACTGGTTGCTCGTCATATAAGATATCCTCACTTAAATCAATCTGACTTAAACTCATAATCGGTCTTTCGCTTGCATTTAACTTAGCTAGTCGAAGCATCGATGTATGAAACACTAGATGAATACCCGACAACTGTGGAGGCAATTCTAGCTCATATGCAACCTTTCCAATCCGTTTCTTGATCTTGAAAAACCCGATGAATCTCGGTGCTAATTTGCCTTTCAAACCAAATCGACGATAACCTTTACGAGGAGAAACCTCTAGATACTCTAAAGCTCCCTCATCGTACGTGAGATCACCGCGATACATGTTTGCATACTTCTTTTGCCTCTTCTAGGCTCCTCTAAGTTTTTGGCGAATCTGTCTTACCTTTTTTGTGTGATCGACAACAATTTCAGGTCCTAACAAATCTCGGTCTTCTGGCTAAGCCCAAAAAGATGGTGAACGACACGGTTTGCCATATAACGCCTCAAATGGCGCCATTTCAATGCTCGTCTGATAACTGTTGTTGTATGCAAATTCATACAACGGTAAATACTCTTCCCACGATCCGCCAAACTCAAGTACACACGTCCTTAGCATATCTTTGAGAGTTTGTATCAACCTCTCAGTCTGCCCATCAGTCCGAGGGTGAAAGGTTGTGCTAAACTGTAAGCGTGTACCATACTGCTCCTGAAGCGATATTACAAAAATCCTTCACGAACCTTCGGTAATAGCCTACTAACCCCTAAAAAATCCTAATCTCAATTACTGGCGTCGGCGCTGGCTAATCCAAAATTGCCTAAATCTTTGCTGGATCTACATTAATACCTGCTGCTCCAACTACTTGACCCAAAATTTTTACCTCAGACAACCAAAATTCGCATTTACTGAATTCGACATATAGTCCGTGCTCCCTTAAAGTTTGCAACGTCTCCCTAAGGTGCTGCTCGTGATCTTCTTGAGTCTTCGAGTATACCAATATGTCATTAATAAACACGATCACAAAGCAATCAAGAAATGGTCTCGTTACTCGATGCATCAAATCCATAAACATGCCGGAGCGTTAGTCAAACCGAACGATATGACTGTGAACTGATAGTGTCCATACCTCGTACTAAACGCTGTTATGTATCTATCATCCTCCTTGATCCTCAGCAGATGATACCCTGATCGTAGATCTATCTTGGATAAAAATTGTGCTCCTCTCAGTTGATCGAATAAGTCGTCAATACGCGGAAAATGGATACTTGTTCTTGATTGTGACATTATTCAATTGTCTGTAATCAATACACAGAGGTACCGTCCTTCTTCTTCACAAATGAGGCCGGTGCTCCCCATGGTGATATCGAATGTATGATGAATCCCTTATCGCTCAATTCTTGCATCTACTTCCTCAATTCTTCCAACTCTTGTAGAGTCATACGGTATGATGGTATGGATATCGGTTTCGTCCCTGACACCAACTCGATAATGAAATCAATCTCCCTCGGTGGTGGTAATCCAGGTAAGACTTCTGGAAACACGTTCGAAAACTCGCACACAACCTGAATCTTTGCAAATCTCGGTTCATGACTATTCGTACTGATATATACCAATACCAAAGTCTCCATCTCCCCACTAGTCACAAACCGACCTCGAGTGCCCTCGGCTCTCGGTGTACTACCACTATACACAAACACTGGACGCCCTGAAATCTCAAATCTCACTGTTTTCGCAAAACAGTCGATATGAGCATGA
Source organism: Stephania yunnanensis (assembly GCA_039657365.1). Lineage (NCBI taxonomy): Eukaryota > Viridiplantae > Streptophyta > Magnoliopsida > Ranunculales > Menispermaceae > Stephania > Stephania yunnanensis. The sequence goes on along the minus strand of CM077583.1, from coordinate 49,303,050 downwards.
TATGATGCTAACCAATACATCCTTAGCAACGCATTGAATTCTAGAAATTTTAACACCCTGAAATCTGCAGGTAACTCTACCTCGTCGATCTCTACTAGACATTTCTCTACCAGAGAATTAGGGTTCACTCTATCTCCGGCTGTAGTACTCAAAATCAAATGGACTTCGACACTAACCGGTTTCAACCCTAACATGCCGATCATGCGACCAGAAATGAAAGAAACTGTCGAACCCAAATAAAATAAGACATAAGCTTGACAAATGATTTGAGTCGAAATAAACAAACTATCATAATAGCATGCTATATCACTGACTTCCACACACAACAATCAACATGAAAAAGTATAGGAATTGAAATCAATGATATACACAACAGAGTATGCTATGAACAATATCATAAAATGAGAACTGGACAAGTCATAGCAAATGGATTTCAAAGGCAATTCAGTTCAAATAACTGAGAATAAATAAATAAATGGAATGAAATGTAAATAAATGTCTCAAATCAGTTTACTTACATACACACGACAATGCCTAAGCTATCCGGCTTCTCGTTGCGTCGATGTACGCACCCAATACCCCATACTAGCTCCTTTACGGTCCTAACATTTGACAATTTATCAATTTAGATTCACAATTCATTAGTTAAAATTCCTAAATTGGTCAAAATCGAATTCGAGACCAATTTGCCAATTTCGCGCTTTTCGAGGTAAAAATCTCGTAAAAGTCACGTACAAAATTTTGAATCTTGTATTTTTCATAGAAATTTATCAATTTCTATTTATTTTGTCGAAACATAATTTTCTGAAATTTTTCAGAATTTTTCCATATTTTATCCATTTTCTAAAATTTGTTTTATTAATATATATTATTTATTTTATTATTTTATTTAATTTTTTTATGGTGGGTCCGGGTCAACCTGACCCGGTCCAATCGGACCAAGGTCGGTCTGACCTGGTCCCCATCGGGTCAGGGTCGGCTCGACCCTGCCCATATAGGGTAGCCCGACCTGGGCTATCCGTCTTCTTCCTCACCAGGTTCTGGATTTTTTTATTTTTATTTTTTCTCCTTGCAGTTTGGTTGGGTTTGCTCTCCACCCCAACCCTAGTGGAATTGATTGCAGGGGAGACGCCCCTGCCATCTCCACCCTCAACCTCGGTTCGGCCTCCATGGCCGAACCTCCTTTTCGGCCTCCATGGCCGAACCTCCCTTTCGGCCAACATGGACGAAACACAAAAATCACAATAAAAGCAACGATGACTCACCTTCAAAATGACTTCCTCGAGCTTGGTCTCTATCCTGGTATTTCTATCCCGCTCTTTCTCTTTCTCCTTATCTCTCTTTCTTCCTCCTATGTGCGTCATTTTTTTTCTCAGTTCTCTTTTTTTTGTTTGGAGAGATTTAACGAGATAAGGTTGATTGACCAAACTATATATATATATTTTGAGTGATGTGGCCACTTTATCACCACTAACTTACAACATTTTTTTCATACATAATTTAACTAGTTACGCTTACCCCACGAGCTGCTAACTCGGGCACACATCGACACGCGACTCGAGGCTAGTCCCCGCGCGTCTCGGTATCTACGTACCGTAAATGACTTAGTAGTCTACACAAATACAATACACTAGGCATACAACACACAAACATAATATTTACCTCGGCCACCGTACCATGGTAGTGACACATATCTCGCTGTGGGTCCCACGTCACGAGTTATTTTGTCCTGATTAACGAATTAAATGTGTATTAATTATTAGGCCGTGACAGTTAGTGTGTCATTTAAATAGCCAGATGATGTGCATCGAGACACATATTATCAATCTAGAGACCAAATGAATACATAATTGGAGTCACTTAAGCATGACTTGTGGGACAAGTGTGTGAACGTTGTCCACAAGATAAGCCTCGTGATACGTAAGTGTAAATGGATGGGTGGTTAATATGTAATCAACTTTAATCATATATATATATATATATATATATATATATATAACATAAGTCAACTAAACTTATCACTTAAGTTTTTTATTTCATTGATTTAGAGCAAAAGGAGAGGCTGATAGAGTTATTAAGAGGAGGGGAGACTCAAGAATCCACGAAGTTGGTGAAGTTGTGGAGATCAAGCTTGGTGTGTGCATCACCTTAGTAAGTTTCCTAGATAAAGCTCATTTCAACCTAATGAATTCACAAATTTGATGTTGTGGGTGTTGTTTTGTGTTGCGGTTGACATTAGAGACCTTTAGTAGTGTGTTGAGGGTCCCCAAGGCATCAACATGGCCAATGTGTAGTTGAAACCCAAAATCCGAAATGTAGAATTATGGGTTCTACTGCACATAGCGCTAGGTGGGTAATCTAACGCGCTATCGTTTAAATTAGAGCGCTAATGTCAGAATTAGTGCGCTAATCGCCCTGGCAGCACAAAAATATGAAATTTTCCAAAATCTCCAAAACACTATAATTTGGTCTAAAACATGTTATGGGTCTGCGCGAACCTAAGGGTAGGTCTCGAGAGTTTGAGTATTCATTTTGGGGAGCATGTCCGAGCCGCGATGACAGAATAACGTGGGTCCGAAGTAAGTAAGTAAACTAGTTAAGGGAATGCACAATAATTCATATTCCATATTGTTGTTGTTGTATTGATAAATGCATTTTCTTAGAATTCTATCCTTCATGCCTTGGTTGAGTGTCTATGGTCTAAGTGTGTCGAGAAGGCACTCTTGGGATTATAGCTAGTTGTGCAAACATGAACACTACCTGCTGGGGTGCAGCTACCCAACTAAACGTGAATACTCCTCGAGTACTAGATTATTGTGGAATTAAGACCACTTAGTATGCCTTTTTTGATTCCCAGGCACTCATTTTTGTTGTGAATATATGTCAGTCTGTTTATCATGCACTTTCTATTTTTTATCTGTCTTTAAATATATGCATGATATTTGGACTATTTTTAAATGATTCATGAATTATTATTTATATCATTATGGTTATTAGTTTTTACTTTATTGTACTCACCGTCTAGTTTGTGACGGTGGGTGTAGATCGGACAAAGACGAGCGAGGGGAAAGGACCGATGATCGGTGACTTCCTTTGAGGACTTTTGGAGTGGTTCATTCCTTTGCATGATAGTATGTTTTGCCAATTTTGTTGTAATTATCGTATATTGCTATTTTTATTACACCGGGACATATTGGGATCGAGTGAGATGATATCATGTATTATCGTTTTGTATACTGTTGGTTACCAGATATGCATGTTTATCCGTTGATTTTAGGGTTCCACACCGTAGGTTGTTCCACCTTTATTTAATATGAGTTATTTAACTTTGTCTTAAGTTTAATTTCGCCGCAAACTATTCTCTAAAAGACATAACTTAATAACTCAATGTTAAAATACAAATTTAATGAGAAAGTAACTATTGGAGGCTGACTAGGCCCGCGTTGACTTCGCGAGGAACGCCTCGGGGGTCTACATGGGTTTAGGCCAGACGTGGTCCAGTTGTATGGGAAATTGGGGCCGTTACAGTTGGTATCAGAACACATTTAAATATATGCGACATAAGACACAATTGGAACCTAGAGTGAAACCATATGATCCTGACTTAGAATCTTCGTTGGGAAAAAGTAAAACTTGATCTTATATGTTATATTTGTTATGTTGTAACATATTATATCGGTAATTATCCACTGATCTGGGGATTCGCTTTCTATTGCAGATTGCGATGACAGATCAGACCGGACCTAATACTGATAGTGGGGCTACGGGTTCTCGATTTGCGAGTGTAGAGGAGTTGCATACTCTGTTAGAGAGAGTCGCGTCACATGATCTGCGATTGGAGGAGATTCTGAGGATACTTAGGGCATCGACTACGGCTACACTGTCACCAAAAGCTTTATTGACATTGCCCGCTACTCAAGAGACAGATACACCAATCGTGGTGACTACTTCTACGACTACTACTGTTATAGCAGCCGTACCGGAGACTACTATTGTACCTCATGTACAGACTGAGATAGTGCCATCTACATCAGTTGAGAAAGGCACTAAGGCAACTGTAGAGGCTAGGCAGTTGCGAGAGTTTAAGAGGCATAATCCTACGGTGTTTTACGGTGGTACAAATTTGGAGGGTACAGAGAAGTTCTCGAAGAGCTATGAGAAGATGCACAATATCATTGCTACTTACGAACACATGAAAGCCTCTATTTCTTCACTGATGCTTCTGGGAGAGGCAGACGACTAGTGGACTATGATAGTTGCTACCAGATGAGTACCCAAGGATTGGGCAGACTTCAAGAGGCAGTTAAACTTGAAGTATTTTCCTCCTACCGTACTGAGGGAGAAGAGGAATGAATTCACCATATTGAGATATTATGTTGATGAGTCTGACATGGGTTACAAAGGACGATACCTACAGCTCCTTCCATATGCCGGAGGTATAGCAGATTTAGACACCAATAAGTTGTATTACTTCACTGAGGGATTGCTACCCGAGATCGAAAGTGTCATTGTCTCCATTGAGCCAGATACATTGCAGAGGGCTTTTGAGATGAGCTTAGCCAGGGAAATTTATTTGCTTACACGTCCTAAGGAAGCTAGACCTACTCGATCGGAGACATAGTTAGACCATCGATCTAATAGGGACAGGAAAAAGGAAGAAGAACAGACATGGCTTTAGAGATAGTAAAACCCAAAGTGTTGGGTCTTTTATAGTACCAGCACGACCCGCTCAGACCACTTTTGTTCCACATGTACCAGCGCCAAGTCTTGTTAGCCGATCACCACAGGTGACCCGATCCGTATAGCAGCCACAGAGGCAACATTCTGATAGTAGAGATGTGGGTAGAGGCAGTGGAGAGACGTAGAGATCCGAATAGGCGCAGACACAGAGTCAGAGATTTGCATAGGGATATGGACAGGGTTAGACATAGGGGATGTCTTCTAGATCGAAGGAGAAAGCCAGTGTCTACAGCTCGATCGAGTGCCCTCGCAACAACATCAGCAATAGAGGGAAAGGGTCCATGTTGTTGTTGAGCTGGATCAGGGAGCTTATTGTAATCTCATTGACGGTATAATTTTTATTTGTGGTACTTTTATGCATACCATGTTTGATTCTGGTTCGACCTCTTCATTTATTTTTGGGCGCATGGTTGATGCATTAGGGTTGAGACCCACTAGGCTTAGTGGACCCTTGATCCTTAGCAGAGCTGCTGGGGACAATATGTACCCGAACTTGTGTGTCAACTATTTGGTAGAAATAGATGGTCATGATTTGCCTGCAGATTTGAGAGTCTTAGAGTTTCTTAAGTTTGATGCTTTGCTTGGTGCGGATTAGTTGGGTACGTATCATGTTCATATTGATTGCTACAACAAGTTAGTTACGATTCCATTGTCAGATAGCACGGAGATCAATTTTCAGGGGACAACTACTTTACTTCTGATCATCAAAGGAAGGATAGCCACTAGTAGTGAGTCTAAGACACTTGCGAGTGTTATGAGTACTATTGAGAGATTGGAGATCTGTATTGGAGACGTGTCGGTAGTGTACGAGTTCATTGACGTATTTCCAAAGGATTAACCAGGATTACCACCGCCGCGAGGGATTGACTTCATCATTGGCTTAGTCCATGGGGTAAAACCTATTTCTATACCGCCGTATAGAATGGCTCCTCGAGAATTGGAAGAACTAAGGACTCAGTTGGACAAGTTGTTGGAGTTAAGGTTCATTCACTCGAGCATATCACCATGGGATGTGCCGGTCCTATTAATGAATATGAAGGACGACAACATGAGATTGTGCATCGATTATAGGCAGCTGAATCGGGTAACGGTGAAGAACAAGTATATGCTTCCTCACATTGATGATTTATTTGATTAGTTGACGGGAGCTCAGTAGTTCTCCAAGATTGATTTGCTATGAGACTATCATCAACTCATAATTACAGCTGAAGACAGAGAGAAGACTACATTTAATATGAGATATAGCCATTATCAGTTTACAGTCATGCCTTTTGGTTTGACTAACGCACCAACTATGTTTACAGATCTCATACATAGTGTACTGAGTGCTTATCTAGATAGATTTGCAATCGTATTCATTGATGATATTCTCATCTATTACAAGACTCGTGAGGATCATAAGGGACATCTCTGGGCAGTTCTGCAAACTTTGAGGGAACACCAGTTATATCCCAAGTTCATTAAATGTGATTTTTGACTTCAAGAAGTCAGACATTTGGGACATTTAGTTGGAGCCAGTGGAGTATCTATGTATCCTGCTAAGATTAGAGCAATGATCGATTGACCTACACTGACTAAAGTGACCGAGATACGTAGTTTATGGGATTGGTTGGTTATTATCGTCGTTTTGTGCAAGATATTTCCCGAATTGCTACACCAATGACTCGATTGACTCAGAAGAATGTGAGATTTAGCTAGGATGAGAGTTGTAAGTAGGCATTTTCTACTTTAAAGAGAAGCTGATGACTGCACCAGTTTTGGCTTTGCCAGAGTTAGGGAAAGACTTGGTTTTGTATACTGATGCTTCGAAGGTAAGCTTGGGTTGTGTGTTGATGTAGGAGGGCAAGGTGATTGCATATGCATATCGACAACTCAAAATTCACCAAAAGAAATATCTGATGCATGATTTAGAGCTAGCCGCCGTGGTGTTTGCATTGAAGATTTGGTGACATTACCTGTATAATGTACGATTTGCTTTGCTTACTGATCACATGAGCTTGAAGTACCTATTCTCTAAGAAAGAATTGAATATGAGACATAAACGTTGGTTGGAGTTCCAGAAGGATTATGACTTTGCACTTGAGTATCATTCGGGAAAGGCCAATGTCGTTGTTGATGCTTTGAGCAATGCTGACATAGTAGTGCGTTATATGACTTATGAGTACGCTTTACTTGAGGACGCCGAGGTGATGAGTTCAGATGATATACTGACTACTACTAAGACACATATTTGTGGTCAGATGAGGATGCATACTGTTTTGATTCAGGTTGTACTTGACAGACAACAGGCTGACGAGTTGTACCAGCGATTTAGTGATATTACCGAGAGTTCAGATATTCTAGAATGGGACTCGGTCGACAGATTCATGTTTGAGGTTTCGAGGACATTAGTGGCCGAGATGCACACTAATATACTTTAGGAGGCTCGCCATTTGCAATTTTCTATTCATATAGGTCAAACCAAAATGTACGTGGACATGCAACGTCTCTTTTGGTGGCTGGGGATAACAGTCGATGTTTCGAAGTTCATTTGAACGAGAGATATGCCACCGTGTTAAGGCTGAGTATAGGAAACCTAGAGGTTTGCTCTAGCCAATTCCCATTCCACAGTGGAAATGGGAGCACATTGATATGGATTTTGTTAGTGGTCTACCTTGATCTCCTCATTGACATGACGATATTTGGGTGATTGTGGATAGGTTGATAAAATCTGCACATTTATACCAAATTTTTACTGCACATAGAGTTGATAGATTGAGTAGTCTCTATGAATGAGAGATAGTCACATTGCACGGAGTACCGTTGTCTATAGTGTCAGATAGAGGACCGCAATTTACTTCACTATTGTAGAAAAGCATGCAGGCACAGTTTGGCACTAGGCTTGACTTGAATACGGCGTACCATCCACTGATAGACAAGCAGCCCGAGAGGCTGATTCAGGTGTTAGAGGACATGCTCAGGATGTATGTATTAGAGTATGGAGGGTATTGGGAAGAATACCTTCATTTGTGTAAGTTTGTTTATAATAACAGTTTTCAGGCCAATATCGGGATGACACCATTCGAGGCGTTATATAGTAGGCCATCTAGATCACCATAGTGTTTGGCAGAGTCCGAGGATGTAGTGACTATTGGGCCGGAGATTGTTATGGATCACATTGAGAAAGTATGACAAATTCTTCAGCAGTTGAAAGGCGCACAAAAAAGACAGAAGAAGTACTACGACAAATACCATGATGAGTTGCGGTACACCGAGGGAGACTATATATACTTTAAAGTTCCGCTAATGAAGGGTTACAAATGGTTTGAAATCAAAGGAAAGCTTGCACCTAGGTTTATTGGCCCGTTTAGAGTTACGATAAGAGTTGGTAGGGTTGTTTATGAGTTGGAGTTTCGCCTCAACTCACCAAAGCTCATCTAGTGTTTCACATCTCTATGCTTCGACTTGACAAGTCGAAGGAAAACGGCGACCGATGGTACACTTGAGTCAGATTGACTTAAGAGATGATGTTATATATGAGGAGCAGCCGATTCAAATCGTGGATCGAAAGGTGAAGGTATTGAGGGGCAAGGAAATACCTTTAGTTCTCATCAAAGGGCAACATCACGGGGATGAGTCGTTTATGCGTGAGCACTTTCCCTACCTATTTTGATTTCGGTAAGGTTTAATACTCGAGTTTCCTCTTAGTTTAGATTTTGTGGACGAAATTCTAATAAGGTGGGAAGGCTATAACGACCCTCAAATTTAAACGTTATACGTGTCACGTTTCAGGACCGTTCACTGGATCGTCGTGACTTGACGTACTTGTCGAAACCTCTGGAGTCGACACCAAGGTAAATTTTTTTTTGTGGTGTGTGTATTATTTATTTATACTCTAATGTGACTTTCTAATGTCCAAGTGTATGTTTATTTACCGTTATGAATTTGCGAATAAGGCATAAGCGAGGATGTACCTCTAGTTGCGTGTCGACGTGAGACGGATGTAGCGGCTTATGGGGTAAGTTTAGTTTGAACTAACTATAGTTGTATAGTAGCTTTTAATGTGACCATGTTTGTTATCACATTAATAAGCCTAAGTTAGTGTGTCATTTAAATAGCCACATGATGTGCATCGAGAGATGTATTATCAATATAGAGACCAAATGAGCATATAATTGGAGTCAGTTAAGCATGACTTGTGGGACAAGTGTGTGAAGGCAGTCCACAAGATAAGCCTCAAGATACATAAGTGCGAATAGATGTGTGGCTAATGTGTAATCAACTCTAATTATATATATATATATAACATAAGTCAACCAAACTTATCACTTAAGTTTTTTTTATCTCATTGATTTGGAGGAAGATGAGAGGCTGTTGGAGTGATCAAGATGAGGGGAGACTCAAGAATCTAGTGAAGTTGTGAAGATCGAGGTTGGCGTGTGCATCAACTTAGTAAGTTTCTAAGAAAAAACTCATTTCAATTCAATGAATTCACGAATTTGATGTTGTAGGGTGTTGTTTTGTGTTGTGGTTGATGTTAAGGACCTCTAGTAGTGTGTATCCTCAAGGCCTTAACATGGCCTATGTGTAGAGGAAACCCATAACTCGAAATGCAGAATTAAGGGTTCTGATGCACATAGCGTGTTAGTTGGGAAATCTAGTGTGCTAATATTGATTAGCACACTAGATATTAGAGGTAGCGCGCTAATATTGTTTAGCGTACTAGATATTAGAGGTAGCGCGCTAATATGGTTTAGGTATTTCAATTTTATTGACGTGTTTGGCGCGCGTCAATTTTTGGCGTCGTTGCCGGGGATTGGCCTTTTTCTTTCTTTGGTTATTTATTTATTTATTTATTATTTTTATTTATTTATTATTTTGTAGCTAGTCCCTTGTTCTTAACATGTATGCAGGCAACCCCGCGATGGCCTCCTACCCCCACAATTATGGTCGATTCGAAGACTCATATTATTATAATGTGAATGGGGTAGGTATGTTATATAATGGACATCAATTTTCTAACAAGCATTCTTTTGTCAACAGGTCGAGGTTTGCGAAATTTGTAAAGATTATTCTCATTCCACATATGATTGTCCGTATTATCCAAAGTATGAGAATTATCACTATCCTAGCTATGCATCGCCACAACCCGATTTTTTTGGGGCTCATGTCTTGTCCACAAATTCCTCAACGAGGAGCCTTTTAGAAGGTATGATGAAAAAAATCACTAGATGATCAACAACGATTTCATGAAGAGCTTCAACAATTTTTGCGTGAGTTTCCAAACTTGCAAAACTTGGAAACTCAATTTATTCAAGTGAATGCCACACACCAGAATATGCTTGACGAGAAAGAGTTGTGTAATACATAACCAATTTCTTACTCAGAGGAGAATGTGAATGTTGATGCATTGATGAATGCTGAGGTGAATGTTGATACACCGGTGGAGAACTATTGGTACGAAAGAACGCAATGACTTGAAGTCCTTCAAATTGAGTCGCACATTTCCATTGCACAAAATGACGATGATGAAGTTGCGATAGAAATTGGAGTCATTTCAGAAAGGCCAAAGGAGTCGCAGATAGAGAGCAACGAAGACCAACCTCTGGTGTTGGTGAAACCACCCACTCTCCCATGCATATTTGTTAAACCTTAAACGGGGGTGGAAGTAAGGGCGCTGATAAGTCAGGTTTTTTAGATTTTTAGTATTCTATTTTATAATATTTAATTATTAAAAGTATTTAAAATATATATTTAATTATATCTTTGGTCAATTTTAGGTGAAACAAAGTGCGCGGTTGAATTCATGGAAGAAAAATACTCAAAATGGAGTATTTACTCGCAGTGATTGGGTGCCAAACAGTTTGCCTCGAAATACGCATTACGCGGTGGGTCGAATAACGGACAGGGTGTTCTAGCCAATAAAAGCATGCCACGTCAGCCAGGAAGACACGTCACACACAAGCAACATTTCATCGCGTTTCAGACTCCGTCGATCTGCATCGAGATTCGTAATCACACAAACTCCCAGAAATTCGCAAGAGTCGCGCGTTTTTTCTTTCGCCAGCGCACCTCCACGTGGCAAGGTCCCATTGGCCAGACACGTCACCATAAAGCGTTTCAGTCAACTACGTGCGGACACGTGGCACTGAGTCACCTTCACACAATGCAAACGCACAGAGTTCCGCGAATAAGGCAGCGACACTTCAGCGGCTGTGACAACGGTTGGCGAATCATGTGCTGACACGTGGCGCGATGCAGATTTACAGCCAATCGGCTATTTACACGTGGCAAAGTCTGATTTTCGATCTAAAAACACCCGTACGATGCTCGTCGACGTACGAGTCATGTCCAGACCCCTAAAATTAGTATCCGAGTCCAATTTGGAGTGCTTTTATATATTAGGAACCTATGTATTAAAATAAGAATGAATTAATAATTTTAGATGAACTACTATTAGTTTTTAGTATAGATTTTTGAAGATGATGTCTGGGTAGTTAGTTTCTTGCCTAAGTCGAAGGGGAAGCGAGTCGGAATTATGGATTCATAGCATATTATGTGAGATCGTTTAATTTTATTATTTAATGAATCTAATTTCTCATATTTCATTGTTATTGATTTTAATTATTATGATTTAGATCTATAGAATGTATGAGGCCAGTGCATGCTTTTAGGTGGACAATCTATAGTTATTTGTAATATTAGTATCCGTGTGATTGTGCTTTTAGACCAATAAAGTAACAAACATTCACCCGTTTACCATAAAACCCTTTCGGTTCTCGAGTGTGCAACAATTGAATCTAGGCTAAATCGGGAGCGGATGCGATCTGGTTATTTAGATTAGTGTTCCCATATATCCATATTACTACGGTTAATGTGTTAAACCTGATTGGCGGATGTCTAGGGTTATACATTAATTAGGGAAATAGTTAGCAGCGGACGTTTTAACTATCAAAATTAGGGGAACTAGGAATTTCTGGAGGATGTCGATTTTTCATAGCTAATCTAAGAGAATTTGAATTAATAACTTTTTGGGAAAGATTGAAGACCATGATTGCTATTGAATCTTGATTCTGATTTGTGGAACTGGAGATTTAGGTGTTACTTAATTATTAATTAATTGTTTTAGAAATTAGTTTAGTTATTTTATTTATTTAGTTTAGATATATTAGTTAGTTAAATTAATATTTTCTTATTTTGCCTATCTAGTTCCTTGCTCTTAACATGTATCCAGGCAATATCTCGAGTTCCTCTGACCAGAAACTTGACCGACTAATCTCCAGGATGGAACATCTCCTCTCCTCTGGTGAAATGCAAGTCAACCCCGCGATGGACTTCTCCTACCCCCATAATTATGGTCGATATGGAGACTCACATTATTATAATGTAAATGGGGTAGGTATGCTACATAATAGATATTAATATTTTAACACGAATTCTTTTGTGCAACAGGTCGAGGTTTGCGAAATTTGTGGAGACTATTCTCATTCTGTACATAATTGTCCATATCATCCACAGTATGAGAATTATCATTATTCTAACTATGCATCACCACAACCCGACTTCTCTGGATTCATGTCACACTCACAGGTTCCTCAACATGAAGGAAATCAACAGTTTCATCAAAGCCTCTCCTTGGAAGATATATTGATGCAAATGATAGAAAGTGTGCAGGATTGTCGACAAGTTTGTCATAACATACGAAAACTCGATTTTAGTTGTCCGGGCTCGAAGGACTTGGTAACTGACTTAGATCAATATATTGCCAGTCGCCAAAGAAAAATTGATGAAGCAGTGTTGTGTAGTACACAAACCAACTTTTAACCCAAAGGAGGATGTGAGTGTTGATACGTTGACGAATGTTGAGGTGAAACAGGATACATAGATGGAAGACTATTTGATAGAAACATCCGAAGAATGTGAAGTCTTTCAAATTGAGCCAGAGATTGTCATTGCATTAAATGAGGGAGAAGATGAGATGAAAATTGATGCCAATTCAGACAAGCCGGAGATGCCACAAAGACAGAGCGAGAAAGACCAACTTATGGTGTTGGCACAACCACCCACCCTCCCATGCACATTTGGTACACCTTATAAGGGGGTGGAAGTAAGGGAGCGTTTGCAGATCTTCTACACTGCCGACACCTTTGTGTTGGGCAATCTTGATACGATATATTCTTTTGTGTTGGAAGTTCCGGATGAGCTCCTAAATCTAAAAGAGGGCGTGCATGCTTCATTGCCCAATTACGCAGATGCGCCATTCGTTGTTGACATCTCTAAAGGAGAGGGCATTACGTGACCAATCATGCTAAGTCTAGCCAAATACTTAAAAGAAAGGCAGCTCGTTGGGAGGTAGCCCAACTTTATTTTTATTTTATTTTATTTTATTTATTTCTTGCATTTATTTTAGTTTTAGTTTAGTTATAGGAGTGCTAAATCTTGTAGGTTTGACTTTGAATTACATTTTTAACATAATTTGAGCATTATTTTTTTAAGGAATTAACATGTTTATAGAATTTTAGGTGTTTTGAGACTTGGTTGGGACATACCTAACTTAAGTCGCTACATTAGTGGCATGTTTTTACGTAGACCCAAAACCCTAAATTTTATTCCATCATCTTGTTGATTTCACCCGCAAGACTTGATTGGAATCTTTTTAGTTAACTCCTATGTTTACTAGTTCTTGCTCTTGTTATGATTGTTATTTCATAGTTTCCTTAGTCACCCACACATGAGAGATTTTGTGCGTTCACTAGTTTTTAGAGACTTTTTGTTATGCATGCATTTGTATCATTTCTTATCCATGTTTTTCTTCTCCACTATCTTTTTTTGTCATATGGATGCCTGGACTTGTTTTAAACCTTGAGGACAAGGTTCGAAATAAGTTTGGGGGTGTTTTAGGGATTGTAGATTGTTTTGGATGGATTCTCTTGCGAAAGACTACAGGTGAGATCTTTTTAATTTTTTTTTATGCGGTTATATGTGGATATTGGATGGTAATGGTGGTGTTTTATATCATTTCTTCCATTTCTTTCATTTTTTTTCCATTCATATTCCTTTCTCATTTCATTAGGAATTGATACACTTTCATGTATATATTTAGTATGTTTTATTTATTTTAGAGTCGCCCAAAACTTTTTTCATACATTTGGTTGTGGATGAGTAAATTATAGTTGCATTTTTAACTCAGAACTTAGAGAAAATTAGGAAAAACATTTAATCAAGTTTATAGCTCAACATTCTAATGATTTCATGATTAGAGATTTAGATGATGATTAAATTTAGTGCTGGATAACGAAAATGTGTAAATGATCAAATTTATGCAAGTTATATTATTTTAGCCCACATTGGGGGATTTGCTTGATTATAGTGAAAGTGAGAAGTCCTAACAGGAGTTCTTTTTTTTAATAAATATAAAATATAGAGTCCTACAAGTTTCCACAAGAAATGGAGCAGGGAATTTTGTGGTGGGAAAAAGTGAGAAAATACGTCCATAGGAAATGGAGCAGGGACCGTATTAATTGCAAAAAAAAACTTGGAGAAGAAAAATGAGAAAAAAAAATAAAAATAAAAATAAAAATAATGAATAAAGGCGGAAGTTGTGAAACTCCTCAAATAAAATATTTAGTTCAAGTACTTTCACTATATTAAGTGAGATTTTGAACTTGCGTGCTTTAATGTATAGACTAAGAAAACTCTGAGTAGTTGATGGCCTTTGTTTTGACCGAGTCTATGTTTTGAAAGTGAGATCTTAATTGTGTTTGACTTGCGAGACTTGACATATCATAACTCTGAAATTTTTTGAGTTACTTGTTAATTTGGTGACTATTAAACCAAAGGAACTCCATGAATTTGGGTCGGGTATAAGATTAATTCAGTCAGTGCATTATTATATTAAGAGTCTAGTTTAGTTTGTGTTGTCATTTACATATTTTCTCGGGACGTGCAAAGTCTTAAGTTTGGGGGTATTTGATAAGTCGGTATTTTTAGGTTTTTAGTAGTCTATTTTAGTCTATTTAATTATTAAAAGTATTTAAAATATATATTTAATTAGATTCTTGGTCAATTTTAGGTGAAATAGAGTGCGCGGTTGAATTCGTGGCAGAAAAATACTCAAAATGGAGTATTTACTCGCAGTGATCGGATGCCGGATAGTTTGCCTCGAAATACGCATTGTGCGGTGGGTCGAATAACGGACAGGGTGTTCTAGCCAATCAAAGCATCCCACGTCAGCCAGGAAGACACATCACACACAAGCAAAATTTTATCGCGTTTCAGACTCCGTCGATCTGCCTCGAGATTCGTGATCACACAAACTCCCAGAAATTCGCAAGAGTCGCGCGCTTTTTCTTCCGCCTGCGTGGCAAGCTCCCATTGGCCAGACACTTCACCAGGAAGCGTTTCAACCAACCACGTGCGGACACGTGGTGCTGAGTCACCCTCACACAATGCAAGCGCATAGAGTTCGGTGAATCAGGCGGCGACACTTCAGCGGCGGTGACAGCGGTTGGCGAATCATGTGCTGACACATGGTGCGATGCAGATTTACAACCAATTGGCTATTTACACAAGGCAAAGTCCGATTTTTGATCTAAAAACACCCATACAATGCTCCTCGACGTATGAGTCACATCCAGAACCCTAAAATTAGTATCAGAGTCCAATTTGGAGTGCTTTTATATATTAGGAACCTAGGTATTAAAAGAAGAATGAATTAATAATTTTAGATGAACTACTATTAGTTTTTAGTATAGATTTTTGAAGATGATGTCCCGGTAGTTAATTTCTTGTCTAAGTCGAAGGGGAAGCAAGTCATAATTATGGATTCACATCATTTTATGTGAGATCATTTAATTTTATTATTTAATTAATTTAATTTCTCCTATTTCGTTGTTGTTGATT
Organism: Stephania yunnanensis; assembly: GCA_039657365.1. Taxonomy (NCBI): domain Eukaryota; kingdom Viridiplantae; phylum Streptophyta; class Magnoliopsida; order Ranunculales; family Menispermaceae; genus Stephania; species Stephania yunnanensis. Next base: position 49,287,429 of record CM077583.1, on the reverse strand, counting down.
TTAATTATTATGATTTAGATCTATGGTATGTATGAGGCCAGTGCATGCTTTTAGGTGAACAATCTATAGTTATTTGGAATATTAGTATCCGTGTAATTGTGCTTTTAGACCAATAAAGTAACAAACATTCACCCGTTTACCGTAAACCCTTTCGGTTCTTGAGTGTGCAACAATTGAATCTAGGTTAAATCGGGAGCGGATGCGATTCTGTTATTTAGGATTAATGTTCCCATAGATCCATATTAATGCGGTTAATCTGTTAATCTTGATTGGCGGATGTCTAGGGTTATACATTAATTAGGGAAGTAGTTAGTGGCGTACGTCCTAACTATCGAAATTAGGGGAACTATGAATTTCTGGCGGATGTCGATTTTCCATAGCTAATCTAGGAGAATTTAAATTAATAACTTTTTGGGAATGATTGAAGACCATGATTGCTATTGAATCTTGATTCTGATTTGTGGAACTGGAGATTTATGTGTTATTTAGGTGTTACTTAATTATTAATTAATTGTTTTAGAAATTAGTTTAGTTATTTTATTTATTTAGTTTAGATAGATTAGTTAGTTAAATTAATATTTATTTTAAAGCCTCCGATTTTCTTTTTTTGTTGTTTTAACCTGAGAAAGACAACCAGTCTCTGTGGGATCGACCCTTTGCCACTATTCTACAAAATAGTTGGTTTAGGAAACTTTACTTTATTGACGTGTTCGGCGCGCGACAGGAACGTTCGCTGATTTTCTACACTGCCGACACCTTTGTGTTGGATGACCATGATATGACCGATTCGTTTGTGTTAGAGGTCCTGAATGAGCTCCCAATTCTAAAGGAGGGTGTGCATGCTGCATTGCCCAAATATGTTAATGCGCCATTTGTTGTTGACATCTCCAAAGGAGAGGGCATCACGCGATGAATCACAATAAGTCTAGCCAAAGACTTAAAAGAAATGCGCTCGTTGGGAGGCAGCCCAGCTTTGTTTTTATTTTTATTGCATTTATTTCAATTTTAATTTAGTTTTAGTTTTTTTATGTTTAATAAAGCCCTAACTTGGTCTCTTGGATTCTTACAGGTGTAATGAATGTTTGATGAACATTGATGGCACTGACCACCCCCTGAGTTTTGCTAGGTTTGACTATGGATTACATTGTTTTTGGAGTAATTTGAGCATATTCTTTTTCTTAGGAATTAACATATTATTAGAGTTTTAGGTGTTTTGAGACTTGGTTGGGACATATCCAACTTAAGCCGCCACATTAGTGGCGGGTTTTTAAGTAGACCCAAAACCCAAAACCTCATTCCATCATTTTGTTGACTTCACCCGTAGTTGAAAGACTCGGGCTCGCAAGATTTGATAGGAATCATTTGAATTAACTCCTATGCTTATTAGTTCTTGCTCTTATTATGATAATTTTATTTCATAGTTTCCTTAGTCAGCTAGACATGTGAGATTTGCGCATTCACTAGTTTTTGGAGATTTTTGTTATGCGTGCACTTGTATCATCTTCTTATTTTATCCATATTCTTTTTCACCAATATTCTTTGTCTTTTTGTTGCATGGATTCCTTGACTTGTTTTAAACCTTGAGGACAAGGTTCAGAATAAGTTTGGGGGTACTTTAAGATTTATGGATCGAGTTGGATGGACTTATTTGCGAAAGACTGCAGGTGAGATCGTTTAAATTTTTTCAATTATATGCGGCTACATGTGGTTGACGGATAGTAATGGTGGTGTTTAATGTCACTTATTCTCTCATTTCTTCCATCTCTTTTCCCTCCATACTTCTCTATCTCACTTCATTAGGAGTTGATACACTTTCATGCATGTATTTAATATAGTTTTCATTATTATATTGTTTAGAGTCACCCGAAACTTGGTTTCATGCCTTTGGTTGTGGATGAGTACATTATGGTTGCCTTTTTGACTTGAAACTTAGGAAAAAGTAGGAGAAATACTCACTCGAGTCCGTAGCTCAGCATTTTTATGATTTCATGATTAGGGACTTAGTATGATGGTTAAGCCTTGTGCTAGATACCAAAATGGGTAGACGTTTGAAATTGTGCAAGTGATGAGACTTTAACCCACATTTGGGAATTTCCTTAATTATAGTAAAAGTGAGAAGGGCTAACAGGAGTTTTCAAAATATAGAGAGTCCCACAAGTTTCCATAGGAAATGGAGCAGGAAACTTGTGGTGGGAAAAAGCGAGAAAATCGGTCCATAGGAAATGGAGCAGGGGACCGTATTATTTGAAGAAAAAAAATATTTGGAGGAGAAAAAAATAAAGAGTATGCAGATAAAATGAATAAAGGCGGAAGTGTATGGAAACTCCTCAAATAAAAAGATTTAGCTCGAGTGCTTAAAACTAGATCAAGTGAGACTGTTAACTTGCGTGCTTGAATGTATAGACCAAGAAAACCCACGAGTTGATGGCTTTTGTCTTGAACTAGTCTTTGTCTTTAAAGTGTGATCTTAATTGTGTTTGGGTAGCAGTTCTTGACATATCTTAACTCCAAAATTTCTTAAGTGGCTTGTTAACTTGGCAACTATGTAAACCAAATGAACTCCATGAATTCCGAATCGGGTATAGGATTAGTTGAGTCTGTACATATCTATATTATGAGTCTAGTTTATTTGCATGTTTTTCATTTACACCTTTGCTTGGGACATGTAAAGTCCTAAGTTTGGGGGTATTTGTTGAGTCGTTAATTTTGTAATATTATATGTAGGTTATTTATATATTTTTATTGTCAAGTCTCCAAAATACTAGCCTAATTGCGTTTATTTATTATTTTTAGGGTTATTGGAGTGCGTATTTGAATCCGGGGCAAAAATCTACGCAAAATCGAGTATTCATATGTCTGGATCCGTTTTACATCGAAAATTGTGCTAGCACGCATAACGATGGAAATCTGGTGGGCCCACACGCGAGACAAGAAAGAGATGATGCGGCGAACAACTAGGCATACAAGTGTCTATTGGTGCTTGCATGATTTAAGGATATAAGTCAGGAATACTTCTTTGTTTCGGTTTTAATATGAATATTATATATATATATATATAATATAATATATGGGAAGGGAATAAAGAAAATAGTGAGAGATAGAAATTGACCGAGTTCTTTTAGGGAGATATGCATGCAAGAAGGAAGCAAATGATGCTATAGAAAGCAAGGAGGATAAAAAACAGGAATTGACTTTGAAGAGAGAGAACGGATAGAGAGGAGGCATGCACGAAATAGAAAGGAAAAAAAAGAATGATAGGAACGCGCAAGAAGGAAAGAATAGGAGAGAGGATCGAATTGGGAGGGAAGACTTCTATTTTGGCTTCACACGGCCTTGTTCAACAGCTCTCTTCTATTTCTATTCTCTCGACATATATAGCCCTCCACTCTCGGCTAAAAGAGAATTCTCTCCGTTCTCTATTACTCTCTCCCCCACTTCTTTTCTTTTTGTGCATTCCTATCGTTCTCTTTTTTCCTTTCTATTTCGTGCATGCCTCATCTCTTTCCGTTCTCTCTCTTCAAAGTCAATTCCTATTTTTTTTCCTCCTTGCTTTCTATAACATCATTTGCTTCCTTCTTGCATGCATATCTCCCTCAAAGAATTCGGTCAGTTTCTATCTCTCACTATTTTCTTTATTCCCTTCCCATGTATTATATTATAATATATATAATATTCCTATTAAAACCAAAACAAAGAAGTATTCCTAACTTATATCCTTAAATCATGCAAGCACCAATGGACACATGTATGCCTAGTTGTTCGCCACATCATCTCTTTCTTGTCTCGCGTATGGGCCCACCAAATTTGCACTGTGATGCGTACTAGCGAGATTTTCGATGTAAAACGGATCCAAACATATGAATACTCGATTTCGCGTAGTTTTTCGCCCCGAATTCAACCACGCACTCCAATAACCCTAAAAATAATAAATAAACACAATTAGGCTAGTATTTTGGAGACTTGACAATAAAAATATATAAATAACCTATATATAATATTACATAATTAATGACTCAACACGCGTCAATCGCCTTGGCAGCACAAAAATATGAGATTTTTCAAAATCTCCAAAACACTATAATTTGGTCTAAGACAAGTTATTGGTCCTCACGAACCTAAGGGGAGGTCTCGAGAGTTCGAGTATTAATTTTGGGGAGTGTGCCTGAGCCGCGAGGGCTGGATAGCGTGGGTCCGAAGTAAGTAAACCAGTTAAGGGAATGCTTAGTAATTCATATTCCATATTTATTGTCTTTATTGATAAATGCATTTTCTTGGAATTATATTCTTCATGCCTTGGTTGAGTGTCTATGGCCTAAATGTGTCGAAAAGATACTTATAGGATTATAACTAGTTAGGCAAACGTGAACACTACCCGCGGGGTGCAGCTACCCAACCAAACGTGAATTCTCCCCGAGTACCGGATTGTTTGGATTGTCGTGGATTTAAGACCACTTAGTATGCCTCTTTTGATTCCTAGGCAATTATTTTCATTGTGAATATTTGCCAGTCTGTTTATCACGCACTTTCTATTTTTTATCTGTCTTTAAATACCCGGATGATATTTGGACTATTTTTAAATGATTAATGAATTACTCTTTATATCCTTCTGGTTATTACTTTATACTTTACTATACTCACCGTCTAGTTTGTGACGGTGGGTGCAGATCGGATACAAACGAGCAAGGGGAAGGACCGATGATTGGTGACTTCCTTCGAGGACTTTTGGAGCGGTTCCTTCCTTTGCACGATAGTACGTTTTTCCATTTTTGTTGTAATTATTGTATATTGATGTTTTTTATTACACTGAGACATATTGGGATCGAGCGAGATGGGATATCATGTATTATCATTCTGTATACTGTTGGTCACCAAATATGCATGTTTATCCGTTGATTTTAGGGTTCCATACCGTAGGTCGTTCCATCTTTATTTAATATGAGTTATTTAACTTTGTCTAAGTTTAATTCCGCTGCAAACTATTATGTAAAAAACATTATATAATAACTCAACGTTAAAATACAAATTTAATGAGAAAGTAACTATTGGAGGTTGACTAGGCCTGTGTTGACTTCGCGAGGAACAACTAGGGGGTCTACATAGGTTTAGGTCAGGTGGGGCCTAGTTTTATGGGCAACTGGGGCCATCTCGAAATTTATTGCTTTTGCTGTCATTCCGAAACCATATCTTGATGGATTGTTGGAATGGAATCGAGGTATACATCGAGATATACATGCATTCTTTACTAACATTATGTTATATTATTTACATGCAAATAACAATGTTTTAAATCCAATATTATATCTTTGTAGGGTCGAGGATATTTAAATTGAATCAACCATGGTATTCATATACTCATTGGGAGACTATCACGAGATACCCTGAAAATGAAACGATCGACATGCTCATCAACAAGTTTAGCTTACGACCATTGAGGTATATCTCATATGATAGATGTAATATGGTCATAGTGTTTGGCATTATTGAGGGTGGCAGCTGGAGACCAACAAATTTCACTTACCCTTTGGCGAGATGACTATCACTTTAGATGACCTGCGTGTACTTCTCGGGATCTCGATTACTGGAAAGCCTGTAGTTACGAAATGCAAGGATCGCAATGAGGTGATAACGATGACTAGTCAGCTACTAGGGATGACAAAACAACGTGTGGAGGATGCTTTCAAGAGGAATCTTGGTCAGAAATTGAGTTTATGGTGGTTGAAGGATCAATTCGCTACCCCTTTTAAAGAGAAAACACCAGACAGGAAGAAAGAAGAGATGTTCCTTGAGCCCAGTGCCCTTGTTCGAGCCTACATCTTTTATCTTCTTGGAATGACCATTTCTTACGGTAAGTCTGTCCCCATTCTCCTGTTTTGTCGATGATTAATATTTGTTCAATCATAACAAATTTAGTTAGCAATTTATGGTTACATGACATTGTTTGAGGTATTCATTTTGCATCGATATTCTTCCTTGTTTTCATTCCAATCATAACATTTGAGCAATAGGGTTCCATTCCATTCATTGATTATTACAAGCCGGGTATGCCTTAGGTGATGAAGTGACACTATAAATAGGAGTTGAGGCAGATTGGTGACCTTTTCCATCAATTTAGGGCCAAGTAAGACAAACTTAGGCAACACAAGGTTGGGCATTCACAATTAATGCTCTTTATAAATGCAACATGTTATGAAAGAAAAAATCAACGTGTCCTTCCATTTTCTTGTTTTTAGTAGGTAAATTTGGATAATTTCGAGATGTTCACCACATATTAATAAAATAACTTTCTATAACAAGACTATGTGGTATTTGGATATTATTGAACCACACTATTCAGATCAGGTGTTGAGGCAATTGGGCTATGTTAAGAGCAAACATAAAGATCCATTTCGACCTATCGATGCGAATAGGAGTAAAGTGGTAACCTTGTACTCTGTTAAGTACATACAGGATCTCCAATTTTGGGACAAACGAGAAGAAAATTTCGTAAGTGCCGAGCGCCGAAGTAAGAAGGTGGACCATACATGCTAAGTTACTGATGATTATGTTGAATGATTTCAAACAGTCAGTGATCCCTTCGCGTGTAATCTTGCACTTTCAAACGTTGCTGCTCATGAGGACAAGACACTTTGGTTAGCATTTTGCCATTATTCCTTATGTCTTAGCTTATAACTTTCGTGTTCTCTTGTATGTTGAACTTTATTATTTTTTTGCAACAACGTAATCGGTGTGCGTTAGATGTTACTTTGCGGTTCCAAACCATGCCCCCAGAGAGCGTTACGATGGCCAACGCATTCAAAATGGCTGATCAATTATCGGTTTCCTTTATGGAGTTGCAGAATGTACCTAAGCTCCACCACTCCTACAAATCAAAGCGAGGGAGGTACTATAGGGACCGAGGCGCACGAAGAACATACATTAATTTACAAAAGAAGGAAGGCAAAGTGAATTACGAAGTTGTCAAAATTTGTTCTCAATCTTCAAACAATTTTAAATGCGTGTTGTGTAGAAAAAATCTAATTGTCTGTTAAAATAAATTTTAATGTGTGTTGTATGGAAACACTTATTGTTGTTAATTTGTATGTGTAATTGTTGTATTTCTTAATTATTGCCAATATTTATACATTTTTGAATCAATTATTTAGTGTTGTCCATCAGTGTGGCCATGAAGAACTGACATCTTTAACAAAATTTTGTAGATTAGCGATCGCAGATGACTATCAACTTGCACAACATTGACAATGACAGTTTCATGAAATTATCGATCTTACCAAACCATCATAATAATTTCACTTTCATTACATGGGGTATGCAAAGTAAACTGTTGGGGGTAAACTGAGCATCACAGTTGGAAAGTACTGAAAACTTTTATGGATGGCAGATATTTGTGGCCGACAATATTCTCCAGTGTAGTTGCATAATATAAGAGGGGTATAAAAAGTAAACAAAAGGGTATTTATAGGGTAATGTTCTTGAGAAACCGCCATTTGAGAAAGTAGTGTGGTTGAAAAGTACCGTTGAAGTTTTCCTTATTGTGGTTCTTTATGTTCGACTAAATTAGTGAATGTAAAATGAGGGGTATATTACGTAACAATTTGGATAACTGTAGTACATCATCCACTAGTAGCCGTCATGCTTTGAAGGGTGGCGTTTGTATAAAACTGCTAATATAACCCTTTAGCGGAATAAATTGGTCGATGCCATTGTTAGCAGTTACACAGGGGTACACATGAAGTAAAGAATGGGGTTGTTATAAATTGACGACATCTAGTGATCATTACCGTGTCACTAATATCGGTTGTATAATATTGCTTCTATTTTATGTTTGTAGATGTTAGTGGCCATTGAACAATATTATAAGTTGACCGAGGGGTACATGAAGTAATGTTTGGGGTATTAGTAGAGTCACGGTCATGATTAGCCGTTACTTTGTACAGGATATCCGTTACAATTACCCACTAATACGGAATTCGGTTGACTGTTGATGGCCAATGGTGTTATTATATGTTCAATTAGTGGTATATGAAGTAAAGCATAGGGTGATTGTAGCACGATGGTTTAAACGAGACTTCGTGGAAAAATCTTTTGCGGTTGTTACGTATTGATGATAAAACGTCTCTGACGGCAACCTTAGGTCGATGTTCATGTTGTCAATTCTCTCACCATTTTAAATGTGGGTAAATATAATAAATTTAGGGGTATACTCAGATTAATGGCATAGTTCGGTCGTCTTTATGTGGTGAATGGCGGCGAGATAGAACCGACAGTTCCATACTAACTGTCAGTTATGCTTGGCCACGATTCTCAAAATTTAATATAAACAACAATTATAGTTTATGAAACTATAGCAAATTAACTAATACACATTGTGCAATGTTGATAATCTATAAGATATCATGAAAACATCAAATTAAAACCTCAAAATAGTTTAAATTAAACCCAAAATAAACAACATAAAAAAAGTCAATTAAACCAACTTTTCCATTTAACATGATTCTATACAAACCCAATATGAAACAAATAAAGTTGAAGTTTAAGTGTTCCACAATCTATGAAGAAGTTGTTGAAGCCGCATTCTAATCATCTTCAAGGTTCACAATATATATCAGACCAATTGGTCGATTCCTCTTTAACATATTCAAATCGACCTCCTATTCCCTACTTCGCTCCTCCGCATACGCCTCCCATTGTGGTGCGGTTAGAGGAAAGATGCTTCACAACTCATGATTAGCTGAAACAATTTAAGACACATATGAGCATGTACAATATCACAATATACTTAACAAATAAAATAGTATGAGTGGTAATGTAAACAACTGATCCTAATAAAATGTTTGTCTCTAACGTGACACAGCCAAATGAAACATTGGTCTCATAGATAAGGTGTTGCGCCTCTAGTTGGGAAATACATAAATGACTCGGTCATGCATAATACAAGAACACCCATTTGTTAATGATTGGCAACGATGAAGCCCGTATCTGGAATTGTTAGCCAACCAATGCCAACCACAGAGTTCTTATAGTGGTTTATCATTTTTTGAACCCTCACGTAATGGGAGCTATCTTGAAAGTAAGCATCGTAGGTTGATTTGTGCTTGTCCATCCCCTTAACTAACTCATTTTTGACCCTCTTCCAGCCATCATTCGAATCATAGCCAAGAAGATGCGCTATGACATAAAAATCGCAATGACCATCATCTGCGACGTCCATTATCTAACGATGGAACACGCGCCACATTTCTGGTACTTCACTTTCATTTTCATTTTTAACTACTCCACAAGTCATGATACGCCTCGATGCTTATAAGAATGCAACTCCCTCAGCACAACCCTTTCCACCTCTACTTGGCACGATCTTTTGAATTAGCTCATCTTCAATGGTTCCCTTTATTGATTTATCATTTGGGATAGATGCTTCACTTATTGTCTCCCTTACGTCTACTACCTTCACCTGATTCAATTATTCCTGAATTCGTTTCTCTTCATCAGTTGGACTATCAAACAACTTCTTCTTTCCAGCCCGAGTCCCGGTGTTCAATGCATCTTATTCGAACTCAAAATTGGATGGAGATGAACTTGTGGGCTCATTTGGATTGTCAACTTTGAGTTTCTTATACTTTAGTTCATTCACTCCTAATTTAGTTTCTCATTCGTTGTGCTGAGAAAAACCTTCTTCTTTGATGCCCGAGTTTTGCACTTCGATTTCTCATCCTCAATTTATATGATATTCTTCTTTGGAATGTGAACACTCATTTTCTTCACTGCCTGAGTCTGGGGCTTCAAATTCTCATTATCAATGTCAATGATTTCCTTCAACTTCTATATAATGGTAGCCTTCAACTCGGGCCCAAGATTCGTGTAATTATTCTCCATGGCCTGTAACTCCACACTAACATCTATGGTTTCTTCTTCATTGCCCTAATCCATTTTAGTGAGTTGAGGCGTGCTTTCATCCGATGTAGACACCTCTGATGTAGGAAGCCTGCCATTAACTCTATGATTGTGCACCCCACACACAACTCTAACGTACCATAGATTGTCCTTTTCGTGCTTCATAAAAATCTTAAACTGACAGACATACTTCTTAGTGGACTTTTCCTGTCTCCTACAACTATAGTGACCAATCCTCTCACAACCAATTGTCATTCTAGCTCACCGACCGACATGCCCATCTGATTTTAGAATAATCGACATAAATCCACATCTTACAGCTATATTTTGTGCCCATGTGAACTCCTTTTTAGACTTCGATGAAATGTTTGGTATGAATGAGTCCGTAAAGTTCGGGAAGGCTTCCCCCTCCCCGAGTGTACCAGCCCCAGATGTAACAACTTGTTTAGCCATATTAACCTATAAGAGGCAATAGAGAATTCATTAAATCTAAAAATAGTAATGGAAACCCATTTATCTATACAAATTATAGAGGGTGACATGTTAGGGCTGATAGCTACACATGTCTATCGGTGCAATCAGGCAGATAAATATCGATGTATAGTGGTCGGCGTGGATTGTCAGCCACTTTACCTATTAATCCTGTGATGCCACACGACACAAGATTGAAAACAGTGAAGAGAACACCATATTAATGTGTGGAAACATGCATGAAACAATAATAAACTGATGACATCTTGTCGCATTTCGACTCCTTCTACAGCTTGTTGGTAATTTGAGAGTTTGGCGGAGAAGATGACCAAGAAAGGGGAAGCCCTAAGAAACACATAATATGAAATCAATAACTATTCTAAGAAGCAACAAGGAAGGCTAAAATACCATGAAACCAACATTAGAGAGTTCAAATGCGAACTCGCCGACTCAGTTATGAATTAGTTTCGCACGGGAGGGTCTCTCGGAGTTCGTTGGGAGAATAGTGCATGGTGGTTGACTACAAAACATGTGGCGTAGAGGAGGTGAGGTTTATTTCAATTGTAGTCATAAGGATCGGGGGAGGCGGAGGTCGTGGGGGTCGTGGGTTAGGGTTTTGTGTTCCTGCTCAATCAAAATGGTTCAAAAATGGAGTTGGGGATTGGGGTATTGGGGAGTAGACAACACTTCACATTTATATAGCGGGGTATATGGTTGGGGTCAATAGAACATTTACGGGGGTAAAACAAGTAATACGACTAGATCTAGATGCCAGGCGATGGTAGTGTGAGGTAAATATTTGGGGTACTTACAACAAAAAAGTTGGGTAATAGAAGTATAATGATCACCTAAAATCGCAAAACGTATCCCACTAACAGAAAAAATACCAACATCCAACAACATTTGTTGGTTTGGCGTCGTTGCCGAGTATAAATAGTTTAAATGGTGGAGTAATAGTAGCAAAACTTAAGGGTACATGTGGAGCGTCACACACCTCTAACCAACAAAAGTAAACAATGATCGACAAATCGGTCGATAGTCAACGATCGCTGCAAATATTGCCCATAAGAAGGCGTCAGTTTGAGTGATAAATTAATAGTTGGGGTACATTATGCAAAATAGTGGGGTAGTTCATGTGTGTTGGTCATATAATATCAACATGTGCTGATATCTATCGATTTTCTGTTGCCGCCTTGTATAAATGGTAAAAATCGTAGGGTGAGAGTAGCAAAATTGTGGGGTAGTTCAAGTGTGTCGGTCACAAAGATCCGTCAAACATAAAACACCAACGACACAAGCAATCTGACCATTAATATCTGCAAAATTGTGGGGTACTTCAAGTGTGTGTCATAGCAAGCAGATAGACTCATACATTTGCTCTCCGCATACGCATCCCATCGTGGCACAATTATGGTAAAGGCATGTCATTGGTCATGATTAGCTACAAAAAATGAAAGAAAGAAAAAATGAGCATTCAACAATGAACATTAATATCTGCAAAAACAAGTAAATAACTTACTCTAACAAAATGGTTGCAACCAATAAGGCATATCCATATGATATGCATGTTTAGTAAGAGAGGTTCCGACCCTTTGATTAGAAAGTACACATTGGAAGAGTTAGCAGTTGTACACAACACAACAAGACCTATCCCATATCGATTGGCCACAATTAGCCCCATATCAAGAAATGCAAGCCAATATTATGAGTTACCGGGGCACTCAAGATAGTTTAGCGCATTTTAGACACGGGTGTAGTCGTCTACAATATGAAAGTAAGGTATGTAGGTGGCACTATGATTGTCCATCTCCTGTACCAATTCCATCGTCACCCCCTCCAAACATCATTCAAATCATACCCAAGGACATGTGCTATAATTCAATAGCCGCAGTGACCATCCCCAATAACATTCACTGTCTATCGGTGGTGTGCATGCCAAAGTTAAGGTATGTCACTAAGATAAGCATTGTTCACTACTCCACGGGTCGTGCAACGCCTAGGTGCGACATATGGGATTGATGCTCCCTCGCCACACCCTCTGCAGCATTTGTAAGAAACACTTCCACTTATACTTCGCAGGGTCAACGAGGAGTCCTCTTGTGTTGGTTTCTCACTTCCCAGGGACTCTCGTATCACTTTTTTCTTTGCCATAGATTCTTGACTTGCTTTTTCCATTGCCACAGCCTATTTATGAGTTTTCTCCATTTTCTTCGAGTAATGACTTGCTTTCTCCTCCGCAAACCCATAGCTGCAATGAGTTCTTCTAGTTGAGTTCTCACTCGTGTCAATATTGAGCTTCTTATTCTTCTTCCTTGGCCGACCTTTTGTTTTCACTTTCTCCTTTAGAACCTTAATGATGGTGGATGTAGGCAAATTTATTTCTTTTAACTTTCGCACAATCTTTGCCCTCAAGTCAGGCCCCCCCATTTTTGAACCTTGGCTCCATAGCCTTTAATTTTATACGGTACAAAAATTCGAACTCTTCGTCACCGGATGATGATTGTATTGGGTCGTGTTCAGTTTCTTCCACCGTGGGTGGATCTCATAAAGAATAATAGGGCTATCATCCATAATGTGTTATGAAAGCTCATGAGCATAGGGCAACCCGTGAATGGTTCACAACACACACCTACATTGGCTCATATCAAATCCTACAATAGCGCGACATTTCTTCGCTTCCTTATCAATATCATCCATGGCATTCTCTTCAACGAAACCGATGATGTTGTTATAAATATGGTCTTTAAAATGATATGCCACTATATGCATAGATCTTTTGAAGGAACCTGTAATATCGTGGTGCTGGTTCTTTAATACATTGTGTATATTCTCCCATAAGTCTACAAAATGACCCTGTGAGGTCCCTATGTCTCTCTTCAACGTACTATGCGCACTCTTAATGCAAGATGTAGTGGCAGTGTCAAAGTGCAAGACGTTATTAGTCCAATCCCGCATACTTCTCCTTGTGTACCCGATACATAGTCGATGAACCATTTCACACTATAATATGCCTCAGCCTTTACGTATACCAAGTCATTCCACATTCGATACCATGCATCCCAGTCCTTTTCATTTGAGAATAGTCCTATTGTATTATATACCACATTCCTATTGACATGTCACCCGCAAACTAAATGGGTCGTGGTCGGGAACACCTCCTTTATAACCAAAATTGACCACAACTCCCTATTTATCAATATAAACCCAAGGAGCTCCTATCCATCCAATAAATCCTTCAAATGACTTAAAGCCCATGTGTAGTCAATATGTGTCCCTTGGATAGTAAAGCTTGAACCGATATGAAAGTCAAGTGCGTAGAAGTGACCTTAACAATCTCTAGCCACGAAAATTTAAATCGATTAGTTTTGTAGGTGCAATCCATAGTCAAGACCTAAGGGAAACATACGAGAATATCAATCGAGGTAAGGTGGGGGAAAAATGGCCTTGAGACGACACGTTCTTGCTCAAAATGCGTGTTGCTCAATATAGTTGTGCTCATCCAACTTTTGTAACACGAGCTACATTTTTGTCTTGTCATCCCCCTCGATCTTTTTCAACCTTGCTCTTACATCGTAGATAGTCTTCATTGAAGTGGATTTTTTTAAGATTCTTTTTAAGGATTTGTGAAAGAATGTCCTCAGGTCAAGCATGGGTCTTGCTCAAGTCTTCAAAAATCACTTTCTCACATGCAGTAAGCCTCCTTGGATATGCAAGGCCCACCAAAATGTTAGTCAGTCTAAGGTTGTGCATCCCACATATAATTCTAACATTCCACTCGCCATCTACCTCGTGCTTTAGGATAAATTTAAACTAACACCCGCATTTCTTTGTTGCAGTAAGTTTTTTCTTCTCTTCCTTTTCTACATTTTTCTTAGTCCCATTTTTCTTACCCTTTGCCCGTTTTATATTATATTGGTCAGACCGATCACATCACATCATCATTTTTGCTTGCCAACTAGTCCCATTTGAGCCGACAGCAGGATCAATGTCGAAAATCAAAATTTTAATTCAGAATTTAGTTGGCAGTGAAGTAGATTTGATAGCCAAAATGCTCTTCATTTCTAGAAGGCCGATATATACAACAGAGTGTCGGCTGCATATGCCCATTTGACCTTAAACCATATCGACCCAAATAAACCGTCAGGCAGTGCCAGTTTCATCTATTGGCTTTGTGTGACCGCACTCCACGAGATTCAAAACCGAAAACACAAACTCGTAGAAATGATGAAACAAGGGAACCCACATAAGACAACTTACATTTTCTTTTTTGATGTCGCCTCGTTCAATAGCCTCTTCAGACATTGTACCATATATGGTGTGAGAATCACAACCAATATGGAAGCCTTAAAAGAACTGAAAATGGAACAACTAATACCAGTCAAACAACAACCAAAGAATAAGGGAAAAATGCCAAAATGAAGATAACGAGTTCATAATGAACTTACTTAGTCGGTTTTGTGTATTTTCGTCGGATTTTCCATAGTTGGAGGTCGTGTATCGGGGTGAAGTTCGAGGTTTCCCGTGGAGCACTCTTCCTTCAAAACGGAATGCATGGGAATCATAGAGTATGGAGGAGTAAACCATACTTATAAGCGGGAAGATAAGGGACATTTCGCATGGGGGTCTTAGAAAAAAAATTTAAAAACGGGGTATAAAGAGTAATTTGTAGGGTTTGAAAAAAAAGCAGCAGCTAAACACACTTCAATTTTTGCTAAACATATCCCATTTTTTTTAAAAAAATGTGAAATGACTCAACTACCCTCGATATAAAAGGGTTTACGCTCTCCCCATACCCTACTCATCTCATCCATTAATTTGACATCGTGAATGTGATTCTCCATCTCTTTTATGTCGATTTTGGGGCTTTTTAAAGGTTTTTTGGTTTGAGTCGGTTGGATGTTGTTGTGTTGGGTTTAGTGCTTTGATGTAGGGCTTAAATCTTATATTTTAGACATAAAAGGTTGATGAAATCGAGAATATTAAGAAATTTCGAGCGAAACCCTATAATGTTTTGGTCGTTTCATGTATTGTTAGGAGTTTTGGAAAAAGAAAATTTTGATCTTATCATCCGTAGGTTGCGAACACACAGGGATGAGACTTCTTTAGAGATCTCGGCTAACTCCCATAGAGACTTATAAGTCGGCCATGATCCAGTTGTCTTCTACTAAGAGCGAGACCACTTCAAAGATCTTGGTGGGATTTAGATGAAGCCTGTCGAAACCTCTAAAGAGGTATCGTTAGAGGTTTCGATGGGAGTCATCTGATACCTCTTTAGAGGTCTCACTCCTTTATGGTCGAAACCCACAGGCCGGGGAGACAAGTGTATGTTTGAATAATGGGGTATATTTAGCAAAAAGTGATGTACATTTAGCAAGGGTATTTTTGATATTTTCTTAAAAGTGGGGTACGTTTAGCAATTAAATTCAAAAATTAGTTTATGGTGAGTAAATGGGGTATGTTTAGCTAAAAGTGGGGTTTGTTTAGCCGCTACCATAAAAATTATATATTGTATGAATAGAGAGGGGCAAGTAAGGGATTTGCAAGGCTTGTGGATTTTTTATGAGAATATAGTTTTTCATTACTATCTAAAATACAACAAGAAAATAAGTAATTGTCCGGAAGAAGATCCCTAGTTACAAAAGCATGATTTAGATACAGAAGCCCTAGCTAAACCGTGAGCCACATGATTTGTAAACCTACGAATATGTTGTAACATTACACTTCATATCTCTTCTTTTAACGATAGGAAATCTACAATAATTAAGTCCAATGCAGAATCGTCTAAAGAGTCCTTATGTAAGGCATTTATAATAATTAGTGCATTAGATTCTATAAAAATGTGTGAGTACCCTTCATTTTTAATCTTACTCAAGGCTTCTCGCCCACACATATTGATGTAATATTTGACTAGTTAATAGAAAGAAAAACATAAAAATGTGGCATCGATTTGCATGCTATGCACCAATATCTGTATATGTACACATCTCGAGGCATGCTCTAATGGCTCAAGAGTTCAATGTGGACTTTGAGTGTGATTTCCCTGAGATGGCTCGTTTATCTAATCTAAGGCACCACCTGACTTAATCTCTTCATTAAGCCTTAAAACACTTCACGTATGACTTAACAACACATTAGTCAGCCTTTTGCCTTATTTACCTCGTTATTCGTGTTTAGGATAAGTATTATTCATATCTCGATATTCATGATTTTTAAAATTAATTAAGATTTTTTAGTATTTTATAAAAGTTAGTGAAAGACTTAAACAAATTTACGGAAGCATTATTAAAACTCATAATTGTAGAAATCAGGAAATAACGATTACATGTGTATATATCAAAAGAGGCGATAAATAACGTAGTAACATATACGTTAAGTTGAGGAGTCTAAGTCTATAAACCTAATATACAGCCCAAAGTATGAAAGAGATAACTACATAAATACATGCAATATAAACAAAACCTATAAAATAGTAAGAAGTAGCACGCCGAAGACTCATAGATAATCTTCGATCTCCTCATTTCCTGGTTTGCTACTCGAAGGTTCTGCACCCATCGTCGCAAGCAACACGATGAGTATGGTAAGTAAAGTAAATCCTGAAGCCACTTGTCCACATTTCCAAATATAATATAAAGGTATTTAAAAGCATATAAATAGAAAAGAAATACCGAAATAGGAATATGCTAGAAGATACTACAACTAAACAAAATGAGATTGACAAGAGAATTAAAAATGAACGAGGTTCGGTCAGTCGTATGTCCGACATGTCAGCCTGGGTATTACCCTTATTGGTTGCGAGCTACGACACATCGACCTCACAACCATGGCACATTGACCTCATGTAATAGGTTAGTGCTCATGCACTTCGGTATTACCTTACTTGGTCATCATTTTCATCTCATCGATCTCATGTAATAGGTCAGTGTCACTAACTAGATGGAGTGCTTGTTGGGGCATGTGCCATAGGTCAATCCATTAACTGTCTTTACGAATACTTTTAGTTAATAAAATAGATGATTTCATTTGTTGTTTATTATAATTAATTTGCATATTTAGATTATAATGAGATCCATGAGTATTTAAAACAAATATCCTAAATGTCCATAGTCGATCATTATATTGGGAACTATAATGAATTAAGACTAGTGTGAGTCTTGATTGATGATCATATGATGATTATAAGTATAGGGATACGAATCAAGATCACGAGTACTTGTTAGGGAACAAAGTATTGGGCCGACCCGCTATGAGAACATCACATGGATTAAGTCATAGTTGTTTCTCATGATATGTATATTTCTCAGTCATCTGAATTGAGATTACCAGAGACTACAACATTAGGAACATAATGAGTTGACACAATAAAACGTTGTCTTTAACCGAGCGATTATAAAGGTTGTGATTGGTTACTGTGTGAGCAATGTGATGAAGTTGTACAATCGAGATATAATTTGCCCCTCTCATATAAAGAGAGATATCCAGTGGATCCCTCGACGTGTTAGACTGTTAAAAGGCCTAGTTTAAGTGAATTGATATTGATCAATGTCACTTAAATGTTTTTAGTCTACCTAGAGATCGAAACTAGTACGATTGAACATGTTGGATGACAATTCCATGCCTTATGTTTGATCAAAAGGATATCGTGTGACAAAAGGATGTTATATACACTATTGATTAGGTTGTATCGATTTGATATTCGTACAACTTGGGTAGTCATAATCTCTTGCTAGAGGCCGTTTGTGACTTGTATACCAAAATGTGTTTTGGTACACTGCCAATGTTGTATGAGCCTATTGGGTGGCACACTAGGAATGGTTTTGCGAGATTTTAAGATGGTTCAGAAAAATGAATTTTATACGATAAAACTCATGATAGAAACGTCCTTGTGGTGTATTATACTTATACTTCTTTAAGTAGGGGTATATGTGTAATTTACTTAATCGTCTTTATACAAGGGTTGTATAAATAGACGCTTTAAAGTTAGAACACAAAAAAATGAAAGATTAAGGGGCTAAAACTCTATTTTTGTTTCAAAAACGAATTAAGGTTTTTCGGTACGCTCTAGATTATTTTGGAGAGAAACAAAAAGGTTTGGTATTCTCTTGAAGCTAGCACTTCGAATCTCGGTCGCCTTTCATGTGTGGACTGTTTGTAGAGGGCGTTCGTCGTCGGCAGCGCCTTAGAGATCGATCAACCTTCAGAAAGGTATATTGCGACTAAGGAATGATTAAGTTTTCATGGTTTAAACGTTTTTAATGGAATTAGATTCGGATCATGTCGGGGTTTTTATCAAAATTGTTTTGTAATTTTCTCTGCGTATGAACCCTAAAAATCCAACAGTGGTATCAGAGCCATCGAGTTTGATTCCATTAAATTCATTGCATGTTTTCTTCTGATATATACATGATATATGATTGAAAGCATGTTAATAGTTAATGTATATGTGATATACATAAGTTTTCTGTGAGATTTATTATCATTTTTTTGTATATATGATATATATATTCGTGATTTAATTCGAATAATTTTAATGAATTGAATTTTGTGTTCTGCGATCCATGACGCCATTAGGTATAATCTTTATTTTTCGTGTATTGATGCATAGATGGAATCTCCGTAACTCAGTATGCATATTTAGGTTACATTGTTTTAAGTTTCTTAAATTGTATAAGTCTGAATATTAACTCGAAACTAATATGATTAGGTTCGATTGGGATAGTAGTTCATGATTCAATTACATGTTTGTGATTATTTGGATGAGGATCGAAGTTGCAAATAATTATTTTTCGAAATTATTTATTTATCTCGTTATATCTATTCTGTTATGAAATTCCTATTTAATAAGATATATATAACAAATTAGATTACGAGATATTAGCAAAACCGGTTTCGTTATCACTATTGGATAGGAGATAAATATCGAGAATTTCGTTATTGGTGATATGCTAAGATTCAAATATCTTAGGTCCTAATTGGATTAGGATAAGATGATTAGTTAGATGTGGGCCCGGGTTAATTAAAATGTTTTAATTGACTTAATTTTGGATAAATTAAGGGGTTAATTTATGATAATAAAATCATCGAAAATTATGATTTTCTATAGCGAATTTTAATTTTCGGAATTGAGATTCGTCTTCTAAGGAAAAAAAAACGGGGGCGCTGCCCCCTGTACCCCCGCTCACTGACCGGCCAGCGGGACCACCGTCTAACTAATCCTAGCGTACGGAAATTCTTTTGTTAGTGAAAAGTATAAAAAATAAAAAATAAAAAATTCCAAATTGTTTAGTGATTGAACAAATCAATAAAATATATATGATAAGACCGGCCATCGGGACAGCCTTTTAACGAATCCTAGAGCACAAAAATTCTTTTATTAGTGAATAATATAAAGATTTCCAAATTGTTTAGTGATTGAACAAATCAATAAAATATATGATATTTCATTGTTTACATAAAAATCACTAAAACAGAATAAAAATCTCTATATTAAATTTTAAGTCTCGCGCCATCCATTTTAAACACTTGTCAAGGCATCTATCACACTAATATAGTTTCAGCCATAGCCGGGTGCATTGTGTTATCTTGGTGAGACAAGTTGGGTAAGAATTACCTAAATGTTTAAAATGGTCCGATTTAATAAATCTTTGAAAATAGTTTTGAGCTTTAGGCACATGATGAGATAAAAAAACATGTTAAAACATAAGATGTCCCGTATCTCGTAAAAGTATCTAAAATTACATAAGATATAATTGGTAGCTATTACCTACCTAAATAATATAGTTATGTGTTTCATGCTATAGCTGTCATAGAATTAGGTGAAATATGGATTTTAGTCCCCTAAATAAACAATATGTTTTAGGAGGGTTGTTAATTTAGTGGGAGTATACTCCTTTATACTAAAACAAACTTTGCATAATCTTTATTGTAGATCAATGGCCTCTTCAAGTAACAATAATCACCAGTCACTGCGATCCATCCTTGAGAAGGATAAGCTATCTGGGACTAACTTTCTTGACCGGTTCAGAAACTTGAGAATCGTTCTCAAGTACGAACGCAAGTTGTATGTCCTGGATGCTCCAATCCTTGAGGACCCACCAGCCAATGCTACGAAAGCTGTGAAGGATGCGCATAATAGGCATGTCAACGATTCTACTGATGTTGCATGTATTATGCTTGGCAACTATGGTTCCCGATGTTCGAAGGACATGGAACTAATGGAAGCCTACGACATGGTCAGAGTATCGCCAAGGAAATGTTCCAACAGTAAACTAGGCAAGAAAGGTTCAAGATAGTCAAGAACCTACATTCTTGCAAGATGCCGAGGGTGCGTCAGTTAGTCCTCATGTTCTGAAGATGAAGGGCTATGTTGACATGCTCGATAGACTCAGATTTCCCATAAGGTAAGAGTTGGCTACGAATTTTATCCTGAATTCATTACCGGAGAGTTATTCATAATTTGTGATGAACTACAATATGAATAATATGGAGAAATCAATTTCAAAGTTGCATTTGATGCTCAAAACTGCTGAACAAAATATCAAGAAACCCTTTAGTAATGTGTTGATGGTCCAAAAGGGAAAGGGAATGAAGAAGAAAGGCAAAGGCAAGGCTAAAGTTGCCAAGGCTACTATTGCACCTGTCGTAAAGCCTGTGGAACAAGTCAAGCCTCGGCCTGTTCCTTCTTCAAAACACCCAAAAGAAAAGGAAGGAAACTGTCATTTCCGCCATGCACTTGGACATTGATTCAGAAATTGCAAACTCTATATGGAAGATCTAAAGAAGAAAAAAGGTAGCGCGACTACCACTACATGTATTTATGTTATTGAAATTAATTTATTTACTAGTGATTCCTGGTATTAGATACCGGATGTAGATCTCACATTTGTTTAAATGTGCAGGGACTCACCAGAAGTAGAAAGTTGAAGAAAGGAGAAGTCATCCTCCGCGTAGGGAATGGAGCAAGAGTTGCTGCTCTGGCAGTTGGATCATATGACTTAGTCTTACCTAGTGGACTTATTTTAAATTTAAATAATTGTTATTTTGTGCCTGCCTTGAGCATAAACATAATTTCTGTTTCATACTTGGATATGGATGGTTCTGATTTTATTATTGCGAATAATAGATGTTTCATTTTTTGTAAAGATATATTTTATGCAAATGCTAATTTGTGTGATGGTCTTTATATTCTAAGCATGAAAAGGTCCACTAATACTCCAGTCTTTAACATATATACAAAGAGATTCAAGTCAAATGATTTGAATCAAACCTATCTTTGGCATTGTCGTCTCGGGAACATAAATGAGAAACGCATAACGAAGCTCCATAAAGATGGACTTCTAGATTCATTTGATTTAGAAACATATGAAACGTGCATATCTTGTTTACTAGGCAAGATGACTAAAAGTCCCTTTACTGGACACAATGAAAGGGCAAGTGATTTATTGGGTCTAATATATACTGCGGTTCTATAAACACAATGGTTAGAGGAGGTTATCAGTATTTCGTTACATTTACTGATGATTTCAGCAGATATGGTTATGTATATCTAATGAAACATAAAGGTGAATCATTTGATATGTTTCGAACGTTTCAAAATGAAGTGCATAATCAACTTGGTAAAACTATGAAAACACTTCGATCAGATCGAGATGGTGAATATTTGAGCGAAGAATTTAATGATCATCTTAGAAATTGTGGGATTGTCTCCCAATTGACTCCTCCAACAACTCCACAATGGAACGGAGTTTTCGAAAAAAGAAATCGAACCTTATTAGATATGGTTCGATCTATGATGAGTCATACAGATCTTTCATTATCCTTTTGGGGTTATGCATTGCAATCCACATCTTTCACTCTAAATCGAGTTCCTTCTAAAGTGGTTGATAAAACACCATATGAGATATGGTACGGGAAGAAACCTAGTTTGTCTTTCCTTAAGATTTGGGGTTGTGAGGCTTACGTAAAGCAACAAGTATCAGAAAAACTAGCACCTAAATCTGACAAGTGTTTATTTGTAGGGTATCTTAAAAAAACAAAATGATATTATTTTTATAATCCAGCTAAGAACAAAGTGTTTGTTGCTTGGTATGATGCCTTTATGGAAAAACAATTTATTTCAAAAGACACTAATGGGAGAGAAATAAATCTTGAAAAAGTTAAAGAATCACAAATAAACACTAAACCGCTACTGGAAGTTCAACAACGTTCTAAACCATTTGAACCTCCACAAGTGACACAAGGCCCACGAAGATCTAGTAGGGTAAGACGAGAGCCAGAGAAATTCAGATTTCTCATTACTGATAATCGTGATGTGTTACTTATGGATCAAAATGAGTCCACCACTTATCAGGAGGCTATATCTAGACCAGACTCAGATAAATGGCTAAGTGCCATGAACTCTAAGATGCAATCCATGTATGATAACCAAGTTTGGAACTTGGTTAATTTACCTGAAGGTGGTAAGACCATTGGATATAAATGGGTTTTCAAGAAGAAAACTGACAAGGATGGAAAAGTGTATACTTTTAAAGCAAGACTTGTAGCAAAAGATCTCAGGCAGACTTAAGGTGTTGATTATGATGAAACTTTTTCGCCAGTAGCCATGCTTAAATCCATAAGAGTCTTAATTGCCATTGCTGCATATTATGACTATGAGATATGGCAAATGGATGTAAAAATAGCATTTCTTAATTTAAAGCTGCTTGAGGATGTGTATATGACACTACCTGAAGGTTTTGTACATCCTGAGAATTCTGGGAAGGTATGCAATCTTCAAAGATCCATTTATGGATTAAAGTAAGCTTCTCGGAGTTGGAATCTTCGTTTTGATGAAGCAATCAAGGATTTTGGTTTTATTAAGAACAAAGATGAGCCTTGTGTATACAAGAAGGTCAGTGGGAGTGTAGTTGTTTTTCTGGTACTGTATGTTGATGATATATTACTCATTGAAAATGACATCCCAATATTGCAGAATGTCAAGTCTTGATTAGGGAAGTGTTTCTCAATGAAATACTTAGGAGATGCAACCTATATCATAGGGATAAGGATCTACAGGGATAGGTTTAAGAGGCTAATCGGTATAATTCAGAGTGCTTACATAGACAAGGCGCTGAATAGGTTCAGTTTGCAAGACTCTAAAAGAGGATTGTTGCCAATGTCTCGTGGCATAAGTCTTAGCAAGATTCAATGTCCTAAGACAAATGATGAGCGAGACCGTATGAATAAGATTCCATATGAATCAACTATTTGATCTATCACGTATGCCATGCTATGCACTCGACCTGATGTATCATATGCTTTGAGCACTACAAGTAGATATCATTCAGATCCTTGTGAGAGTCACCGGATAGCAGTAAAGGACATTCTTAAATACTTAAGAAGGACTAAGGAAGTGTTCTTGTTCTATGGAGGTTTTAAAAATGATCTAGTTGTAAATGGTTACACAAATGCAAGTTTCCAAACTGATATAGATGATTTTAGATCGCAATCTGGATATGTGTTTACTTTGAATGGGGGTGCAGTAAGCTGGGAAAGCTCAAAGCAAGAGACTGTGGCAGATCGTACAATAGAAGCCGAGTATATTGCAGTGTCCGATGCAACAAAGGAGGCAGTTTGGATCAAAAAGTTCATTTATGAACTAGGTGTGGATCAAAGTATTGCAACCCTAGATCACACCACAAATCCAAACATATATTCAGGCGTTTTCATCTAATCAGAGAAATTATTGAGAGGGAGATGTGATGATTTGCAGAGTACCTATTGAAGACAACGTTGCGAATCCATTGACGAAAGCTCTTCCACAAGCAAAACATGATGGTCAAGTTAAATCATTAGGCATTAAATGCATGTATGATTGGCCCTAGTGCAAGTGGGAGATGTTGGGGCATGTGCCCTAGGTCAATCCATTTACCGTCTTTATGAATACTTTTAGTTAATAAAATAGAGAATTTCATTTGATGTTTATTATAATTAATTTGCATGTTTACATTATAATCCGATTCTTCAGTATTTACAGAAATATCATAAATGTCTCTAGTTGATCATTATACTGGGAATTGTAATGAATTAAGACTAGTGTAAGTCTTGATTGATGATCATATGATGATTATACGTATAGGGATAAGAATCAAGATCACGAGTACTTGTTAGGGAACAAAGTACTGAACCGACCAACTATGAGAACATCACATGGATTAATTCATAGTTGTTTCTCATGATAGGTATATTTTTCATAACCCGTAACGTGTGCTGAACGCCGCCTCAGGTACATCCTATTCTCTGATCAACACTTGATGATATTCAGATCTCAGATCAATCTTGGAGAAGAACTGTGCTCCGCCCCACTGGTCGAATAGGTCATCGATCCTGGGAAAGGGATACCTATTCCTGACTGTTACCTGATTTAACTTTCGGTAGTCTATTCACATCCTCATACTACCGTATTTCTTTCTCACAAATAAGACCAATGCTCCTTAGGGTGACATACTCGGGTGCATGAAACCTTTCTTCGATAGGTCTTCTAGCTGAGCCCTCAACTCATCGTGCTCTGGTCGTGACATATGGTAAGGTCTACTCGCTATAGGCAGTGTGCCTGACACTAACTCAATCATAAACTCTACCTGTCTAGGCTGGGGTAATCCAGGTAGATCCTCTGGAAAAACATATGGAAACTTGCGTACTCCTGGGACATCCTCAAGTCTAGTCACTGGCCTCTCATCGGACTCTACTATCCTTGTGAGGATCTCCATTTCCTGAGTGGTCGCTAACCTACCTCTCGTAATTGGAAGTGATGTCGCAACTCCGGTAAAGGTGGAATCGGGAATCCGTGGTATTTGGAAAATGACGATTTTCCTAAAACGGTACAACTGCGCATGGTTTGTCGCCAACCAATCCATGCCTAAGAGTATATCAAACTCTAAGTACTCTAATACTCAAGGATCTATGGGTAACTTATGACCACCAACCTCGACTGGACAATCTCTACAAATCCGATTAGGATATACCTTATCCTTAGTGGCCGTGCCGAGGATAAGGTGGGTGTTAATGCTCTCAAGTGTCAAACCCAACTCTCCTACCATCCGTCCCGAAATAAATGATAACGTACTACCGAATCCATCAATGAATGCATAGGGCGACCAAAAATAATTAACGTACCCTCGACGAGCTATCGAGACGCGTCACGGTATGGTGCGACAACTGCGTGCACCTGCTCCCTCGCCTGCACTGGTTGAGCTGCAGTGGTGGTGTTGGCTCCCTAGTACATTCACTCTTGTAGTGCCCCTTCTGTCTACATCTGAAACACGTGTCATTCTACCTATATCCGGAGCCCTGACCCTGCCGTTCGTAGCCCTATGGCCCTGTCCCTGCCACTGCTGACTCCGTTTGTGCCTCTTTGGACCTGACCCTGAGCCTGTCTCTGCGGCTGCTGGACTACCATAACCTGTTGTGGCTGTGCCGGTATAACTGCATGTGCGCTGATCGTCTGATCGTCATCATATTTGCGCCTTTGTCCCCTCGCGATTCCTCTTGCCTTTCCTGTCTGACCTCCCCTGGCCTCTATGGCTGTCGTGATGCACTGGAGCGCGGCGACATTCTTCCACATAAAAAATGTCCGTGGGCCAACGCCCTCTCGTAAACTTCCCGTATAGTCCTGGCTCCGGTCGACACAATCGCTCCACCAATCTTTGGTCGGAGTTGTCGAATAAAGTAGTGGACCTGAAGTCGTTCGGTCCCAGCTACGTCCATCGCAAAAGTAAGCAGGTATGTGAATCTTTCCATGTATTGCGACACCATCCGGCCACCCTGCCTCAGCGTCAAGAACTCCTCTTTCGGTCTCAGCTGAGTCTCGATCGGGATATACTGATCATAGAAGAATTTTTCGAACTCTGCCCAAGTACTCGGCTTTCCGTAGGCAGTTGTTTGGGCGGTCCACCATAGTGCAACATCTCCCCTGAGCATAAATCCGAAAATCCTAGCCTGTATGCTGTCGTGAATCCTCGAAAGTCCGTGAAGTTTCTCACATGAAAGGATCCACTTCCCAGCTACCTGTGGGTCTCCGCCTCCATGATAGTAGCCTGACTGAAACCGAACAAACTTCTTAATCGATCTCGCCTCATCTAATAAAAAGGTCTCGAATGTGATCTCTTAGGGTGGAATCAGTCTTAGTGCCACAGCCGGCGTAGTCGATGGTGTAGTGACTGTAGGCAATATCCCGGTAGTAGTGGTCGTGAGCGGGGTCACCGAAACAGTCAGAGCGACAACTGCCTGCTTTATAGTAATGGCGGCGATGTGTTCTAGAGGGGCCGGTGTGGCCGCTGCCTGCACTTGAAGCAATCGAAGGATCTCCTCTAGCTGCAAACTTTGGAGTGCGACCGTGTCGCACAAAGTCTGTTCCGAGTCGGCAGGTGTCGAGCCGTTCGTCTGGCCCCCGTCATCCATTTGAAGAACTGGTCGTCCATCCATATCGAATTTGCAAGTCGCAACCGTGCCGCAAGTCAGCGTCGTAATACACGTACATAGGTATTACAATCAATATATACACATATAAGTCCTAGTACTACCCGCTCACTTTGCTTCCCAACTAAAGTTTTAAGTTAGGATCTTTGGATTTCCATATCTAATGTTTGTTGTTAAGTTTTATTCGGTTGTATTAAATTTTCCCCTAGGTTCGCCTAAACCTAGGCTTTGATACAAACTGTGACGACCCCAAATTCCGAGGCAAACCGGGCATCGCCACATCGCTAGACATGTCGCCAGATCATGCCATGTCGCCGATATACCTGTCTATGACGGCCTGCGAACTTACCATCTAACACTCCAACTTGGTAAATTTTGATGTTTAAATGATTATTTTAGCAAAATGTACTAAAATATAAAGTTTTATAACTTAATTTATTTGTTTTGATTTATTTAAGTTATTTTAGTAGCGGAAGTCTCAATAACATGCATATAATTAATGTAAAACAAGTAATGCATTAATTAACAACCTATGGGGTGGAAACCCAACAAAATGATACCATGTATATCAGTTAAGGCGACAAAAATGTATAATAGGCGTCAATATACATGTATCAGGTGAAAAGTCTCCCAAAATGATCCCAAAAAGTATGTATACATAAATACAATCACCTACGAGTAAGCTAGTGGTGGCGCTCCAAATCAGTGATAGTTGCCATTCACCGCATTTCCCCTGCTCGTTATAGGATCTGCAACATGCCACCAACAAACAATGGCAAGTTCCAGGTGAGTAAATCCCAGAGAAATTCAGTTAGTATTCACAAGAAATCTAATAAAACGGCTACAATTCATGCATATAAAGTAAATGAGCAGGAATGTAAGCATGAATATAAGTCGTGAGATAATCAAGAATATGGAACACGAGTGTGGTGTATAGCCATCGAGCCTTGGGACTAAATACTAAACCGAGAAGGCCCTGGAGGTGAGGAAATCCACACCCCCTCTTCACGGTCGAAATGAGGAACTCTATTGGTCGGAAGGTAGACTTCCGCCCAACGCCTCAAAGGAGAGGAAATCTGTGACGGAGGTGGACCTCATGTCAACTCGCTCTCGAGATCATCGACTCATTGAGAGAAATCTCACGCGTAGTCTAAGGTATGACCAACACCGTAGCAACAATGAGATCATCATCAACGAGAGAGCCGAAAAGGGGTCACACTGTCCCTTCGACCATACACAGAAATACGCGGGAATAGAATAAAAATGAAAACTGAACTGGCGAAAAGTAATGTTTATCAAATAATTTACAATGAAAATAAGTAAATTCTAAGCTGACTTTCTCGTGGGTTTACTTACCTCAAACAATTGCAAATATCTCTCCAAAATGTCCCGCTCACACCTCGAGATACGCACTCGATACCCGACTATAGTCTCATAAGTTCTTGGTATCCAATTATACCACTTTTGTTATTTTAGAGTCACATTAAAAGAATTTATAATGTGTGACAAAAAATTTGAGATTTCGTTTCAAATGGTTTAATTTCAGCACACTTTCGAGTTATATCGGGGTGCCGATGCCCCAAAAGTCCTAAAAAACTACCTTTTAATATTTTTCCTACTTTATTATATTTTTCTTAATTTTTCCATAATTTCTTGATATTTATTTGATTTAAAAATGTATTTTATTTAATGTTTTTAAATTTTTAATTAATTAAAATTAATTTAGGGTGGGTTGGGCAGGCTAATCGGGCCTTGGTTTGTCCCAACCAGGGCCACCCGGGTTGGGTCGCTCCGACCCTAGCCTAGTCAGCCGCCCAACCAGCCTGGGCAGATAGGCCCATAGGGGCCTGGCCAGCTTGGCCCAGATGGGCTGGCCAGCAGGCCCAGCCCACTGTTGGCTCGTCTTCTCCACATCGTCTCTGTTGTGTAGAGACGATGTTCCTCTCCCTTTTTTCATTCACAACAACAACAATTTCAACAATAACAGCACCATTAACAACTTAACAACAACAACAATTTCACTCACCTTGATCAATGGAGGTCTTTGCGAGCGTTACCGTCGCTGCAGGAGCTGCTGCCGGAGTCCACCGGCGCCTTTGGTGAGCTCCACCGTGAGCTGTCCCCAACCTCTTGTTGCCTCTCTATCTTTTTTTTTCTCTCTCTCTCTCCTCCCTTCCTTCACTTTTCCTTCTCTCAACGTCCTCTCACTCTCTCTCATTCTCTTTCTCTTTATTCCGATTTTAAAGAAAGAATTTTTTTTAAATCATTTGGAGAGGAGAAGGAGTAATGATGAGTGATGGGTTTGATGTGATGTGATGTGTGATATGACAAACCAATCCCAGACTATCCCACACACCCGCATTACGCGCACACCGCAACGTCGTACACTCTCGTCACCACACGCGCACAACGCGACCAAGCGTAATTCTCAATTAGCGCAGTGCGAACTATTAAATCATTTAAAAATAAATAAACACACTCCACACGAAAGTAAGAAATTTCACTTCGTTGGGCGTGCCCTAGACTTTTCCGCGACGACCACATGGGTCTGAGCTTAGGATCTTATTATGTAATTTGTTAGTAAATCGAGATTAATTAAAGTGGCCTGTTATAGTCTCTCTCTCGCTTTTTCTCTCTCTCTTTCTCATTCTCTCCCTTTCTTCCTCCTCTATGCGTTGTTTTTTTCTCAGTTCTTTTTTTTTGGAGAGATAGAATGAGATAAGGTTGATTGGCCAAACCATATATATATATATATAGAGTGATGTGGCTACTTTACCACCACTAACTTATAACATTTTCTTCATATATAATTTAACTAGTTACGCTTACCCTACGAGCTGCTACCTCGGGCCCACGTCGGCACGCGGCTCGAGGCGCATCCCCGCTCATCTCAGTATCTGCATACCCGTAAATGACTTAGTAGTCTACACAAATACAATACACTAGGCATACAACAGACAAATATAATATTTACCTCGACTACCTTGCTGTGGTAGTGACACGTATCTCGCTGCAGGTCCCACGTCACGGGTCATTTTGTCCTGATTAACAAATTAAATGCGTATTAATTAATGGGCCTTGACAATACTTCCTAACTAATAGGAAGTTCGTCCTCGAACTTAAACTAAACGAATAGTAAAATATACTTGACTCGAAGAGGTACGAAAATTTGTCTCGCATATAGTCTTCCCGTTCCCTAGTGAGTTCTGAAACTCCATGAAACTGCCATTTAACTAACACCTTTGGAATAGACTTGCTTCTTAACTCTGTACCTTTCGGTCAAGAATCTGAACTGGTTGCTCTTTATATGAGATATCCTCACTCAAATCAATCTGACTTAAACCCACAATTAGTCTTTCGCCTGCCTTTGACTTAGCTAGTCGAAACATCGATATATGAAACACTAGATGAATTCCCGACAACTGTGGAGGCAATTCTAGCTCATATGCACCCTTTCCAATCCGTTTCTTGATTTTGAAAGGCCCGATGAATCTCGGTGCTAATTTGCCTTTCAAACCAAATCGAAGATGACCTTACGAGGAGAAACCTCTACATACACTAAAGCTCCCTCATCGTACGTGAGATCACTGCGATACATGTCTGCATACTTCTTTTGCCTCTCCTAGGCTCCCTTAAGTTTTTGGCGAATCTGTCTTACCTTTTCTGTGTGATCGAGAACAATTTCAGGCCCTAACAAATCCCGGTCTTCTGGCTAAGCCCAACAAGATGGTGAACGACACGGTTTGCCATATAATGCCTTAAATGGCGCCATTTCAATACTCGTCTGATAACTGTTGTTGTATGCAAATTCACGCAACGGTAAATACTCTTCCCACGATCCGTCAAACTCAAGTACACACGCCCTTAGCATATCTTCGAGAGTTTGTATCGACCTCTCAGTCTGCCCATCAGTCTGAGGGTGAAAGGCTGTGCTAAACTGTAAGCGTGTACCATACTGCTCCTGTATACTTTGCCACATCATTGACGTATACATAACGTCTTTGTCTGACGTAATAGTTAAAGGTACTCCATGCAGCCTGATAATCTCTCTCTCGAACAATACACTCAGCTGGTCAAATGTGTAATGAGCTGCAACTGGCATAAAATGGGCAGATTTCCTCGGTCTGTCCACAATCACCCAAATGGAATCATGTATATGAACAGTCCTCGACAGTCCTCGAACGAAATCCATGGCTATGTCTTCCCATTTCCATCGTGGAATGGGAAACGACTGTAGTAATCCTCTAGGTCTTCGATGCTCTGCCTTCACATGCTGGCAGATCCCACAGTTCCAGATATACTATGATATCTCCGCTTTCATCCCAGGCCACCAAAAATGTCTTTTCATATCATGGTACATTATGGTCCTTCCTGGATGAACAGTGAATCGAGAACAATGTAAATCTTGAAGAATCTCATCTTTCAGCTCTGCCAATGCCGGTATCCACAATCTGCCTCGAAATTTGAGATATGGATCTTTTGTCTCCGTCCGTGTCACTTAAGGACAAATCAGTACCTCCTTGTCATTAGCAATATCAGACTGACTCAGCCTCGTTGCCGCCTCGAGTAAACCATACTCGTGCATCATATTACATCGAATAGTCTCAACATCTTCAGTCGGACTCCTATTACGTGCATCAGCAACGACATTTGCTTTTCCTGGATGATATTCCAGAGAAAAGTCATAGTCTTTCAAAAATTCTAACCATCTGCGTTGTCTCATATTTAGCTCTTTCAGTGTGAAGAGGTATTTCAAACTCTTATGGTCAATATAGAGTGTGAACTTCTCTCCATACAAATAATGTCTCCATATCTTCAGAGCAAACACTACCATCGCCAACTCCAAGTCATGAATTGGTAGATCTTCTCATGTATCTTTAGCTGTCTTGATGCATAGGCCATCATACCCTTCTCTTGCATCAACACACAACTTAAACCTATACGAGAAGCATCTGTGTACACCATGAAACCCTTTCAAGCCTCTGCCAATATCAACACTGGTGCGGTAGTCAACAAGTTCTTCAGTTCAGCAAATGACTCCTCGCATTCCTCTGACCACTGAAACTTCACGTCTTTCTGGGTCGACTTGGTCATTGATGAAGTGATCTTCAAAAAATCCTTCATGAAGTTTCGGTAATAACCTACAAACCCTAGAAAACTCGTAATCTCAATTACTGACGTTGGCGCTGGCCAATCCAAAATCGCCTCAATCTTTGCTGGATCTACATCAATACCTGCTGCTCCAACTACATGAACCAAGAATTTGACCTCAGACAACCAAAATTCACATTTACTGAATTTGGCATATAGTCTGTGCTCCCTTAAACTTTGCAACGTCTCTCTGAGGTGCTGCTCGTGATCTTCTCGAGTCTTCGACTATACTAATATGTCATCAATAAATACGATCACAAAGCGGTCAAGAAATGGTCTCATTACTCGATGCATCAAATCCATAAACATGCCAGGAGCATTAGTCAAACTGAACGGCATGACTATGAACTGATAGTGTCCATACCTCGTACTAAATGTTGTTATGTATCTATCATCCTCTCTGATCCTTAGCCGATGATACTCTGATTGTAGATCTATTTTAGAGAAAAACTGTGCTCCTCTCAACTAATCGAATAAGTCATCAATACACGGTAAATGGATGCTTGTTCTTGACTGTGACGTTATTCGATTGTCTGTAATCAATACACAATCTCAAAGTACCGTCCTTCTTCTTCACAAACAGGATCGGTGCTCCCCATGGTGATATCAAATATGTGATGAATCCCTTCTCGCTCAATTCTTGCAACTGCTTCCTCAATTCTTCCAACTATCGTAGAGCCATACGGTATGGTGGTATGAATATCGATTTCGTCCCTGGCACCAACTCAATAATGAAATCAATCTCCCTCGATGGTGGTAATCCAGGTAAGTCTTCTGGGAACACGTCCGAAAACTTGCGCACAATCGAAATCTCTGCAAGTTTCGATTCATGACAATCCGTAATGATATATACCGATACAAAAGTCTCCGTCTCCCCACTAGTCGCAAGCCGACCTCGAGTGACCTCGGCTCTCGGTGTACTACCGCTATACACGAACACTAGAAGCCCTGAAAGCTCAAATCTCACTATTTTCGCAAAATAGTCGATATGAGCATGATATGATGCTAACTATTCCATCACTAGCAACGCATCGAATTCTAGAAATTCCAACACCCTGAAGTCTACAGGTAACTCTACCCCGTTGATCTATACTAGACATTTCTCCACCAGAGAATTAGGGCTCACTTTATCTCCGGCTGTAGTACTCAAAATCAAATGGACTCCGACACTAACCGGTTTCAACCCTAACATGCCGACCATGCAACCGAAAATGAAAGAAACTGTTGCACCCGAATGAAATAAGGCATAAGCTTGATGACCACAAATGGAAACCATACCCTCAATGAGTTTCCGTGTAGCGTCTGCGTTAGGCTGTGCAATCGTATGGAAAACCTCTCGACACTGTGATGGAATCACTGTCGCTGGTTGTGGACACTCTCGATTAATATGTCCCACCCGACCACATCGATAATAAGTGACTGCTCTAGGCTGACCCTGCGTTTGATCCTGGGCCTGTGTTGATGCCTGTCTCTGCCCTGGTCTGGAACTATCTCGTCCTTATCCTCTACCTCTACCACCGTGTTGCTGACGTGGAGCTGGTGGTGTTGGTAAAGTGGATAAAGTAAATGTAGCAGGAGCTGGAAATGCAGGTCTGATTGGTGGTGGTACGGGAGGTCTACCCACAATAGTCTGCAAAGGAGTAGGAGATGCTACATAAGGCACAATTGCCCCCCGAACACCTCTATCCCATCTCCTAGGTCTTTTGCCATTCTGTTTCCTCCGCTCATACTTCGCCATCTGATCAGGTGTCTTCGCGGTACTAAGGGTGTCCCGTCAGCCACTCGACTCATATAATAAGTCTCGTGAGCAAGTGCACGCTCGAATATCTCTCTCAGTGTCCTGACACCTGAACTGACCATGCAAAAACCAATAGCCGGCCTCAGTCCATCGCCAAAATGATACACATCATTGGCATCCTCCTTCACAAGATCTCTGATGAACTACTTCAAATAGCCGTATCTGTCTCGGTATCTCATCACTGTCTCGTCGGGTACCTGTCTCAAATTCATGAATTCCTTCCGCAACCTTGTCACTACCACTGGTGGGAAGTACCGCTGATAGAACTTAGTCTTGAAGGCATCCAAACACTCAAACTCGCCCTCAGCAGCTATAGTCGTACTCCACTGCACATTGGCGTCTCGCCGCAAGCGGTACGATGATATCTTAACTCTAAGTATATCCTCAATCTGCAAGACTCTATGTAACTTCTCCTGCGATAGGACCCACTTCTCGATCTTCTCAAAATCTTTCTGATCATCGAAGTATACCGGTTTCAATCCGATGAAATCTTTCATCGCTGAATTACCGCTATCGAGCTAGCTGAAGTGGGTGTGGACGATGGTGTAGACACAGTCTCAACTGCTGGAGCTGCTGACATCAATGTTGCAGGTACAACCGACACTATGGTCGGTACTGTAGTCGCAGTAGGACCCGATGTCTGAGCTGGCTGTGCTGGTGGAGCAAATCGAGAAGTCATCAATGAGATGAAATCCGTTGCCAACCGCTGCCCTAGAGCAGCTATTCGATCTGAAAGCCTCTGGAAATCCTACATTGATGGTATCGAAGGCTGGGTACCACTCGCACCGGGATCATCCCTATCGCGCGAATCCGCCATCTCCGACTGCAAATGGAGAACGAACGCGAATCAGCTACTATGCGGATAACACATATATACGCATAACAAGATTAACATGTATATAATAGATCAAATCTGCAACTCACTGTCACTCACTTCCCAACTAATAGTTTCTAGGCGAGGATCATCTGGTTTTCCACGTCTAACTAAGGTTTTCTAGCTTCTATAGTTTCAAATCTTTTAGTTGTTTCTAGTTGAACAAGGTAGGCTTGTAGAAACTCCATCTTCTACAATCTCGGAGCCATGTTTTCTTACCATGGCGCTGATACAAACTGTATTGGTATCATATAGCCTGAAACCATATAAGTATGCCGAGCTTTATAAACCTTGGCTCTGATACCACCCGTGATGGCCCCAACTACGAATAAGGGCACCGCCTGGCCTAATCCCTTAATTAAGCCCTAATCTCCCATATAGGACCTAAAAAGGAACTAGTCAGCCTTTGTTAAACACCTACCATTTATTATACCACCTATAGCTAATTTAATTGTTCTAGTGACTAACCTATGGTTGTCTGTAAATCAGAGCTACTTAAATTTTTTTTATCTAACCAATTATTTAGCGAAAGTCTTATTAAGTTACTAGTGAAAATGAGATCCTAAGGCCTAACCTATTGTGGAAAAACCAGAAAATAGTGATCACATGCATATATAAACAAAAATGGTGATATATATAACATGTGTCTAGTCCTATATTCCTATCACTTAACCTAAAAGGAAAAATAGCATGTACAAAAAATGTAATACAAAAGAATACAAAATGTACAAAGGTATGTTGTAGCAGTCCTCCAACGACTCAGAGGTAGTCACCAATCTTCTATTTGTCTGGTCTGCTACTCGGCTGATCTGCACGGTGAGTCGGTGAAATTATTTAAGTAATACTGAGAGACATCGATCCACATTCCCAAATAGGCAACAAGTATCAAATGAAATAATTTAAATAAAAACTATGCTGAAAGAAACATAATGCAAAGAGATACATGAGTTATCTAAATATGAAACTGACTCAAGGCTAAGTAGTAGTGGATTAGGGTCGGTAGGCCGTGATCTTCATAACATCAGCCTGTCTACTACAATTTGAGCTCTGCTCTATATCATTTCATTACAACGAATTGAGCTATATATCACAATATCAAAAGGTCGTACATACGATTATGCCTTTTCCATTCAAAGTGAATTAGTCGTCACCGGAATGTATACTTGCTAACATACCTGAGCTTTAAAACTCGTCATGTTCACCTAAGTTATTCTTGCTCCAACAAACCCCGAGGTCCGGCTGCTCCGTTCGAGGCACGTTACCCCGTGTGTCATGCAAGGTAGTGGAGAAATTCCCTAACATCCCGACAAGTCTAGTGACCCCTATATGAAAGCTGAATTTCTATCATCGAATGACCCTAACCACAAGAACCACTTTCATATTAAAAAATGACACTACATTAGAACCCAAGAGATGTATTAGCATACTAATGCATAAAGGATTTGAGTCAAAATAAATAAATTATCCTAATAGCATGCTATATCACTGACTTCCACACACAACAATCAACATGACAAAGTATAGGAATTGAGACCAATGACATACACAACAGAGTATGCTATGAACAACATCATAAAATGAGAACTGGACAAGTCATAGCATATGGATTTCAAAGGAAATTCAGTTCAAGTAACTGAGAATAAATAAATAAATGGAACGAAATGTAAATAAATGTCTCAAATCAGTTTACTTACATACACACGGCAATGCCTAAGCTATTTGGCTTCTCGTTGCGTCGATGTACACACCCAATACCCTGTACTAGCTCCTTTACGGTCCTAACATTTGCCAATTTATCAATTTAGATTCATAATTCATTATTTAAAATTCCTAAATTGGTCGAAATCGAATTCGAGACCAATTTGCCAATTTCGTGTTTTTCGAGGTAAAAACCCCGTAAAAGTCGCGTTCGAAATTCCAAATCTTGTATTTTTCATAGAAATTTATCAATTTCTATTCATTTTGTCGAAATATAATTTTTCGAAAGTCTTCAAGAATTTTCCTGAATTTTTCCATATTTTTATCCTTTTTCTGAAATTTGTTTTATTAATATATATTATTTTGTTTTATTATTTTATTTTTTTTAGGGTGGGTTCGGGTCAACCCGACCTGGTCCATCTTGACCTGGGTCGGTCTGACCCGTTCCCCATCGGGTAAGGGTCGGCTCGACCTGGCCCATATAGGGTAGCCCGACCTGGGCTATACGTCTTCTTCCTCACTAAGTTCTGGATTTTTATTTTTTATTTTTCTCTCCTTGTTGTTTGGTTGGTTGCTCTCCACCCCAACCCTAGTGGAATCGATGGCAGGGGAGACGCCCCTGCCATCTCTACCCTCAACCTCGGTTTGGCCTTCATAGCCGAACCTCGGTTCGACCTTCATAGTCGAACCTCTCTTTCGGCCACCATGGCCGACATACAATAATCACGACAAAAGCAACGATGACTCACCTTCAAAACGACTTCCTCGAGCTTGGTCTCTCTCTTGGTATCTCTCTCCCATCTTTCTATCTCTCTTTCTCATTCTCTCCCTTTCTTCCTCCTCTGTGCGTCATTTTTTTTTTCTCGGTTCTCTTTTTTCGTTTGGAGAGATAAAATGAGATAAGGTTGATTGACCAAAATATATATATACATTTTGAGTGATGTGACCACTTTACTACCACTAACTTATAACATTTTTTCATTTATAATTTAACTAGTTACGCTTACCCCACGAGCTGCTAACTCGGGCCCACATCGGCGTGCGATTATAGGCTCATTCCCGCGTGTCTCGGTATCTGCATACCGTAAATGACTTAGTAGTCTACACAAACACAATACACTAGACATACAACACACAAATATAATATTTACCTCGGCCACCGTGCCGCGTAGTGACACGTATCTCGCTGCGGGTCCCACATCACGGGTCATTTTGTCTTGATTAACGAATTAAATGTGTATTAATTATTGGGCCGTGACAGTTAGTGAGTCATTTAAATAGCCACATGATGTTCATCGAGACACGTATTATCATTCTAGAGACCAAATGAATACATAATTGGAGTCACTTAAGCATGACTTGTGGGACAAGTGCGAAGGTTGTCCATAAGATAAGCCTCGAGATACGTAAGTGCAAATGGATGTGTGGTTAATATGTAATCAATTTTAATCATATATATAACATAAGTCAACCAAACTTATCACTTAAGTTTTTATTTCATTGATTTAGAGCAAAAATAGAGGCTGCTAGTGTGATTAAGAGGGGGAGACTCAAGAATCCACAAAGTTGGTGAAGATCAAGCTTGGCGTATGCATCGACCTAGTAAGTTTCCTAGATAAAGCTCATTTCAACCCAATGAATTCACAAATTTGATGTCGTGGGTGCTGTTTTGTGTTGCGGTAGACGTTAAAGACCTCTAGTAGTGTGTTGAGGGTCCCAATGCATCAAGATGGCCAATGTGTAGAGGAAACCCTGAATTCAAAATGTAGAATTATGGGTTCTACTGCACATATCACTTGGTGGGAAATCTAGCGCGCTAGATATTCGAGGTAGCGCGCTATCATTGATATTAGAGCGCTAATGTCGAATTAGCGCTAATCGCCCTGGCAGTACAAAAATATGAAATTTTCCAAAATCCCCAAAACACTATAATTTGGTCTAAAACATGTTATAAGTCCTCACAAACCTAAGGGTAGGTCTCGAGAGTTTGAGTATTCATTTTGGGGAGCATGTCCGAGCCTCGATGACGGGATAACGTCCCGAAGTAAGTAAACTAGTTAAGGGATTGCATAGTAATTCATATTCCATATTGTTGTTGTTGTATTGATAAATGCTTTTTCTTAGAATTCTATTCTTTATGCCTTGGTTGAGTGTCTATGGCCTACGTGTGTCGAGAAGGCACTCTTGGTATTATAGCTAGTTGTGCAAACATGAACACTATCTGCAGGGGTGCAGCTACCCAACTTAACGTGAATTCTCCTCGAGTACTAGATTGTTGTAGAATTAAGACCACTTAGTATGCCTCTTTTGATTCCTAAGCACTCATTTTCTTCTTGAATATATGTCAGTCTATTTATCATGCACTTTCTATTTTTTATCTATCTTTAAATACATGCATGATATTTGGAATATTTTTAAATGATTCATGAATTATTATTTATATCATTCTGGTTATTAGTTTTTACTTTACTGTATTCACCGTCTAGTTTGTGACGATGGGTGCAGATCGAACTAAGACGAGCGATGGGAAAGGACCGATGATCGGTGACTTCATTTGAGGACTTTTGGAGTGGTTCATTCCTTTGCATGATAGTATGTTTTTCCGTTTTTGTTGTAATTATTGTATATTTCTATTTTTACTACGCTTGGACATATTGGGATATAGTGAGATGAGATATCATGTATTATCATTTTGTATACTATTGGTTACCATATATGCATGTTTATCCATTGATTTTAGGGTTCCACACCGTAGGTTGTTCCACCTTTATTTAATATGAGTTATTTAACTTTGTCTTAAGTTTAATTTCGCTTCAAACTATTCTGAAAAAGACATAACTTAATAACTCAACGTGAAAATACAAATTTAATGAGAACGTTACTATTGGAGGCTGACTAGGCCCGCGTTGACTTCACGAGGAACGCTTCGGGGGTCTACATGGGTTTAGGCTAGGCGGGGTCTAGTTTTATGGGAAACTGGGGCCGTCACAGTTGGTATCATAACACATTTAAATATATGCAACATAAGACACAATTGGAACCTAAAGTGGAACCATGTGATTCTGACTTATAATCTTCATTGGGAAAAAGTAAAACTTGATATTATATGTTATATTTGTTATGTTTTAATATATTATATCGGTAATTATCCACTGATTCGGGGATTCACTTTCTATTACAGATTGCGATGACGGATCAGATCGGACTTGGTGATGATAGTGGGGCTACGGGTTCTCGATTTGCCAGTGTTGAGGAGTTGCATACTCTGTTAGAGAGAGTCGCGTCACATGATCTGCGATTGGAAGAGATTTTGAGGATACTTAGGGCATTGACTATAGCTACACTGTCACCACCAGCTTCATTGACATTGCCCGCTACTCAAGAAATAGAAACACCAATTGTAGTGACTACTTCTGCGACTACTACTGTTATAACAGCCGTATCGGAGACTACTATTGTACCTCATGTACAGACCAAGATAATGCTAGCTACATCGGTTGAGAAGGGCACTAAGGCAACTGCAGAGGCTAAGCAATTACGAGAGTTTAAGAGGCATAATCTTAAAGAGTTTTGCAGTGGTACAGATTCGGAGGCTACGAAGAAGTTCTTGAAGAGCTATGAGAAGATGCACAATATCATTGCTACTTACGAACATTCGAGAGCCTCTATTTCTTTAATGATGCTTATGGGAGAGGCAGATGACTAGTGGACTATGATAGTTGCTACCAAATGAGTACCCAATGATTAGGCAGACTTCAAGAGGCAGTTAAACTTGAAGTACTTTCCTCCTACTGTACCGAGGGAGAAGAGAATGAGTTCACCGCATCGAGATAGTATGTTGATGAGTCTGACATGGGTTACAAAGGACAATACCTACAACTCCTTCTGTATGTCGGAGGTGTGGCAGATTTAGACGCCGATCAATTGTATTACTTCACTAAGGGATTGCTACCCGAGATTGAAGGTGTCATTGTCTCCATTGAGCCAGATACATTACAGAGGGCTTACGAGAGGAACATAGGCAGAGAAGTTTATTTGTGTACACGTCCCAAGGAGGCTAGACATACTCGATCGGAGACATAGTTAGACCGTCGATCTGATAGGGACAGGAAAAGGAAGAAGAGCAAACAGGGCTTTAGAGATAGTAAAACCCAGAGTGTTGGGTCATTTATAGTACCTGCACGACCCGCTCAGACCACTTTTGTTCCACCTGTACCAGCGCCAAGTTTTGTTAGCCGATCACCACAGGTTACCCGATCCGTATAGCAGCCATAGAGGCAACATTCTGATAGTAGAGATGTGGGTAGAAGTAGTGGAGAGACGTAGAGATCTGAATAGGCTCAGACACAGAGTTAGAGATCTGCATAGGGATGTGGACAAGGTTAGACACATGGGATGTCTTCTGGACCGAAGGAGCAATGTACATGCCTCAAATATAATTAGATAGGTCATATTCAAAGCCAGTGTCCAGGCTCGATCGAGTGCCCTCGCAGCATCATCTGCAATAGAGGGAAATAGTCCATGTTGTTGTTGAGCTGGATCAGGGGGCTTATTATAATCTCATCGAGGGTATGATTTTTATTAGTTGTACTTTGATGCATATCATGTTTGATTCTAGTTCGACTGTTTCATTTATTTTTGGGCGCATGGTTGATGCCTTAGGGTTGAGACCCACTAGGCTTAGTAGACCCTTGATCCTTAGCACAACCGCTGGGGACAATATGTACTTGAACTTATTGTGTGTCAACTTTTGGTAAAGATAGAGGGTCATGATTGGCCTGCAGATTTGAGAGTCTTAGAGTTTCTTAAGTTTGATGCTTTGCTTAGTATGGATTAGTTGGGTATGTATCATGCTCACATTGATTGCTACAACAAGTTAGTTATGATTCCATTGTCACATAGCACGGAGATCAATTTTCAGGGGGCAATTGCTTTACTTCTGATCATCGAGGAAGGATACCTACTAGTAGTGAGTCTAAGACACTTGCGAGTGTTATGAGTACTGTTGAGAGATCGGAGATCTGTATTGGAGACTTGTCGGTAGTGTGTGAGTTCATTGACGTATTTCCGGAGGATTAACCAGGATTACCACCGTCGCGAGGGATTGACTTCATCATTGGCTTAGAAACCTATTTCTATACCGCCGTATAGGATGGATCCTCGCGAATTGGAGGGACTAAGGACTCAGTTGGACAAGTCATTGGAGTTAAAGTTCATTCACTCGAGCATATCACCATGGGACGTGTCGGTTCTATTTCTGAACTTGAAGGGCGACAACATGAGATTGTGCATCGACTATAAACAGCTGAATCGGGTGACAGTTAAGAACAAGTATTCGCTTCCTCATATTGATGATTTATTTGATCAGTTGACGGGAGCTCAGTAGTTCTCCAAGATTGATTTGCTATCAGACTATCATCAGCTCATAATTAGAGCTAAAGATAAAGAGAAGACTACATTTAATATGAGATATGGCCATTATCAGTTTGCAGTCATGCCATTTTGTTTGACTAACGCACAAGCTATATTTATGGATCTCATGCTTAATGTACTGAGTGCTTATCTAGATAGATTTGTAATCATATTCATTGATGATATTCTCATCTATTACAGGACTCGTGAGGATCGTGAGGGACGTCTCCAGGCAGTTATGCAAACTTTGAAGGAACACCGAGTTTTGGCTTTAAGAAGTTAGACTTTTGGGACATTTAGTTGGAGTCAGTGAAGTATCTATGTGTCTTGCTAAGATTAGAGCAGTGATCGATTGACCTACACTGACTATAGTGACCGAGATATGCAGTTTCTGGGATTGGTTGGTTATTATCATCGTTTTGTGCAGGATATTTCCTGAATTGCTACACCAATAACTCAATTAACTCGGAAGAATGTGAGATTTGGCTTGGATGAGAGTTTTGAGTAGGCATTTTCTACTTTGAAAGAGAAGCTGATGATCGCACCAGTTTTGGCTTTGTCTGAGTCAGGGAAAGATTTGGTTTTGTATATAGATGCTTCGAAGGTTAGCTTGGGTTGTGTGTTGACGTATGAGGGC
The DNA here is from genome assembly GCA_039657365.1 of Stephania yunnanensis. NCBI lineage: Eukaryota > Viridiplantae > Streptophyta > Magnoliopsida > Ranunculales > Menispermaceae > Stephania > Stephania yunnanensis. Next base: position 49,245,048 of record CM077583.1, on the reverse strand, counting down.
AAGGTGATTGCATATGCATATCGACAACTCAAGACTCACGAAAAGAACTACCCGATGCATGATTTAGAGCTAGCCGCCGTGGTGTTTGCATTGAAGATTTGGCGACATTACCTGTATAGTGCGCAATTCGCTTTGCTTATTGATCACGGGAACTTGAATTACCTATTCTCTAAAAAAGAATTGAATATGAGACATAAACGTTGGTTGGAGTTCCTGAAGGATTATGACTTTGCACTTGAGTATCATTCGGGAAAGGCCAATGTCATTGCTGATGCTTTGAGCAATGCTAACATAGTAGTGTGTTATATGACTTATGAGTATGCTTCACTTGTGACGTCGAGGTGATGAGTTCAGATGATATACTGACTACTACTAGGACACATATTTGTGGTCAGATGAGGATGCATACTACTTTGATTCAGATTGTACTTGACGGACAGCAGGCCGACGAGTTGTACCAGCGATTTAGTGATATGATTGAGAGTTTAGATCTTCTAGAATGGGACTCGGTCGACATATTCATGTTTGAGGTTTCGAGGACGATTGTGGATTTCATTAGTGGCCGAGATGCATACTAAGATACTTCAGGAGGCTTGCCATTTGCGATTTTCTATTCATGTGGGTCAGACCAAGATGTACGTGGACATGCAACATCTCTTTTGGTGGCTGGGGATGAAAGTTGATGTTTCGAAGTTCGTTTGAATGTGTGAGATATGCCAGCATGTTAAGGCCGAGCATAGGAAACCTAGAGGTTTGCTACAACCACTTCCCATTCCGCAGTGGAAATAGGAGCACATTGATATAAATTTTGTCAGTGGTCTACCTTGATCTCCTCATTGACATGACAATATTTGGATGACTGTGGATAGGTTGAAAAAATCTGCACATTTATACCAATTTTTAGTACACATAGAGTTGATAGATTGAGCAGTCTCTACGAACGAGAGATAGTCACATTGACGAGAGTACCGTTGTCTATAGTGTCAGATAGAGGACCACAATTTACTTCACTATTGTAGAAAAGCATGCTGGCACAGTTTGGCACTAGGCTTGACATGAGTACGACATACCATCCACAGATAGACGGGCAGCCCGAGAGGCTGATTCAGGTGTTAGAGGACATGCTCAAGATGTGTGTATTAGAGTATAGAGGGTCATGGGAAGAATACCTTCATTCGTGTGAGTTCGTTTATAATAACAATTTTCAGGCAAGTATCGGGATGACACCATTCGAGGCGTTCTATAGTAGGCCATCTAGATCGCCATAGTGTTTGGCAGAGTCCGAGGATGCAGTGACCGTTGGGCCGGAGACTATTATGGATCACACTGAGAAAGTACGACAGATTCTTCAATGGTTGAAAGGTGCACAAGAAAGACGGAAGAAGTACTACGACAAGTACCTTGATGAGTTGCAGCACGCCGAGGGAGACTATATATATTTTAAAGTTCTGCCAATGAAGGGTTACAAATGGCTTGGAATCAAAGGAAAGCTTGCACCTAGTTTTATTGGTCCGTTTAGAGTTATGAGGAGAGTTGGTAGGGTTCTTTATGACTTGGAGTTCCGCCTCAACTCACCGAAGCTCATCTAGTGTTTCACATCTCTATGCTTCAACTTGACAAGTCGAAGGAAAGACGGCGACCAATGGTACACTTGAGTCAGATCGACTTGAGAGATGATGTTACATATGAGGAGCAGTCGATTCAGATCTTGGATCGAAAGGTGAAGGTATTGAAGGGCAAGGAAATACCTTTAGTTCTCATCAAAGGGCAACATTACGAGGATGAGGAATTGACCTAAGAGTTGGAGTCATATATGCGTGAGCACTTTCCCTACCTATTTTGATTTCGGTAAGGTTTAATATTCAAGTTTCTTCTTAGTTTAAATTTTGTGGACGAAATTCTAATAAGGTGGGAAGGCTGTAACGACCCTCAAACTTAAACGTGCTACGTGTCACATTTCGGGACTATTCACTGGATCGTCGTGACTTGATGTACTTGTCGAAACCTCTGGAGTCGACACCGAGAAAATTTTAGTTTTTGTGTGGTGTGTGTATTATTTATTTATACTACAATGTGACTTTTTAATGTCCAAGTGTATATTTATTTGTCGTTCTGAATTTGCGAATAAGGCATAAGCGAGAACGTACCTCGAGTTGCGTGTCAACGTGAGACGGAGGTAGCGGCTTATAGGGTAAGTTTAGTTTGAATTAACTATAGTTGTATAGTAGCTTTTAATGTGACCATGTTTGTTATCACATTAATAAGCCTAAGTTATTGTGTCATTTAAATAGCCACATGATGTGCATCGAGACATGTATTATCAATGTAGAGACCAAATGAGCACATAATTAGAGTCAGTTAAGCATGACTTGTGGGATAAGTGTGTGAAGGTGGTTCACAAGATAAGCCTCGAGATACGTAAGTGCGAATGGATGCGTGGCTAATGTGTAATCAACTTTAATCATATATATAACATAAGTCAACCAAACTTATCACTTAAGTTTTTTATCTCATTGATTTGGAGCAAGATGAGAGGCTATTGGAGTGATCGAGATGAGGGGAGACTCAAGAATCTAGTGAAGTTGGTGAAGATCAAGGTTGACGTGTGCATCAACTTAGTAAGTTTCCAAGAAAAAGCTCATTTCAATTCAATGAATTCACGAATTTGATGTTGTAGGGTGTTGTTTTGTGTTGTGGTTGATGTTAAGGACCTATAGTAATGTGTATGAGGGTCCTCGAGGCCTTAACATGGCCTATGTGTAAAGGAAACCTAGAATTCGAAATGCAAAATTCTGGGTTCCGATGCACATAGCGTGCGAGGTGGGAAATCTAGTGTGCTAATATTGATTAGCGAGCTAGATATTAGAGGTAGCACGCTAATATTGATTAGCGCACTAGATATTCGAGGTAGCGCGCAAACACTGAAATTAGCGCGTCAATCGCCTTGGCAGAACAAAAACACGAAATTCTCCAAAATCTCCAAAGTACTATAATTTGGTCTAAAACATGTTATAGGTCCTCACGAACCTAAGGGGAGGTCTCGAGAGTTCGAGTATTAATTTTGGGGAGTGTGTCTGAGCCACGAGGGCTGGATAGTGTAGGTCCGAAGTAAGTAAGCCAGTTAAGGGAATGCTTAGTAATTCATATTCCGTATTTATTATCTTTACTGATAAATGCATTTTCTTGGAATTCTATTCTTCATGCCTTTGTTGAGTGTCTATGGCCTAAGTGTGTCGAAAAGATACTTATAGGATTATAACTAGTTGGGCAAACGTGAACACTACCTGCGGGGTGCATCTACCCAACCAAACATGAATTCTCCCCGAGTATTGGATTGTTTGGATTGTTGTGGATTGTTGTGGATTTAAGACCACTTAGTATGCCTCTTTTAATTCCTAGGAAATCATTTTCATCGTGAATATCTATCAGTCTGTTTATCATGCACTTTTTATTTTTATCTGTCTTTAAATACCCGCATGATATTTGGACCGTTTTTAAAGGATTAATGACTTACTCTTTATATCCTTCTGGTTATTACTTTATACTTTACTGTACTCACCGTCTAGTTTGTGACGGTGGGTGCAAATCGGATACAGACGAGCAAGGGGAAAGGACCGATGATTGGCGAATTCCTTTGAGGACTTTTAAAGCGGTTCCTTCCTTTGCACGATAATATGTTTTTCCATTTTCGTTGTAATTATTGTATATTGCTATTTTTTATTACACTGAGACATATTGGGATCGAGTGAGATGGGATATCATGTATTATCGTTTTGTATACTGTTGGTCACCAGATATGCATGTTTATCCGTTGATTTTAGCGTTCCATATCGTAGGTTGTTCCATCTTTATTTAATATGAGTTATTTACCTTTGTCTAAGTTTAATTCCGCTTCGAACTATTATGTAAAAAAACATTATATAATAACTCAACATTAAAATACAAATTTAATGAGAAAGTAACTATTGGAGGTTGACTAGGTCTGTGTTGACTTCGCAAGGAACAACTAGGGGGTCTACATGGGTTTAGGCTAGGTGGGGCCTAGTTTTATGGGCAACTGGGGCCGTCTCAAAACTTATTGCTTTTGCTGTCATTTCGAAACCATATCTTGATTTTTTTAATGGAATGGAATCGAGGTACACAGCGAGATATACATGCATTCCTTACTAACATTATGTTATGTTATTTACATGCAAATATCAATGTTTTAAATCCAATATTATATCTTTGTAGGGTCGAGGATATCTAAATTGAATCAACCATGATATTATGGATCACTCCTTGGGAGACTATCACGAGATACCCTGAAAATGAAACGGTCGACATGCTCATCAACAAGTTTGGCTTACGGCCATTGGGGTATATCTCATAAGATAGATGTAATATGGTCATAGTGTTTGGCATTGTTGAGGGTGGCAGCTGGAGACCAACAAATTCCACTTACCCTTTGGCGAGATGACTATCACTCAAGATGACCTGCTTGTACTTCTCGGGATCTCGATTACTGGAAAACCTGTAGTTACGAAATGCAAGGATTGCAATGAGGTGATAGCGATGACTAGTCAGCTACTTGGGACGACAAAACAACGTGTAGAGGATGAGTTCAAGAAGAATCTTGGTCTGAAATTGAGTTTATGGTGGTTGGAGGATCAATTCGCTACCCCTTTTAAAGAGAAAATGCCTGACGGGAAGAAAGGAGAGATGTTCCTTGAGTCCGGTTCCCTTGTTCGATCCTACATCTTTTATCTTCTTGGAACGACCATTTCTTACGAACAAGTCCAGCACAAGTGTCTCCCATAATCTCCTGCAAGTTCTGGAGAATGTCGATGAGATTGGTTTATAAGATTAGGGGGTGCGACACTAGCTTACCTGTATCACTAACTCGACATTGCTAGTTGCGCTAAGGCCAACCAAATTGACGGTTACATGACATTGTTGGAAGTATTCATTTTGCATCGATATTCTTCGTTCTTTTCATTATTATTTGTTCAATCATAACAAATTTGTTTCCAATAGGGTTGGTGTTATGACCGTATTCCATTCATTGAGCCCGTTCCACATATTGATTACAAGCCGGGTATGCCTCGGGTGATGAAGTGACACTATAAGTACGAGTCGAGGCAGATTAGTGACCTTTTCCATCAATTTAGGGCCAAGTAAGACAAACTTAGGCAACACGAGGTTGGGCATTCACAATTAATGCTCTTTATAAATGCAACATGTTATGAAAGAAAAAATCAACGTGTCCTTGCATTTTCTTATTTTTGGTAGGTAAATTTGGATAATACTTCGAGATGTTCACCACATATCGATAAAATAACCTTCTATAACAAGAGTATGTGGTATTTGGATATTATTGAACCACACAATTCAGACCAGGTGTTGAGGCAATTGGGCTATGTTAAGAGCAAACATAAATATCCATTTCGACCTATCGATGCGAATAGGAGTAAAGTGGTAACCTTGTACTCTGTTAAGTACATATGGGATCTCCAATTTTGGGACAAACGAGAAGAAAATTTCGTAAGTGCCGAGCGCCGAAGTAAGAGGGTGGACCATACATGCTAAGTTACTGATGATTATGTTGAATGATTTCAAATAGTCAGTGATCCCTTCGCGTGTAATCTTGCACTTTCAAACGTTGCTGCTCATGAGGACGAGACTACTTTGGTTAGCATTTTGCCATTATTCCTTATGTCTTGGCTTATAACTTTCGTGTTCTCTTGTATGTTGAACTTTATTATTTTTTTGCAACAACGTAATCGGTGTGCGTTAGATGTTACTTTGCGGTTCCAAACCATGCCCCCAGAGAGCGTTACGATGGCCAACGCATTCAAAATGGCTGATCAATTATCGGCTTCCTTTCCGGAGTCGCGGAATGTACCCTAAGCTCCACCACTCCTAGAGAGCGTTACTATAGGGACCGAGGCGCACGAAGAGCATACATTAATTTACAAAAGAAGGAAGGCAAAGTGAATTGCGAAGTTGTCATAATTTGTTCTCAATCTTCAAACAATTTTTAATGCGTGTTATGTGGAAAAAAATCTAATTGTCAGTTAAAATGATTTTTAATGTGTGTTGTATGGAAACAATTATCGTATGTTAATTTGTATGTGTAATTGTTGTATTTCTCAATTATTGCCAATATTTATACATTTTTGAATCAATTATTTAGTGTTGTCCATCAGTGCGGCCATGAAGAACGGACATCTTTAACAAAATTATGGAGATTAGCGGTCGAAATGACTATTAACTTGCAGAACATTGACACCAACATTTTCATGAGATTATTGATCTTACCAAAACATCATAATAGTTTCGCTTTCATTACATGGGGTACACAAAGTAAAAAGTTTGGGGTAAACTAAGCATCACGGTTGGGAAGTACTGAAAACTTTTATGGACGGTAGATATTTGTTTTCGATAATATTCTCCAGTGTAGTCGCATAATATAAGAGGGGCACAAAAAGTAAACAAAAGGGGTATTTGTAGGGTAATGTTCTTAAGAAACTGCCATTTGAGAAAATAATGTGGTTGAAAAGTACCGTTGAAGTTTCCCTTATTGTGGTTCTTTATGTCTGACTAAATTAGTGAATGTAAAATGAGGAGCATATTACGTAACAATTTGGATAACAGTAGTACATCATCCACTAATAGCCGTCTTGCTTTGAGGGGTGGCGTTTATATAAAACCGCTAATATAACCCTTTAAGGGAATAGATTGGTCGATGCCATTGTTAGTAGTTACATAAGGGGTACACAAGAAGAAAAGAATGGGGTCGTTATAAATTGACGACATCTGGTGATCGTTATCGTGTCACTAATATCGGTTGTATAGTACTACTTCTATTTTATGTTTGCAGATGTTAGTGGCCATTGAACAATATTATAAGTTGACCGAGGGGTACATGAAGTAACGTTTGGGGTATTAGTAGAGTCACGGTCATGAGTAGCCGTTACTTTGGGCAGGATATCAGTTACATTTACCCACTAATATGAAATTTGGTTGGCTATTGATGGCCAATGGTGTTATTACATGTTCAATTAGTGGTATATGAAGTAAAGCATAGGGTGATTGTAACAAGATGGTTTAAATGAAACTTCGTAGAAAAATCTTTTGCGGTTGTAAGGTGCTGCTGATAAAACGTCTCTGACGACAACTTTAGGTCGATGTTCAGGTTGTCAATTCTCTCACCATTTTAGATGTGGGGTAAATATAATAAATTTAAGGGTATACTAAGATTAATGGCATAGTTCGGCCGTCTTTATGTAGTGAATGGCGGAGAGATAGAACCGGCAATTCTATACTAACTGTCGGTTATGATTGGCCACGATTCTTAAAATTTAATATAAACAACAATTATAGTTTATGACACTATAGCAAATTAACTAATACACATTGTGCAACGTTGATAATCTATGAGATATCACGAAAACATCAAATTAAAATCTCAAAAATAATTTAAATCAAACCTAAAATAAACAACATAAAAACAAGTCAATTAAACCAACTGTTCCATTTAACATGATTCTACCCAAACCCAATATGAAACAAACAAAGTTGATGTTTAAGTGTTCCACAATCTATGAAGAAGTTGTTGAAGCCGCATTCTAATCATCTTAAAGGTTCACAATATATATATATCAGATCAATTGGTTAATTCATTTTTAAAATATTCAAATCGACCTCCTATTCCCTGCTTCGCTCCTCCGCATACGCCTCCCATTGTGGTGCGATTGGTAGGAGAGGTGCTTCACAGCTCATGATTAGCTGAATTAATTTAAGACACATATGAGCATGTACAATATCACAATATACTTAACAAATAAAATAGTATGAGTGGTAATGTAAACAACTGATCCTAATAAAATGTTTGCCTCTAACGAGACATAGCCATATGAAGCGTTGGTCTCATAGAGAAGGTGTTGCACCTCTAGTTGGGAAGTACATGAATGACTTCATCGTGCATAATACAAGAACACCCATTTGATAATGATTGGCAACGATGAAGCCCATATCTGGAAATGTTAGCCAACCAATGCCAACCACAGAGCTCTTTTAGTGGTTTATCGCATTTCGGATCCTCACGTAATGGGAGCTATCTTGAAAGTAAGCATCGTAGGTTGATTTGTGCTTGTCCATCTCCTTAACTAACTCATTTCTGACCCTCTTCCAGCCATCATTCGAATCATAGCCAAGAACATGCGCAGTGACATAAAAATCGTAATGACCTTCATCTGCGACGTCCATTATCTGACGATGGAACACGCGCCACATTTCTAGTACTTCACTTTCATTTTCATTTTTAACTACACCACAAGTTATGATACGCCTCAGTGTTTTTAAGATTGCAACTCCCTCAGCACAACCCTTTTCGCCTCTACTTGGCACGATATTTTGAATTGGCTCATCTTTAATGGTTCCCTTTATTGATTTATTATTTGGATAGATGCTTCACTTATTGTCTCCCTTACCTCTACTACCTTCACCTGATTCAATTATTCCTATTCTCTTCCTCAGTTGGACTGTCAAACAACTTCTTTTTCCCGCCCGAGTCCCGGTGTTCAATGCATCTTCTTCAAACTCAAAATTGGATGGAGATGAACTTGTGGCTCCTTTGGATTGTCGACTTTGAGTTTCTTATACTTTAGTTCATTCGGTCATAATTTATTTTCTCATTCGTTGTGCCGAGAAAAACCTTCTTCTTCGATTCCTGAGTTTTGCACTTCAATTTCTCATCCTCCATTTATATGATATTTTTTTTGGAATGTGAATGCTTATCTTCTTCGTTGCCCGAGTCTGGGGCTTCAAATTCTCATTATCAATGTCAATGATTTCCTTCAACTTCTGTATAATGGTAGCCCTCAACTTGGGCCCAAGATTCATGTACTTATTCTCCATGGCCTGTAACTCCCCGCTAACATCTATGGTTTCTTCTTCATTACCTTAATCCATTTTAGTGAGTTGAGGTGTGCTTTCATCCGATGTAAACACCTCTGATGTAGGAAGCCTGCCACTAACTCTATGATTGTGCACCCCACGCGCAACTCTAACGTACCAGAGATTGTCCTTTTCGTGCTTCATAAAAATAGTAAATTGACAAACATACTTCTTAGTGGACTTTTCCTGTCTCCTATAACTATAATGACTAATCCTCTCACAACCAATTGTCATTCTAGCTCACCAACCAACGGACCCATCTGATTTTAGAATAATCAACATAAATCCACATCTTGCTGCTATATTCTATGCCCACGTGAACTCCTTTTTAGACTTTAATGAAATGTTCGGTATGAATGAGTCCATAAAGTTCGGGAAGGCTTCCCCCTCCCCGAGTGTACCAGCCCCATATGTAACAACTTGGTTAGCCATATTAACTTATAAGAGGCAATAGAGAATTCATTAAATCTAAAAATAGTAATGGAAATCCATTTATCTATACAAATTATAGAGGGCGACATGTTAGGACTGATAGCTACACATGTCTATCAGTGCAATCAGGCCGATAAATATCAATGTATAGTGGTCAGCGTGGATTGTCAGCCACTTCATCTATCAATCCTGTGATGCCGCACGACATATGATTGAAAATAGTGAAGAGAATGCCATATTACCGTGTGGAAACATGCATGAAACAATAATAAACTGACGACTTCTTGTCGCATTTTGACTCCTTCTATAGCTTGTTGGTAATTTGAGGGTTTAGCAGAGAAGATGACCAAGAAAGGGGAAGCCCTAAGAAACTCATAGTATGAAATCAATAACTATTCTAAGAAGCAACAAAGAAGGCTAAAATACCATGAAACAACATTATAAGGTTCAAATGCGAACTCACCGACTCAGTTATGCATTAGTTTTGCATGGGAGGGTCGCTCAGAGTTCGTTGGGAGAATGGTGGTCGAGGTTGTGCATGGCAGTCGACTACAAAACGTGCGGCGTGGAGGAGGTGAGGTTTATTTCAATCGTAGTCGTAAGGATCGGGGGAGGCGGAGGTCGTAGGGGTCGTGGGTTAGGGTTTCGTGTTCCTGCTCAATCAAACTGGTTCGAAAAATGGAGTTGGGGATTGGGGTATTGGGGAGTAAACGACACTTCACAATTATATAGCGGGGTATATGGTTGGGGTCAATAGAACATTTATGGGGGGTAAAACAAGTAATACGACCAAATCTAGATGCCAGGCGATGGTAGTATGAGGTAAATACTTGGGGTACTTATAACAAAGAAGTTGGGTAGTAGAAGTATAATGATCACCTAAAGTCGTAAAACATATCCCACTAACAGAAAAAATACTGACATCCAACAACATTTGTTGGTTTGGCGTCGTTGTCGAGTATAAATAGTTTAAATGGTGGGGTAATAGTATCAAGACTTAAGGGTACATGTGGAGCGTCACACACCTCTAACCAAAAAAAGTAAATAGTGATCAACAAATCAGTCGATAGTCAACGGTCTCTGCATATATCGTTCATAAGAAGACGTCGGTTTGAGTGATAAATTAATAGTTGGGGTAGATGCAGCAAAATAGTGGGGTAGTTCAAGCGTGTTGGTCATACAATATCGACATGTGCTGATATCTATCGGTTTTCAGTTGCCGCCTTGTATAAATAGTAAAAACCGTAGGGTGAGAGTAGCAAAATTGTGGGGTACTTCAAGCGTGTCGGTCACAAAGATCCGTCAAACATAAAACACCAACGACACAAGCAATCTGACCAGTAAGATAATAAATCGATTCTAAATAGTTAATAAGTTTACGACATATCAGCAATAAAAGGCTGTCACATATACATTACCTTCGGTACAGTATCACCGACATCAACGCATGTATGTCGGTTCTACTTGGCTGCGTAGCAGGGAAAATGTGCGAATTCATTTTGTTTTCCCAATGAAAAATATGTCAACGAACCACATCACACTTATCATGTTTGGATGTCATAACAAGCAGATAGAAGCATACATTCGAGTTCGAAAACACTAAAATTCATTAACTAATCAAAATGACCACCATATCCAATAACTATTACATACATTTCATCCATGTTAAATAAGATAACTATTTAAAGCAAAAGGTTGTGACCAAGTTTATGTATTTATACACCCATAAACGCCAATGAACATATATATATATATATATATATATCTACAAAAAATGCACATATACCACCAAAAATGGGTTCATGTGCATGTTGCAATCTAATCATCTTCAAGTTGCACCGCATCGGTGGGATCAACTTGTTGAGGCAGTGACGAAATATTCAGCCCGTCCTCTCATTTTATGCTTTGCTCTCCGCATACGCATACCATTGTGGCACAATTATGGTAAAGGCGTGTCATTGGTCAAGATTAGCTACAAAAAATGAAAGAAAGAAAAAACGAGCATTCAACAATGAACATTAATATCCGCAAAAACAAGTAAATAACTTACTCTAACGAAATGGTTGCCACCAACGAGGCACATACATATGATATGCATGTCTGGTAAGAGTTTGATTAGGAATTACACATTGGAAGAGTTAGCCGTTGTACACAACACAACAAGACCTATCCCATATCGATTGGCCACAATTAGCCCCATATCAAGAAATGCAAGCCAACCTTTTGAGTTACTAGGGCACTCAAAATAGTTTAGCACATTTTAGACACGGGTGTAGTCGTCTACAATATGAAAGTAAGCATTGTTCACTACTCCGCGGGTCGTGCAACGCCTAGGTGCGACATATGGGATTGATGCTCCCTCGCCACGCCCTCTGTATATTTGGAAGAAACACTTCCACTTATACTTCGCAGGGTCAACGAGGAGTCCTCTTGTATTGGTTTCTCACTTCCCAGGGACTCTTGTATCGCTTTTGTCTTTGCCATAGATTCTTGACTTGCTTTTTCCATTGCCACGACCCGTTTATGAGCTTTCTCTATTTTCTCCGAGTAATGACTTGCTTTTTCCTCTGCAAAATCATAGCCGCAATGAGTTCTTCTAGTTGAGTTCTCACTTGTGTCAAAGTGAGCTTCTTATTCTTCTTCCTTGGCCGACCCTTTGTTTTCAATTTCTCCTTTAGAACCTCAATGATGGTGGATGTAGGCAAATTTATTTCTTTCAACTTTCGCACAATCTTTGCCCTCAAGTCGGGCCCCCCATTTTTGAACCTTTGCTCCATAGCCTTTAATTCTATACGATACAAAAATTCGAACTCTTCATCACCAGATGATGATTGTATCGGGTCGTGTTTAGTTTCTTCCACCGTGGGTGGATCTCATCAAGACTAATAGGGCTATCATCCATAATGTCTTATGAAAGCTCATGAGTATAGGGCAACCCGTGAATGGTTCAGACCATACACCTAAATAGGCTCATATCAAACCCTACAATAACTCGACATTTCTTCACTTCCCTATCAATATCATCCAAGGCCTTCTCTCCAACAAAAACAATGATGTTGCTATAAATGTGGTCTTTAAAATGATATGCCACTATATGCATAGATCTTTTGAAAGAACCTATAATATCATGGTGTTGATTTTTTAAGACATCGTGTATATTCTCCCATAAGTCTGCAAAATGACCATGTGAGGTCCCTAGGTCTCTCTTCAACGTACTGTGTGCACTCTTAATGCGGGATGTAGTGGCAGTGTCAAAGTGCAAGACGTTATTAGTCCGATCCCGCACAAACTTCTCCTTGTGTACCCGATACATAGTCGATGAACCATTTCACACTATAATATGTCTCAGTCTCTACGTATACCAAGTCATGCCACATTTGATACCATGCATCCCAGTCCTTTTCATTTGAGAATAGTCCTATTGTATTAGATACCACATTCCTATTGACGTGTCACCCACAAACTAAATGGGTCGTAGTAAGGAACACCTCCCTTATAGCAAAATTAACCACAACTCCCTATTTATCAATATAAACCCAGGGAGCTCCTATCCATCCAATAAATCCTTCAAATGACTTAAAGCCTACGTGTAGTCAATATGTGTCTCCTTGGATAGTAAAGCTTGAATCGATATGAAAGTAGAGTGCGTAGAAGTGACCTCAATAATCTCTAGCAACAAAAATTGTCACCAATAAGTCTTTGCTAGACTTATTGTGATTCATCACGTGATGCCCTCTCCTTTGGAGATATCAACAACAAATGGTGCATCAACATATTTGGGCAATGCAGCATGAATGCCCTCCTTTAGAATTGGGAGTTCATTCGGGACCTCTAACACAAATGAATCTGTCATATCATGGTCATCCAACACAAAGGTGTTAGCGGTATAGAAAATCCGCGAACGCTCCTTTACTTCCACCCCCGTATAAGGTTTAACAAATATGCATGGGAGGGTGGGTGGTTTCACCAACACTAGAGGTTGGTCTTCCTTGCTCTCTATCTGCGGCTCCTCCGGCCTTTTTGAAATGACTCCAATTTCTATCGCAACTTCATCATCGTCATTTTGTGTTATAGAAATCTCCGACTCAATTTGAAGGACTTCATGTCCTTGCATGGTTTCGCACCAATAGTTCTCCACCGGTGTATCAACATTCACCTCAACATTCCTCAATGTATCGACATTCACATTCTCCTATGAGTAAGAAATTGGTTGTGTATTACACAACTCTTTCTCGTCGAGCATATTCTGGAGTGTGGCATTCACTTGAATAAATTGAGTTTCCAAGTTTTGCAAGCTTGGAAACTTACGCGAAAATTGTTGAAGCTCTTCATGAAACCGTTGTTGATCATCTAGTAATTTTTCATCATATCTTTTAAAGAGGTGCTTCGTTGAAGAATCTGTGGACTTGACATGAGCCCAAAAAACCTGGGTTGTGGCGATGCATAGCTAGGATAGTGATAATTCTCATACTTTGGATAATATGGACAATCATATGTGGAATGAGAATAATCTTCACAAATTTCGCAAACCTCGACCTGTTGCACAAAAAATGCATGTTAGAAAATTGATGTCCATTATATAACATACCTACCCCATTCACATTATAATAATGTGAGTATTCGAATCGACCATAATTGTGGGGGTAGGAGGCCATCGCGGGGTTGCCTGCATACATGTTAAGAACAAGGGACTATATACAAAAAATAAAAATAAAAACAAAAAATAACCAAAGAAAGAAAAAGACCAATCCCTGGCAACGGCGCTAAAAAATTGACGAGCGCCGAACGCGTCAATAAAGTTTAAATACCTAAACCAACTATTTTTGTAGAATAGTGGCAAAGGGTCGATCCCACAGGGATTGATAATCTTTCTAAGGTCAAAAATAATGAAAAGAGAAATCGAGGGTTTTAGAGAATGAATAAATTAAAAAACGTTTAAAATAAATAAATGAAACAATGAAAATAATTTGAAAACAATCAATAAAAATACCTAGGTCAAGACGTACAAGTTCAGTTTGAGAAAATATTGGATTTGGTCGTCGATTTATGTAAAATATACAAATCTAAATATCCTAGTGTAGCTATATAACCGATAACGTACGCAGTTCCTCGCACTTCCTAATCTCGATAGCCAAGGTACGACGATGACTATTTCTCTAGTCAAACGTATAACCCTATACTCAAGCGCATTGGGTTTAACACGTTGACCGCAATAGGTTTCGTGAAGGCACTACACCTAGACAACCGAATCACTCGTGTGTCTGATTTAGCTTAGATTTCTAAGGTATTCAACCGGTCCCAAAAGAGACTAATCAATTAGTAGGGTCAATTACCACTAGTGTGGTCTTATTGCACAAGTACGGATGCTTACGAGTCACTGACGAATAAATCAAAGATTAAACAAGTGTTTAACTTCAATTGTTCAAATAATACCAAAGAAAATAAAACAATATTGAAAAGATTGAAATTAAAATATGTAAATCTCACAAATCCATTGATACGCGCAGTCGAACCTCCCTTGCGGTCTTGAATACGTTATAGGTTTTTAGCCTCCCATCATTGAAGAACACCAAGAGAAAAAGAAAAATAGAAAATTCGGGAGCAGAGAGTTCGGCCAGAGAGAGGCCGAATCCTTTGTTGTCCGTTCCTTTATTCCTTTTCCTTCCCCTCTCCTAACATATCTCTCTGTTTCTATTTTGTAACTATCAAAACTTTTATATATATCTATATAATATATATTCTATATAAATATATATATTCCTATATATTATAAACCAAAACATAATGCTGCATTAATGCATCAACGCCATCAATTCATGCTCCACTTGATCTTCATCAATCACCATGACAGTGTGGGCCCACCAAATTTGCCTCAACATACGTGCTAGTGCGATGTTCGATGTAGAATGAATTCGGGCATATCCATACTCGATTTCGCATAGTTCTTCGCCCCGAATTCAACCGCGCACTCCAAAAATCCTGAAAATAATAAATAAACGCAATTAGGCTAGTTTTTTGGATACTTGACAATAAAAATATATAAATAACCTATATATAATATTACATAATTAATGACTCAACAAAAATCTAAATCGATTAGTTTTGTAGGTGCAATTCATAATCAAGACCTAAGGGAAACATACGAGAATATCAATCGAGGTAGGGTGGGCAAAAAATGGCCTTGAGATGTCACATTCTTGCTCAAAATGCGTGTTGCTCAATGTAGTTGTGCTCATCCAATTTTTGTAACATGAGCTACATTTTTGTCTTATCGTCCCCCTCGATCTTTTTCAACCTTGCTCTTACATTATAGATAGTCTTCATTGAAGTGGACTTTTTAAGATTCTTTTTAAGGATTTGCGAAAGAATGTCCTCAGGTCAAGCATGGGTCTTGCTCAAGTCTTCAAAAATCACTTTCTCACGTGCAGTAAGCCTCCTTAGATATGCAAGACCCACCAAAATGTTAGTCACTCAAAGGTTGTACATCCCACATAATCCCACATATAATTCTAACATTCCACTCGCAATCTACCTCGTGCTTTAGGATAAATTTAAACTAACACCTGCATTTCTTTGTTGCAGTAAATTTTTTCTTCTCTTCCATTTCTACATTTTCCTTAGTCCCATCTTTCTTACCCTTTGCCTGTTTTATATTATATTGGTCAGACCGATCACATCACATCATTATTTTTGCTTGCCAACTACTCCCATTTTAGCCGATAGCATGATCAATGTCGAAAATCAAATTTTTAATTCAAATTTTAGTTGGCGGTGAAGCGGATTTGATAGACAAAATGCTCTTCGATTATAGAAGACCGATAGGTACAACAGAGTGTTAGCTGCATATGCACATTTGACCTTTGACCCTATCGATCCGAATAAACCGTCAGCCAGTTTCATCTATTGGCTCTGTGTGAACGCACTCCACGAGATTCAAAATTGAAAACACAAACTTGTAGAAATGACGAAACAAGGGAACCCACATAAGAAAACTTACATTTTCTTCTTTGATATCGCCTTGTTCAATAGCCTCTTCAGATATTGTACCATATATGGTCTGAGAATCACAACCAATGTGGAAGCCCTAAAAGAACCAAAAATGGAACAACTAATACCAGTGAAACAACAACCAAAGAATAAGGGGAAAATGCCAAAACGAAGATAACGAGTTCATAACAAACTTACCTAGTCGGTTTTATGTATTTTCATCGGATTTCCCACAGTTGGAGGTTGTGTATTAGGGTGAAGTTCGAGGTTTCCCGGAGCACTCTTTCTTCAAAACAGAATGCGTGGGAATCATGGGGTATGGAGGAGTAAACCATACTTATATATGGGAAGATAAGAGACATTTCGCATAGGGGTCTAAGAAAAAAAATTCAAAAATAGAGTATAAAGAGTAATTTGTAGGGTTCGAAAAAAAGTAGCAGCTAAACACACTTCAATTTTTGCTAAACATATCCCATTTTTTAAAAAAAATATGAAACGACCGAGCTACCCTCTATATACCCACTCATCTCATCCATCCATACCGCAGTCACACCACCATCTTTCCTACTCTCAAATCACACTCACCTTCGGCCCTAATCCGATGAGATCCGGATGAAATCACATTGATTTGACATCGTGAATGTGATTCTCCATCTCTTTTGTGTCAACCTTGCGACTTTTTTAGGGTTTTTTGGTTTGAGTCGGTTGGATGTTTTTGTGTTGGGTTTAGTGCTTTGATGTAGGGCTTAAATCTTACATTTTAGACATAAAATGTTGATGAAATCGAGAATATTAAGAAATTTCGAGCGAAACCCTATAATGTTTTGGTCGTTTCATGTATTGTTAGGAGTTTTGGAAAAAGAAAATTTTGATCTTATCATCCGTAGGTTGCGAACACACAGGGATGAGACTTCTTTAGAGATCTCGGCTAACTCCCATAGAGACTTATAAGTCAGCCATGATCCAGTTGTCTTCTACTAAGAGCGAGACCTCTTCAAAGATCTTGGTGAGATTTAGATGAAGCCTGTCAAAACCTCTAAAGAGGTATCGTTAGAGGTTTCGATGGGAGTCATCTGATACCTCTTTAGAGGTCTCACTCCTTTATGGTCGAAACCCACAGGACGGGGAGACAAGTGTATGTTTGAATAATAGGGTATATTTAGCAAAAAGTGATGTACATTTAGCAAGGGTATTTTTGATATTTTCTTAAAAGTGGGGTACGTTTAGCAATTAAATTCAAAAATTAGTTTATGGTGAGTAAATGGGGTATGTTTAGCTAAAAGTGGGGTTTGTTTAGCCGCTACCATAAAAATTATATATTGTATGAATAGAGAGGGGCAAGTAAGGGATTTGCAAGGCTTGTGGATTTTTTATGAGAATATAGTTTTTCATTACTATCTAAAATACAACAAGAAAATAAGTAATTGTCCTGAAGAAGATACCTAGTTACAAAAGCATGATTTAGATACAGAAGCCCTAGCTAAACTGTGAGCCACATGATTTGTAAACCTACGAATATGTTGTAACATTACACTTCATATCTCTTCTTTTAACGATAGGAAATCTCCAATAATTAAGTCCAATGCAGAATCGTCTAAAGAGTCCTTATGTAAGGCATTTATAATAATTAGTGCATTAGATTCTATAAAAATGTGTGAGTACCCTTCATTTTTAATCTTACTCAAGGCTTCTCGCCCACACATATTGATGTAATATTTGACTAGTTAATAGAAAGAAAAACATAAAAATGTGGCCTCGATTTGCATGCTATGCACCAAGATCTGTATATGTACACATCTCGAGGCATGCTCTAATGGCTCAAGAGTTCAATGCGGACTTTGAGTGTGATTTCCCTGAGATGGCTCGTTTATCTAATCTAAGGCACCACCTGACTTAATCTCTTCATTAAGCCTTAAAACACTTCACGTATGATTTAACAACACATTAATCGGCCTTTTGCCTTATTTACCTCGTTATTCGTGTTTAGGATAAGTATTATTCATATCTCGATATTCATGATTTTTAAAATTAATTAAGATTTTTTACTATTTTATAAAAGTTAGTGAAAGACTTAAACAAATTTACTGAAGCATTATTAAAACTCATAATTGTAGAAATCAGGAAATAACGATTACATGTGTATATATCAAAAGAGGCGATAAATAACGTAGTAACATATACTATACGTTAAGTTGAGGAGTCTAAGTCTATAAACCTAATATACAGCCCAAAGTAAGAAAGAGATAACTACATAAATACATGCAATATAAACAAAACCTATAAAATAGTAAGAAGTAGCACGCCGAAGACTCATTGATAATCTTCGATCTCCTCATTTCCTGGTTTGCTACTCGAAGGTTCTGCACCCATCGTCGCAAGCAACACGATGAGTATGGTAAGTAAAGTAAATCCTGAAGCCACTTGTCCACATTTCCAAATATAATATAAAGGTATTTAAAAGCATATAAATAGAAAAGAAATACTGAAATAGGAATATGCTAGAAGATACTACAACTAAACAAAATGAGATTGACAAGAGAATTAAAAATGAACGAGGTTCGGTCAGTCGTATGTCCGACATGTCAGCCTGGGTATTACCCTTATTGGTTGCGAACTACGACACATCGACCTCACAACCATAGCACATTGACCTCATGTAATAGGTTAGCGCTCAAGCACTTCGGTATTACCCTACTTGGTCATCATTTTCATCTCATCAACCTCATGTACTAGGTCAGTATGACTAACTAGATGGAGTGCTTGTCGGGACATGTGCCCTAGGTCAATCCATTTACTGTCTTTATGAATACTTTTAGTTAATAAAATAGAGGATTTCATTTGCTCTTTATTATAATTAATTTGCATGTTTACATTATAATAAGATCCATGAGTATTTACAAAATATCCTAAATATCCATAGTCGATCATTATAATGGGAACTATAATGAACAAAGACTAGTGTGAGTCTTGATTGATGATCATATGATGATTATATGTATAAGGATACGAATCAAGATCACGAGTACTTATTAGGGAACAAAGTACTCGACCGCCGCTATGAGAATATCACATGGATTAAGTCATAGTTATTTCTCATGATAGGCATATTTTTCAGTCATCTGAATCGAGATTACCAGAAACTAAAACATAAGAAACACAGTGATTTGACACAATAAAATGTTACCTTTAACCGGACGATTATAAAGTTTGTGATTGGTTACTGTGTGAGCAATGTGATGAAGTTGTGTAATCGAGATAGAATTTGTCCCTCTCATATAAAGAGGGATATCCAGTGGATCCCTCGATGTGTTAGACTGTTAAAAGGCCTAGTTTAAGTGAATTGATATTGATCAATGTCACTTGGATGTTTTCAGTCTACCTAGAGATCAAAACTAGTACGATTGAACATGTTGGATGACAATTCCATGCCTTACGTTTGATCAAAAGGATATCGTGTGACAAAATGATGTTATATACACTATTGATTTGGTTGTATCAATTTGATATTTGTACAACTTGGGTAGTCATAATGTCTTGCTAGAGGCCGCTTATGACTTGTACTCCAAAATGTGTTTTGGTACACTACCAACGTATGAGCCTATTGGGTCGCACGCTAAGAATGATTTTGCGAGATTTTAAGATGGTTCAGAAAAATGAATCTTATATGATAAAATTCATAATAGAAACGTCTTTGTGGTGTATTACACTTATACTTTTTTAAGTAGGGGTATATGTGTAATTACTTAACCGTCTATATACAAGGGTTATATAAATAGACACTTTAAAGTTAGAACACAAAAAGATGAAAGATTAAGGGCCAAAACTATATTTTCGTTTCAGAAACGAATTAGGGTTTTTTGGTACGCTATAGATCATTTTGGAGAGAAACAAAAAGGTTTGGTATTCTCTCGAAGCTAGCACTTCGAATCTCGGGCGCCTTTCATGCATGGACTACTGGTAGAGGGCTTTCGTCGTTGGCAGCGCCTTAGAGATCGATCAACCTTCAAAAATGTATATTGCGACCGAGGTATGATTAAGTTTTCATGGTTTAAACATTTTTAATGGAATTAGATTCAGATCCTGATGGGGTTTTTGTCAAAATGTTTTTGTAATTTTTGCTACGTATGAACCCCCAAAAATCCAACAATGGTATCAGAGCCATCGAGTTCGATTCCATTAAATTCATTGCATGTTTTCTTCTGATATTTACATGATATATGATTGAAAGCATGTTAATAGTTGATGTATATGTGATATACATAAGTTTTCTGTCAGATTTATTATCATATTTTGTGTATATGATACATATATTCATGATTTAATTCGAATAATTTTAATGAATTGAATTTCGTATTCTGTGATTCATGACACCATTATTATAATCTTTGTTTTTCATGTATTGATTCATGGATGAAATCTCTATAAATCAGTATGTATATTTAGATTACATTGTTTTAAGTTTCTTAAATTGTATAAGTCTGAATATTAATTCGAGACTAATATGATTAGGTTCGATTGGGATAATAGCTCATGATTCAATTACATGTTTGTGATTATTTGGATGAGGACCAAAATTGCAAATAATCATATTTCAAAATTATTTATTTATCTCATTATATCTATTTTGTTATGAAATTTCTATTTGATAAGAGATAAATAACAAATTAGATTAGGAGATATTAGCAAAACCATTTCGTTATCCCTATTGGATATGAGATAAATATCGAGAATTTTGTTATTGGTGATATGCTAGGATTCAAATATCTTAAGTCCTAATTAGATTAGGATAAGATGATTAGTTAGATGTGGGCCCGGGTTAATTAAAATGTTTTGCTTGACATAATTTCAGATAAATTAAGGGGTTAATTTAGGATAATAAAATCAGCGAAAAATATGATTTTCTATAGCGAATTGTAATCTTTGGAATTGAAATTCATCTCCTAAAAAAAAAGGGCGCTGCCTCCCATCCCCCCGTCGCCTGCTGACCGGCTAACGGACCGTCGTTTAACTAATCCTAGCGCACGAAAATTCTTTTATTAGTGAACAGTATAAAAATTTCCAAATTTTTTAGTGATTTAACAAATCAATAAAATATATGATATTTCATTATTTACAAAAAATCACTAAAACTGAATAAAATCCCTCTATTAAATTTAAAGTCTCGTGCCATCCATTTTAAACACTTGTCAAGGCCTCGATCACACTAATATAGTTTCAGCCATAACTGGGTGCATTGTGTTATCTGGGTGAGACAAGTTGGGTAAGAGTTACCTAAATGTTTAAAATGGTTTGATTTAATAAAGCTATCAAAATAGTTTTGAGCTTTAGGCACATGATGAGATAAAAAACATGCTAAAACGCAAGATGTAATTGGTAATTGTTACCTACCTAAATAATCTAGTTCTGTGTTTCGTGCCATAGCTGTAATAGAATTATGTGAAATATGGATTTTAGTCCCCTAAATAAATAATATGTTTTAGGAGGGTCGTTAATTTAATGGGAGTCTATTCCTCTATACTAAAATAAACTTTACATAATTTTTATTGTAAATCATTGGTCTCTTCAAGTAACAATAATCCCCTGTCACTGCGATCCATCCTTGAGAATGATGAGCTATATGGGACTAACTTTCTTAACTGGTTCAGAAACTTGAGAATCGTTCTCAAGCATGAATGCAAGTTGTATGTCCTGGATGCTCCAATCCCTGAGGACCCACCAGCCAATGCTACGAAAGTTATGAAGGATGCGCATAATAAGCATGTCGACGATTCTACTAATGTTGCATGTATTATACTGGCAACTATGGTTCCTGAACTTCAGAAAGACATGGGATTAATGGAAGCCTACGACATGGCTGTAGCGCCGAAGGAAATGTTCCAACATCAAACTAGGCAAGAAAGGTTCGAGACAGTCAAGAACCTACATTATTGCAAGATGACCGAGGGTGCGTCAGTTAGTCCTCATGTTCTGAAGATGAAGGTCTTTGTTGACCAGCTTGATAGACTCAGGTTTCCCATAAGCTAAGAGTTGGCTACGGATTTGATCGTGAATTCATTACCAGAGAGTTACTCATAATTTGTGATGAGCTACAATATGAATAATATCGAGAAATCAATTTCAGAGTTGCATTTGATGCTCAAAACTGCTGAACAAAATATCAAGAAACCCTCTAGTAATATGTTGATGGTTCAAAAGGGAAAGGGAATGAAGAAGAAAGACAAAGGCTAGGCTAAAGTTGCCAAGGCTGCTGTTGCACCTGTCGTAAAGCCTGTGGAACAAGTCAAGCCCCAGCGTGTTCCTGTTTCAAAACACCGAAAAGAAAAGGAAGGAAACTGTCATTTCTGCCATTTACTCGGACAATGGTTCATAAATTGCAAACTCCATCTGGAAGATCCAAAGAAAAAAAAGGGTAGTGCGACTACCACTACAAGTATTTATGTTATTGAAATTAATTTATCTACTAGTGATTCCTGGGTATTAGATACCAAATGTAGATCTCACATTTATATAAATGTGCAGAGACTCACCAGAAGTAGAAAGTTGAAGAAAGAAGAAGTCATCATCCGCGTAGGGAATGGAGCAAGAGTTGCTGCTATGGCTGTTGCATCATATGACTTAGTCTTACCTAGTGGACTTATTTCAACTTTAAATAATTGTTAATTTGTACCTGCCTTGAGCAGAAACATCATTTATGTTTCATGTTTGGATATGGATGGTTTTGATTTTATTATTGCGGATAATAAATGTTTCATTTCTCGTAACGGCATATTTTATGCAAATGCTAATTTGTGTGATGGTCTTTATATTCTAAGCATTAATAGGTCCACTGATACTCTAGTATTTAATATAAATACAAAGTGATTCAAGTCAAATGATTTGAATCAAACATATTTTTGGCATTGTCGTCTCGGACACATAAATGAGAAACACATAACGAAGCTCCATAAAGATGGACTTCTAGATTCGTTTGATTTAGAAACATAAGAAACGTGCGTATCCTGTTTACTAGGCAAGATGACTAAAAGTCCCTTTATTGGATACAGTTAAAGGGCAAGTGATTTGTTGGGTCTAATACATACTGATATATGCGGTCCAATAAACACAATGGCTAGAGGAGGTTATCAGTACTTCATTACATTTACTGATGATTTCGGTAGATATGGTTATGTATATCTTATGAAACATAAAGCTGAATCATTCGAGATGTTTCGAACGTTTCAAAATGAAGTGCATAATCAACTTGGTAAAACTATCAAAACACTTCGATCAGGTCGAGGTGGTGAATATTTGAGCTAAGAATTTGATGAACATCTTAGAAATTGAAGGATTGTCTCCCAATTGACTCCACCAGCAACTCCATAATGGAATGGAGTTTCTGAAAGGAGAAATCGAACCTTATTAGATATGGTTCGATCTATGACAAGTCATGCAGATCTTTCATTATCTTTTTGAGCTTATGCATTACGAACTGTTGCTGTCACTCTAAATCGAGTTCCTTCTAAAGTGGTTGATAAAACACCATATGAGATATGGTACGGGAAGAGACCTAGTTTGTTTTTCCTTAAGATTTGGTGTTGTGAGGCTTACGTAAAGCAACAAGTCTCAGAAAAACTAGCACCTAAATTTGACAAGTGTTTATTTGTGCAGTATCCTAAGGAAACAAAAGGATATTATTTTTATAATCCCACTGAGAACAAAGTGTTTGTTGCTCGGTATGGTGCCTTCATGGAAAAATAATTTATTTCAAAAGAAACTAATGGGAGATAAATAAATCTTGAAGAAGTTCAATAATTACAGAAAAACACTGAACCGCTACTGGAAGTTCAACAATGTTCTGAACCAGTTGAACCTCCATAAGTGACACAAGGCCCACGAAGATCTGGTAAGGTAAGACATAAGCCAGAGAAATTCAGATTTCTCATTATTGATAGTCGTGATGTGTTGCTTATGGATCAAAATGAGCCCACCACTTTCAGGAGGCTATGTCTGGATCAGACTCAGATAAATGGCTAAGTGCCATAAACTCTAAGATGCAATCCATGTATGATAACCAAGTTTGAAACATGGTTAATTTACCTGAAGGTGGTAAGACCATTGGATGTAAATGGGTTTTCAAGAAGAAAACTGACATGGATGGCAAGGTGCATACTTTTAAAACAAGACTTGTAGCAAAAGGTTTCAGGCAGACTCAAGGTGTTGATTATGATGAAACTTTTTCGCCAGTAGCCATGCTTAAAACCATTATAATTTTAATTGCCATTGCTGAATGTTATGACTATGAGATACGGCAAATGGATGTTAAAGCAAGCTTCTCAGAGTTTGAATCTTCATTTTGATTAAGCAATCAAGGATTTTGATGTTATTAAGAACAATGATGAGCCTTATGTATACAAGAAGGTCAGTGGGAGTGTAGTTATTTTCCTGGTACTGTATGTTGATGATATATTACTCATTGGAAATGACATCCCAACATTGTGGAATGTCAAGTCTTGATTAGGGAAGTGTTTCTCATTGAAAGACTTAGGAGATGCAGCCTATATAGTAGGGATAAGGATCTATAGGGATAGGTCTAAGAGGTTAATCGATTTAAGTCAGAGTGCTTACATAGATAAGGTGCTGAATAGGTTCAGTTTGCAAGACTCTAAAAGAGGATTGTTGCCAATGTCTCATGACATAAGTCTCAGTAAAATTCAATGTCCTAAGACAAATGATGAGCAAGACCGTATAAATAAGATTCCATATGCATCAACTATTGGATCTATCAAGTATGCCGTGCTATGCACTCGACCTGATGTATCATATGCTTTAAGCACTACAAGCAGATATCAGTCAAATCCCGGTAAGAGTCACTGGATAGCAGTAAAGGACATTCTTAAATACTTAAGAAGGACTAAGGAATTGTTCTTGGTCTATGGAGGTTTTAAAAATGATCTAGTTGTAAATGGTTACAAATGCAAGTTTTCAAACTGATATAGATGATTTTAGATCGTAGTCTGGATATGTGTTTACTTTGAATGAGGGTGCAGTAAGATGGAAAAGTTCAAAGCAAAAGATTGTGGCGGATTCTACAATAGAAGCTCTGAGTATATTGCAACGTCAGATGCAACAAAGGAGGCAGTTTTAATAAAAAAGTTCATTTCTGAACTAGGTGCGGATCCAAGTATTGCTAACCCTGTTTGTTTGTATTGTGACAATAACGGGGCAATAACAAAGGCCAAGGAACCCGGATCACACCAAAGATCCAAACATATACTCAGGCGTTTTCATCTCATCAGATAAACTATTGAGAGGGGAGACGTGATGATTCGCAGAGTACCTACTGAAGACAACGTTGTGAATCCATTGACAAAAGCTCTTCCACAAGCAAAACATAATGGTCATGTTAGATTATTAGGCATTAGATGCATGTATGATTGGCCCTAGTGCAAGTAGGAGATGTTGGGGCATGTGCCCTAGGTCGATCCATTAACTATCTTTATGAATATTTTTAGTTAATAAAATAGAGGATTTCATTTACTGTTTATTATAATTGATTTGCATGTTTACATTATAATAAGATCCATGTGTATATACAGAAATATCATAAATGTCCATAGTTGATCATTATACTGGGAACTATAATGAATTAAGACTAGTGTGAGTCTTGATCGATGATCATATGATGATTATACGTATAGGGATACAAATCAAGATCATGAGTACTTGTTAGGGAACAAAGTACTGGACCGACCAGCTATGAGAACATCACATGGATTAAGTCATAGTTGTTTCTCATGATAGGTATATTTTTCAGTCCTCTGACTTGAGATTACCAGAGACTTCAACATTAGGAACACAATGATTTGACACAATTAAATGTTGTCTTTAATTGGACGATTATAAAGGTTGTGATTGGTTACTGTGTGAGCAATGTGATGAAGTTGTGTAATCGAGATAGAATTTGTCCCTCTCATATAAAGAGAGATATCCAGTGGATCCCTCGATGTGTTAGACTGGTAAAAAGCCTAGTTTAAGTGAATTGATATTGATCAATGTCACTTGGATGTTTTCAGTCTACCTAGAGATTGAGACTAGTACGATTGAACATGTTGGATGACAATTCCATGCCTTATGTTTGATCAAAAGGATATCGTGTGACAAAATGATGTTATATACACTATTGATTAGGTTGTATCGATTTGATATTTGTACAACTTGGGTAGTCATAATGTCTTGCTAGAGGCCGCTTATGACTTGTACTCTAAAATGTGTTTTGGTACACTACCAACGTATGAGCCTATTGGGTCGCACGCTAAGAATGATTTTGTGAGATTTTAAGATGGTTCAGAAAAATGAATCTTATATGATAAAATTCATGATAGAAACGTCTTTGTGGTGTATTACACTTATACTTTTTTAAGTAGGGGTATATGTGTAATTACTTAACCGACTATATACAAGGGTTATATAAATAGACACTTTAAAGTTAGAATACAAAAAGATGAAAGATTAAGGGCCAAAACTCTATTTTCGTTTCAGAAACGAATTAGGGTTTTCTGGTACGCTATAGATCATTTTGGAGAGAAACAAAAAGGTTTGGTATTCTCTCGAAGCTAGCACTTTGAATCTCGGCCGCCTTTCGTGTGTGGACTGCCAGTAGAGGGCGTTCGTCGTTGGCAACGCCTTAGAGATTGATCAACCTTCAGAAAGGTATACTGTGATTGAGGTATGATTAAGTTTTCATGGTTTAAACGTTTTTAATGGAATTAGATTCGGATCCTGTTGGGGGTTTTTGTCAAAATTGTTTTATAATTTTCACTGCGTATGAACCCCAAAAACTCAACAGTGCCGGCATCCCTAGGTCATGTTTCCCAATGTGTTGCGCGCATCCCAAATCAAATCAGGGGACCTAGTTGCAAGAACTACTTTATAATAGAAATAATTATTCTACCTCGGAATTGCGACATGGCATATGTCATAATGAACTAGCCCATATTATGAAAGAATAAATACAACTTATGGCATCAAGATGATAAAGGCTAAAACAGTCAAATAGACTGTAAATCAGAATACAAGAACGCAATGGAGATAAGTGTCCAAATAGGTTTACTTACATTAAATGAACACAATTTCTAGCCTATATTGGTTCTCGACCATTCCAAACTTGTGTTCCGCACCCTGTAAATCCTCTCTAAGCTCCCAAGGTATCCTAACAAATTTAATTTAACTTGTTTTAGGTTGGTTAAGTGGTTTTAAATTCTATTTTTTCACAATCATCCCATTTTATACATGTTTATGTTGAAATCTACTTTATTAAATGAAGAAAGTTTTGGTGCAACAACTTGTGAGTTAATTTCAATTATCAAAATGTTAAAATTTTCTATTGCAGTCCAATTTTTTTTTAGAGCTATGTTCTAGCTTTCCATAACTATAAGGTTTGTGCGATTTCAATAAGAAATGAGGGAGATATAAAAATTTTAACATGATGACTCAAAACAATTTTATATTCCGACCAACAACTTTGAAAGATTCATTTCTCCTAAACCATATGTTCAAAAATCATGATTTTTTTACTCAAGCCTACAAACATATCCTTGAAGGTCATATTAAAAGATGTGATCAATCCAATAAGAAACGAGAAAGTCATGCTCAAAACAACAGGACATTATCGAAACTATGAACCTAGACATTTCAGATTCATCACTAAAGTTCTAAATGATTTTTAGACATGAAAATATTAGAATTTCAAAATCTTTCAACAGGCAAAAGTTGTTCCTCTTTAAGTTACCTTTTGAATGCCACCATAATGAGTTCATTTCAATTTAAAATGAGGATGTTATGACCAAATTACAAGGACTAGTTCATAACAACAACATGCATAATTTAGAATTTTGTTTTATAACTTTTTGAACTTGAGAAATTTATAACAAATTCATTTCTTACCCAAAACTAAAACCCCAATATAGTAGAGTAAGTGAAAATATATAAGAAATCCAAATATCCCATTTTTTCAAGAACCAAATCATTTTGTAGATCAGAACCTCATTTTTCAGTTTCATGAAAAATCCCTAAGTTCGAGCTTAAACTTGAAAAGCAAGGTTTTGATGCAATCTAAACGTGCAAGACCCTTAGATATGAATTCAACACTCACAAGAGAGTAGTAAATCAGTAGAAGAGAAGAGTTAAATCCATTTTCTCAAATATGGACTCTCTTGTACTCAATTTTTCCATAAATGAAATAAATAAAGAATAAAAGGAATTCCTAGGTTTCTTCTCCAACTCTAGCTTGTAAATTTCTCTAATGGAGCTCTAAATTCTTCTAAGGATTCATAAGAACAAGGAATTTATTGAGTGAACTTTTCAGTCCTCTTTTCTCTTTTTTTGTCTCATGAACATGCCTGGCTGAATTTTCTTAGCATAAATGTCCTATATATACTACCTAGTGCTTGTATAGTAGCCATCCATTATGTCATCAATTTCACCTCTCTAGGAGAATATAATGGCTTTCATTTGGTCCTACCTCCACTAATTCCACTTTATCGATGCACGTTTTCTATATAAATCTCGTAGGATTCTCTCACAACTCGTATCTCGAGGTACATCTATGGTGTTGGATTTTAAATTAAGACTTCAGGCTTTTCCATATTAATTCGATTTGATTACACTATAGTCGATAAATTAAATAGACAAGTTGGTTGTAATAATATATGTACATATATTTAAATGACTTACCAATCACTTTCTACTCGGTCCCATGCTTGCACACAACTCGAGGCATGTCCTCGCTCGCGTCTCGACGCCTATAAATAACAAGTAGAGGTGAATTTGTAAGTCTACACATATACAATAAAATAAGCATCCATCACATCTGAAATACAACATAAATCGGTCTCCGAGCCAAGTGTTAGGACTATGCACCCATAATCAGGTCATTTTACAAGTCGATGACCCTTAATTACGAACAAATCCACTATTAGCGATTCAGGCCATTACATTCCCTGTTGTCATTTTTGCATTTCCCTAATAGAAAATGGATTTTACAGACACGAAGTAAGATCAAAGAACACTACCTATCATTGTTCATGTTGTGATGTAGGAATACACAAACTTTAATGCATAATAAGCGTGTTGAGGTCTCGTGAACAACTCGTGTTGCCCGATGTGACTTTAGGTGTGACTAAATCTAAATATACGATAAGAAATACATTAATTATACAAATAAAATGTTAGTTTAATCAATGATGTTTAATCTATGTAGTGAACCCTATCTAAATTCACGTTGTTACTATCAACCAAATGGTTAGCTAACTAGTTTGGTATGGAGTGATTTTGTATAACATGTTAGGGGTTTAAGTCTTAATAGAGAAAGTTAGATGATTTTTTTCTTATAAAAAAACTAAAAAAATGAGATCATAATTTTACAGTACATTGGTGGTTTGTTGTTGTGCTCCTCAGGGCATCCGTAATGGATGTCCAAAACCATGTACTAGATGCCATGTGGCATCCACTACACTCTTCCTCTCTGCGCTCCCCGTACGGGAGAACGACGAATGAACTACACGATGTGTAGTGCTGGGCCCACGTGCAACTTTTCTGTATTTGGGCCTAATAAATGATTATTTAAACTTATATATGAGACCAATTTAGTGGTAAATTTAGTATCAATATCCCATAATGAACTCTAATTGATGGTATTTATGTATTTTCAAGTATACAAGGTATAAAGAAAATAATAGAGTAATTCTGAGAGGCAAGGACAAATTGCATAAAAGTATGATTAATGCCATGACAAGGATGCTTGACGCCGTAGGAGATGGCTAGAGAGCCTAGGCAAGGCATGGAGGAGAAGAAAAGAGAAGAAAAGTGGTCAGCAGTGTCGGCGCAATGGCAACGCCATTGGTCACAAGGGACGATGCTGGGATGGACAATGCTGGGTGTTGAGTCTATTAAGTGAGGAAAAATGTATACAAAAGGCTGAAGCTGTGGCGGCGCCATGGCTTTACACACATAGCTCCGGATCACTTACAAACATCGCCGAGATGTAGAAAATAAAAGTTTAGAATTATATTTCGTATAGAATAGTAAATTAGGTCTAATTATTTTTTTAAGTGTCTTAGGAGTATAAATAAGTATTGGAATGTGGTGAATATATACACCACCATAGATTGCAACCGATTATCATAGTTTAGCATAGTTTACTTTGTTCCCGAGTATTATGAAGAGTTTGGAAGAGAAGACATTGAAAACTCATGTGTCGTTATTGGGCAATATTTTCTTGAATTAATTGAATTTATTTTGTTTAATGGTTGATAACAATGAATACTATTATGTGCATGTTTATTTCAATGATGTGTGGGTAGTTCATTAATTTTAGGGATCAATGGATCTTATGGTATAAATGTTATGCTAAAGTAGTCATGAATGGATTATAAAGTTAGAAGTACAATGGTTAGAATTTGTATTGATTCTAGAAGTAATGCTACGAACCTATTGATCAAGTGTTTGTCGATTATGGGTTTTAGGAGTCACCATGGCTATTGAAGCTTTTAAGCTGGATATGGATGATACAACTGTAAAATATATAATATCGAGAGATAGTTATTGATTAGGGAGACACAGATAGTAAACTTAATTGGCTATTAATCTAATGATTTGGAACTTAAAGCAATGTGGAACTTACATTATTCACATCGATATGTGGAGTTCTAGTTTGCACATTAGGATTTGTTGTCACAACAGTGAGTTGAATTGGATTTGAAGGAAATCCATCTATTCTAACTAAGCATTATACATACATAATGAAGATAAAGGAAGTGAGTTGAAAAACTTAGTTATTCATTACCTATGTGAAGTTGTGAACTAAATTCTTTTTAATATAAAAGTAAAAGTATTTACATTGTTTTATTATATTAGAATAGTTTAGTTTAAAAACCACTTAAAAATGTATTTCCTTAGCAATAGAGTAACTGTGGCGGCCCTAGTTACCCATAAAATGGGACCCGCCCGGCCTAAGCCTACATGGACCCACGAGTCAGCCTCTATAAGGTCAACACAAGTTTAGTCGGCCTTCCTATCCATCAATATAAATGAATTCATCATTTTATGTTGAGTAATTAGTATTTTACAAGTTCTACAAGTTAGCGGAAGCAATTAATAACTTAAATAACTCAACATGTAAGAAAATAAAGAGTCGGACAACCTGTGTGTGGAACCCTGTATATAAATAAGTCTGTATATCAGGTAACAAGTGTAGAGTCTATATAAAAGCGATATACAAGTCATAAGCATCTCTCAACTCCAAATAAGTATCCCAAGAGTGATAAAATGACATATAATAAATACCAAAAGTAAAAAACCTACAAAAAGGGATGGTTGCTCCGATGTCTTCAGAGTAGATCGCCTAGTATCGGTGCCTTGCCCTTGCTCAACTGCGGATCTACACTCGTTCAAACACAAGAATGACGAGTCCAGTAAGTAAAAGTCAATAGGATATAAATAATACTTCAAAATAAATAAAACAGTCTGAAATTCATGCGGATAGAAAGAAAGCTACAAAAATGCATGATGATAAGACTGAATAATGAAAGTATAGCGAGAAATGAGTGTCAAAAAAAGCAACTAGATAGGTGCCCAAGTAGTCTAAGACCACCAAGTATGGGTGCCATAAGGTCGATATCATAGACTCACAGTAATGTTAAGTGGACTCGACTACTAGGACGCGGCAACACCTGCTATATTTAGACCATTGAGAATAATAGATATCAATAGCGCCCCAAATAAAACACATCTTATCCCGACCAAACAATCTAGGGAATCGAGGTCATGGCTCTAGTAGCTAGACATCAACCACTCCATTAGAGACACCTTCTTGACTTACTTGGCCCTCGGACACTCATATCTGAGTAGGAATGCCTAGGAAGGATAACAGTGCAATAATAATAACATGTAAAGCTCAATGAATTATTGCGCATTTCCTAGCTAATTCTACTTACCTCAGATCACGCCGATACGCACACTCTCGCGGCTCGAACATGCACCCCAAACCAATCCCAACACTGAAGCAAGTATGATAAGTCTCTGGTAATCATTTTGATCAGTTTATATCGTGTTAGAGTCCGTTTGTCTTACTAATCCTCTATTAGGTATAATTGAGTCTATAGTATGATTTGCTTTACATTATTATTCTTATATTATATATGTATAGGTGTAGGCAAGGTTATAAAAACACATTTAATGTCTTATATATATGTATGTATGATATATAAATATATATAACCACTTAATGCATCAATAGATATATACACATTATTTTAGGAATCTTATCATTTATTATTATTATTATTATGATCATCATCATCATCATCATCATCATCTTAACACTAGATTAATCTTTTGTCACATAAAAATCCAATTTTACTTCGGTACAATAGTAAATTCTTTAATTAGCTTACTTAGGCACATCAAACTATCTTTACCCATTTTTGTCTTAAACTTAGGCTTTTTATTTCAATTAAATTCAAAATCCCTCTAATTTATTTAAATGATTCAAGTGTAGTTATTCTATTAACTTATTAAAAGTCATTAATTTATACAAGTAAATTAGTTCATCTGCATTTAGGTCTAATTGTGTTTATTTAACGACTTAGGCATATTAGATAAATAGAATTAGCTTACTTTATTTATTTGACTTAGGTACTTAAGTATTTTTAATTAATACCTAAGTAATTAGCTAACTTAATGTTGTACTCAAATTCCCAATTCTCAAATAATTTAATCTTAGCTAATGAATAAGCCCTCCATCTATGCACCATTTCTTTTATTAATGCACATTATTATTATAATTATTATTTTCATTCTTCTTAGCAATATTCATATCAAGTTCCATTACATTTAAGGCAGCCTAACAAATGAGTTGTAGCCATTAATTTGGATCAACCTACTTAAACACTTAAGGAAGCCATACATGAATTTAGTTGATCAATGTACATATATGTATGTGTTGTTGATTAATTAAAGGGATGCAAGCAAGATTAGAGAAATGAGAGTATGAAGAAGAATTAGCTTGCGTGAATAAAATCATCGTAAAAAAAGATGCAAATTAATAGGAATCAAAAACACGGATAAGAACTCAAATAGGAGAAAATATTAAGGAGAAGGTGTAGAACATGCCTTGAGACCATATGAATTTTTAACTTATTGTTGTCTTCAATCTTTCTCTAACTCCATTAATATTCCTTCAAATTTCCTCTCTAGAAATTAATTTGAGTTGAGTCCCTAATGACATCTACACCTTCGTACATTTATTTGAAATTCATTAGTGATGGATTAATTAAAGTAACTTACCTTAATTAAGTCTAAATCCAAGCTCTCCATCTCATTTCTACGTATGCCAAGTGTCCTATAAAGCATAAAATGAAAATTTTATCCTTAGTTCATCCATGCATTTTCCATGCAACCAAGACATTTACATTAATTAAGTGACCTTATTTTTCAACATATTTAACAAGCATATCATAGGCCTTTGAGTATAATATTGGTTTCTTAATATGAATGAAGAAGAACTTTACGTTAATCTCGATCTTCTATAGTACGCCTCTCGAGGTGCATCATATGCCTTATTTCATTTCTACATCAAAATCATAAGTTACTTAGATGTTCATTGTAATGATATATTAATGTGGTAATCTAAATAAAAACTCCAACTTAGGTTATTCTCTTAATCAAATAGCATTATAGTCTTACAACTATTTTTTTCCTATCTTATCGCCTACTCGTTCCTGGGTAGCCATAATATACACGCATACCAACCATCGAACCTTATTCGTATTTCGATGCAATTAGATTAAATCTAATATTTTTTGTGTAAAATATACACTATACACACCATACACAAATAATACACCTTAGTGTTGACTCCTGATGGTTGACCAATTAAGCCACACATTAGATAAAGTACCCGTCAGAGTCTTGCAGTGACACGTGGTACGAGTGAGATTATTTGGGTCGTTATAGCCTTCCCAACTAATAAGAATTTCGTCTTCAAAATTGAAATAACTTAAAGTAGAACTTACTGTAATCAAAATAGGTTAGGGAAGTGCTCGCGCATATAGGACTCCAACTCCTAAGTTAGTCCCTCATCCCCGTAATGTTGCCATTTGATGAGGACTGGTGGGATCTCCGTATTCATCAATACCTTGAGCTTACGATTGAATTTCTGAATCAATTGCTTCTCATAGGTGATATCCTCTCTCAATTCTATCTAGCTCAAATTCACAATCGGTTGCCTACCTGTTCTCGACCTATCGCGTGTGAGTATCGATATATGAAATACAAGGGTCAATACTGGCAACTTGTGGGGATAGCTCCAACTCGTATGCAACCTTGCTTACTCTCCTCTTGATCCTGAATGGATCGATGAACCTAGGTGCAAGCTTTCCTTTAATTCTAAATCTCGTGACCCTTTAGAGGTTATACCTTCAAATGCACATAGGATCGCTCGTCATACTCTAACTCCACGTGTTACTTGTTATAGTATTTCTTTTATCTCTCTTGCGCACTTTTCAGATGTAGTCTAATCTATCGTATTTTCTATGTGTGATCCACTATAATCTCTGGCCTAATAGCTACCACATCCTCAGGCTTAGCCTAACATGATGAAGATCTGCATGGCCTAAAGTATAATGCCTCAAACAGTGCCATTCCAATACTGGCATGATAACTGTTACTATAAGCAAACTTGCACAAATGAAGATACTCCTCCCATAAACCATTGTACTCTAGTGTACATACATCCTCAACATGTCTTGAAGCACCTATATCAATCGCTATAACTATCCATTAGTCTATGGATTATGGATTGTACTCATATCAACTACGTGCCAAACTGTGCTTGTATGCTCTGCCATATTCCTGATGTAAATTGTTGCCTCCCTGTCTGACACAATTGATAATGGAAATTTGTGAAGTTGGACTATCTCTCACTCATACAAACTAGCTAACCTATCCAATCGATGTATAATATAGATTGATATAAAGTGCGTAGACTTAGTTAATCCATCCACAATCACCTATATGCTATCATGACTGCACTGAGATTGAGGTAATATACTATCAAGATTCATAGCGATTTGTTCCTACTCTATCGAGTAATGGGCAGTGGCTGTAGTAATCCTCTAAGTCTCTGATGCTCAGCCTTACTCGCTGATATATCTTACACACTCGAACAGAGTCACTAACATCGGTCTTCATCCCTGACCATTAGAAAATTCATCGCATATTTGTATACATCTTGGTCCAACTCGGACGAACCGTAAAATGTGAGTGGTGAGCCTCCTAAAGTATTTGATCTTGTATATTAGCCGTTGTTGAAATCCATACTCTCCCTCTAAATATCATGCATGAGTTTGTCGACTGACTCCAATCCATATGATCGAGACTCTGGGCGAACTTACTAAACCTCTGGTAGTGCTCGTCTGCTTGCTGACCTTCGAGTACACTCTGAATGGACACTGTTAGAATCCTTATATGTCCATAAATCAGCACTTTGGTAGGTTCGATATATCAACTACATGCATCAACTCCACTGCCTTGAGTAATCCATACTCGTGTATCAAATGGCAAGTCATTATCTCTGAGTTTACTCCTCTATGGCTCAATGCGTCTGCCATGACATTAGCCTTCCTCGAGTGATATTCCAAAGAGAATCTTTAATCCTTGAGGAAATCTAGCCAACGCCTCTGTCTCATATTCAACTCTTTTTGAGTGAAAAGGTACTTTAGTCTCTTATGGTTGGTAAACAAGGTGAGTTTCGCTCCGTAGATGTAATGACGCCAAATCTTCAGTGCAAATACCATCGGTGCCAACTTTAAGTCACGAGTAGGGTAGTTCTTCTCATGAGTCTTCAGCTGTTGGGACGTTTATGTTATCACTTTATTGTCATGCATCAAGAAACAACCCAAATTGACTTTAGAAGCATTACTATTCACCTCAAAACCCTTCCTTAACTCTGGTAACACCAATACTAGTGCGGTAGTTAATCGTTCCTTCATAGTCAAGAAATCTTGCTTACAATTGTCATTCCATTATAAAATGTCTTCTTTCTTTGTTAACCGAGTCATCAATGCAGTGATCTTGGAGAAATCATGAACAAATAGCCTGTAATAACTTGCCAATCCTAGAATACTGTGGATGTCCATCACTGATCTCGGTGTAGGCCAGTCAATCACTGCTCTAACCTTAGCTAGGCCCACTGACACTTTGTTTGCTCTGACTTTACGTCCTAAAAACCTAACCTCTGTAAGCCAAAAATTGCACTTATTGAATTTGGTGTGCAGTTTGTGCTCCCTCAGATCTACAAAATCGTCATGAGGCATCCCTTGTGATCCTCACGAGTCCTAGAGTAGATAAGAATATCATTAATGAATACAATCAAGAATCTGTTCAAATATTCCCCCAATACTCTATGCATGAGATCCATGAACATCGCTAGAACATGGTCAACCCAAAAGACATGATGATGAATTGGTAGTGCCCATATCGGGTGCGAAAGACAGTCTTCTCTGTATCCTATGCCTTAATCCTCAACCGGTGGTAGTGTGACCTCAAGTTAATCTTCGAGAACCACTATGCACCTATAAGCTACTCGACTAAGTCACTAATGCGTGGGAGAGGATATTTGTTCTTCACTATAATCTGGTAGTGCAACCAGTTATCAATGCAAAGTTTTAAGCTTTCGTCCTTCTTTTTGATGAATAGTGCTGGTGCACCTCAATGTCACATGCTCATGTGAATAAATCTTAACTCCAATACTCATCCAATTGGGTCCTCAGCTCCTTAGGAGCCTTCCAATATGACGGGATCGATATAGGTTTAGCCCCTAAGACCAAATCTATGATAAAGTCGATCTCTCTTGGTGGTGGTATTCCTGGTGGCTCTAAGAGGTAAACATATGGAAACTCACTAACAACTGGTACCTACATATCTTAATCTCGACTCTTTTTGCCATGATGTTGGCAAATGTCTCGACATCTAAGCTTGAAGCTACTATGCCTCGAGTGATCGGTAATGTGGTCAAAGTCCTATGAAATTTGAACTCTGCCTAATCTGTAAGTTGAAACATCACAACCTTATCGAAACACCCCATCTGTGCGTGATAACCAGCTAACCGGTCTATGCCAAATAAGGCATGAAACTCCAAGAATTCCAACACCCTCAAATCTCACTCGGTATCTCATTACCATCAATGTTTACTGGAACGTCTATGCAAAGTAGGTTTGGGAATATCTTATCCCCAATAGCAGTGCTGAGGATTGAGGATCTCTTTAACTTAACGGGTTTCAACACCAACTCGTCAACTATCTGACCATAAATGAAAGACATTGTTGAACCGAATCAAACATAGTATGCGTGTAAATCAACAACAAATGTAAACCATACCCTTAGTTAAATTTTATGTAGTAGTTGATTTTGGTGCGAGAATGGTGTGAACCTGCTCCCTACTCTATTGTGACTGTCATCCGCCCAGTCATGGGCAAGTTTTTGCAAAATGTCTTTTTGGCCGCACTCTAAACATGCTATGTGTAGACCCGACCTTGGTGGAATCCTCTATCCCTGTCCTCGCGTCTGATTGGACCTTTATCCCTATCCCTAGCCATATATTTGTCCCTGGCCCTAACCTCCGCCCTAACCATTACCTCTACCCCGCCTTTACTCTCGATTCGCAGATGTTGCTGCTATGACCTTGACTGAGTAGGCTGCTATGGTGAACTGGAATAACTCCACACTGGTGCAGATGGTACTAGCGTAATGCGCACTATATGCAATGGTGGTGCCACAGATCCTACACTCTATGCCTTCGCTCGAACTCAGCTTTTTGTGTCTTTTCCTCTTCCCGTCACCATCATATTTAAAGTATGAATATGCTGATGTTGAGGCTATAATGACTTCATCAAGGTGTGAGCTTAGCTATGTCTCTCTGCCTAGGCTCCTCTCATATACCGCCTGTAAAGTTCCTTGCTCAGTAGTCACCATGGTGCCCCCAATATCTCTCAACAAGCCCTCCATGAAGTAATGGGAATGGTCGTTGTCCATGTCATCTATACCCCTAGCATACTCCAACAATTGTAAATATCCACCCATATACTACATTACTGACTCCCCGGTGTATTGTCAGATGCTCTGAATCTCGACCCTCTTCATCTTTACAATTTTAGGTGAAATTATGATTATATTGCCTCTTGAACTCCGCTCAACCATTAGCCTTTCTCTGGGTAGCCACCATGCTACGTCTCTAATTATAAGCCTCTTCAAACATCAATCCTAATGATATGCTTGGTCTCATATGCTTTGGGGTACCTAAAATATCATGGATGTTCTTGTGGCTCTTCATAAACTTCTCAATTGCCTTATGCTCACCTTCATAAAACTCAACTAGATGATGTCTCTAGAACTCGCGAGTCCGTATCGTCTTAGCCGTTTCCTTGGTAATCATCTCTGTAGGTGCAGTCAGCATAGTTTCGATCGAAGTAGGGTGTAGGAGGAAATATACCGGTCTATAATAGCACTATCTTAGTAATACTAGGTGTCGTAGAGCCACTGGAGTTTCTTGAACTGTCGGCGCACTCCCCTCATGAGTAATGTGCACTATAGATGTAGAAAGTATAGGTACTATGTGTGCCTTCAAAATATTGAGTATCTCCTCAAGTCGGTGACTATAAGATGACACCAGCTGGGACATCTCATCTAGCCTCCCATGTACATCTAGGGCGCCACTGGTATCGCCGGCTCCTATCTGATCAGCCATCACGATCTGCAAAAGATAGCGAGTTCTCGATCAGTATATCGCTATCGATAGTAGCATAATATAGTACATCAAATAGCACATATTTCAAATTTTAATTTTCCTAACTCTCATTGCTTCCCAATTAAGACTCTAAGTCAGGATCATAGGTTCCACTGTAAATTAAACTATCTCCTGAATCCACTATTAACTTGTGTCTTATGTTGGTTGTTGGTTGTTCCTGAGCTAGGTGTAAAGCCTTAATCTATGATACCAACTATGGCGGCCCTAG
Organism: Stephania yunnanensis; assembly: GCA_039657365.1. Classification (NCBI taxonomy): domain Eukaryota; kingdom Viridiplantae; phylum Streptophyta; class Magnoliopsida; order Ranunculales; family Menispermaceae; genus Stephania; species Stephania yunnanensis. Next base: position 49,205,641 of record CM077583.1, on the reverse strand, counting down.
TTGCCGACAAACTAGGACCCACCCCGCCTAAGCCTAGAGGACCCCCAAGTCAGCCTTCGCGAGGTCAACGCAAGCTTAGTCACCCTTCCTGTCCATCAATATAAACAAATTCATAATCTTAAGTTGAGTAATTAGTATTTTACAAGTTTTACAAGTTAGCGAAGCAATTGATAACTGAAATAGCTCAACAAGTAAGAAAATAAAGAGTCGGACAACCTTTATCTAGAACCATATATATATAATCCTTTACATTAAGTGACAAGTGTATAGTGTATATAAAATCGATATACAAGTCATAAACATCTCTCAACCCTAAATAAGTACCCCAAGTGTGATAAAATGACATATATGAGTAATACTAAAAGTCAAAAACCTACAAAAGTGAGTATTGTGATGTCCTCAGAGTAAATCACCTAGTATCAGCGCCTTGCCCTTGCTAGACTGTGGATTTGCACATGTTCAAACACGAGAATGAAAAGTCCAATAAGTAAAATCTAGTAGGATATAAACAACAAGAACAACAAGAACAACAACATAGCCTCAGTCCTAAATTAACTGGGGTTGGCTACATGGATGAAGTTTTTCCATTGTGCTCGATTAAATGCAATCGATGGTGAGCTTTGCAAACCATTCAAATCTCTCTTAATTAATGCATCCCATGTGAACTTTGGTCTGCCCCTACCTCGTCCAATTTCTACAGTTTCTATTGAGTCTAGTTTTCTAGTTGGGGCATTTTTAGGCCGTCTTTGCAGGTGACCAAACCATCGCAACCGCCCTTCCCTAATCTTAGTATCAATTGGTGCTACTCCTACTTGTCTTTGAATCTCTATATTTCTTATTCTATCTTTACGAGTTTTACCACACATCCACCTAAGCATCCTCATTTCTGCTACGTTCACTTTATGTAATTATTGTTGCTTTACCGCCCAACATTCACTTCCATAGAGCATAGCTGGCCTAATTGTGATCCTATAAAATTCTTCTTTTAACTTATTAGGAACATTTCGATCACAAATCACCCATGTTGCACTCCGCCCTTTCATCCAGCTTGAATTATATGTGTGACATCATTATGAATGTTACCATCATTTTGTATGATTGATCCTAGGTATCTAAAGTGGTTTACCTTAAGAACTTCTACTTCCCTTAATTTTACCACACCTTCATCTCGATGTCTAGTGTTTCCAAACTCATAATGCATATATTCGGTTTTCGTCCTACTCAACTTAAAGCCTTTAGATTCTAATGTATTCCTCCAGAGTTCTAATTTCCTATTCACTCCATCATTAGTTTCATCTACTAAGACAATATCATCTGCAAATAGCATACACCATGGTATATCCTCTTGAATACGTCTAGTTAGTTCATCCAAAACTAAAGTAAATAGATATGGGCTTAAAGCCGATCCTTGATATAGTCCTATCGTAATTGAAAATTCTTCTGTAGCTCCTCCAAATGTCTTTATACTAGTTACTACTCCATCATACATATCATTAATAGTGTCCATGTATCTAGCATGCACTCTTTTTCTTCCAAGGACCCTATCATATGCTTTTCTAAATCTACGAATACCATATGAAGATCTTTTTCTTTTCTCTATATTTTTCTAACAATCATTTTACAAGAAAAATCGCCTCCATAGTTCACCTAAGATATAAAATTCATGCGGAAAAAAAGAAAGCTATAAAGAATACTTTATAATAAGAATGAATAATGAAAGTACAATGAGAAATGAGTGTCAAAAGAAGCAACTGGAGAGGTGCCCAAGTAGTTCAAGCCACTAAGTGCGCGTACCACAGGGTCGGGTCATAGAGTCGCAGTAATGCCAAGCAGACTCAGGTCATAGGATACGCGTACCTCGACTGTTGCGAATGAGGGATATTAACGGTGCCCCGAATAAAACACATCTCATCCTGACCAAACAATCCAGTGAATCGAGGTCATGACACTGGTAGCTATCCAGCAACTACTCTATTAGAGACACTTTCTTAACTCACTTGGTCCTCGGACACTCATATCATAGTAGGAATTCCAAGGAAGGATAACAATGCAATAACAATAAGATGTAAAGCTCAATGAGTAATTGCACATTTCCTAGTTGGTTTTACTTACCTTGGATCATGCCAATACACACACTCTCACGACTCTAACACGCACCCCAAACTAGTCCTGACACTCAAGCTAATATGCTAACTCCCTAGTAATCATTTTGATCATTTTATATCATGTTAGAGTCCATTTGTCTCACTAATCCTCTATTAAGTATAATTCAGTCCATAATATGATTTGCAATACATTATTATTCTTATATTATATATAGGTGTAGGCAGGTTATACAAATACACCTAAAGTCTTATATATATAAATATATATATGTATGTACGATATTTAAATATATATTGTAGTTAATTGAGTTAGAAGTTGCTAGAAACTAGAGAAGGAAAATAGGATATTTAGAACTTCTACTACTCCAAATTACTACTACAAAGGAAAAGAGAAGAAATGAGAGAGATGGAATGAGAAGTTATGCATTCAACTTGGTGTGGTTTTACAATGAGGTTGACACTCTTTATATAGGTCCTTTGGTGATGATTATAAATGTACTTAGACAATGTTTACAAGTAACATATACATCACATGTCATATAACTCTTCACAAGCAACATTGACAATACATGGAATAGTGAGTACCTTAGATATGAATACAAGTAAAAGCAATGCTTGATATTACAACTCAATGAGAAAGCCATGCTTGACAATGTGGTCATCAAAAATCTTGGTCAATTGTTCATCCATATCATAACACTCCCATTTGGATGATAATTGCAGAGAGAATATGCCTTGTTAAAACTTATACTAAGAAAAATCCAGTGGAAAAAAATATAGTAAAAGAAAAAGACTACACTATTCTCATAAATCGTAAGATAAATATAACATTGTTAGGATTACCTCATTAAAAACCTTACTAGGAAAATTCAGTGGGATAAACCCATAGCTAAAAGAAAAAAGAGTGCAATACACTAATCAATAACTCCCCTTCATGTGAACATGGGTGAAACTTGTTCCGTTTCTTTACTTGCAATGTCCTTAAGCTCGCGCAAGCCAATACCATATGTAAGCCTCTTAAATATCATAGTTAGTAAGGCTTTTGTGAATAAATCAGCAAGATTATCGCTCAATCGGATTTGCTCGACATCAATTTTACCATTCTTCTAAAGCTCATATGCATAAGAGAATTTTGGTGAAATATGTTTTATTCTGTCATCTTTTATGAATCTTTCACTTAATTGTGCGATACATGCTACATTATCTTCATATAATATGGTTGGAGAATCTTTTATTGAAGGCAATCCACATGATTCATGAACATGTTCAATCATGTTTCGCTACCATACACATTCACGACTTGCTTCATGAATTGCAAGTACGTCATAATGATTGGAAGAAGTAGCAACCATAGTTTGCTTTATTGACTTCCATGATACGACAGTATTACCACAAGTGAATACATATCCCGTTTGACAACGAGCCTTGTGGGGATCAAATAAAAATCAAGCATTAGCTTAACCTTGGAGATTTAATTTACTCATCTTGAGTAAAACAAACCCATGTCACTTGTTCCTCGAAGATATTGGAAAACATGTTTAACACCATTCCAATGTCTTTGAGTTGGTGCAAAGCTGTATGTTGCAAGTAGGTTGACAGCAAAAGCAATGTCAGGTCTTGTAAAATTTGCAAGATACATAAGTGCTCAAATTGCACTTAAATATGATACATTCAAACCAAATAGCTCTTCATCACTTTCATGAGGTCGAAATGGGTCCTTATCCACTTCAAGTGATATGACAACCATTGGGGAGCCCAATGGATGTGCCTTGTCCATATAATTTTTTCAATATTTTTTTTAATATAATTTGATTGATGGACAAGTACTCCACTTAAAAAATGTTCAATTTGCAAACCAAGACAAAGTCTTGTTTTTCCAAGTTTTTTCATCTCGAATTCCTTTTTCAAGTATTCAGATATTGTAACGATGTTGTAATGGTTTTCCACTATATTTAAATCATCAACATATACAACAATAATCACAAATCCTATTGATGATCTTTTAATAAAGACAGATGGGCAAAGTGGATTATTTACACATATTTCTTTAAGTAAATAATCACTAAGGCGTTTGTATTACATTCGTTCGGATTGTTTCAATGCGTACAAAGACTTTTGCAATTTTATAGAATGCATGTTATGAGGTTTTGATTCTATTTCTTCGGATATATTAAATACTTTAGAGATTCTCATATATATATCTAACCATATTGGGATCCGTACAGATATGTTGTAATGACATCCATTAGATGCATATCAAGCCCTTCAGAAACTGCAAGGCTTATCGAAAATCGAAATGTGATTACATCTATAACATGATAATGTGTTTCCTCATTATCGATTTATAAGAAAATTTGAGCCACAAGTTTTGTTTTGTACCTCGTAATCTCATTTTTTTCATTTCTCTTTCATACAAATACCCGTTTATATTCAATAGGCTTTACGTCATTTGGCATTTGAACAATCAGTCCAAAAACCTTTCGTTTCTTCAACGAGTCCAGCTCTGCATGGATAGCCACTTGCCATTTTTGGAAATCAGATCTTTTTCGACATTCATCTCATGATCGTGGTTCTGGATCATCATCATTTTTACATATTTCGAAGGATACATTGAAAGCAAATATATCATCGTGAAAAATATTATTTCTATCCCAAATCTTACCAGAGTTTGAATAATTTATTAAGATCTAATTATTTTCATCTTTTTTCTTTTTTTTTCTAGAGGCGGTTGTTCCTCGTCATAATTAACTTGTTTTGAAAATCCTTATTAAAGGAATCTTATCCTTTCTCAAGAGTATTTTGATTTGCATTTATTTTTACATCCGTTTTCCTATTTTGAGGAACAATATCCTTTGAACCAATTGGTCTTCTACGTTTTAAGCATCTCATTGGTTCTTGTGCATTCTGTTACACAGAGACATCAATTCTTGCAGAAGCATTTACAACTGGAATATGTGATTTTGTCACTTGTTTTGCGTTAGTAAATGCATTAGGTAATTTATTTGCGAATTTTTGCAAATGAATGATCTTTCAAACTTTAAGTTCACACTAATTTGTGTGTGAATTATAATGCGATAAAGTTGATGCATTCCAAGTAATTTCACATCATTTCTTTTGAATTGGCTTCTTATCTTCCCTGAATGGTGGGAAAATTGTTTCATCAAAGCGACAATCGACAAAATATGCAGTAAATAAATCTCTCGTTAAAGGCTCAAGGTATCTTATAATGAACGATGAGTTAAATGCAATGTAAATACCAAGTTTTTGTTATGGACCCATCTTAGTTCTATTGGGAGGTGTTACGGGAACATAACATCACAACCAAAAATTTTCAAGTGTGAAATGTTTGGTTGTTGACTTAAAATGAGTTGCATGGGGGAATGTTCATGATATGCAGTAGGCGTATTGCGGCGGCCTTGCCGCCTCGGGGTGTAGTGTCTCCATGTACACCTTGCCCAGTGGGCCTAACTATACGTCTCCGACACCCGCCCGTCCTCTTATTAGCTCAAAGTTCATTTCCACGTGTGTTTCATTAAATTTGTTTGTGGTTTATTCGTATTTTTAGGAAGAGGGAGTCGCATATAATTACTTTTAGTAGTGGTCATAACAAGAGTCAAATAGATTTTCTTTTAACAAGAAAAATAGATAGAAAACTATGTAGAGACTGCAAAGTAATACCTTGTGAAGCACTTACTACCCAACATAAGTTAGTAGTACTTGATATTAAGCTAACAAAATGGAAAAATATGAATAAAAGAGTAAGCGACCCTAGAATAAAGTGGTGGAACCTAAAACATAGTAAACAAGTAGAGTTTAGAGAAAAACTACTAAAGGAAAATGTTTGGAATCTTGACTTAGATGCTAATACAATGTGGCTAGAAATGAGTAGTTGCATAAGGAGGGTGGGATCAAACATATTAGGTATATCTAAGGGCTTGGGACCTACAAAGAAGGAAACATGGTGGTGGAACGAGGATGTCCAACGAGCAATTAAGACTAAAAGAGATATGTATAGGAAAATACCTAAGTGTCAAGATGAAGATGCGTACAATCAATATAGAGAAGCTAGAAAACAAGCTAAAAAAGTAGTTAGTCAAGCTAAAACAAATTTCATGGAAGATTTATATACAAAGTTAGGTAATAGAGATGGCGAAAAATATATATATAGGCTAGCCAAATTAAGAGATAAAAAGAAACAAGACCTAAGTCATGTAAGATGTATTAAGGACGAAAATCAAAATGTTTTAACGCGATGAGGATATTAAGGAGAGATGGAGAAGTTACTTCGATAGTTTATTTAATGATGGCCAAGTTGATGCTATAATAGATGAAAACTCCACACCAAGAAAGAAATGTAAACTATACACGCAATATTAGAATTGTAGAAGTTAAAGAGGTATTGAAAAGAATGAAAATAGGGAAAGCATGTGGCCCGATGAAATACCCATAGAGGTTTGGAAATGCTTAGGAGAAATCGGATTGACTTGGTTGACAAAGCTTTTCAATAAAATTTTAAAATCAAAACGGATGCCAATGGATTGGAGAAGAAGCACGCTTGTGCCAATCTTCAAAAACAAAGGAGACATTCAAAGTTGCTCAAACTACCGGGAATTAAACTCATGAGTCACACTATGAAACTGTGGGAGAGGATAATTGACAATAGGCTAAGGAAAGAAACAACAATATCAGAGAACCAATTTGGTTTCATGCCTGGGAGGTCAATTATGGAAGCGATTTTCCTTGTAAGACGATTGTTAGAAAAATATAGAGAAAAGAAAAAAGATCTTCATATGGTATTCGTAGATTTAGAAAAAGCATATGATAGGGTCCCTAGAGATGTTCTTTGGTGGGTTCTAGAAAGAAAAAGAGTGCACGCTAGATACATAGACACTATTAAAGATATGTACGATGGAGTAGTAACGAATGTAAAGACATTTGGAGGAGCTACAAAAGAATTTCCCATTACGATAGGACTACATCAAGGATCGGCTTTAAGCCCATATCTATTTACCTTAGTTATGGATGAATTAACTAGACATATTCGAGAGGATATACCATGGTGTATGCTATTTGCAGATGATATTGTCTTAGTGGATGAAACTAAAGATGGAGTGAATAGGAAATTAGAACTCTGGAGAAATACATTAGAATCTAAAGGCTTTAAGTTGAGTAGGACGAAAAATCGAATACATGCACTTGTGAGTTTGGAAACACTAGACATCGAGATGACGGAGTGGTAAAATTAGGGAAGTAGAAGTGCCTAGGGTAAACCACTTTAGATACCTAGGTTCAATCATACAAAATGATGGTAACATTGAAAATGATGTCACACATAGAATCCAAGTGGATGGAAGAAATGGCGGAGTGCAACGGGGGTGATTTGTGATCGACATGTTCCCACTAAGTTAAAAGGAAAATTTTATAGGACCGCAATTAGGCCAGCTATGCTCTATGGAAGTGAATGTTGGGCGATAAAGCAACAACAATTACATAAAGTGAATGTAGCAGAAATGAGGATGCTTAGGTGGATGTGTGGTAAAACCCGTAAAGATAGAATAAGAAATATAGAAATTCAAAGACAAGTAGGAGTAGCACCAATTGATACAAAGATTAGGGAAGGGCGGTTGCGATGGTTTGGTCACCTGCAAAGACGGCCTACAAATGCCCCAACTAGAAAACTTGACTCAATAGAAACTGTAGAAATTCGACGAGGTAGGGGTAGACCAAAGTTAACATGGGATGCATTAATTAAGAGAGATTTGAATGGTTTACAAAGCTCACCATCAATTGCAGTGAATCGAGCACAATGGAAAAGTTTGATCCATGTAGCCGACCCCAGTTAATTTGGGACTGAGGCTATGTTGTTGTTGTGTTGTTGTTGTTGTTTATTCGTATTTTCTTAAATTATCATCTTTAATTATTTAAATATTTGTTAAGTTCAATAATTTGTGGTTTATTCAAATCCTAACCATATTAGTGGGTTGTATTTTACAAGTTAACATAAATCAGTAGAAGCCTTTATTGATACAATTTGATAAAGTAATTTACCATGGTAAACATTATTCATAAGAGCAAATCCCACTACTGAAAACCCGAAAAAGTACTTTGTATATAAGCGACAGTACCATAAAACATGGTATATACATGTACACGTCATCTCAAATCTATCAATACCTAATATAATACAAGAATATCAAAATAATATAAACACCTACGAGTACGTCCAAGACAGTCAACAAAAAAAGATAGTCGCCCAAGATTGTCATTTGCCGCTACACTTAGAAAGATCTGCACGCAATCACCTAACAAATACAATGACGAGTCTAATGAGTAAATTCCCAAGAGAAGTCCACACAATATTTAGAAAGAAAACAAATAAAACTACAGGACATGCAAGTATGCTATCTGGAAATAGAAAAACATACTTCCATGAATGTAGGGTAATACAAAAGATTCAAGCGGCATACAATAATAGTAATACATCACACCAGACAATAATCAAACAAATTATCAATTAACAAGGTAAACGAGAATGTAAACATATAACAACTAAGTCAATATGCAAATAAATGTCTTTGATGAAAACCCAGGGACGTATCGTGTATAGCAGACTATACAATACATTGGAGCTAAGGGTCTCTCATGTGGGCTTCTCCGACATCCTTCATAGTCCTGTTTCTTTAGCTTCGCAGCGCCGGCTAAATCTACTGAGTCACCAACACGTGCATCTAAGTGCAGCTCGAGTTGCAATTCGCTGAGGGCATGATTATACGTGCTACACTACAAAAAAACAGCAAATCAAAAACGGAATTAGAAACGGAAATAAGATCCGTTTCTAAATCAGAAACGAAATTAGAAACGGAATAAGTTCCGTTTCTAAATTAAAAAGTTAGCGACGGAATTGAAACGGAAACATTCAGAGATGGATTTGAGACGGATCAGAGACGGAATTAGAGACGGAATTAGAGACGAAATTAAATCCCGTCTCTGAAAAATGGCGCCAAAATTCCCGCCAAAACTTTATTTTGTTATACCCGTTCATCAAATCTCGAGATTTGTGACAACAAATCTCGAGATTTCTCTTTACCCCTCCAAAACCCCCCTCGTCTCGTCCTCCCCACCACCGAAAGCCACCGAAAGCCCTAACCAAGCAAACCCACCGCGCGATTCGATCTCATTGTCTTCGTCGTCTCTCCTCTATACTCTCGTCTCTCCTCTCTGGTCGCGCCGTCTCTCCGGTCACCGGCCCCAAATCTCCAACCCCCAACAAATCTGGCATCTCTGTTCCGTTGCTCTCAACTCTCTCTCTCTGATCTCTCCGTCTCTCTCCAGTCACCGCCCCCCAAATCCCCAACCCCCAACAAGTCATCCTCGCACTACATTGCTCCCTGGTAGCGCTGCCCTGCTCTGGTCCTGTTCGGTTCTCTTGCACCATTTCAGTCCGCGCCTCTGCTCCTCTCGGGTCTCACTTCGTGCTCTCATTCACTCCCCTCTTCGATCTCTGTTCGATGGTATTGTGCTCTCATTCATTCCGCGCCTCGCTGTGCTTGATTTGTGAGTTCTCCCTCTTTCCTCTCAAACCATTGTTTTTGGTGAATTGGCAGTGACATGTTATGTAGGTGTTCCTTGCTATTTTATCATATCTTGATGTTGGTTTACCTATTTAAATGTATAATTTAAATAAATTTGATTTGGTTGTAACTTTACCAGTATGTCTCACTTGCTATTGTATGATATCTTGATGTGTATAACTATTCAGCTATCATAAGTGATATATTGATGTCTTTGTTATATGTTCGGTGTCTCTCTTGATGTGTTATGTAGGTGTTCAACTAACATTTATAAAAAGAACAAGTTTCCACTTCCTTTCAGATCTAATGAAATCAAGAATTTTCGTTCAAGTATTTTTGTTCAAATTTATCATGTTAGGCATTGTTTTTTATTCCTTGCTATTTTATTATGTTTGGTTATGCTATTCTCAAGTGCCAAAAAATTGATAATAGGTGCAATGATCTGAAATATGAAAATCTAATTCGAATATACTAGGTATTACTTTGATCATAGTTCTTTGCATGATTCTTGATCTCATTCAAGAGCATAATGAACGAAGTGATGGTTGTGGCTATGTCTTCATCGAGCCAACTCGAAAGTCTCATAGTGCCCTTCGATTATCAACTTTTTCTTCACTTGATGTTTACCTTTATAATGTACCCTAAGCTTCTCCTTCACTTCCTTAGTTGTTTGACAAGCCCTAACTCTCTGTTAAATTTGTTCTCATAAAGCGAGGAAAAAAAATTATTCATGCCTTGATCATTGGAGAGCTCAATCTTGGTCTCCTCAATGATGTATTCTCTCATGTGCCCCTGTTCGGTGGACTGTACCTATTCTCAATTGACTCCCACAAAAGTCTAATTTTCACCCTAATGTAGAACTTCATCCTTACTTTCCAATGAGCATAGTTGGTATAGATAAAAAACACTTTGAATTTTCAACTCCTTATCCTTAGTTCAATGAAAAGTTAAAACAATTACTTTCTAATCCAGGCATCTTACATATTTATGATGAGGTAAATAATCCAGTTAGAGGAATATCGAATAAATGTTGTTGTACTTTGCATTTCGTGCCTTGAATCGCATTCAAACATTAATACTTAGCAAGATAATAATTAAGGACAACATTAGATATTAAAGTAAATTTGATCTATCACCGTTCTAGCATTTCTTAATAAAGCCTATAATTATATAAGTCATTCCATGACTAGAGTGATCTAATTACATCTATCATCATATGAAAAGAGACATTACATTATAATACGATCATAAATGAAACCTGAGACATCGTGTAATGCTGACTAGTTAGAAAATTAATGACTTTCTAACTTTGTCAATTTATTCTCTATTCATGAGTTCAACAAGAACCTCGTTCTTTCACTTAGCTATCAATTTCTTCTAGATTGTCTTGATCGCTATTCCGATTTACGCTATTCTCTAATTAGTGAGATTTCCTATCATCTTAATCATTATGGTTTCATTACTTGAATAGACAACCGGCTCGACAACGGTTAAGTTCGAATAAGAATGTCGTCTACAAGTAGAGACTGGATGTACAACCGGCTCGACAACGGTTACGTTCGAATTGAATTCGCGGCGAAGGTTAAACAATTCATATCATTTGCCAAACAACATTGTCCTACATACCAAAGTAGAAGGAAGATTAGATGTCCGTGCAATTTTAAGAAATGCCGACTTGTACCGTACCTGGACGTCGAAACGGTTGAGTACCACATATGTAGGTATGGATTTGTCCCGGGATATCACTGTTGGTACGAACATGGTGAGAACGGAGATGAAGGCCGGCAAAACTTTTACGAAATGGATAGCCATATTGATGATGCTGATGTGGGAGGACACGATCCGACACCTTACCGCGAGATGCTACACAACGTGGCAGGTCCAAGTTTCAATTGGAATGACATGGAAGAATCTCCAAACCCCCAAGCACGCCAACTATATGACATGATTGATGCAAGTAGGGAACAATTGTGGCCTGGTTGCGAAACCATGACAACGTTGTCCGCAATGGCAAGATTACTTGCGATCAAGTCTGAACATCATATATCTGAACGAGGGTATAATGAAATCATTAAACTCATGAAGGATTGTTCGCCAAATGACAACTCATTGGTTGAAGATTTTTATGCCACTAAAAGACTAATGCGAGGTCTAGGTCTACCTGTTGAGAAAATAGATTGTTGTGAGGACCAATGTATGATTTATTGGGGAGTGGACTCTGAGTTGACGTCATGTAAATTTTGTGGGAAATCAAGATACATTGCACATCGACGAGGTCGTGGTCGGAACACAAAAAACCGCCCTAGCAAAAGAATATACTAGTTCCCTTTGGGCCCTCGGTTGCAACGATTGTATGCGTCTGAGTCAACCGCAAAACATATGCGATGGCATGGAGATCATTCATCGCCAGAAGATGTTATGCAACACTGTTCTGATTCAATTGCTTGGAAACATTTTAATGACGTCAATAGAGACTTCGCCGCCAAGGTTCGGAATGTTCGTTTAGGATTGTGCACTGATGGTTTTCAAGTATTTGGGTTTTCCGGGAAATCGTACTCTTCGTGGCCCGTGATTTTGACTCCTTACTAACTTCCACCGTCGATGTGCATGAAATCTGAGTTTATGTTCGTAACGGTTATCGTTCCTGGACCGACCAGCCCAAAGCAGAAAATCGACGTGTTCCTTCAGCCGCTTGTGAAAGAGTTGCAAGATTTATGGAACAATGGGGTGATTACATACGACGTCTCCACCAAGACAAATTTTCTCATGCGAGTTGCCCTTTTATGGACTCGTTAGTGATTTCCCGCATATAGCATGTTGTCCTATTGGAGCACACACGGTAAGTACGCTAGTCCATATTGTATGGAGGATACAAATGCATTTCAATTGCGAAATGGTGGTAAGACATCGTGGTTCGATTTGTCATCGTCGTTTCTTGGCGAAGTCATCACCATTAAGGAAAGACAAAAAAATTTCATTAGAGGCAAAATGGTCATAAATGATGATCCGCCCGCTTTGCGTTACGGTGAAGAAATTTTGGCGAAATTGAATCGTTTGGCTTGATGAAGGTGACAAAATCGGAGTCGAATACGTGAATGGGCGGATAGCTAAGAATTCGGGATGGAGGAAGAAAAGCATATTCTCGGGACTTGCCGTATTGGAAGACAAACTTGATCCGCCACAACTTAGATGTCATGCACATTGAGAAAAATGTTTTTGACAACATATTCAACACTATTATGTGTGTACCGGGAAAGAGTAAGGACGATGCAAAATCGAGGCAAGATATTCGTGAATATTGTCACCGACCTTCTCTACACATTGATTCGGCGACAAATACTTACGTCCTTGGGTGCTATGCTCTTGATACATCAAAAAAACAAAAGTTGTGCGAGTGGGTTGAAAAATTGCGTTTTCCTGATGGTTACGCATCGAATCTTGGTCGATGTGTAGATCCAAAGAAACTGCGAATGTTCGGCATGAAGAGCCATGATTGTCATATATTCATGCAACGGTTGATACCAATTGCATTCAGAGAACTCCTCCCAAACCCGGTTTGGGTTGCAATTAGCGAATTAAGCCTTTTTTTTCCGATCCCTAACTGCGAAATGTGTCAGTATCCAAGATATGGAGGTCTTAGAGTCTGAAATACCAAAAATCATTTGCAAGTTGGAAAAAATATTCCCTCCAAGCTTATTTGACTCTATGGAACACCTACCAATCCACTTGGCCTACGAGGCCCGTCTGGCCGGTCCCGTTCAATTTCGATGGATGTATCCATTTGAGAGGTACTATCTTGAGCCCTTGAAATTATTTTCCCATTCAATAGGTTTTATATCAACATTTCCTATAACATTCATACAGGTACCTTAAACATTTGAAGAACAATGTGCGAAACAAAGCGAAGGTTGAGGGCTCCATGTGTAATGCTTATTTGGTCGAAGAGGTCACATCCTTTTGTTCTTACTACTTCGAAGATCACGTCTTTATGTTGCATGACAAAGTGCCACGTAACGACGATGGCGGTCTCGGGCCCACACCGAACTTCGTCGGCAATTTCTCAATTTTCACTTATCCTGGTCGACCCATGGGCAAGTCGAAGGAGCGGTACTTAACAGAGCAGGAGTATAATGCCGCTCATTCGTACATACTGCTCAATTGTCCAGAGATCGCTCCTTACGTTCAGTATGGCCGTCACTTTCATTCAATAATGCAGTACATTCATTGTTCACATTTTAGTAAGACAACCTACTTACATGTTCGTTTCTTCTAGGATATTCGTCGATGAAATCACTCAAACAATGGGGGAGTCGAAAGTTGATAGTAGTCTAGAGAACAACTTCCCCATTTGGTTTCAAACATATGTAAGGTCATTACTTTTGTATGTTATAGATTCATAAATTTCTTCCATAAGTAATGTGTCATATTGCATTTCTAATTTTTTTGAATAGGCTCAGAATTCTATAGTTGACGAGACGCTCGTTGATCTTGTTGTTGGTCCTAGTCGATCATGTACTGTCTACCCTGGTTACCTTGTTAATGGGTATAAGTTCCACTCCGCAACATATGACGTTAATAGATCGACGCAGAGCAGCGGTGTTTTGGTGAAGGGTTCAAACTACGCCGATGTTTCCCATAACTATTATGGAGTACTGCGAGAGGTTGTGGAGATTGAGTATACCGGCCTCAAGCGTGTGGTCTTGTTTAAGTGTGAATGGTATGACCCTACACCGAATCATGGTGTGAGGACTCACCCAACACTTCAATTGGTAGAGGTTCATCGAAGTCGACGATATAACAACTACGAGCCATTTGTACTAGCAATGCAAGCCACTCAAGTCTACTACCTTTCGTACCCTTCTATGAGGAACGACCGACAAGAATGGCTAGCAGTTTGTTGCTGTCAGCCAAAATTCGCTGACGAGGAAACTAGCAAAGACGATAATGACCAGGGCTCGGCAGAGATTGCTTTCCAAGATGGGATGCCCACCACGTGCGTAGTCGATGATGCAATCGTCGATATCAACAATTTGGATGATCCGACTGGGACTCGATTCATTGTTGAAGCAGGTCCAAGTGAAGAAGTTTATAGTGGAGATGATTCAGAACAAGAATCCTCACCTTCTACTCATGAGAGTGAATTTGAAACGGATGATAGCGAATAATGTATGTATATGATATGTCAACGTCCAATAATGTAGTTACTTTTATTAGCATGGATCCTGTGTTATTAAGTCCAATCATTTAGACTTAATTTCTAATTTTTGTATGCCCTCCTTCTCTGATGTTTTATTGCTATTTTGTTAAGTTTCATGGCCGGAGGTGGTCATCCCCCACGTCGAGGTTTCCCATTAAGAGGCCATCGTCCAGGCGGAAGAGGTGCAGCACCGACCTGTGGCGGTGAAATACCTACTGAGCCTCATGGTCAAGCCACACGAGGGGTCCATAGAGGTCGTGGCGGTCGAGGTCGTAGGTCGATACCTGCATTATCGATTCCGACTTCTCGGTCTCTCGAGCACGATACGGCCGCATCGTCACCTTCCCCTTCCATACCGTCGGCGTCGTCTATACCTTCATCGTCGTCATAAAGGACTATACCAAATCTGCACTTCCAGTTACCATCAACGACATCAAGGACTCCTTTACCCACGAGGCCTGCACCCCCAGTCACAGCATCACCGGCAGCATCCCCACAAGAAGACGTAAGAGCAGGGTTGGAGGTGACAGGCCCTCCGCGGCCACCTCGGAGAGACGGGGATGGAGCCCCCTCGCGTGCGGGGATCCCTATCAGACTGATTGCCAATGATACGTAAGTTTGTGTTTGACTCTTATATGTCATTTTAAATATGGATGTCAATTATTGAAGAAGTAGATAAGGTGATATGCATGTTCATGAAACACATGGAGTTGCATCCTTCGCATTTTTGTGCAAGGAGGATGACAAAAGTTTTCAAACGATGGATGATTCCTGAAGGGTATTGTTGGAAGTCGATGCATACCTCATCATAAAGACCAATACTGGCGCCAATGGAAGGTAAACAAGACTACTAAATGCCTTATGATTTATAATATTTTCTCAATGTCTCATAACAATAGAAATCGCCAATTTGTAGGTATTTTTTAGATGGGATGACGCGATTCCCAGGATCTCGTGCGAGCGACGTACGACAGGCTTGCAGGCACTAAGGTACACCGCATTGATGCACAAGTTAAAGAAGAGTCGTGTGCAGCCAGTTTTTGTTACGGATGAGGCATGAAGGAGATACTTGGAGTACTGGGAGAGCGAGGACTTCCAGGCCAGGTCTAGGCAAGCGACGGAGAATAGGAACACCGAGGTCGAAGGCCCTGGGACTGGACCCTCAAAACACGGTGGTGGTTCCGTGTCTTTTGTGACTACCCAAGAAAGATTGGTAAGTATTTTGTAACATCTTGGATATTTTTTACATTTATACACTTGTTCACTATGTTTGGTCCTGCACGCAGACTGATTCATCCGAGACGCCACCGACAGTGAATGACTTGTATTTGCATCTCCACACCGTAAATCACGACAGGATGACATTCATCGATACTAGATCAGAGCGGTTCTATGTAAGTATAGAAATTATATGTAGTATTAAGTTTACTTTAACCCATATCATGTATTTTGTTTGTTGTTCATATCTGCAGGATAGGCTCCAGAGCAGACGTCAAGAGCTGACCCAGGCTACACCGGACCAATCGGTGGATGATGAGGCGGTGTACCTCAATGTGGCGGGTGAGTGTTCCAAAGGACGTGTCTACGGACTCGGGTCCGTAGGGAGAAAGAAGAGGAGATACGAGATCCCGTGCTAGCACGTCGGAGATGCGGATGTGGTGCCGCGGGCAGAGTTCAATGTCGTTGCGGAGCAATTACGAAAGGTTATGGAGTTCATGCAGCAGCATCTCGGGATGAACATGGACGAAGCAGGCCTAACTCAGCAATAACCACCACCACCGCCACCACCACCGCCACATCATGACCAGCAACAGCTGCCGCAAATAGATCCGGTCGATCTACCACAACAAGGGGACAATGTTGAGCGTGAGACGTAAGCGTGGCTCTCGAGAGATGAGCAGGTTGGTGATACATAGGTATTTCACTTGTTGTTTGTGTAAATTCTTAGATTAAACGTTTGCCTTTGTAGACAACTTTAGCAATTCTTCGAATTACTTTATGATTGACACTTCCTTTTGTGCATATTTAGATTGATATTCCATAATTTATCGTGGATTTTACTTTTTTGACCTTTTCCGTCTTTGCTAGAAAAATTCTTATGTAAAGAAAAATATACTATATATACAGAATGTATGCGGAATATTTGGGAGAAGAAAACATGCTGGCTGTTATGTAGTCTTATGCCGTTGCAGGTTCTCTCGAGTGCGATGATGAAGAAAGTGGTAGAATTGACAGGGAGCAACATTTTCATGCCATAGCAAATGAATTTGGGAAATCGATAAAGGCTCGTTTTTCGGTCATCCGTGTTGAGAACATGTAGGCTCTTGTTCTTTTTGAATTAGTTTTGTGTTGCCGATCATGTTCGCTCTTGTTCTTCTATAAAAGCTAATTCTGGAAGAACAAGAGCCTACATGTTCTCAACACAGATGACCGAAAAACGACCCTTTATCGATTTCCCAAATTCATTTGCTATAGCATGATCCGAATGGCTCCCTGTCAATTCTACCACTTTCTTCATCATAGCACTCGAGAGAACCTGCAACGACATAAGACTTGCACACAACAGCCAACATGTTTTCTTCTCCCAAATATTCTCAACCATTCTCAGAGATATAGTATATTTTTCTTTAAATAAGAATTTTTCTAGCAAAGGAAAAGGTCAAAAAAGTAAACAGCATGATAGATTATGTATGAACTGGGATTCCAAAGCAACTAAGATATACAGAGGATAAAGGAAGATAACATTTACCTGCAATTCATGGTGGGCTCGTTCATCTCAAAGGTATGCATCCAATAATCTAAGCAGCACACTGAGTTTTTGCTAGGAAGTGAAACAATTGTCATACCACAATTGTCATACTTTGTTTGGCATAACTAACGAATGCAGGGGTTTATATACAATATTGAACCTTATAACTAACTTAAGAATTGATTTGGAATGCTTTTTTTATGTGAAAGTTGATGATTCTTAGGTCTAAGTGTTGAGTTGATCTTGTGCATCACCGTGGCATTTGTTAGTTTCTTATAATTGATTGCATTGATGTATTAACATTCATTTATTAGTGTTCATATCTGCTTATTTGTTTTGCTTGGATGTTTAAGTTGTATACAATAGTTTAGTCTCACACATCCTCCATTAAAATCGGATTTTTCATATATTTGTCTCCTAAACTAACAAAATTCCATGTGGTTAGATCCCTTGACATTTCATTATTAGTATGGAAAATGGTATCCTATTAGAGTTTTATTTTTATCTCGTCAGACATTTGTGAAAAGATATCACATTATATCATTCTTATTGCTTAATATTCTAAGTCTTATCGTGACTCGTTACTATGGAACTTCTATTTCCATAAACATGGGATAATTTTCTAGTCAAATCATTTGTCTATAGTTAAACATTTAATTGAATCATGGGATATTGTTCTTCACCAATTCATTCAAATATTTCCAGATAATAAGACGGGTCGCACCTATTTTTTATATTGTGATTGAATCGTGATTATGATATTGAGTTGCTTAGACTTTTAGTCTTGCTCAACTACTCTAGTGCATTCCTTACATTGATTAAAGAAGTCTTTTCCTTCCGTTTCCATCAATCACAATTAATCTCTACATCTCATCTTTTTATGCAAAGTTTACTCAATTTCAATTCTTGTATCTAAGCTATTCTAATGTTTATATCACCTTGTCGTCCCTTTTACAAATTTCTCAAGGCTTTGTTGTCCACTTAGACCACTTAAATTTTTTATCTTAATTGACACAAGTTTATGTTCTTAACTCTTATTTTTTGAATTGGCTATGAACAATATAAATTCGTAGAATCTTGTAATCAATTGAAGTCTTTCGTAGCTAATTCTTATTCAAAATAGATAAACTTTGATATTCAAATCTTACTAATATTCAGTGGTCTGCCCAAGCCACCCGATTTCCCTATAAACCAAGGTCCAGAGGTCTTCATAGGAGTGGTGGTACATTGAATGGACTACTCGGCCATAGAGGATGCCACTCTCTTTGGTTGATATAAGCGAACAAGGTAGTGAAGTATCTTTATTTTTCTGTGTGGATTACTTCATTCTCATACCATGATTGTTCACCATTTGTAGAACTCAATTCAAGTATGATATAAAGGCTATAAACATGATTAT
This sequence comes from Stephania yunnanensis, assembly GCA_039657365.1. Lineage (NCBI taxonomy): Eukaryota > Viridiplantae > Streptophyta > Magnoliopsida > Ranunculales > Menispermaceae > Stephania > Stephania yunnanensis. The sequence continues at coordinate 49,186,620 of CM077583.1, read as the reverse complement.
TCTCATATCATATATCCCAATTGCTCCCTTTATATGAAAAACTAGATGTACTGCAATGACACTGTCAATTCTTTGAAGAATTCTTAGTAAATGTGCCGAGAATTCAATCAAGGCAATATTTCAGCCCATATCTATTTACAAATAAAATAGTGCAAGGTTCTGGGAGTATTTGTATATGGAGTAACTGAAGTTAGCTAATTTTCTCAATCATGTTTTATGCTAATATACTTTTTTGGTGAACTGAAACAACTTCTTTATATGTGGATTACTGTTTTGCATACTCATATAAATCTGGATGATAATAGGTGGGAATTCTGCTCATGAACATGGAGAGCAGCGGGAGTCACTGTGCTTACATCTTTACAGTTCAGCGGGAGTCAGTGAGGGATACTAGGTGGGAATTCTTATAACCTACGCAATTGGATACCTCATAGCTGAATTTGAATTGTGAAACACGGCTCATTCTCTCAGAATTTTACAGATTAAAAACTGGAAAGCTGATTCTTCTGGACTTGGCTGGATCTAAAAAAATAGAGAAAACTGGAGCTGAAGGAAAAATTCTTGAAGAAGCAAAAACCATCAACAAGTCCCTTTCTGCTCCTGGTAATTCCTTCAGCCGCTTTGACTGGGATTCTGCGAGATGCTCCTGGTAATTACTAGGATTCTGCGAGATGCTCTTGTAAGCCATTTTCCCCTTTCCTCGATTTATCCATGTTCAATATGCCTTATACTTGCTTTTATGGTATATGTTTTGCTCACACAACTAATTGATCTATCCATGAAACTCGGGAAATGCATTTTCCCCTTTCCTCGATTTCTCCATGTTCAATATGCCTTATACTTGCTTTTTTGGTATATGCTTTGCTCACACAACTAATTGATCTACCCATGAGACTCGGGAAATGCATTTGAGTGCCATATAGTGTCATATTAATCATAGGGAATTTGATAATTTGTTTTTATAGCAACATTGTGTGTGAAGAGTGAAGGCACTACTAAATGGCTACTTGATGAGATAGCTCGCAGAGAGACAGACGCCGAGAGATCATTAATGCACAGGTGAGAGCCTCAAGCATCTCACTGTTGATGCTTTGGCATGTCAATGTGTTTCTGAGATGAGAGCAGTTGTGTGATAATTCACAGTTTGCTATGATTGTTATGCTGCCTCTGATTACTAGGTTTCCATATTTTTTTTTCCTGAATCTGCCTTGTGCCTGTTTTGATGCTGCATGTTCCTATTTTGCTGAACTTAATTAACGTTTGTGATGATACTGTTTTTGAGAACCAGGGGAGCTCGTTAAGAACAAATATACTGATGTGCCTCTTTTATACTACACCGAAATTCTTAGTAAGTAAAATGCTTTAATTAGCTTCATTGACTAATCACCAAGATTGTCTGACTGTTTATGGTTGCTTGATAGGTATGCCTGGTTTGACTCCCTACGTTGATTTCCATGAAATCTTCCACTGTAAAGAATTTACCTCAACTCACCTGATCATAGAGATATTACTAGATTGATTATGGCAACTTTTGGACGTGGTGGGCATGGTGATCTAAGGCAGAGAATTCGCGATGAAATACTTCTTATTCGGGTTTCTCCTTCACTTTTTTCTCTTCTGTCTTATACATCATGGTTTTTTTTTTTGTTTTTTTGGGATTGCTATCAGCTGTTGGTTTTTTCTTTTATTGGGACAACTCCTCTTGCTTTACCTTTACTAGTGTTTCTAATAACATTCAAGTAAGCAAAGAAAACAAAGATTTTTCAACTCATTGAAGAAAAATCACATATTTCTAGCAAAGAAAGCTCTTTATTTTGTAAGTGAAACATAAAAACAAAACAACAAAAGCCTCAAACCATTGAAATAGGTAATAGCCTATTTGTCACATGTAATTCGATTACAACGCCAATGACCTTGTTTTACTTTGAATGGAATACTAGTGACTATGCTTGAAAGAATTCTAATGCAGTTCACATAAATCCACGATTTTGCGATCTTATAGCACCAATTTGTTTTGCTTCCTTTATATACTTTTTTATTTTGTGCCATATCAATGCAAATGACTAGGACTTCGACTATTATGGCATTGCAAGAACTAGACGTTGTAAGAATTTTTGCATATATTGCCACAACTCTTTATCTGTTGTAAATTTGGTAAACTTTTTTCAATCTTACTCAATTGACTGCATGGTTGATGTATATAATATCAAGTTTCCGAAACATTTGTATGCTTATAAAATGTAGAGTAGCGCGATAAGAATTTTAGATTTTATATTGATCTCGTCGCTCTTTGTTTTTACAGGGGCCTCTCCTCTTTTTTTCGTTTGTGCGGGGCCATGATGGCGAGCGTGGCCCTATTAGTAGGTGGCTGGTTCTTCGATCGAGTGGGCGTTAGTGCCATTGATTGCCCATATCCCTGTGACAATACCTGCCATAATCTAGTTTCCAAGTGAGAGGAGGAATTTAAAGCATATCATGTAACTTTTATAGTTGCTTACATTACTTTTAGATTGATAATTCTTTTTGTGCATATTTATAGGATTGTAAGTTTTTTTTTTATGGTTGTTGAACAATAGAATTGGTGGTTTTTAAGAATACTTAGAAATTTTGAGCTTTTGTAATACAAGACAATTTTTCGTGGATATATAAATATTTTCCAAATTTTCATTTTTACATTTTTTTTCTCTTTTGAATCTTTGTTGATATATATTGTCGATGTATGAATGTCAAATTTGGCTTTTTGGCGGGATGTTAGCACCCCCAAGGAGTTGTTGGAGGGGGTTCAGGCGATGGAGGAGGTCATATGGTTGTAACTTCAAGTTATAGGTTGGAGAACAAATTGAATTATGCTTATGTTTGAAAATAAAACGAAAAGGAAAATTACAGACGGATTAGCAACGGAATTCAAAAATTCCGTTGCTATTACGTCTCTAATTTTCCGGGAATATATGCATGAATCACAAACGGAATTAGAGACGGAAATAAGAATTCCGTCTCTGATTTCGTTGCTAATCAGAAACGGAATCAGAGACGGAATCAGAAACGGAATAATTCCGTCTCTAATTCCGTTGCTGATTAGCAACGAAATCAGAAATGGAAATATTATTTCCGTCTCCGATTCCATCTCTGATTCCGTCTCTGATTCCGTTTCTGATTAGCGACGGAATCAGAGACAGAATTCATAAATTTATTAATTCCATCTCTGATTCCGTTGCTAATCGTTTGAAACGAATCGAGACGAATGCAATTACAAATGTACTATTTCGAAAAAAATTCCATTTCTGTTCCGTCTCTGTTCCGTTTCTAATTTCCGTCTCTAAATCTGTCTCTAATCAGAAACGGAATTTTTCCGTCTCTATTCCGTCTCTATTAAGAAACGGAATCAATTTTTGGTTTCTGATCGAATCAGCGACGATGTTTTCAGAGATGGAATTGATTCCGTCTCTGTTCCGTTTCTGATTGCAATTAGAGACGGAATTTTTGCAAATCAGAGACGGAAAATTTCGTTTCTGATTTGCTATTTTTTTGTAGTGCTATGGTATAGTGTACCCATGTTCGTTTACACATCCCGATGTAAAAACCCCGATAAACCAATCAATCGATCAGAAAACCAGTAAAATAAATAGTTTGGCACCCATCACACGCACAAGAAAACCAACTAAACTTAATGAAGCATTCTTAAGGGGTTTAAGCACCTCAATTTGTGCTCCGACTTCCCCGGACCCGAATCCGACTCGACTAGCTCCCCGATACTCGAGCTACGGTCCATTAAGTCCCTGAAGTTTTACATTTTTAGTTTGTTTATATATGTTTGGTTAGAATCAAATGTGCGTATGTATCCCAAGGATTATCTTGTGGTCTCATTTCGTGCTGTCCCACACCACTTGATGACTCCAATAACACACTCCCTTCCTTTTTTCTCTCATTATGATCATCTAGATATCCATCTTATGGTCCTACTTATTTAGTTCAAACTCTAGGCTTATTATTAATTTGATTTATGTACCTCACATTTTGAGGCATGCCATAGCTTATTGTTTTAATTTGAATTTACTTAGCCTATGGTTGCTTACCCAATACCCATCACACCAACTTGCCCGATAACAACGTACACACAAGTAGTGCAATATAATAATAATAATAATTTTAAACACCACATGTGAACAACGATCATCCATAAATGACATATTCCCTCGATTCTCATGTCCGAGTCAACTGAATTATCCACGTAACGTCCGGATTACGACTGTTAATCCCTGAGATTAACCCTAATATTAGTTTTAATTAATTTGGGTCGTTATAATTCTTCCCAACGTAAATAATCTTGTTCTCCAAATTTAGATCTCGAGGAGTTTCTAATTCATTTCTACACATAGATAAAACAATGGTGGAACAACTGACGTCGCCGACTCAATCTCGACCCCCACTAGATAAGACCCAATACATTGGAGACCCACTATTGGGCCTTTTAGACCCACTCCACTGGCCCATTACCCAATATCCCTTCGCATAACTGTATCCTCAAGTGTTGCCCCACACATGATGTGCCCAGCAAGATCCTTCCTACAGCCCCTCAGACTTTCGCATAACTGTATCCTCATGTGTTGCCCCGCATGTAATGTGCCAGCTAGGCCTTAAATATAACCCTTCATTTCTTCATCTCACAAGGAGGAAACTGTAGCAGAAAACATTCACAACGCCACTTGGTCCTGGTCTTTTGTTCTTCTTTTCGTGGGGAGGAAAGTGTGATAATAAACATTCACAATTCCCAACTAGACCATACTTGGATTCCCTCCTAGGTTCCCATCAGTGAGGGCACCTAACAGGCCCAATACCTGGTCCTCGTGGTGGTTGGTGTAGACCTTCAACGCACCTACATACGTACCAGCATAATAACTCGGGTCATTATCCACTGAGAACTTTTGATAGACATGTTATGGTTTAGTTGTTACTCGTCCTTATCTGAAGACAAGTCATGTCCGCGAACATAGTTAACAATGTTCATGCTCATTATCTGGCTTTGAATACTGACTGTTTCAGTCGTGCTTTCATTAACTTCGCCTGTGTCCATAACATCACAACCATAGTATCGTTGTAGTGCTTCACAAAGCACAAGAATCTAACTTAGGCAATGAATATGATCTCATGACACTACGACTATGGCCATTATGAGTTACTCTCGCTCATGTCATGACTATGGCCATTATGAGTTACTCTCGCTCATGTATAAGTCACTTATTGTCTTGTCCTGCCTTTTTACACCGTATACTCAATAAGGTCACACACATTATATACAGTACCTAATGGAGAGTACCATTCATCCATTAATGAGAGTTTTCACTCTTTTTATTCTCATGTCTTCCAAAAGCTTTATGTCTTCATATCCTTAAATTTGCTAATCATATGGCCCTTTAATCTCTCTATAATGATGCCCATCCATTTCACTTACTCTATTCACAACTCTTAAATTTCTCCATACGATCTCGTGTTTTCCACATTGTCACATTAATCTCTATCGCTCCTAGTCCTAGTTTTCCATCTTCGTTGAACTTGACTTAAATATTGGTGTCAGTGATTTGTTCGATGTATTCTCGTGCAATTGTAAGCTTTCTCTCGACTCGCACTCATTGAATTGTCATTTTTTCAGATGAGGTGGCGGTGTGGGCCCCCATCGACCTCACTATTTGAGGGAAATCAAAAAGAATTATGTGGATTTACTCAGATTGTCATGTACATCCCAAGTCATCTCGACACTATCGGTTGTCCGTAAGTCTTCTATTTGCTCCTCTGTCTCGCGTCTTTTAGCTATCCTAATAAGACTATCTACAATATCCCAACCACCTTCCTGTAAGTCTTGTCATTATTGTCTTTCTATAGATCTTCAAATCAAAATCACCCTCGACCTATAACTAGTGGCTTGTATGAACTCACCATCATACCTCTCATGTTCTGTCGAGATCTAAGCTAGGTGCCCCATACCGACTAGGTTGAGAACTATCATATCCTCGGCAGCCATGTTGTGGTCTGTAATACGCATAAATTATATAGTCTCTAACTCAAATCATCACTTTCCTCTTTAGCATGAAATAACCACATATAATCACAAGCATTCACCATTATCTTCTTAAACATGAAGTTTACACATATAATATAGCAAAAACATTAGGTTCTCATTAACTATACAAAAGTGACCTAACATTTAAAATCTTCATTTCTACATACTATGTATCAGCCTTCTGAATTAGGGCTCTAACCCATAATGGTATCGCTGGTATCGGTGGCATAAAGATCCATGAACAATTGAATGATGATTCCCCTCCACTCCATAATGAGAATATATTAGAGGGCACTCATGTCATAATGATATAGGCTTGTCACCTTGTAAATCTAGCTCTAGCATAGGTGGCCTTATAATAACTGACACTAGTCTATAAGGACAATCTTTCTTATCATGTCCACGCTAACCATATCGAAAACACCTATGTCATCGTTTTGTTTTTCCCTACCATTTCCTTGAACTCTGGCTCAAAATCTTCTCATACCTTTTTTGAGGTATGTGTGTTCGGTCATGCTCTCTATCTGCATGGGGACCTACTAATGTTAGCGTGTACCCCTCTTGTGTCCTCTGTTTGGTTCTCCTATATTCATCACCAGTGCTCTGCTCGACCGATGTTTGCTCTAGTTGGGTTGCAGTGACTACTATTGGGTTTCGAGATGTTGTAGCCGTATCTGTAATGAGCGTCGTAAGTGCGGCGGCCTAATCTCGTAGTAGTCGGAGTAACTCGACCATCTAAGTCTCCTGGACAGCAAGTCGATCCTCCCCACTCGCTGTAACAGGGAAATCCCTAACTTTAACACTAGTTTGTTTGATCTCCTGAGGCGTACTCGACTATCCGTCCATGATTTGCATTAAGACTCGTGCTCCGCATCAGCCTCAATGTATAAAAATATATATATACGCGTACAGTGTATAACATACAGTAAAAACATAACAAACATATAACCCTAACTCTACCCGCCTCACATCACTTCCCAACTAAAGTTCTTAAGACACAACATCGAATTTCCACATCTAATATTTTTATTGGTTAAGTTTATCAAATTTCTTTTAATTTTTCCCAAGGCTTCATCGACCTCTTTTTAATACCAACTATGGCGTTGGTATAAGGTTAAATAACAAACTAAACTTCAACCCTTATGATCCATCAACCTCGCCCTGATACCATTTGTAGCGGCCTTGCCACTTCAGGGTGACGTGTCCTCGTGTACTCTTTACCCAATGGGCCTAACTACATGTGTCCGGCACTTGCCTATCCTCCTATTAGCTCGAATTTCATGTCCATGTATGTTTAATTAAATTTTTAGTGGATTATCTGTATTTTCTTTAATTATCCTCTTTAAGTATTTAAATATTTGCTAAGTTCAATAATTTGTGGTTTATTCAAATCCTAACCATATTAGCGGTTGGATTTTGCAAGTTAACATAAATCAACGGAAACCTTAATTGATACAATTAGGTAAGGTAATTTACCATGGTAAACATTATTCATAAGAGCAAGTCCTACTATGGAAAACCCAAAAAAGTATTTTGTATATAAGCGACAGTACCATAAAACGTGATATATAAATGTACACGTCATCTCAAATCTACCAATACCCGAAATAGTACATGAATATCAAAATAATATAAACACCTATGAGTATGTTCAAGACCGTAAGCTAAAAGAGATAATCACCTAAGATTATCCTTTGCCACTACTCGTAAAAAGATTTGCACTCAGTCACCCAACAAATATAGTGACGAGTCAAGTGAGTGAATTCCCAAGAGAAGTCCACACAATATTCAGCAAGAAAATAAATAAAACTACATGACATGCAAGTATGCTATCTGGTAATAGAAATACATACTTGCACGAATGTAGGGCAATACAAAAGATTCAAGCATCATACAATAATAGTAATAGAGCACAACAGACACTAATCAAACAAAGTAGCAGTTAACGAGGTAAACGAGAATGTAAACATACAGCGGCTAAATCAATATACACATAAATGTCTTCGATGAAAACCCAAGGACGTATTACGTGTAGCAAAGTATACCATCCTTTAGAGCTAAAGGTCTCTTATTGGGCTTCTCCGATAACCTTCACAATCTCGTTTCCTTAGTCCTTACAACGTTGGCCAAATCCACTGAGTCACTGACACATGCATCTGAGTGCAGCTCGGGTCATAATTCACCGAGGGCATGATCACACATGCTATGGTATAATGTTCCTAAGTCCGTCCACCCATCTCGGTGTAAAAACCCCAATAAACCAATCAATTAGTTAGAAAAACCAGTAAAATAAACAGTTCAACACCCATCACATGCACAAGAAAAATGAGCCAAATTCTGTGAAGCATTCTCAAGGGGTTTGCGCACTTCAATCTGTGCTCTGACTTCGTTGGACTCCCGAATTCAACCCGACTAGCTCCCCGATACCCGAGCTACGGTCCACTAAATCCCTGAAGTCCAATTTTACATGTTTAGTATGTTTATATATGTTTGGTTGGAATCAAATGTGCATACGTATCCTGAGGATTATCTTTTGGTCTCATATCATGCTGTCCCATACCACTTGATGATTCCAATAGCAGACGTTTTTCCTTATTTCTCTCATTATGATCATCTAGACGCCCATCTTATGGTCCTACTTATTTTATTAAAACTATAGGCGTATTATTTATTTGATTTATGTACCTCACATTTAACCTTATTAACCAATATGGTTAGTGTTTTATTTATCAAAATTAACTAACTTATGGTCCCACTAACCTTAGACTACTCGGTACCCGTGCCCCGCGTCACGACACGCATATTGAGGCACACCATAGCTTATTGTTTTAATTTGAATTTACTTAGCCAATGATTACATTACCCATTTTAGTTGATTAATTAGTCTTCTTAACATGAATTAATCGAGTTTCCTAATGTACCTATAGTTTGCCTACCCGATACCCATATTGGCATGCCTTTTGAGGCGAACACCCGTTACACGAAATTGCCAGATGATAACATACACACATGTAGTGCAATATAATAATAGTAATTTTAAACACTAGATATAAACAACCATCATCCATAAATAATATATTCCCTCGGTTCTTATGTCCGAGTCAACCGAGTTGTCCACATAATACCCGAATTACGACTGTTAATCCCCAAGACTAACAGTAATAATAGTTTTAAATAACTTGGGTCGTTACACCTATAACGAATTATAAATGTTGCATGAGGGACTGCATGTCCCCAAACTGAAGTTAGTAACTTAGTTCTCATCATTAAAGGTCTAGCAATTAATAGAATGCGTTGGATTAAAGATTTTACCAAACTATTCTGGGTATGCACATGTGGAATAGAATGTTCAATGGTAATTTATATATCCATGCAATAATCTTTAAATGCTTGAGATTGAAATTCTCCGGCATTATTAAGACGGGTGGTTTTGATTGTGTTGTCAGGGAATTGTGCTCTTAACAAAATGATTTGTGCTAAAAGTCTAGCAAATGCAACATTACAGGTCGAAAGGAAACAAACATGTGACCATCTAGTTGATGCATCTATCAAAACTATGAAATATCTAAATGGTCCACAGTGAGGATGAATAGGCCCACATATGTCTCACTGAATGCGTTTTAGAAAACTGGAGATTCCACAACAATCTTACTTGGGGATGGTTTAACTATTAATTTACCTTGAGAATAACTAGCACTATTAAAATCACCAACTAAAAATATTTTGTGACTCTCTAAAGGATGTCTATGTGAATTATCAATTATTCTTTGCATCATTGATGATCCTAGATGACCAAGTCGGTGATAAGTTCGTATTTTTACATATTTATTAGTATATTTTAGTATATTTAATTATTAAAAGTATTTAAAATAAATATTTAATAATATTATTTGGTTGTTTTTAGGTGAAACGGAGTGCGCGGGTGAATTCGTGGCGGAAAAATACTCAAAATGGAGTATTTACTTGTAGTAATCGGACACCGGACAGTTTGCCTCGAAATACGCGTTGCGCGGTATGTCGAATAGCAGAAAGGGCGTTCCAGCCAATCAGAGGATGACACGTGGCGCGTTTTCAGTGGAGTAGACTGTTCGGTCCAATCAGAGAGCGACACGTGGGCAGTGACGCACACAATGACGTACACATATCGCCAGCAGGGACCAATCAGAAAGCGCCACGTCAGCCACTACAGAACAGCTGGACCAATCACGTGACGCCACGTCAGCTCAAGCGCACACACGGCACACAAGCATTTCCTCTCTTCGTTCAGTAGCTCTTGGATTTGCCTCAGGATTCGTGCGCGTACAAACTCCCAGATTTTCGCACGAGTCGCGCGGTTTTCCTTCGCCACGTCATGCCACGTGGCATCCTCCCATTGGTCCTGACGCGTCACCACCGTCCGCTCAGCCAATCACACGCCGCCACGTGGCCACTTCCACTTCCTTTTCTCGCCAGCTCGTCCACCACGCCAGCACCACCGCCTCTTGCACCAATCAGAGTGCGCCACGTGGCATGCACTTCCGACACGCCAGCGCACTCTCCCGCCACGTTTGCAAACCGCCCCTCTCGTCCAATCACACGCCGCCACGTGGCACGCACTTCCAAACACTCCAGCCCACGCCCACATGCTTTCCAACCCATTCCGCCACGTGGCATCGCACCAACAATCACAGTGCGCCACGTGGCATCGCACTCACCAGCCCACCAATGGCAGCCTGACACGTGGCAGAGTTACAACTCATCAACACACCCTATAAATAGGGGTCCAATACGTAAGTTTGAGGAGAAGAGTTTTTGGTGAGGTATTTTTGGGAGTTTTTAGTGTAGTTTTTGTGTATTTTTAGAGTGGTTTTGAGTTTTTACTCATTTTTACTTTCAAAAATATAAAAATATTGTCTTACAATCGCAATGGCCTAAATTAAGTCCATCAATCTGAGCTTCGCGATGATCAAATCACCTATTTTGGCACAAATATATATGTGAGATCTGTGTGTTTATTTATCTTGTGTTTCATTAATGTTTTATTTTCTTTGATATTATTTTAATAATTAAGATTAAATACTGATTTAATTCTTAATTTACCAGCCAGTGTGTTGTAAGCACCCGTACTTGTGCGATAAAACCACACCAAAGGCGATTGACCCTACCAATTGATTCGACCCTTTTGGGACCTAGGTTAAATACCTTAGAAATCAAAATTAAATCGGACACACGAGTGATCCGGTTGTCAGGTGTAATACGCTTCACGAAACCCATTGCGGTCAACACACTAAATCCAATTCACTTGAATTCGTGGTTGTGTGTTTGACTAGGGAAATAACCACTGTCGTACCTTGGTTATCGAAATTTGGAAGCGCAAGGACCCGCGTGCGTCACCGGGTCTATAGTTACACTAAAATATTATGAATCATACATTTTGATCGAGGACCATATATAAAATTGTGCCAAATTGCGGAGATTTGTGATGCCAAAGGTTTAGATTGTCACCTTTATTTTGATTAAGTTATTTGTTTACTGTTTATTTTAATTTGTTCAGCATTAATCGATTAAGAATACAAAATTTTCAACACCCCCGAGTTATTTTCAATTTCATAGTCTAAGTTAAAAAGAAAGTTGGTCTTCGTGGTTCGACCCCGTGCTTGCCACTACTGCAGTTCTTGTGGTTATTGGTAACCTCATCGGGTATAAATATATTTTGACGCATTCGACAAGCGTCAGTCGGTCATGTCATAAAACGAATGCCTTTGGATCATTAATTTTCTTATTTAAGACGACATTCGTTTCGACATGTCTTATATGAGTAAAATATAATGCAGAGGATAAAGTTGAGAATTTTTCTAGCACTTCTTTTTTCCCATTGGAAACTAATGTGACATAGAGAAATTCTCTATTATTCTCGTTCATGGTTTCCATATGATATCCATTTTGTCGAATATTTTTAAAACTAAGTAAATTCCTTCTGGATTTTTCAGAGAATAAGACATTGTCAACATGAATTTCTATTCCCCCAGGCAACGTAATATTTTCTCTTTTAGAGCCATTAATCAAATTGGAGATGACAGATATTGTTTGAACATTAACCTCAACTAAGTTCAAATAGGAGAGATATTCTCTCTTTTTAAGGATTGTGTGCGTTGTAGTACAATGAACAAGACATATATCGTTCTCATTTGATTCATGATTTGAAAACTTGATTTGATGATCCATCTAGATAAATGATGTTTTATAAATTAGAAAAAAATACATTTAATTTATAATAAGAAACTAGTACATAGGAATTAAAAGCTTGAAAGAAAAAGAAAACTAGTGCATAGAATTATAGAAATTGAGAAACATTACATGTGATCATTAAAAACATCAAGACTTGTGTTTGGATCGTCATGAAAATTTGGGACGTCCTTATAATTAATGTCCAATAAACCATCTCCAATAGTAAAGTTCATCTCAACTGTTTTGCCTTTTTCCCTTAAGGTAGCTTGATAAAGATCCATAAAGTGCTTAGGCGCGCGGCATACGTAAACCTAATGGCCTTTTAGACCATACCTGTGTCATGGTTGGTCATGATTACGAGCATGCCATTTTCAGCAGCATTCTTTCCCTTATTCTGAGTGGCGTCATTTCTATTCCATTTATTTTGGAACTTATCGCCACGAAATTTAGAATCGGGCTTGCCACGATCTTTGTTGATTGATATTTTCCCCTTCTACGTCCGTGGTTTTTCTTTTCTTGACCATTTTTATGATCATTATAGGATGTGACATTTGGTTCATTAATTGAAGTATAATCAGTTAGACAGGAGTTGTAGTTCTTCGATAGAAGCTCATTATTTTATCCACCCACCATGAGACAAGAAATTAATTCCAAGTACTTTTTAAATTGAGGTGCATGGTATTGTTGTTACAATAACAGATTCGAGGCATGAAAAGTACCGAATGTTTTTTCCATCTTTGCCTCATCATATATATTTTCTCCACATAGCCTCAAATGAGAGGTAATATTAAACATGAAAGAGTTATACTCACTGACTATTTTGAAATCTTGTAGCCTAAGATTCAGCTAGTCATTTTGAGCTTTTGGAAATGTCGCTGTCTTTTGGTGATCGTATCGCTCCTTCAAGCTCAACCATAAGGAGAGAGGATCTTTTATAGTGAGATACTCCCTTTTTAGACCTTCATAGAGATGTTGACAAATGAATATCAGGGCTTTCGCACAGTCTTGCATTGATGTTTCATTTCCTTCTATAATAGTTTATCCTAAGTCTTTAGCTTAGATATGTATCTCGGCATCCAGTTACTAGGGAAAATAATTGTTGCCAGTGATATCGAGGGCAAAAAATTCAAGTTTTTGAAGGTTTACCATAATATGCAAATAAGTCAAGAAATTGGGTAAATAGTTTTCTCTTTTATATAAAATTAATAATATACGGTTAAATATATGTTCACAACTTGATTATTAATATACAAAATGTACTACTTGTATGAGTTGGTGGGATAGCCTCTAGGTTGGATGACGAGACGAAGTCTACTTAAAACCATGCCTCCTCGAATGGGATAATCCGTTTCCCTTTCAATGTTTAGCTTTACTGGGGACAAGGCTTACCCACTATCAACTCAAACTCATAGCACTATTTGCAATATACAAATCAAGAATTGAGCATAACTAATCATTTCTAGTATAGCGAGAAAACTAGTTATGTCACATATTGACTTTTGATTTCTGATGTAGAAGATCATACAAGACGCAACTACAAAGCATAATTTCATAGTTGGTGACTTTATAATGCATAGTTTATGAATAAAGTATGCATATATAAGTGATGCATGAAATAAAAAGAAAGCAATTATGATAACACGGAATAAATTGAACTTATTTAAATTAACGAAAATTATACCTTCATAGCTTTGTTTCTTTAGCAAGCCTTCTTGAACTTCAAGATCTCGCCCTTATGTAAGAGCAAGCTCATGTTGATAACGTGTTGTAAATTGAGTTGTAACTTGTTAGAAACTAGAGAGGAAAATAAGAGATTTAGAACTTCTACTACTACAAACTACTACTACAAAGTAGAAGAGAAGAAATGAGAGAGTCGGAATGAGAAGTTTTTCATTCAACTTGGTGTGATTTTACAATGCGATTGACACCCTTTACATAGGCCCTTTGGTGATGATGATAAATGTACGCAGACAATGTTTACAAGTAACACATACATCACATGTCATACAACTCTTCACAAGCAACATTGACAATACATGGAATAGTGAGTACATTGGATACGAATACAAGTAAGAGTAATGCTTGATATTACAACTCAATGAAAAAGCCACACTTGACAATGTGGTCATCCAAAATCTTGGTCAATTGTTCATCCATATAATAATATATATAACCGCTTAATGCATCAATAGATCTCTACAAACTTATTTTTAGAAATCTAATCATTTTATTATTATTATTATTATTATTATTATTATTATTATTATTATTATTATTATTATTATTATTATTATTATTATTATTATTATTATTATTATTATTATTATTATTATTATAACACTAGATTAATCTTTGGTCACATAAAAACCCATTTTTACTTAGGTACACTAGTGGATTCTTTGATTAGCTTACTTAGGCACATCAAACTAGCTTATATACATATTTTTATTTTAAAATCAACTTAAGCTTTTTATCTCAATTAAATTCAAGCCCTCTAATTTATTTAAATGATTCAAGTGTAATTATTCCATTAACTTATTAAAAGTCATTAATTTATACAAGTAAATTAATTCATTTGTCTTTTGGCCTAGTTGTCTTTATTTCACAACTTAGGCGTATTAGATAAATAGAATTAGCTTACTTTATTTATTTGACTTAGGTACTTAAGTATTTCTAATTAATACCTAAGTTATTAGGTAACTCAATGTTGTATTTAAATTTCCCATTCTCGAATAATTTAATTTTAGCTAATGAATATGCCCTCCATCTATGCACCATTTCTTTTATTAATGCCCATTCTATTTAAATTATTATTTTCGTTCTTCTTAGCCATATTCATATCAAGGTTCCAATAGATTTAGGGCAACCTAACAATGAGTTGTAGCCATTAGTTTGGATCAACATTAAACACTCAAGGAAGCCATGCATGAATTCAGTTGATTAATATACATATGAGTGTGTTGTTGATTAGTTAAAGGGGATGCAAGCAAGATTAGGGAAATGAGAGTATGAAGAAGAAGTAGATTGCGTGAATAAGATCGTCATAGAAAAGAAACAAATCAATAGGAATCAAAAGCATGGATAAGAATCCAAGTAGGAGAAAGTATTAAAGAGAAGGTGTAGAACATGCCTTGAACCATATGAACTTTTAACTCCTTTTTGTTTTCAAGCTTTCTCCAACTCCATTAATGGTGGGATTCCTTTTAATTTCCTCTCTAGAGCTCTTAGAAATAAATTTGAGTTAAGTCCATATTGACTTCTACCCCTTTATACATTTATTTGAAATTCATTAGCGATGGATTAATTAAGCTAACCTAGCTTAATTAAGTCTAAATCCAAGCTCTCCCTCTCATTTCTACGTATGCCAAGTGTCCTATAAAGTCTAAAATGACAATTTTGTACTTAGTACATCCATATATTTTCCATGCCACCAAGAGATTTACATAGATTAACTGACCTTATTTTCAACATATTTACCAAGCATACCATAGGCCTTTGAATTTAATATTGGTTCCTTAATATGAATGAAGGAGAATTTTACATTAATCTTTATCTCCATAGTATGCCTCTCGAGGTACATAATATGCCTTATTTCATTTCTACACTACAATCATAAGTTACTCAGATGTGCATTGTAATGGTATAGTATGTAGTAATCTAAAATTAATACTACACATACCATACACAAATAATATACCTTAGTGTCGACTCTTGAGGGTTGACCAATTACGCCACGTTAGATAAAGTCCCTGTAAGAGTCATGTGGTGACACGTATCACGAGTTAGATTATTCGGGTCGTTATAGTAAATTTGACTAAATATACCGAGTGAAATACACCCCTTCCCTATGGATGATATCCTTAATTAACATAAGTTGATCACATTATTACTACAATCGAGCCATTATACTTGCGGCCACAATCAAGTTTTTGGCATCGTTGTCGTGGAGAGGTAGCTACTCTAGTTTATTTGGTTTACAAAATTTCTAAGATTTATTTTAAGTGATTTACTTTCTAGTTCATAAAAAGGAAAAAAATATAAAATGTTTAAGTTTCAAGTTTGACAATCTGCACTTGATCTTTTTTTGTTTTTTAGGGAGAATTAATGCATGCATTGTAAAGGAGAAAACGAGTTAGCGCATTATGATCCTAAGATTGAAAGTACCAATAAAGAAAAGAAAAAGAAAGGAATCAAGATAGCGAAGGATCAAGCACGAAATAATAACTGGCTGAGGGAATAACCAACCCGAGGTTGATATGGTAGGGCAGGACAGAGTGCGAGGACAAAGATGTCTTCGTGGCAAATTCAAGTCAGAAGCTCAATACAATGGAATGATGAGGCTTCTAGCCAACAACATCGAGTTCAAACTAAGACAATATCTAATCAGCATGGTGTGAAATACCTTGTTCGATGAGCTAGCGAATGAAGATTTAGTTGCACATGTAGATAATTTCTTAGAGAAGTTCGACACCGTGCGCATTACCATAGATACAAAGGAAGTGATCAAGATGAGACTTTTCTCATTCTCGCTAGGCGAAAAGGCCAAATCCTGGTTCCAAGGACTAAATGCAGGGAGTATGACTTCATAGGCGGAAATTAATAAAAGATTTATAGACAAGTTCTATCCCTAGTGAAGATCAGCAATGGGAAATTGGAAATCAATAAATTCAAGCAGGAAGATGCCGAGTCTCTTAGCAAGGCTTGGGAAAGACTCAAGAGATGCTGAGGAGATGTCCAGTACATAAATACGTGAAATGGGCACAACTACATATCTTCCATTATAGGATGAATCATATCACTAGAACACTAGTGGATGCTGCAAAAGGTAGTTCTCTACTAACCAAGGATGTGGATGGAGCATCCAATCTCTTAGATCTTATATTTGAGAACTGTACAACCAATACTTGTTCCATAATGAGAAAACTAGCAGGCGTATATGGGATTGATTTGCAAGCCGTGATTATGGCATAAATATCTAACCTGAGCAGTCAAATGGCGAAGCTTCAAATAGTACAACAAAACCCACAAGTGCAAGCTATATAAAAACTCATAAATCAACTAGCAATGGTGGTTAATCCAATGGACATGAACCAAGGAATGAAGCTTGATAGATCAACTTCATGAACAACTAGAGCTACGTAAACAACTTCAGGCCGATAAGAATGGCTCGTCAAAGGTCTTATAAAGGATATAATAACCTCAACTTCTCGTATGGTAATCCTAATAACGTGCTGAAATGAATTCATGTCCAACAAGTCCGACAAGGGAAGCTAGGTTAGAACGAAGAAATGACTTTATCGAAGTCAATTGAGAAATTTTTGCATGCCATCGACATGAACAATAATGTACGTCGTGAGAAGCATGAGAAAGAGATGGAAAATGTTAAACAAGCTATGAAGAGGATGGATGATGAGATTTCACAATCCATCAAGAACTTAGAGAGAAAGATTATTCAGTTAGCCACTGCTTTGAATTTAAAGAAGGAAGGGCAGTTTTTGAGTAACACTATCACTAATCTTAAGGAAAATGTTAGTGCTTTTTACATTATGAGCACTATGACAATAAATGAGCTAATGCAAGAGAAGTGATGTACAAGCTAGAAAGAGTAAGGATTTTGGTTATGAGAAAGCAGGAAGTGATGCACGAGAACGGAATGAAAGTGAGGCAAGACGAGCTTGAGGGATTCAAGCAACAAAGGATCAATGCCTTGAAAAATAACAAGAAGGGGAAGAAATAGTGGAGTATTAAGCAACAAGATGAATATCCTTCTAAAAAAGCGCCGAAAGGAAATAATATCAAAGTTGTTCCAAATAAGCCGAAACAAAAATTAAAATTCACACTGAGACTTCACCCAATCAAGAGAAGAGGTCCTGGATATATATTCATACCATTGAGCATTGATGGGCATCTATTTAGAAACATCTTATGTGATATGAGAGCCTCAGTCAATGTGATGCCTATAAAAGACATGTTTCAAGCTGTTTTAAAGAACAATTATCCTGATACAACAGAGTTGCAAGTAGTTGATGGTAACTTGGTACCAACAATCGAAAAAGTCTTGAATGTGCATGTGAAAATGAGTAGATTCACATTCATCATTGATTTTGAGATTATGGATCATGATATGGTTGATGATGTGTTTATGATACTTAGGTAGCCATTCTTGAACACTGCCAATACAGTTTTGCACACAAGGAAGAAAATGATAACAATGAGTTTCGAGGAAAATGATGCTGAGAAGAATGTCTTTGTTGAAATGTAAGAAGTCATTTAAATGGGAGAGATATCGTTATCTCTTACCTCCAAATAAAGTATCTCGATTTAAACTTAGACTAAACGAGCAAAAACATGTCGAGCTAATGCCGTTAAACTAAGCGCTACTGAGAGGCAACCAAGGGGTATTTCAAGTTTTTGAGTTTCAGTCAATTAGACATTTAGTTATTTCAGTTAGTACAATCCAAACAATTTAGTAGTTTTTTAGCTTTTGAAAGTCTTCTGCTGAATGTGTATGAAACACCATTTGCTGAGTGACATCTCATTGGAAAGAAAAAGCCTTGACTAACTCAGTAAATAGAGTAAAAGAATGAATGAGTTAAAGTGGTAAAGGTCAGGCACATGGACAAATCATGGGTAATCTTTTGTGGAATTTTAATACCTACATGATATTTCACACTGTCACAATGCCTTGTGTAGTAATACACAAAGTCGGGAGAGCACCAATAGGGAGTTAATAAAAATATGTAAAATCATGGAGATGGACTAGTCGACTTAGTGTGTGTATATACACAACATCGTTGGCATAAGGAGATAGATCCAGCAAAGTGCCAAGCTGTGAGAAAAATATGCTCACAACAATCTCGACGTCATGGTGGCGCATTCATGGCATCGTGCCCTATAAGGGACAACGTCGGTGTCGACACAAGGGGTTTAAACTCCTTTGAACCTATATTTCCCACACTTGCAATCTATTCCATACATCACCAACCAAGCATACATCCCTCTAGAACCCAAGATAAAGTAATTTTAAGGGAGAAAAAAAATTCTAGTGTTTAAGAGTGAAAAGAGTGAGCACATGGTGGATTTGCACAAAGAAGAGAGCTATGACATTGATTTGAAGAAGAGATTCAAGTGAGCACTATGGTTTTAGTTTGTGAGAAAAGTGAGAGGGCTTGGATTGATAGAGACTCGAATAAGCAATCTACACTGGAAAATAGTGCGACATTGAGGTGATTTGAAGACCCGTGTTGTGAGTTGTTATGTTGTGTGAATTGTTGAAAATGCCAAGTACAAGAAGGCAAGCGAGTCAAGTTAGTGAAATGAGAGCAAATGATGATGAGACATCATTCTCAAAAGATTCGAATGATGATGAACCTAGACCTTTTAAGTCTAAGTACAACATTAGCAAATAGGCTAAAGAGAGATGTAAGGTAATTGAGTATAGAGAATTCATTTGCGAAAGAGGAATTAATTTATCAGCTAAGTATGATAAGAGAGTAAACAATTTCATTAGGTAACAAGGTTGGAAGTAATTCACTCAATACTATAGAGAGAACAAGATTAAAAGTGTGAGTGAAATTAGGTAACAAGGTTGGAAGTCATCTATATCATTTTGAAAACTTGCATCTGTGTAACCACTTACAACAAGCTCTTCTTCCAAGCTTCCATAGATCAAGAACACTTCTTTAGTCCTTCTCAAGTGCTTAAGAATGTTCTTTACTGCTATCTAGTGACTTTCACTGAGACCGGACTGATATCTGTTTGTTGCGCTCGACGCACATAATACATTAGGTTGAGTGCATTACATGACATACATGATAAATCCAATAACTGATGCATATGGAATCGTATTCATGCGCTCTTGCTCATCGCTTGCCCTTTCACTATGTCTAGTAAAGGGACTCTTTGTCATTTTGCCTGGTAGACAAGATAAACATGTTTCATATGATTCAAAATCAAATGAATCTAAAAGTTCATCTTTATGGAGTTTAGAAATGCGTTTCTCATTAATGTAGCCAAGGCGAAAATGTCAAAGGTAGGTTTGATTCAAATCATGTGACTTGAGTCTCTTTGTATTTACATTAAGAATATGAGTATCTGTGGACCATTTCATGTTTAGAATATAAAGGCCATCACACGAATCAGCATTCGCATAGAAAATGTCTTTACGAGAAATGGAGCATTTATTATTCGCAATAATAAAATTAAAGCCATCCAAATCAAAATATGAAACTGAAATGATGTTTTTGCTCAAGGCAGGGACATAATAACAATTATTTGAAACTAAAACAAGTCCACAAGGTAAAATTAACTCATAGCATCCTATAGCCAACGCAGCAACCTTTGCTCCATTTCCAACTCGTAGGATGACTTCTCTTTTCATTAGCTTTCTACTTTTGACTTCAATAACGTAAATACTTGAAGCAGTAGTCGTACTACTATTCTTTTTCTTTAGATCTTCAAGATAGAGCTTGCAATTTCTGAACCAATGTCTAGGTACATGGCGAAAAAGACAATTTCCTTCTTTTTCCTTTTCCTTCTGGGATTGTGAAGTAGAATCGGTATGGAGCATGAGTTTTTCTATAGGCTTTGTGACAGTCACAATAGCCTTGGTAACTTTAGCCATGCCTTTGCCCTTTTTTTTAAAGCATTTCCTTTCTAAACCATCAACACACTAGCAATAGGTTTCTTGGCATTCTACTCAGCAGCTTTAAGCATCAAATGCAACTCTGAGATAAAATTCTCCAAGTTATTCATGTTATAGTTCATCTCGAATTGTGAATAACTATCAAGTAATGAATTCAGGATCAAATTCATAGCCAACTCTTGGCTTATAGGAAATCTAACTCTGTCAAGATGGTCAATATAGCCTTTCATTTTCAGAACATGAGGATTAACAGACGCACCCCCAGCCATTTTGCAAGATAAAGGTTCTTGACTATTTAGAACATTTCTTGCCTAGCTTGTTGTTAGAACATTTCCTTCACCGTCGTAGCCACGTCGTAAGTTTCCATGTGTTCCATGTCTATCTGAAGTTCAGGAACTATGGTTGTCAAGATAATGCATGCAACATTAGTTAAGTCATTGACATGCTTAGTATGTGCATCCTTCATGGCTCTTAAAGCATTGGCTAATGGTTTCTCAGGAATACGATCATCTAGGACATACTACTTGCGTTCATGCTTAAGAACAATTCTCAAGTTTCCGAACCAGTCAAGAAAGTTTATCGTAGACAACTTATACTTCTCAAGGATGGATCGCAATGACAAGGGATTAATGTGATTAGAAGAAGCAATAGATCTACAACAAAAATTATGCAAAAGTTCATTTTAGTATGGAGGAGTAAACTCCCACTAAATTAACAACCCTCCTTAAAAATGTTATGTTAATTTAGGGAACTAAAATCCATGTTTCAACTAATTCCAAGATAGCTAAGGCATGACACTTCAAATTAGGTTATTTAAGTAGGTACCAATTACCAATTACATCATATGTAACTTTTAGTTATTTTATGAGATTATGACATTTTATGTCTTAGCATGTTTGATCTCATCTAGTGCCTAAAGCCTAAAACCATTTTGATAGCTTTATCAAGTCTAACCATTTCAAACAATAGAGCAACCGTTACTTAAATAGCCTCACTATGATAACACAATACACTCTACGGAGGCAGACCTATATTTATATGATCGAAGCCTTGACAAGTGTTTGAGAATGGATGACACTTGACTTAAAATTTGAAAGAGGGGTTTCTTGTTTGTTTTAGTGATCGTAATTAAATAAGATAAATATCATATATTACAATGCGTGAATAATCGCTAAAAAGTTAGGAAAGCATATTAATATCGACTATTGTACGAGTTTTTTGGACACTAAGAACAGTTAACGGCGGTCCTGCTAGCAGGTCAACGGGCGGTGCCCCCATTTTTTTAGACATTACGAATAGTTAGGATAAGATATTAAGTTAATTGCATAAAACTTCTCATAGTTTTAGTCAATCCAATCAACCAAAACTACCCCTTATTTTAATTTCGAAGAATTAATTAAAACATTTTTAATTATCTCGGAGCCATTATTAACTTAATATCTTATCCTAATCCAATTAGAATTTAAGATACTTTGAATCCTTATCCAATTAGGATTTTTTATATCTCACCTATCTTATAGGATTTGTAATTCTAATCCAATTACAACTCTATCTCCTATCTTGTAGGAATATACTAACGGATTACTACAATGAGATATATGATCAAAATCAATTTGGAGATATTAATCATGCATTCAACATCAAAATCATATTAAATTAATCATATTAACTTAATAAATATCTCTATCATGGAGACATACATAATTATTGAAGAAATTGAAATATGTGTTCAAGATCAGAATCATATTAACCTAAACATGAAGTCTACCACGAACGTAAAAAATTCACATCGTTCAATATAAAAATATATGTTTATCGAAATATTCTAAACATGAATACTATCATTGAATCATATCATGCGATTTATCAATATACATGAATTAACAACATGTTTTAAAACCAATTCTTGATAACAATTATCACGAAATCTGTATGTATATGATATATACATTAATCAAGATGATGTCGTCACACATTATCATATATACATCAGAGAAAACATGCAAATGTTTAATAGAACCGGGTCTAATGCTCTAATATGTTTATTAGGTTTTTGGGGTTCATACCGAGTGGAAAATTCAAAACAAGTTTTGAAAAACCCCTACAGGATCAAAAATAAGTTCCATTAAATAAAATCTACGAAAGTAAATCATACCTTACTCCGTGATTTCCTTTTCTAATTGTTTGATTTCCATGTCGTTCAAGTGCGCGTCCTCTATCAGAAAGCCACATATGAATGGTAACCACAATTTGGCGTGCTTGCCCCAAGAGAGATTGAAAATGATTTTTCTTTCTCTCCCTAAATCCAAAGAACTCAAAAATTGTAAAACAAAAATCTTATTTCCTTTTAGGGTTTCACCCTTTATTTATATGTGTAGATAAACCCTCAAATAAAATCATATTCGTAATACAACTATTATATTTAGGCGGTTTAAGCAAATTACACATATGCCCAATTAATAAGTTATCATATAACGAATCGTAAGGGCTTTTATGTCATGAATTTTATCATATAAAATTCATTACTCTGGACCAATTGAGATTGTGTAAAGCTATACTTTATGTGCAACCCAATAGGTTCATGCCATGTTAGCAGTGAACTAAAAACCATTTTGGTACACAAGTCATAAGCGTTCTCTAGCAAGGGATTACGACTACCCAAATAACGTGAATATCAACATCAATAGAACCTAATTAATAACATATATCATATCCTTTTTTCGTGCGATATCTTTTGATTAAACATAAGGCATGGAAAGTCACCCTTAATGTTCGATCGTACTAGTCTCGATATTTAGGTAAACTGGAAAACATCTAAATGACATTGATCATACAAATTCACATGGACTTGGCCATTATCAGTCTATCTTATCCAAGGATCTACTGATATCTCTTTTTATATGAGAGTGACAAATTCTATCTTAATTACACACCTTTACATATTATTCACACGGTAACCAATCTCAATCTTTATAATTATCTGGTTAAAGAAAATATTTGATTTTTCAAATTATCATGCTCCTAATACTGAAGTCTATGGTGATCTCGAGTTGAAGGACTAAATGATATACCTATCACGAGTAATAACAATGACTTAATCCATGTGGTGTTCTCATAGTGTGTCGGTCCAGTACCTTATTCCCTAACAAGTATTCATGATCTTGATTCGTATCCCTATACGTATGATCATCACATGACCATCAGTCAAGATTCATACTAGTCTTAATTCATTATAGTTCCCAGTATAATGATCGACTAGGGACATTTAGGATATTTCAACAAATACCCATGCATTTTACTATAAGGTAAACATCCAATCAATCATAATAAAGTTGCAAATAAAACCTCTATTTTATTAACTAAAATTATAAGATAAAGAATGTTTTAGATTGACCTAGGGCACATGCCATAACATTTACATCCTGAAGTTTAATGAACACCTTCTAACACATGTTACGCTCTTGGTCTTCTATACCGCGAGTTTTATCGATATTATATGCATAGGACAAATTAGTATCCACACAACATGCAATATTACTAACATGAGTATTATGTACAATTACTTATTTCTTAGAGTACATCACATTATACGTTGAGCTTGGGTCACCCAGGATTGGAATGACCTTATTGCCCTGCACTAAAAGTTTAGGTCGTTACGATCTCCCCAATTTAAGAAATTTCACCATTGAAATTTAAATTTAGGTAACAGACTTACCTTAGTCTTCAAAAACACAGGGGAACTTGTCTTGCATGTAACTTTCATGCTCCTAAGTCACCTCATTATTCCTGTGGAATTGCCATTAAACCTTGACTGGAGGGATTTCTTTAGTTCTCAATTTATGTATCTTTCATTCAAGAATAATTATATGTTGCTCATCACATGTCAAGTCTTCTGTCAAATCAACCTCATTCCGGTCTATTTACATAGTGAACTCGATTATGGCCTTCCTTAATATACAAACATGAAAGACGTTATGAACTCCTAACAACTAAGGAGGGAAAGTTAATTGTTATGCAACCTATCTAATCCTCTAACTGATTTTCGATTGACCAATTAATCTTGGTGCCAAATTTCCTTTTAATCCAAGCCGATGGACTCCTTTCTTTGGTGATACTTTCAATAGAGCCATATCACCTTTCTTGAACTCTAAGAACCAATGATGCTTGTTAGTACATTTTTTCTATCAAAGTTTAGTTGTTTGCATTCTCTGTCTGATTTGCTCAATCCTCTTTATGCGGTCTTGCACCAACTCTGGGCCTATCATCACAATATCTTCGATCTCTACCAACATACGGAGAGCAACAGGGTCGTCCATAAAAAGCCTCGAAAGGTGTCATTACGATACTTAACTAATAACTGTTGTTGTATGCAAACTTACATAGAGGTACGTATTTCTCCCAGCAGCCAAAAAAACATAAGGACGCAAACTTGTAGTATGTCTTCCAATATCAGGTTAATCCACTTGGTTTGACTATTAGACTGTGGATGAAAAGCCGTGTAAAGATTGAGTCTGGTGCTAGCTGAACCCGTAAACTTTGCCAAAACACGAAGGTAAACTGTGGGTTTGTGTCAAGCATAACGCCTACTGGGCACTATGCAACCTTAGAATCCTAAATACATATATCTTGCTAAGCCTATCAATGGTGGAATCATTGATACTGGAAAGAAATGAGTAGACTTTTTAGCTGATAATAAGCCAAATGGCATCATGTTATCTCGTAAGCCTAAGCAATCTGAAGATGAGATCCATAATGATGTGTTCCCATTTCCATTTTGGAATTGACAATGACTGCAATAGTCTACCAAGTCTATGATGCTTAGTCTTCATTTGCTCACATACTTCAAATCTCTTCACAAAATCTGCAACATTTGTCTTCTTTCCGGACCACCAATATATTCATTTTATGTCGCAATACACTTTAGCGCCTCTACGATCAATTGTTTAGAGAGATCGATGAGAATCTCAAAGTAACTCCTGCCTCAACTCTTTTTGTAATGGAATCCATAGTTCGCCTCTAAACCTTACAACACTACCTAATGATACACTCCAATTTAGGTACTCTTCACTGTTGGCCTAACCTTTTATATTTCTCATACTTCACATAAAACTTTTGACACTCAATTACTCATGCCACCGATAAGATTTCATCGATATTGGATTGGTACTATAAACTAAGTTAATAACAAACTCAGCTTCATATTTTGGTGGAATTCATGGCAAATCTGAAGGGAATACTTCCTAAAATTTACAAACCACTGCTATCTCTTTGGTCATGTCCTTTTGACATTCTTCTATAGTCAATACCCCTACCAAAGCTTCCATGTCTTTTGGGGAAGCTTATTTGCCATGAGTTGCAATTCGAGACGTATTGTAACCTCGATAGTGAAAAACTAGGAGTTCGGGTTCTTGAAAAGTAACTCGCTTATTGAATCAATCTATACTCGCATGATATGCTGCCAACCAATCCATGCCAAGTAATGCATCATACTCAAGGAACTCCAACACCCTAAGGTCTACATGTAGTTTATACTCCCTAATTTTAACGAAAAATCATATTTAGGTACACCCTCTCACTGATAGTCGTACTCAAAATCAATGCATTTCTAGCTCTAATTGGTCTCAATTTCAATTCATTAACCATGATACCAGAAATAAAAGAGATCATAGAACTAAAATCTATCAATGCATGTACATCTCTACTATAAATGGAAAGCATACTTTCGACGAGCTAACGTGTTGCATTTGGGTCTGCACCTGCCACTGCCAAGCTAATGATGTGAAACTCCCCACAGATTGTGTTGGTAATTGTAACAACCAAACTTTAATTCACTGTTATTAATGATGTGGTTGTAGACGTGGCTAACTGCTCAAAAGCTCATGGGACCCACAGCTAGGTTAGTACGCTTCTAGAGTTAGGTAAATAGTTATTTTATGTGTTGGATTGTCTAATTTGTGATGCTTACATTAAAATAGATAAAAAGACATCGTAATGTATGTGATTATGTTACATTAGACATGCAAGACTATATGTTAAGTATTTACCTCGATATGCGTGTTAACATGGGCACTAGGTAGGCTAAACGACATGAAACTAGATCGGGGAAATAATACACGCATAAAATGAATAAAATAAGTTAACTAGTGAAATGTAATGTATATCTGGTGGTTAAGGTCATGTTAGAACATGTATGTCACGTTTCGGGACGCGAAACCGGGCGTCGGAACACCCTAAAGACTACTTTATGAGCTAAAAGCAAGGGCAAGTGTGCATTTGTGTCACATTTGGAGTCATTCAAAGTTGGAAAATGGAGCAAATGGTGCTCATTGGATTCCCTTGAGATGAACAAGTGAGGAGAGATGCTAGTTGGACTATAAAAAGTCAATCGACTTCAGTTTCCACCACCTTTTCTCTCTCCTTATCATGACATAAGTATAAGTAAGCAGTTTTTTTTTATCGGCACAAAACCTCGCTAATTGATCTTTACAGTGCTTTTCCATCAATTTTACCTTTTATCCACATAATATAGTATTATGGGCATTTTGATTTCTTCATATTTTGGCTTCTATGAAGTCTCTTTCTTTGCTACAGCGAAAGAAAAAATCATGGCTTTTTACAATCCATATGTAGAAAGCCTATTTTTATCAAAGCAAGGTGAGATTCACAATTGCCTCAACTTTCTTTATCTTTTGGTGCAAATTTTTGAGGTGTTTGTGTGAATTCTATATGAATTGTTAAGTGGTTGTTAAGTAATTGTTTTGGTGGGTTTTAAGTGCTATGAAGTTCAGTGGTTTATGTTGTGGTTGTTGTAAGTGAAGTTTAGAACCCAAATGTTTCAACCAAACTGTTGTCCAGAACACGATTAGTGCTCTAATGTTCTTCCTGACAAAAAACGTTTAGTCGCCTATGAATTTAGCGCGTTAATCCCCAAACTTAGCGTGCTAGATATTACGAATTTTAGACTATTTTTGCTAAGTAACATAAAATAGATCCAATTAAATAAAAATCAATTATAAATGGAAATAGGTCATTTTAGGCGGTAATTTGGATATCGGGGATTTGGTGGAGCTAGACCGAGAATTATTTATCAGGATACGAAGTGCAGTTTGAGGTGTATATTATCCCAACTAAAATTTCTTGAGTAGTACTTACTTTTGCTTTTGAATTCATATTATGTATTTTAATACTCTATTCTTAGTTCGATTTAAATGAATGGACGTTGAGGCGCTCCCTCCATGCCATTTCTGTATTTATTTCCACAAGGCCATAGCACGTGTTCCAGGGATCTCGGTGAATAGTTCAATCTGAGAGTCAAGTAGGGGCACATGTGGGTACGTCGTAGGTTCTACGCCGACCACCTAACGAATCCAGATACTGGCCTTACTTGATGCTACTCGCCGGCAGTAGTCTGTGGGGAGTCCGATGTATGGCGCTAGTCTGACCCTAGGCTCTAGGAACACACTTTGAGCTTTCACTATTACTTATCCATGCGATGATCACAGTTGCTTGTATTTATTTCTTCGTGTTTATTTAATAGTTTTGTTTAAACTCTAATATTTACTTTTAGTATTGCTCACTTAAGTTTCTTGAGAATACTCACTCATCTTCCTTTTGGGGATGGCTTGAGTGCATATCCTAGTACGAGTCGTGGCAAGGGAAAGCTATCGAAATACCTATGATTCAGAGATATTATGCCAGACTTGTACGTTTGTATTATATATACTTTGTTTTTATATTGGGGAATTGGGATTGTGAGATACTTGGGGACCCTATATATTGAGATTTTGAGATCTTTGAGGTTTATATCTGATATATGCTGTCATATGGGTTTTTCACACTAGGTATCGGAGTTAGATGCATGATTATAATATTTAATATTTTATTTGTCATGATAAAGGACTTCTGTTGTGGTTGATTAAGGTATTTAACGACATTAACATGTGACTTGAGTTCATTAACAATTTAAACAATAAATTATTGTTCATTGAGGTTAATATTGATTATATAGTGGATGAGATAGCATGTGGGACACAGCTGACGCTGGTAAGCCAGGTTTCGGGCCCGTATTAGCCCTTGTGGCGGTTCATTCGGAAAATGGGTCGTTACATTTTGGTATCAGAGCAAGGTTAGTGAACCTCAAGGAATTGAAAGTTAACTCAGAAATGATTGCATTTGCAGTATAATTTTAGGATAAACTTGATGAATAAACTTTAAATGTGGAAACCCATAGGAATTTCCTAGAGTCCTAGTTGGGAAGTGAGGTGAGATAGGTAGAAACCAATGATATAAGTGTTATATTTTTTGTTGTATATTACATATAATACACGTATTTATACTGAGGCTAATTAGACACACGTTCTTTGATGTAGATACCAATAGACGAATAACCTTCAGATATTACTCAACCTGAGGTCGATGTTACCAATGATCCGACTAGGCCAACTTTGACATTGGAGTCATTGGCGCGGACTATGGATGATAGATTCGCGTTACTGGTGGACATGATGAAAGCTCAGGATGCTTTGGAGACTACTACATCTCCTACTTCCATTATGGTTATACCGATGACTATTACTCAAGCGGTTGTAGCTTCTACTACAGCTGAGACTCAAGTGCAGGCAGCAGTATCTGAGACATTGGTCGAGAGGGCTGTGCTATTAGCAGTACTAGTGGATATTACAGTGGTCATTACACCTACGACTGCTGAGGAGCCAGCAGTGGAGTCTTCTTCGGGGAGTCTAATGACATTAGAGGCTAAGAAGATGAGGGACTTCATTAAGTTCTCATTAAGATACTTTTATGGAGCCGAGGACCTAGAGATAGCCAATAGATGGATGTTATCTTATGAGTGGCTACATGATTTTCTTCGGGTTGAGGAGATTGATCGGCCGATGCTATCTAGTTTTTTTCTGAGAGCTGATGCTGCGATTTGGTGGACTACCTACATTACAACTAATCCTACTTTGACTACTTAGGCAGAGTTTTTAGCAATGTTTATGGACGAGTACATACCTATGGAGGTCAGAGTCCAATTGAGAGAGAGGGATTTTTGTCATTGTTCCAGGGTGATATGTCAGTCACGGTATACATAGAGATGTACTGATATCTATTGTCGAACTCCATGGATATAGCAGGTATCGATCGATTACAGATATACTATTTTATCTGAGGTTTGGATATGAGGATTGCAAGCACAGTAGTATTTAGTGGAGCTCGAACGCTAGCAAAGATTTACAACATGTCCTTCGCACACGAGACATACCTGGTTCAGAAGGCCAGTCGATTAGCGATCTGGATTGCGCTACAGAGTTAATAGAGTTAGCAAACTTTGAGTTCTCGATCTCAGTAGAGACTGAAGAGATAAATGAAAGACTATGACCGACAGAAATAGGGCCAGAAACCTCATCGGGGTGATTGGCAGTCTGATAAGGGTCATAAAGGTGATAGAGATCATCGTGATGACGGATATAGATGTGATGATATCTAGGCGGCATATTCCATGGCTTTTGCACCAATTGATTAACTAGACAGTAGTATAGGTAGGATAGAGGTCAAAGAGGCCAAAATTATTACAGATTAGATACTCGTACATATTATTGATGCGATGGGGCATATTGTGGAAGATTATACCAGACCACCACCACCACAGATGGAGCAGGCTAGAGATAAGACTCAAACTGCTGCTCTTGGGGTTACACAATCGGATAGGGAGGCGACTAGACAGCTGATTAAGGGTATGTTATCTATTTATGGTATTTCCATGCACATTATGATGGATTCCAGTAGCACTCTATCTTTTATTTTTGGACGAATGGTAGGAAAGTTAGGGTTACCTGCACAGACCTTAGATACACATATTTTTCTTAGTACTACATCTTGGGATAAGATATACCCTAACTGAATCTATCGAAATTGTATTGTGGAGATTGAGAGACATCAACTACCAACGGATTTGAGAGTGTTAGAGTATTTAGAGTTCGACACGAAGTGCGGTATGGATTGGTTATCATCTTATCATACACAGATCGATTATTTCAGCAAGACAGTGATGTTTGACATCGAGGGGGTTCCAGACTTTTACATTTGCTAGAGTTGCGACTGCATTACCTATCATTTGAGGCAAACTAGCAATGTCGCAAGAGATGGAGGCGTACGCGGCTGTGGTTGAGCCAGAGCTTAGGACGGTGGTTAAGGCTGAAAATTTCCCTATTGTCTGCCAGTTTCAAGAAGTATTCCCTAATGATTTTCCATGATTGCCACCACCAAAAGCTGTTGAGTTTATCATTAAGCCAATTTCGGGGACTCGACCAATTTACAGCAGTCCGTATAGGATGTCAGCATCAGAGCATGAGGAGTTAAGGACCTGGTTATAGGACTTATTGCATAAGGGTTTCATTCACCCTTACATGTTGCCTTGGGAGCTTCAGTTCTTTTTCTGATGTGTGTGGACTACCTGAAGTTGAATCAGGTGACGATTCAGAACGTTACCCATTTTCAAGGATTGACAACTTATTCAATCAGTTGGTCATGGCCAAGTTATTCTCGAAGATCGACTTACGATCAAGATATCATCAGTTGAGGATTCTAGAAGAGGATGTGGAGAAGACTGCTTTTAGTATGCGTTACGGGCTATTCGAGTTTATAGTTATGCCTTTTAAACTGACTAACGTACCAACGATCTTCATGGACTTGATGCAAAGGGTTTTGAGGCCATTTTTGGATCCATATGTTATAGTTTTTATCGATGACATCTTGATTTATAGTAAGACTCGTATGAAGCACGAGAGGCATCTTAAAGATGTGTTGGCTACATTGAGAGAGCGCAGACTTTATGCCAAGTTTAGCAAGTGCGCATTCTGGCTGAGTAAGGTGAAGTTATTGGGGCTTGCCATCAATGATCGGGGCATATTAATTGATAGCGACAAGATTCGGGCAATTATTGACTTGAAGACACCCGATTCTGTATCCGACATCCAGACTTTCCTTAGTTTGGCAAGATATTATAGGCATTTCGTATAGGATTTCTCGGTGATAGCAGCGCCAGTGATGGGATTGACTAAGAAGGATATTAGATTTGAGCGGTCATACGAGTGTGAGGATTTTTTTGGGAGTTGAAGAGGAAGTTGACTTCGGCGCCAGTTTTGGCCTTACCTGTAGCAGGTAGAGATTTTTCAGTTTATAATAATTCATCAAGCACTTGGTTTGGTTACATGTTGATGCAGGACGAAAACCCAGTGCCCTATTTATCTCGACGATCGAGACCTCACGAGGTAAACTATCCAATGCACTATTTGGAGCTTATAGTGGTCATGTTTGCACTGAAGGCCTGGAGGCACTACTTGTACGATGAGAATTTTATGTTGTTCGCAAACCACCAGAGTTTGAGGTACCCGTTTAATCAAAGGGAGTTCAACGTGCGACATCGAAGATGGCTCAAGTTATTGAAGGACTATGACTTCGCAATTGAGTATATCTAGGAAAGGCAAATGTCGTAGTTGATGCGCTGAGCAGGAGCGACATCGAGAGCCAAACGGTACTGCGGCATATGACACTTGAGCACGAGTTGCTTGAGGCAGCATCTGTGTTGTGCGTGACAGAAGCTATTACCAAGCTACAGATTTGTTGTCAAATGAGAGTTCTCATAGTGTCTCTTCATCAGGTTGCTGAGTTACAAAGAGCTAATAGTCGGTATTTGCAGATCAGTGGCCTAGCTCAGGATCTAGGGTGAACTGAGCGGTCAGAGGGTTAAGACGGGCGCTTGAAACATAGGGGTCATTTGTGCATACCAGGGGTATCGAAGCTCAGGGACAGCATTCTCGAGGACGCATACCAGTTGCGGTATACAGTTCATCCTATTTAGACCAAGATGTATCACAATCTGTAGAGGTTTTTTTAGTGACCAAGGATGAAGGTTGACGTGTGTAGATATGTCCAGAGTTGTCATATTTGCCAGCAGGTGAAGGCTGAGCACAAGAGACCAGTTAGGTTGCTACAACCGCTACCCATTCCTTAGTGGAAGTGGGAACACGTGACCATGGACTTCATCAGTGGCCTACCCTTGACTACGAGTACACACGACACAGTTTAGAAAGTTTTCAATTGGTTGACATAGTCAGCACATTTCATACCTATCGCCATGAGATATTTAGTTACACAATTGTATATTATATTTGAGAGATAGATTGTCAGATTGCACGGTGTAACGGTCTCCATTATTTCTGACAAAGATCTGAGAACTACTTTGAGACTTTAGGAAAGTATGCTAGAGCAGTTTGGCACGTGCTTAAAGTTCGACACTACGTACCATCCTCAGATTGATGGGCAGTTAGAGCGTTTAATTTAGGTTCTCGAAGATATGCTAAGGGCGTGTATATTATAGTTTAGTGGATCATGGGAAGATTACTTACATTTGTGTGAGTTTGCCTACAACAACAGCTATTACGCGAGTATCGAGATGCCACCATTTGAGGCACTTTATGGTAGGCCATGTAGGTCACCAGCATGTTGGGCGACACTAGAGGATACAGCGGCTATAGGACCTGAGGTTGTTATTGACCATACTGATAAGGTAAGATAGATCAGGCAGAGGCTTCAGGCAGCATATGATAGACAGAAGAAATATGCGAACAAGTATCTAGAGGGTTTTGGTACGATGGCAGCATCATGGAACCGAGGGACTCACCTGGGAGCTTGAGTCTACAATACGGCGACTGTATCCCCACTTATTTGTCGGTAAGTATTTAAGTTTAATTTAAATTTCAGGAAAGAAATTCGCCTAGTTGGAAAAATCTGTAACGGCCCGACTTTAATTCGCCGTTAATAATGACTTGGTTGCAGACGTGCGGACTGTATGTTAAGTATTTGCCTCGGTATGCATGATGACGCGGGTACCGGGTAGGTTAAAAGACTTTATACTAGGTCGGGGAGAATAATATACACATAAAATGAGTTAAGTAGTGAAGTGTAATGCATATTTGGTGGTTAGGGTCATGGTAGTACGTGTATGTCGCATTTCGAGATGCGAAATCGGGCGTCAGAACACCCGAAAGACGACTCTATAGGCTAAGAACAAGGGCAAGTGTGACATTGGTGTCAAATTTAGAGTTATTAGAGGTTGGAAAATAGAGCAAATAGTGCTCATTGGATTGCCTTGACATGGACAAATGAGGAGAGATACTACTTGGACTATAAAAAGTCAATTGACTTTAGTTTCCACTCATTTTCTCTCTCCTTATCACAAATCCTAAAATTGAGACCAAGAAACACGGGTTTTGGAGTTTCAATTTGATCATTTGAGGAGCTTGGAGTGGTGGATTCATCACGAGAAGGTGAGATTCATAATTACCTCAACTTTCTCTATCTTTTGGTATGAGTTTTTGAGGCGTTTGTGTGAATCCATTAAGGATTGTTAAGTAGTTGTTTTGGTAGGTTTTAAATGCTATGAAGTTCAGTGGTTTATGTTATAGTTGTTGTTGGTGGTGGTGGTGAAGTTTAGAACTAAAATGTTTTAGCCAAACTGTTGTCCAGAACGTGATTAACGTGCTAATGAGGTCATCTAGCATGCTAGATGACAATTAGCACGCTAGGTAAGAATATAGCCTGCTAATGTTCTTCCTGACGAAGAAAATTAAACTGCCCATAAATCTACCTCGCTAATCCCTAGACCTAGCGCACTAGATATTGTAGATTTTATACTATTTCTGCTAAGTAACATAAAATACATCCAATTAACTAAAAATCAATTATAAATGGAAATAGGTCATTTCGGGTGGTAATTTGGATATCGGGGATTCGACGGAGTCAGACCGGGGGCTATTTATCGGGACACGGAGTGCGGTTCGAGGTGTGTAGTCCTAACTAAAATTTCTTGAGCGGTACTCACTTTTGCTTTTGAATTCATATTTTGTCTTTCAATACTTTATTCTTGGTTTGATTTAAATGGACGGATGTTAAGGCTCTCCCTGCTTGCCATTCTTGTGTGTATGTCCATTAGGACATAGCACTTGTGCCAAGGATCTCGGTGAATAGTTCGACCCGAGAGTGGCGTCGAGGCACTTGTGGGTACGTCATAGGTTCTACGCCGACCACCTAACAAATCCAAATACTGGCATTGCTTAAGTGCTACTCGCCGGCAATAATCTGTGGGGAGTCCGAAGTATGGCGTTAGTCTGACCCTAAGCTCTAGGAACACATTTTGAGCTTTCGCTATTACTTATGCATGCGATGATCACAATTGCCTATATTTATTTTCGCATGTTTATTTAATAGTTTTCTTTAAATTCAAGTATTTACTTTCAGTATTGCTCACTTAATGTTTTTGGAAATACTCACTTTGGATTCATCATTTGCCTTTTGGTGATGGCACGAGTGCAGATCCTAGTAGAAGTCGTGGCAAGGGCAAGCTACCGAAATACCTATGATTTAGAGATATTGTGCCAGACTTATACATTTGTATTATATATATATATATATTGTTTTTATTTTGGGGAATTGGGATTATGAGATACTTCAGGACCTTATATATTGATATTTTGAGATCTTTGACGTTTATATCTGATATATGTTGTCATTTGGGTTTTTCACACTAGGTATCAGAGTTAAATGCATGACTATAATATTTAATATTTTATTTGTCCCGATAAAGGACTTCCGCTGTGGTTTATTAAGGTATTTATCGGCATTAATAGATGACTTGAGTTCATAAACAATTTAAACGAAAAATTGTTGTTCATTGAGGTTAATGATGATTAAATGGTGGATGAGATAGCATGTGGGACACAGCTGGCACTGGTAAGCCAGGTTGTAGGCCCGCGTTGGCCCCCGTAGTGGTTCATTTGGAAAATGGGCCGTTATAGGGACAATGAAATCGCAAGTGTATGACTATCATTGCAAGTAATAGCGACCCAAACTAGAGTTTAAGTCATGGATATTGAACCACAAGAACGGTGTAAATGCTAATCTATTGTCCATTTAAGATAGAAAGTTAGGAAACTTGAATTTTGTAAAGGAAATTGAACAACAAAATTAAACTAATTGCAAAGAATTTTAACTTGTGATTTAACAATGGAGAGATCGTCTAAGGGAGTTGATTTTACTTAGGTTGCATTCTTTATATCCAATTTTTTTCGCAATCCCCAATTCAAGTAAAGATAGGCATATTTCCTTAATTTCTCGCTCCACCCGTGGTCTCGGAGATAGAGATTCTAGCGTTGCACTCAGATTCAACCGGTCCACGTGAGTAGCATAAGTGTTATGCCGCCATAGACTCCAAATTCTAAGGCCTTACTCGTCAATAGCCATCGATCAATGTATCGTATGTTCAAGGTTGTGTTTCCTATTTTTAGGTAGACTCCAATGGTCATGATGGAATTCAAACCCTAAGTTCTACACCTACTTGATCAAGGCGAGTATAGCATAAAGTTAAAGTAAATACAAATCAACCCCACAAATTGAAGAGAACATCATGAATCACATTGGATTTTGAGAGAAAAGCAACTTGAGATCTATCGATCCCCATAACAAAAAGTATCCCACGGTAGGGCAAGAAACAACAAATCATGGTAGAAACCAAAGAAAACATGAAATCAAGCCAAGAAATTGAAGTTGAATCCACATGTTTGATCCAAATATCTAGCCTCCACAAGTTTGATCCGAAATAAAAGCTATCAAAAATCTAATCTCTAGCTTCGATATATACTCTAGGGACAAAAGTTATCTAAAGCAAAAGTTATCCAAAATCTAATCTCCACCAGTGTTACTCCAAATCTATTCTCTAGCCTCCATTTTTAAATATATTTTTAGTTTTTAACATCAATTAAAGATTTTCAAAATCAACTCGTGTCAAAAATAGAGTCTTATATCCTTTGGATCCATTTTCCAAATTTCAAGTCCATCCGGGCTTCGTAGCACGCTTTACGAGGCGAATACACGATGTATATACCCAAAAAACTCTAAGTTTCCATTTTTTATAAAAAAACAAATTATTTTCTCACTTTCCCCAAAATTTTATATCTTTTTGAGTTTTTTTGTATTTTTTTTTGAAAATCTTCACGACGGCCTAGGTAAAACCTGGTCGAGCCTTAGTCTCGACCTAGGCAGTGCCCCAACCATGTCAAGGCACTGCCTAGATTTTTGCATGGCTTGCCATGCCAAGGCAAGGCAAGGCAAGGCATGGCTTGCCATGTTAAGGCAAGGTAAGCGTAGCCTTGCCAAGCATAAACGTGAGAAGGGCAGCAAGGGCTGCCCTTGCTCTATGCTTTGTTGGAACAAATCTTCGGACAGAGAATGCAAGATGAGAATAGAGGAACCAAACAAAAACTTGAGGTGCATAATCGCTCTCATTTAAACAAAATTTCTCCCTACCGATCGAAACCACGTATACATAATGGAATTAATCGAAACTTGCCTTCAAGATACAATTATGTCTCTAACGGTTTTGGATAATGTGTGTGTAATACGATTCAAAGTCTCAAACCAAGAACATTTTTTTAGGAACTTTTCAAGAAGACACTTTGATTCAAAAACCTTTTGTGTTTTAATGTTTCTTAATGTCATATGTGTTTCATACATACTAGAACTCTTCAATTTATAAAAAAAAAAAAACCAAACAACACCAATTGCGTATGAAAAACAAAACTTTTAATGCCAAAATGGACTAAAACCCGTACTAAAATAGTGTGTCATTTCGTTATGGTGTTGGAGCGCTGACCCGATACTCTAACGCCCAAAATAGTAAATGCTTTAGTGTTAGCGCTGAGCTTACGCCACTTCGTCAGACAGAGAACTTATAATCTCCCCAATTTTCAAATATATGGACATATAAATTGAAAATTACACTTAAGAAATAACACGACCAAAAAATATATAGCATCATTCCGAAATCGATACATAAATGAGATGCGTCATTTAGACTTGAACTCTTTACTTAATGCAAGCACTTCAAAGTTTCATCAGGTTCTAGGGTGAACGAGACTTGAACCAAGAACCCTTGCGATGAAATAAAAAATACCGAACATAACAATTTCTTGTAAGTAAGAGTGTTATGTTAATTGCACATTATGACCTTGAAATGGCCCAAAATCTCTAACTGTGTTTAATTCCTTAAACATGATCAACGACCCGTATTGTGGGACCCTGATAAGCCAGTATTTTATAGGAAATTAGTAGTCCATTTTAGTATATTATTTATTGAAAATATTTAAATATTATATTAAATAATATGTTTTTGTCATTTTTAGGTTAAACGGAGTGCGCGGTTGAATTTGTGGTGGAAAAATACTCGAAATGGAGTATTTACTTGCAATAATTGAATGTCAGATAGTTTGCCTAGAAATACGCATTGCGCGGTGAGTCAAATAGCGAACAAAATGTTTCAACCAATCAGAAGATGCCACGTCAACGTGAAAAGCCACTCTGAACCAATCAGACGCTGACACGTGGCATCGTCCATCGACAACCGCGTCATTGAGGTGATTTGGACCAATCGTTGCGCGCCACGTGGCGTATACATGTCGTCCCCGCCAATCACAGGTCGCCGCGTCAGCATGCCACAGGCCACGTCATATAGCCTTATCTTCTCTTCGTTCAGTGTCCGTTGATCTGCCTCGGGATGTGTTCCCGCACAAACTCCCAGTATTTCGGTCGAGTCGCATGATTTCCTCCGAGCCACGTGGCACTCTCCTATTTGTCCAGACGCGTCACCACCGCTCGCCCGACCAATCACGCGCCGACACGTTGCGCTAACTCAGCCACTCACAGATGGAGGCGGTCCAATCGCATTGCGACATGTGGCAGTCCTCTCTCTCACACCAACACGTCACACCAGGAGCCCTCCTCCAATCATCTCGCGCCACGTCAGCGTCACAGCAAAACCAGCAAATCACGCGCTGACACGTGGCATAGGAAATTTTAATAAAGAAGGGATCGACCTAAAGTATTAGACATTCAATTTTGGTGTGAATTTTGAAGGAGTTTTAGGCATTTTTGGGGGGTGGGCTCCTCTCGACCTCTCTGGCCGAGCACTCTGCCACTCCCCCATTCTATTTTTTATTTTTGTGTTCTCTCCATTAGGCATTAACTCATGGCTTAGGCAAGACGGAGAGGGAGGTTCGACTGCGCATATTGATGGATTTGTGAGATTTATATATTTTAATTTCAGTCTTTTCATTAATATTTTATTTTCTTGGGTATTATTTTAACAATCGAGGTTAAACACTGGTTTAAATCTTGATTTATGTGCCAGTAGGTTATACGCACCCGTACTTGTGCAACAAGACCACACTAGTGGCATTCGACCATACCGATTGATTATACCCTTTTGGGACCGGTTGAATACGTTAGAAATCTAGGCTATATCGGACACACGAGTGATTCGGTTGTCTAGGTGTAGTGCCTTCACGAAATCCATTGCGGTCAACGTATTAAACCCAATGCGCTTGAGTATAGGGTTATACGTTCGATTAGGGAAATAGTCACTATCGTACCTTGGCTATCGAGATTAGGAAGTGCGAGGAACTGCGTATGTTACTAGTTCTATGGCTACACTAGATATTTTGATTTGCAAATTTTACACAAATCGAAGACCAAATCCAATCTTTTATCGAACTGAACTTGTATGTCTTGACCTAGGTATTTTTATTGATTGTTTTCAAATTATTTTCATTGTTTCGTTTATATATTTTAAATGTTTGTTAATTTATTCATTCTTTAAAACCCTCGATTTCCCTT
Source organism: Stephania yunnanensis (assembly GCA_039657365.1). Taxonomy (NCBI): domain Eukaryota; kingdom Viridiplantae; phylum Streptophyta; class Magnoliopsida; order Ranunculales; family Menispermaceae; genus Stephania; species Stephania yunnanensis. Next base: position 49,146,988 of record CM077583.1, on the reverse strand, counting down.
TTCGCTATTTTCGACCTTAGAAAGACTATCAATCCCTGTGGGATCGACCCTTTGCCACTATTCTACAAAAATGGTTGGTTTAGGTATTTTAATTTTATTGACGCATTCGGCAACGCCAATTTTTGGTGCCAAAAATAGTTGGTTTAGGTATTTTTGGACAACCGAATGATGCAGATTTGCAGTGCAAGCACGAGGCAAGGGTCGAGGTATATTTTATATTTGTTTTGTTGTATGCCAAGTGTATTATATATATGTAGACTATTAAGTCAATTTATATAGGTGTATAAGAGTCGAGACAAGGTCGATAATCTAGTGTGACTATTTCCCACACCGTGATATATCCATTTATCGAGGCAAGGGCTGAGGTATATTTTATATTTGTTTTGTTGTATGCCAAGTGTATTATATATATGTAGACTATTAAGTCAATTTATATAGGTGTATAGGAATCGAGACAAGGTCGATAATCTAGTGTGACTATTTCCCACACCGTGATATATCCATTTATCGAGGCAAGGGCTGAGGTATATTTTATATTTGTTTTGTTGTATGCCTAGTGTATTATATATGTGTAGACTATTAAGTCAATTTATATAGGTGTATAGGAATCGAGACGAGTGGGAAAATACCTTGAGTCACATGTCGATGTGGGGATCGAGGTAGCGGCTTATTGGGGTAAGTTGAGTTAAGTGTGAACTTATGTTGGTTTTGTAATGGATTTAATGTGGTTGCATTTAATATAAGCATTAATGTGCCTATAGTTAGTGAAATAAAACAATAAGCATTGGATGTGCATCAAAACACACATTTACTTATCAAGAGACAAGTGAGTCAACATATGGAATCACTCGAACATGACTTGAGGGACAAGTGGGATAAGGTGGTCCATGAGTTGAGCCTCGAGATACATGTTCACATAATGATCAAGGGCTATAGTTTAAACATATCTATATATATAGTCAATAGAGCATTAGTCAATAATTCTCATGTCTTATCTTCATCAAATCGGTAGGAGATGAGAAGAGAAGAAAGAAGAGAGTTGCTGGTGTGATTTTGGTGAAGGATAATGTGTATCCATTGAAGCATTGGTGAGGAAGAAAAAGATCAACAAGCTAAGTAACTTATTCACACCATAAACTTTGTGATTTCAAGAAATTGATGCTGTTGTTGTTGTTTTATGTTTGGGCGGGTGTTAGGAACCTCTTGTAATTTCTATGAGGGCCCCTAAGGAGAAAAAAAGGCATATATGTCGCAGAAACCCAAAATTCAAAGTGCAGAATTTTGGGTTCTCCTGCACATAGCACGCTAGGTCGATAATCTAGTGTGCTAATATTAATTAGCGCGCTAGATACGTGAACTAGCGCGCTGATGTTCAATTAGCGCACTAATGTCGAACACCAGTGCGTTAATCTTAATTAGCGCGCTAGAGGTGTAAAATAATGCGCTAACTTGCCTATGTTAGTACAAAAATCAGCAAAGTCCAAACATGGTTTAAACACTATAAATGGGTCCAAACTCACTCTAAAACCTATCAAACAACTTCAGGGACCAATGGGAGATCTCAGGAGTTTGGGAAAGCATTTCGGAGTGTTGAGGGATCGAATTTACTAGGACAAGCATTGTGAATTGTAAGTAAAGCTATGAGAATTCTATATTTCATTTCATTAACTTTTATTGGTTTATGGTCTATTGGTAGACATTGCTATTTTTAATCTCACATCATGTTGTTTTTGTGTCTATTCAAGATTGAATATTGTGACATGATGCCTTGTGAAATGTTTCGTTGATTCCAATTTCTACTCTTGATGTTGTTCTTGATAGATAATTGATGAAAAACATGCTATTGGGATAATTTGGATTGGATTAGACTTGTATTCTATTTCTTTGGGCTTTATAGCCTATCTAGTCTTGGAATCCTAAAGATTTGGAATTATTTATTTTTGAAAACTAAAGTAGGGATTATCGAGTGTCCATTGCACGAGAGATACGTTGTTCATGGGTACATGGGTCTACCGAGGTTCCGACATTCACCGCTACACTTATGCGGCACACGAGTTATAGGACTCGGTGTGATCGACAAGAATGAGATAGATGATTTGTATGCGTAGAGCGCAACTCCGCTTTTGGTATGGAATATGTTGAGCACAGCTCCATATAGTAGTAGGAAAGGTTATGCGACAGTTCTCACCGCCGACCGGACGTAGATCATCTCGACATAGCCTGTGTCATTCTATACATCTTTAACTATGGTATTTACTTGCATTACTCTATTCAACAATTCTTTCGCTACTTTATGCTTTTAAATACCATTCCTATATTTTGGAGATGTGGCATAAAATTCTCCAGTTATTACTTAAATATTACTATACTCACCGTCAAGTTTGTGACGGTAGGTGTAGGTCCATCGAGCAGTAGCAGGCCAAGGAAGGAGATGATCAGCGACTTTTTCTGAGCATTTCGGCAACTCTCCTATCTCATTTTGTATGACTCGACTTTTGTTGCGTTATTGTTGTTTATGTCTTTATTGTGAATGTTGGGTTGTACATTAGGTTGAGTGTATAGTTCCCTATTTTTGAGACTCATATATATACATGCATGTGATGTTGTATTTTCATAGTTTCCCGCACATAGGATTTTAAATAATAAAAGCTTCCACGTAATCTTTAAAATACATGATTATATGTAATAACATTAAAATAATAAAAATTCTTAATTAACTCTGAAATCTAAAAATATCTGAACTTGTGTTTTGAGGAATATAGGGATGAAAGGCTGACTAATATGTAATTAAGTCTTATGTGATTAGGATTAAGACTTGATTACGGGATTAGGTCGGGCAATGCCCTGTTTAGAAGTTGGGGCCGTTATTGGCTTTATGCAAATCTTTTCTTTCTAGAGTGCTCTGGAGTCAGCTAGGCTAATTAGAAGCGGCCACACTTCTACACCGATATAGGTAAGTTTACTTAAGTGAATCATCGAGCCACTCTATTTGACTTACTAAGACCCAATTGTCAACTTTCGTCATTCAGAAACTAACACTAGAACTAAGAAGGGACCTTTTATAATATAAATTTTCTAGTGTTCTGTAATCTTTACTTGACTTGTTAGTACCACATTAAACTTTTTCTATATTTTCAAGAATTAAGTTGGTTCCCATCAAGTAACGATTGAATTAGGTAAGCCTATGTAACATTCTTTTTATGTTTGAGACACCATATCTCTAATAGGACCCTTTGTTAATAGATCCGCTAAGTTCTTATTAGATTCAACGTAATCAACTATGACAACCCCATTTTAGAGTAACTGTCTCAAAAGATCATGTCCTATACTTATATGTCTAGACTTCCATTATAAGTCGTGCCCTCGACTTTATAAACATAATCTTATTATCACAATCGATCATTAAACCTGGACAAGACTTGTTCCATAATGTTATTTCCTATTAATAATTCTCAAACTCACTTTGATTCCTTGCATTTACTAGGGTATTAATTTCTTATTCAACTATGAATCATTGTTTCTTTAGCCCCCAAAAAACAACCATTCTTTCTAGTGTATTTACACCCGAATGGATGTAAGTCTTGCAATTGATACTCAAGTATCAAAGTAATCAATGCGTATTTTTTGTTTGTAGCCCTTAGCCACCAAACAAACCTTGAACTAATTATTTATAGTTCTATTTGCATTTTATTCCCTTCTAATACTCATTTGCTCCATATTGCTTTTGATCTTGTAAGAGATCAGTAAAACCCAGGTTTGATTCAATAGAATTGAATCAATCATTTCATCATTGATCGATTCTTTCCAAAAAAAAGAAAGGATCTCTTGATGAATCATTATATTGAAACAAAACAAGATCATTTTCCAAATTAAGAACAAAACTTATTTGTTCCTTAACTTATCATATGTTTCCTTCAACCAAATAAGCGATAAAACTTCATGCCTTTTACTTTTCATTAATTTATCATGCTTAGTAAGGAGGATCGAACCACTTGTTCATTAGAAGAATTTGAAAACAAATCTTCTAGATTTTCATGATTGTATTCATTAAAAGAGTTTTAAGAAAACTCATCTAGATTCTCGAAATATGACTTCCTAAGCATTAATTATGCAAACTAGTCAATATAGCCGCATCATCCTTATGTAAGGCACATCACACGTTTACATAAGATAATTATTTAATTATCTATCATTCACAAAGGCATATGAATCATATTAATTTCAATTATATCAATTCCATTAGAATAAAATCTAATCTTAATATATGTAGATGTCATTAGAAGAAGATTTGTGGCGATTCTTCTAGATATCTGGGATTAGAATCCTCATCCAAATATACTTTGTCTTATTTTAGTAAATAAGAAAAACTCACTGCATTCATAGGCATATATAATTTCACATGTATAGGCATATAATTAATTTCACATCCATTTTGTTTAAATAACTATAATTTATTTACTATACATATTTAAATTATGTCCAGCAAGCAAGTAATATACATATTCACGTCTATTTCACAGCAAATAAGATTTTTTGTCTCGTGACCGAAACGATATATGCATTAATCATATTTCATATATACATATTATTGTCATGCGAACACAGAAGATCATACGTAAAGGGTGTCAAAATAAACAAATCTTGGTCAAAGTAGATATATTAATCAATTTCTAAAAATTCAATTGTATATCTCTAATCACGTGTAATCATTACACGTATCCATGATAATCATTAATCATTGTGATCATATACATATGCATAAATTAATAGTGACCACATACTAGAATTTCATGATAGACCACTAAATTCAAACCTAAGAGTAATTGATCAAAATTACCCGTAGCCACTGTCCTCTCCACAAACTACCAATGATATCGTGCTCAACAATTATGCAATGTGAAATATAAGGAATATGCATAATTGTAATACAATAAATATGATTAAATGATCACTATAGGATTTACTTACAATACAAGCACTGAGTCCTATCCAAACGCTTTAGTCATATTTATTTTGATGATATTCGGTCACAAAAATAAGCTATTAAGTCAATTTCAAGTCAAATCTAAGTCACAGTTGGTGACTATTACATCCAAAAACCCCAAAAACCATCGTATGGTTCTTTTCTTGAAAATCTAGCTCTAAATTTGGTTTTAAAACACCCAAATTCCTATAGGACAAGAATCTTGATATTTTTTAAAGTCAAAAACGCAATTTGATATGATTTCTGGTTCGTTCGCACGTTTTATAGTGCAAAAAACCCTGAGAAATCCTTTTTAAATAGATTTCCAATTATTTAACATCAATTAAGGATTTTCAAAATCAATTTGTGTCAAAAATAGAGTTTTATATCCTTTGGACCCATTTTCTAGATTTTAAGTCCATCCGAGCTTTGTAGCACGCTTTGCAAGCCAAATACCCGGTGTACAGACTCCAAGAACTCTAAATTTCCATTTTTGTATGAAAAACATATTATTTTCTCACTTTCCCCAAAAATTTATATTTTTTGAATTTATTTTGTATTTTTTACTAAAAATCTTCGCGAATCAGCCAAAATTGGTTGATTAAAGGTCGAATCTTGGTCTCGGCCTAGGTAAACCCTGGCCGAGCCTTAGACTCCACCTTGGCAGTGCCCTGACATGCTGGCAGCCATGCCTTGCATTTTTCGTAGCTTGCCATGGCAAGGCAAGGCATGGCACGGGCATGCCATGTTAAGGCAAGGCAAGCCTTGTCTTGCCAAGCATAAACGTGAGAAGGGCAAGAAGGGCTGCCCTTGCTCTATGCTTAGCATTTACCTAGGCTGCGATAACACCCAAAGAAGCCATGACCGTAGTGATTATGCTGCTATCGTGGTTTTCAACTCTTTTTCTTTATTTGTTTTTAACCAAACTCTTCACCAACTCTCGATACTTCATTACCAACACCTTGACATCGAAAACCAAACCATTCCCGACCCTAAACCATGCCCAAATTGCTTAATAATGCGATGCATAGGAGGGTACTCACCATAATTTTATCAATTTTTGATTGTCCAAACTGTCAAGTGTGTTGTCTACACTTTGAGTCACCACAAATGCCACCAATCGACCTTAAAGCTCGCAAAAATGGAAGGGAGTCATTGTAGGGTGGTAGGAAAGTGTGAAAGAATTGAAAATCAGTGGAAGGAGGGTGTCAAGAAGAGGAGAGATCGAAAGACATTGTGTTGAGGTGAGGTGGTGGTGTTTAGGTTGGTTTAACTAGCCCTCACCTCCCTCCTGAAATTTGACTAATCATTATTAAGCCCTTCTTACATCTCTCTCTTATGTTTTTTAACTTTTTGATTATTTATTGAGACCACCTAGGTCAAAATTTAATTAGTTAAATTCTTAACTCAATTCAATTAATCACTTATTTACTAATTGCTTAAACACCCCTCATTTTCTTAATCTATCTAACACCAGATTTCGACCCCTAGACCTCTGATTGACACGAAACTCGACGTGGATACTACCAATCGTATTTTAGACTTCTACCAATACTTCGGACCCCAATTTTCACGCAACTCAAGGTGGGGATCCCACGTCGGCGTATTAAGTACCATATTGCATTTCGAGATCAATATTTCCTTCCTTTCGCAATCAAACCAAATTCGACCCTTCAAAACAGCACTCTATATGCAAGAAATTGCTAGAATAACACTGACGTGCACTTATCTCAAGACGAAATTTAGAGTCAAAGCCAATTTCCATATTTCCCTCAAATGAACTCCACTTCGGTTGAAAATTGAAACATAGTCTCTACTCATTTCTTCTCACTTTTTACACTCAAACACACACTGACTAACACACAAATTGAGATTAGACCTCGAGTTTGTGCGTTGACACAAAAACATAAACTTTTTGAAGCCTATACTTGAAGTTTTATACATAACATAACTATAATACAATAAATTCACACAGTAACAATAAAATTTAAATATTTACCTTACTATGACTTTTCAACAAGTTGAATCATCGCGCATGGTACTATTCGACCTTAGTCACTAATCCGACAGATTAAACTACATTAAAGATTAAGAAATATGGGATTTTACATCTGATTACCTTGGTTGATGCGCTTTAAATATACTAGATCCTACAAAGACAAAAATAACGGATTTAATACACGAGCATTTCCATACAATTAACGAACTTACCGAAAAATTGAACACATTAACGGATGAATATGTACTTTCAGCATGTACCTGGTTATTCCAAATATCTACCTAGATATGGTTTAAGAACGATGGCAGCAGCAATAAACTAGATGACCCATTAGGAAATGAAGTGGTCATTTCAACTTCATTAACTGGCGATGTACAGGTTACATCAGCCACCGATGTACCACCTATCGATGTGCCAACCGAGTTTTCTCCACCGTTTGAGTTATGTGCAGAATCACATGATGGTGTACAACTCCTTTCGATAGCCTCCCTCAATCCTTTACCACCTCTCCCTTTGCTTGTCACTCTACCTTTCTCCGCTACAAAAGACATTACACCCCCATGTAAAGCTTTATTCTCTATCCGAGCCTCTTCACTCTCATTGGCATGCTTTACTCGTTTCTTTTTGAGGTTAGGATAATTATCCTTCAGCTACTTCTGATAAAAGGAAGTCATACGCTTCTTTTCTGGCTGTGGAGCCTTAGCTTCGGACCCTGTGGTACTGGCTTTCACAAACCTGATTTGATGTTGTAGAAGACGGTTTCGGGCGGAAGTTTTTTGTTTCGCTATACCTAAACATAGAATAAAATGGTTTTATTATCCCGCAAAATAAAATCATGAAATTATTTCCAAGCATCTCAATAAGAAATTCAATTTTCTAAATGTCGGTTGAATAAAGCTGAGCATAATATGTGGCGGCCCCGCGTCTCAAGGCCGTCAAGTTGGTAGCAATGTGGGTTCTGCACCCCTGTCGACGTCAACGTCATATCAGCATTCTCGTAGTGTATGTTAATTAGTCTGATTTCATTACGAAATTTACAGTCATTTAGTACGAATTAACCATTTTCCAGTGTGGCTTGTGTCTTATAGATTTGCAAGTAGATACTATTAATTTATAGTGAAAGTTTTAAATTGAGAATAAACATGGATTTTTATTAACCTTCAAGTCATATAGAGTATTGGTCCTACTATGGAAAACACTGAATAGAGTACATTGTATATTAGGCGACAAAAGTAAATATATACAAGTATAGGTGTCTCATAAGTCTCTCATAAACCTAAAATATATAACAAGATATGTAAATAAACACCTACAAGTAGATTGTCGAACAATGGGCGAGCTCAAAGATAGTCGTTAAGAATCTTTTTACCCTTACTCGTAAAAGATCTGCACTAAGTCATCACAACAAAACAGATGACCAGTCCAATGAGTAAACTCCTAAAAGAAAACCACTGAGAATTTAATAATAGAGAAGCTAATAATAATGTTAAATAAACATCCTGATATAAACAAGCAAATATAAGATCATCGCTTGCGTAAATACCACTAATGAAAATCAAATGGTTGTGCACTCGTAGTAGACTATACTATACTTGGGATTCTCTCGCTAGGATTTCTCCATTGGGTGCACCCAACTGGCCCATCACCTTATCCTCTCAGTGGTCGGTGCAAACCCACGACGAACCGACACATGTACTGACAAAGTAGCTCAGGTCGACATTCACCGAGGACTCCTAATACATATGTTATAGTCTAGTGTATTCCCATACAACACAACACTGATTAAAACCCAGGGATGAGCAAAACTACCGACCGTTAAGCCAAATGAAAATAGTGATAGAACATGGAAATGAATAGCAAAGAAACAATAGATAGAAAAATTAAAATAGTTGAATACTCAATATGTGTTTCTTAAAGGATTTACGCACCTCAATCTCACGATCTTACTCTCCCGAACATGCCCTAAATGCATCCCTTACTCGCTCCAAACCTTCGTGTTATGGTCCCTTAGCCCCATCTTATGAAATTTGAGAATTTCATAAACTTCATTAGATGACTAATTAAGTATTTTAAGGTTTTAATTAGAGTTTAGGTATCTTAGGTAGGACCCATATTATGGACTGGGGATCATAAGGTAAAATGCTACTTTTTCAATGATGAAAGCCTAGTGTGTATATTATATGGTATTTTACCATGAAGTCGAGGTATGTTGAGGTGTTTCCTCAATTTTTCATAATCGAGGTTGTAAGTGTATGTCTGAAAGGCACAAGTGTAATAAAGATTATTGGTCACTCGAAAACAAGTAAGCAAATGTTAAGTATCATGCGAGGATTTTACCTCAGTTTACGTGCAAGTTGAGATCGATGGCAATGTAAAATGTAAAAAAGTTTGTTTAAGACCTTGCCTTGAGTTTTGTATCAGTTAGTGGCGGTCGAGGTTGAGATTGAGTCCAAATTAGTCTAAGTTTGGGTAAGAATGGAAACAAAATTGGTCCATAAAGGTTCGGTAAGTCACAGACAAAGTCAAGTTTTTTAGGTTTTAACATGATCAAAATAAGTGTTATAGATGTTTTATGAAGATAGACCATTTTGTCGAAAGTCTGGTTTAATTTGGTGAAAAATCGGATCGAAAATGGTGCTGGAATTCAAAACACGTCAAAATAAGAATTTTAGGAATTAAAAAATAAAAAAATTAAGTTGCTGACAAGTAGCTGAGGGTTTACTTATAAATATATGTAAAAAAACAAATAAAATAAAGTTTCATTTTAAAAGGTTCAATAGAACATTTAGGTATGAAGATACCTAAACTTCTCAATTCAGTGTTTCGCTCCTTGAGCGCACAACGTTTGGTTTTCGTTTGTTTTCTTTCTGCAAAATAATAAAGCATTGCGAGACAGTCAATTCGAGCTAAGTTTCCGTGACTGAGATAATGTGTTTAGCTCGAAATTTGGTAAATTATTATTTTACGGCATTTTTCCTCAATTCAATTTGAGTTCTCGCGATTTCTTGATTTCTTTTGCGGGATTTTGATAAAAATTGGTTGGGTTTGTTGTGAATTGTTATATTGGATTGATTTGTGCTAATCTTGAATAAATACCACCGAACGTAAGTATGGTTTTTGATGAATTGAAATGAAACGACTTAGTTGATAACTATTTTAGATATGTTTTATAGTTGATATAGATTTACATCGGGATTCTGGATGAATTGATTATTAGTTTTAATCCAATTTGACTATACGGGCTTTAGAAATATTTTGATGTTGGTATCAAGCTATTTTGTGGTGTTTGTTATCGAGTTTTGAGAATTAATTGTGAAAATATTGATTTTAAGAAGTTTTTCAATTCAGAATAAATATAAGTTTGCCTAGTTCACAAGCCATATAAGAAAATTCATAATTTCTCCATCGGTTATCCGATTTGAGTGTTCTAGGAGTCTATGGAAAGTAGGACATGAGTTCTAAAAGTTTTTTTAGGTCAACATTAAAATATTGAGGTTTTCGATGTTAAATAGTTACCCCAGATTGCATGTTGAAAGTCAGTTGAAACAGCTATATAAATTAATATTTTTGTAAACTATTATCAAGCATACTTTGGCCGCGGTTTTTTTTTTAGGTTTTGTCATTTGGTTTCAATTGAAGCTCAACTCATAGTATAATTGGGTATGCATGGAAACTATTGGAATTATTTTCAAGGTGATCCGACAATTCGGGAACCCAGAGAATTTAACTCAAAGCTGGTTGGTTGTGAGTAAACCCCACAGTGGTCTTTACTATCTATGGAATTTATCTTTGTACATGCATAAGAGTGTGAGGTGCTCCACTCCAGACTAGACGTACTGCATGCGTCTTAGGCGGGTAATGTCGACTATGGGTTAACACGCATTGAACTTATAGGATTGTTCTAAGTTCATCATGAGTGGGCAGCTTGTTATGAGATTAGAACATGAGATGAGGGATCCACTTTATTATATAAATTTATTGTTATTTGGAAACGCAATTACATGTCTCCATGTATTCATACTAATATTTGCATGAGTACAGAGCAGTGTAGGAGTTTACTTACCCGATATCTTCAAGTTGTTTATGATGATGTCAGGTTCTCTATGAAGACAAGAAAGAACAAACAAGGCTCAAAGATTTTGGTAGATTTTTTCTATTTTAAAATTTTAATTCTCATTGTAATCATGTTATATATTATTTTGGGCTTTGTGCGAGTATAAGACGTAAAGTAACAGTAAAAGGTTATGAGAGTCTCTTAAATTGATTTAAAAGGAGTTGAGAGGTTTATATTTAGTTTTAGCTTATTTCGATATTCTAAATATGTAACTAATACATTGGAGACTTTAAGATAGTTTAAAATTTTCAATTTGATATATATTGTGAACCGCGGGGAGTTACGAGTCTTTATAGGCTTCTCCCCATTTTGTTGTTTATTAGGTGAATTTTTCGGTAGGCCAATTTTAGGGGAGGTGCTGCCGAAATTTTTATAAAATACAAATACGATTTTTTATTTTGCTCCAATAAAATAAATTAAGAACCGAAGTCGATTAAGGATATAAATTTAGTTTATAGCATTATAAGGATTGAAATCAAAAATGTTTTTAAGGTACAAAGTTGATTGTTTGGTTTATATGCCTAATTAGAGGAATTAGGCTTAGTCGGGACTAACCTAGACAGGTCTTGACAAACTTGATATCAAACCTATGGTTAAGCTTAATCAAGTAAATGTAAGAAAGGATAACAAGATCAATTTTAATATTGAGTCGATTGGAAAGATTGGGTTAAGGCTTTTGGATTACATTAAGTTACATGAACTTAAGTACTGGTCTTGAGGAACAAGGTTCAGTGATAAGGTTATGATTAGTTGGGAAGTGACTGTGAGTTGGGAATACTTTGTTATTTTTATACGTTTGTTATATATTATAGTATTATCGCCAGATATGCGATAGAAATTTTATTCTCCTTATCCGATCGATACTTAACTCATAAGATATGATGAGTAATATTAGAAACGGATAATTGAAAAAAAGAATAGACTTATAAAACAAATTGAGTGTGATTGTATGTGAAATGGACTTGTAAAGTTCGGATTCATAAATGTATTTGTAAGTAGTTCGATATCATTACAACTGAGCAAAATAGTTAGTTATAAAACCAATTGAAAATTGGTTGAGCATGAAGTCTAACTGATTCAGGAATGTAAGTACTGAACATGGATTTCTTTGAAATCAAAAGTATTGAACTATTAAAATTATAAAACGCTCAAGAAAGTGCCAAAATGAACTTAAATTATGTTTCAAATGATTGACGATTTTTTGGAAAACATGAAAATGATTGAGACTTATGGGAAGCATAATATATGAACACCTTGAATTTTAAAAAAAGTTAGTACTAGTTGAATTAGTAAAATGGGAAGACCTATTCTATAAAGTATTAGTTGAGTTCCTAGTCAATTGAGGGTTGCTTTTAAAAATAGTCTCAACAAAGAAAAAAGAGAAATGTGATTTCAAAATAGAAATTGATAGAACAAATGAAAATGAAAATATCCGAGTTAGAAATACTCTTTGCTAACACCGAATTAGGTGTTGTTACGAAACAAAGAACAATGAAATTTCTAACTTGAAAATGACAGGTGTAATGATAAGATCAACATGTTAAAAGTTGAGATTTCGAGAAAATGGTATGAAAATAGCTAGGATTTGTATAGGAAGATGGTCGTAACTCCCATACAATAAGAATTTCCATTTATAGTACTTGAAAGATTGAAATAGCATCATTAAAAAGTTTGATTAGATGTCAAGTTAATATGAGTTTAGAAATTCAAATTCTTCTATCTCTTCAAATGAACAATAAAGAAAATGTGTATTCGTAACACTGGGATTGATGAACAATAAAATACTTTGATATGTTACACAATCTTTTGAAAAGTAACGAGTTTTTTTTTTGAGAAAAAAAAGTCAAGAAATTTAACATAATCGGAATCAACTTAAGGCAATAACAAACATTAAAACTATTTTATGCGCAGAATTTCTCTGTTTCGAACAAAAATTAGCTATGGAAGAATTCGATTCATTGAAGTCGCACCATCCTTAGCTATAATTTTGAAAATGGAACATATGAAACAAATTGATTTTCTAAGTTTAGGTAAACAAGCTGTAACTGGTCTAAGCGTTGAACGAAGGTGTAATCTCTGTAAAGGGAGTAGAATGAGATCAATGCGAGAATAGCTAACATTAACAAAAACTAAATGGAATAGACTCTATCTATAAAATAAAATTAGGTATTGAGTTGATTTGTGACTGCTGAAAATGACACAAACGGACTCCTTTAGTCAAGTTAAGGCACTGGAGTAGTTGTGCATGACCAGAATTCTAAGTAACTTCGTATCATAATCATGATTCATTACAGCGTAAAAGATCGGTGTGACTACACTATCTTTGAATAATCAAATGAATTGATGATAGTCAAAATAAAATAGTATATAACGTTTCGTTGAAGTCAATTGGAAGTTGAAGTATAAGTAACTAAATAGTCAAGAAATTCTGACATATGCATGAAAAATGAAAATTTTAGGTCAACAAGTCCCGATCAAATTAGAATTTCAAACTAGAAGTTTGTTGAAACTTAATATATCTTCAAAAGGATCTTACAAGGAAGCAAACTCGAAAACTTGAAAATGTTAAACCAAAGTGGTATACAATTGATATCAATGAATATGTTATATATTGGTTAAAAGAATGTGTTACACCGCGTAATTAGTTAGTGGCAATAATTTCAATCATTAGGTTATTGTAAATCAGAGTTGATGTAAGATGCCTTTATAGACGATGAAGATACAAAAAAATGAAAAGATATGCACAACCTACAGCTCAGTTAGTAAGTATTATCAGTATCGGTTTGAAATACTGAATATAATACAGTATATCCGACTAAGATATATTGAAGAGTTCAATATTCTTCCACTATAAACTAAGAAAAGTCAGAAAAATTTGTTGAGTAGAGATGGAAAAGAGATAACATATTTATAAACTTATATGTGATACAAGTTAAAAGTTATACTATAAGAGTATAATCATGGAATATGTTAATCTCTATTAAAATGCGTATATTTACTCATGATAAGGATAACTATCTGTATTCAAGTAAGGAAAAAAGTCTAGCGAATAGTTAGTGATTAAGATCGAGATGATGAAAATCTCATTAATTAGAGAAATGATAAAAAAAAACAATGTGAGTACGTTGGTAATGTGAAGTAATGAGGTTTATTATGAACTCATGAATAGAAAATGATTTGAAGAAGTTAGAAAAGTCACTAACTTTCTAATCAGTCAAAAAAAGTTAGGTGAAATGGCTGAAGAGTTGGAATTGATAATTGCTTTCGAGTCCACTATTTAAATAATATTGTGAGTAGACATGTAGAGAATGAGTGAGAGTTGCATGATGTGTCATTTCTCATTTTCTGATCAGATTGTAATTTGAGATATCGTGTAATGAGATGAAAAATATAATTCAAGATCTACAGTTTTGGGATGACTTATCTAATCTAGGTTTCTATTAAGAAATTATAGATTGGTGATTGATCAAATAGACACGCAACCCTACTTTAGTATCTAATGTTATGCTCGAATATTATTTGCATTACTATATAAATATTTAGACTGATGATAGTGTATAAATTGGTCGGCCAATGATTCTAATTAGAAATGATCAGTGATGGCAAAGCAAACTGAGATGTGTATACCAAAGTTTGGTGAATATGAAAAAAATTATCAACGGTTTTTGGAAAAGTATTTAATTAAAAATGAAAATGGTTTAATTGAAAAAGCAAGTTAGGCTAGATCTTGCTAAATATCAATGCTTGAATGGGACTCAAGGCATGAAATGAGAAGTGCAGAAAAGTAAAGTTATTGGATATTCTACAAATTTGATCATTTAACTCTTCAGAAATTCACAAAATGCTAGGATTGGCAATGAAGTTGTTACGACTTTTCATTAAACCAAGAAGTTGAAAATAAAAAGTTGAAATGTTTATGATCTATACCACCGAATTGTTGATTACAATGAAAGTGATTGTGTCCACTTAACGATTTTACCTTGGAAACAGTTTTTACAAGTTTAAATTAAAAGAGTTGTATAAGAAGGATCATATTCTCATATCCCTTTTGGTTCAATAACTTGTAAGTTTAAATTTCAAGGACAAAATTTTAAATTAGTTGGCAAGAATTGTGAAATATGAGAATATTACAAACTTGATTGGACAACTAACTAAGTATTTTAAGATTTTAATTGGAGTTTACGTATCTGAGGTGGGACCCACGCATTACGAATTTGTGATCATATGGTAAAATATTATTTTTTCGATGATGAATGCCTATTGTATGTATTATATAGTATTTTACGGCGAAGTCGGGTGTGTTGAGGTGTATCCTCAATTTTTCATAATTGGGGTTGTAAGTGTGTATATGAAAGGCACAAGTGTAATAAAAGTTATTAGTCACTCGAAAACTAGTAAAGTGTTACGTATCACGCGGGGATCTTACCTTAGTTTATGTGCAAGTTGGGATCAGTGGCTATGTAAGAGGTAAACGAAGTTGGTGTAAACCTTGCATTGAGTTTAGTATCAGTTGGTGGCGGTCGAGGTTGAGATTGAGATTGAATCCAAATTGCTGAAAGTTTAGGTAAGTATGGCAACAAAATAGGTTCATTAGAGCTCGGTATGTCGCGGATAAAGTTAAGATTTTTAGGATTTTGGTGTGACTAAAATCAGTGTTATGAACGTTTTACGAAGATAGATTATTTTGTCGAAAGTTTGGTTCAATTTGGTGAAAAATCAAATTGAAAATGAGTGTTGAAAGTCAAAACAAGTCAAAATAACAATTTTGGGAATTAATAAATAAAAAAATTAAGATGCTGACAAGCAGTTAAGGGTTTACATATAAATATGTATTAAAAAACAAATGAAATGAAGTTTCATTTTAAAACGTTCAACATAATAGATATGACTATACCTAAACTTCTCAATTTGGTCTTTCGCCCTGCAAGCTCTCGACGTCCGGTTTTCGTCCTGTTTCTATCCAAAAAATAGTAGAGCATTGGTAAATTATCAATTCAGGGCATTTTTCTTCAATTCAATTTGAATTCTCACGATTTCTCGATTTCTTTTATGGGGTTTTGATAGAAATTAGTAGGGTTTCTTATGAATTGATATATTAGATTGATTTGTGTCAATTTTGGATAAATACCACCGGCGTAGTTTAGGATTTTGAAGAATCGAATTGATGCGACTTAGTTGATAAATATTTTGGAGATGTTTTATAGTTGATATTGATTTACATTAGGATTCTGGATGAATTGATTATTGTTTTAATCCAATTTGACTCCATGGGTAATGAAAATATTTCGATGTTGGTATCAAGTAGTTTCATGGTATCTATTGTCACGTTTTGATGATTTGATTGCATAAATATCGATTTTGAGAAGTTTTCAGTTCAAAATAAATAAACTTTGCCTAAATCACGAGCCATATAGGAAAATTCATAATTTCTCCATCGGTGATTTGGTTTGAGTGTTCTTGGAGTTTATGGAAAGTAGGCCACGTGTACTACAAGTTCTTTTTAGGTCAACATGAAGAATATTGTGATTTTCAAGGTTAAAAAGTTACCCTAAGTTGGCTTGTTGAAAACCAGTTGAAACCGTTACATAAATTAATATTTAGGGTAACTATTCTCAAATGTATTTTGGCCGCAGTTTTCATAGGGTTTCATGATTTGGTTTCACTTGAAGCTTGACCCATAATATAATGGGTATGCAAGGAAGTTATTAAAATCATTTTTAAGGTGATCCGACGCTCCGAGAATTTAGCTCAAATTTGGTTGGTCGTAAGTTAACTCTACAGGGGTATTTACTATTTATGGAATTTATCTTTGTCCTTGCATATGTGTTTAGTCTGCATTGCATTTCATATCATTCTTGGTTATGCATACATGGCATCCAGATAGAATTTTCCATGCTTCGGTCGTAAGAGTGTGAGGTGCTCCGCTCCAAACTAGATGTACTACAAGCATCTGAGGCAGGTAATATCGACTCCGGGATAGCATGCATTGAACTCGTATGACTGTTCTAGGTTCATCGTGAGTGGGCCCGCTTGTTATGAGCTTAGAATAGCAAACGAGGGATTGACGTTGTTATATAAATTTGTTATTATTTAGAAATGAAATTACTTGTCTCCATATATTCAAACTAACATTTAAAGGAGTACAGAGCAGTGTATGAGTTTACTTACCCGACATCTTCAAGTTGTTTTTTATGATGTCAGATTCTCTGTGAAGACAATGAAGAATGGACGAGACTCGAGATTTTGGTGAATGTTTTCCATTTTTAAAATTTTAAATCTCATTGTAATCATGTTATATATATTTTTTTGGGCTTGAGGGTGAGCGTAGGATGTAAAGTACCAGAAAAGGTCATGAGAGTCTCTTAAATCGGTTTAAAAGGAAGTTGACAGGTTTATATTTAGTTTTAGCTTATTTTAAGATTGTAAAGTTGTAACTAATGCATTGGACACATTAAGATAGTTTAGAAATTTCGGTTTGATATATATTGTGAACTGCGAGGAATTGTAAGTCCTTCTAGGCTTCTCCCCATTCTGTTGTTTATTAGGTGAATTTCTTGGTAGACCAATTTTAAAGGAGGTGTTGTCAAGATTTTTATAAAATAAGGAATAAATTTTCTAATTTGCTCCGATAAAATAAATTAAGAACCGAGGTTGATTAAGGCTATAAATTTAATTTGGAGCATTATAAAGATTGAAATCAAAAGTTTTTTAAAATATAAAATTGATTTTATGGTTTATGTGCCTAATTAGGGGGATTAGGATAAGTCAAGACTTAGTGAGACGGGTCTTCAAAAACATGGTATCAGAGTCATGGTTCAGCTCAATCAAGAAAATGTAAGAAAGGGTAATAACATTGAGTTTAAGATTGAGTCAATTGGGAAGTTTGAGTTATGGCACTTCAATTACATTAAATTACATGAACTTAAGTAATGCTCATGAGGAATAAGGTTCAGAATCTTATGACCTATTAAATAAAACAAAAGTAGTTGTGTCTTAAAATTCAAAGTACCCAATTGTCGCCTTTAACCAAATTAAGTTATGATGTCTATCACTACGACCTAAAATGTAACAAAGGAAGATATAGATGTATCGACGAAAAACTCGTATGTGATTTGTATAGGAAGATAGTAGGAAGTCCTATACAACAAGAATTTCCATTTATAGGATTTAAAGGATTGAAATAGCATCCTCAAATAGTATGATTAAATATCAAGTTAATAAGAATTTGGAAATTTAAATTATTCTATCTTTAAATATTCAATCTTTTGAAAAGTACTGAGTTTCTTTTTGAGAAAAAGTAAAAGTTGAGAAATCAAAGGTAAATGGAATCAACTTAAGGCTACAAACAATAAACTGTTTGGTTTACAAAATTTCTCTATTTCGAACAAAGATTAGCTACAAAAGACTTGGATTCATTGAATGATAATAAGAAGAATGATAATAAGAAGTCGCACCATTCTTATCTATAATTTTTAAAATGGAATAGATGAGTTTTTCTCAGTTAAAGTAAAGAAGTTGTAAGTGGTCTAAGTGTTGAACAGAGGTGTAATGTCTGTAAAGGGACTAGAATAAGATCAATGTGAGAATAGCTAACATTGACCAAAACTAAATGGAATAGACTATGTCTATATAATAAAATGAGACGTTGGGATGACTTGTGACCACTAGAAGTGACGTGAATGGACTCCTTTAGTCATGTTAAGCCACTGGAGTAGTTGTGCATGATTAAAAGTCTAAGTAACTTCGTATAATAATCATGATTCATTCACAGTGTAAAAGACCAGTGTGACCACACTGACACCTGTCTTTAATAATCGAATGAATTGATGATAGTCAATATAAAAAAGTCTATAATGTTTCCTTGAAGTCTATTAGAAGTTGAAGTATAAGCAACTAGATTGTCAAGAAATTCTCACACACACGTGAAAAATTGAAATTTTAGGTCAACAAGTACTGACAAATTAGGATTTCAAACTAGAAGTTTGATGAAACTTAATATATCATCACAAGGATCTTACAAGGAAGCAAACTTGAAAACTTGAAAATGTTGAACCAAAGTAGTATACAATTGATATAAATGAATATGTTATATATTGGTTCAAAGAATATGTCGCACCACGTAATTAGTCTATGGTGAAAATTACAATCATTAGGTTATTGTAAATCGGAGTTGATATAAGATGACTTTATAGACGGTGAAGATACAAATAGAAAAAAAATTATTGATATGCACAACCTGCAGCTCAATTAGTAAGTATTATCAGTATTGATTTGAAATATCGAATAAAATAGAGTGTATCCGGCTAAGATAAGTTTAAAGAATTCAATATTCTTCCACCGTAAATTGAGAAAAGTTAGAAATATGTATTATGTAAAGATGGAAAAGAGATAAAATATTTATAACCTTATATGTGATGTAAGTTAAAAGTTATACTATGAGAGTATAATCAAGGAATATGTTAATCTATGTTAAAACGTGTATATCTACTCAAGATAAGGATAACTGTATGTATTCAAGTAATGAAAGAAGTTTAACGAACAATTAATGATTGAGATCCAGATGATTAAAAGTCTCATTAATTGGAGAAATGATAAAAACCAATGTGAGTACGTTAGTAATGTGAAGTAACGAGGTTTATTATGAACTCATGAATAGAAATTGATTTGACGAAGCTAGAAAAGTTACTAACTTTCTAGTAAGTCAAAAAAAAGTTTGGTGAAATGGCTGAAGAATTGGAATTGGTAATTGCTTTCTAGTCCGCATTTTAAATACTATTGTGAGTAGACATGTATAGAAAGAGTGACTGTTGCATGATGTATCATTTTTCCTTTTCTGATCAAATTGTAATTTGAGATATCTTGTCATGGGATGACAGATGTAAATAGAAATCTATAGTCATGAGATCACTTATGTAATCCAAGTTTCTATTGAGAAACTCTGGACTGGTGATGGATCAGATTAACACGCAACTTTACTTTAGTATCTAATGTTGTACTCGAATATTATTTGCATTACTATATAAATATTTAGATTGATGATAGTCTAAGATTTGATCAACCAATGATTCTAATTAGAAATTATCAGTGACGGGAAAGCAAGCTAGGATGTGTATACTAGAGTTTGATGGATATGGAAAGAATTATCAATGGTTTGTGGAATAATATTTAGTTAAAAAATGGTTTAATTCAAAAGCAATATAGGCTAGATCTTGCTAAATATTGAATGGTTTAATTGAAATGAGTAGTAAAGAAAAGTAAGGTTGTTAGAAGTCCTACAAAGTTAATAGTTTAACTCAGTAGAAATTCACAAAATGCTAGGATTGGCAAAAAAGTTGTTACGACTTTTCATTAAACCATGAAGCCAAAAATAAAAAGTTGAAATGTTTAAGATCTCTACTGCTGAATTATTGATTACAATGAAAGTTATTATGTCCACTTAACAGTTTTACCTTGGAAATAAAGACTTGTATATGAAGGATCTTATTCTCATATCATTTTTGGTTCAGTAACTTGTAAGTTAAGATTTTTAGGATGAAATGGACGCACCGAACGCGTCAATAAAATAAAGTTTCCTAAACCAACTATTTTGTAGAATAGTGGAAAAGAGTTGATTCCACAAAGATTGGTGGTCTTTCTTAGGTTAAAAACAACGAAAATGAAAAATTGAGTGTTTTAAAATAAATGATTTAACTAAATAATCCAACTAAACTAAATAAATAAAATAACAAAAATAACTTTGAAAACAATTAATGAACACCTAAGTAACACCTAGATCTACAGTTCTATAAATCAGGATCAAGATTCAATGGCAATCATGGTCTTCAATCTTTCCCAAAAAGTCGTTAATTTACATTCTCCTAAATTAGCTAAAGAAAATCGACATGCACCAAAAATCCATCATTCCTCTAATCTCGATAGTTAGGACATCAACCACTAACTACTTCCCTAATTAATGTATAACCCTAGACATCCGTTAATCAGGTTTAACATACTAACCGCGGTAATATGGATCTGTGGGAACATTAATCATAAATAACCGGATCGCATCCGCTTCCGATTTAACCTACATTCAATTGTTGTACACTCAAGAATATAAAGGGTTTTATGACAAACGAGTGAGTGTTCGTCACTTTATTAGTTCAAAAGTACAATTACACGGATACTAATGGTCCATATAACTATAGGTTGTCCCCTAAAAGCATGCACTAGCCACATACATACCCTATACCTAAACCGTATACTTTAAAATCAATAACAATGAAATAGGAGAATTTAAACTAAACTAAATAATAAAATAAAAGATCTCACATAATATGTCATAAATCCATAATCCCGACTTGTTTCCCCACTGATCTAGGTAATCATCGAGAGAAGTCGATGCTAAAAATATAATAGTCAATGTTCTCTAATAATACCCTAGGTTCCTAATATATAAAACTACTAAACATTGGTCTGAGAAGTGAGATAAACTAATTTTGTGGGTTGGGGAGGTGACTCGTTTGCCGAGGAGCATCTTATGGCTATTTTGGGCTTGAAATCAGTTATGTCCACATGTTGCAGCCGCATTGGTCGTTTGGTCTGCCGCATGCCATGTGGCATCATCTGATTGGAGAAGATCGTTGTTGATGACATCCCGAGTGGTTGAGAGCGCGCCACGTGGTAGCAAGGAGGCAATGGTGAAAATCGCTAGGAGACCGCACGTTGCGTATCCCGAGGAAATCAAACATCTGCTGAATGATGAGAGAATTGGTTGGGACATTGTGTAATTATGATGGCAACTTGGCAAAGTTTGATTGATGGAGAAAATGAAGACCACTGATGTAGCGCGTTCGCATTGGTGGAAGAAGTTACTGTGACATGGTGTACAAAGGAAACGATTTGAGCCAATGGATGGTTGACATGTGGCACGTTAGGCGAGCTAGATCAATAGTATGTTGCCACGTGTTAATTGGTCTACAAATCATCTATTCTACCCACTGCGTAGCATGTAACTCGAGGCAAATAATCTGGAGTCCGATCAATGAATTTAAATACTCCATTTTGAGTATTTTTCACCACAGATTTAATCACGCACTCCGTTTCACCTGAAAATGACCAATAAATATAATTAAATATATATTTTAGAGACTTTCTATATTTGAATATATTAATATAAAGTACTAAATATATATAAATATTAACGTATCAAATACCCCTAAACTTATGACTTTGCACGTCCCGAGCAAAGGTGTAGATGACAACAAAAACTAAACTAGACTCTTAATATAATAATGCACTAACTCACTAATCCTACACCCGATTCAAAATTCATGGATCATTTGATTTACTTAGCCACCAAATTAACAGCCACTCAGGAGATTTTAGAGTTATGATACGTCAAGACTCGCAACCCAAACACAAATAAGATCACACTTTGAAGACATAGATTCAGTCAAAACAAATGTCATCAACTACCCACGAGTTTTCTTGGTTTATACATTCAAGCACGCAAGCTTAAAACTCTCACTTAATCTAGTGAAAGCACTCGAGCTAAATCTTTTATTTTAGGAGTTTCACAACTTCCGCCTTTATTCAATTTATATTCTCTATTTTTTTCTTCTTTTTTCAACAAATACGGTCCCTGCTCCATTTCATATGGACCGATTTTCTCACTTTTTCCCACCACAAGTTTCCCTGCTCATTTTCTTGTGGAAACCTGTGGGACTCTCTATATTAATAAAAAAAAACTAATGTTAGCCCTTCTTACTTTCACTATAATCAAGCAAACTTTTCAAATGTGGGTCAAAATATCACCACTTGCATAAATCTGACCGTTTGCTCATTTTCGTTATCTAGCACAAAGTCCAACCATCAACTAAGTCCCTAATAATGAAATCATAAAAATGTTAGTTATTGGCTTGATTAAGTGTTTCTCCTAGTTTTTCCTAAGTTTCAACTCAAAAAGGCAACTATAATGTACTCATCCACAACCAAAGGCATGAAACAAAATTTCGGGTGACTCTAAATAACTAAAAATAAATAAAAACTATACTAAACACATGCATAAAAGTGTATCAACTACTAATGATATGAGAAAGAAATATGAAGGGACAAGAAATGTAAGAAATGATATAAAACACCACTATTACCATTCGATAACGCATATAAACGCATATATATATATAAAAAAATAAAAATTAAATGATCTCACATGCGGTCTTTCGCAAAGAATCCATCCAAAGTCCAATTACAATCCCTAAAATACCCCTAACTTATTATGAACTTGTCCTCAAGGTTCAAAACAAGTCAAGACATCCATATATAACAAAAAGAAAAAGACAGTGGTAAAGAAGAACATGGATAAGAAGATGATACAAATGCATGCATGACAAAAAAAAATATCTAAAAACCAGTGAACGCGCAAAATCTCTCATGTGTAGGTGACTAAGGAAACTATGAAAGAACAATCATCAAAAGCATGAACTAGTAAATATATGAGTTAACTCAAAAGATTCTAATCAAGTCTTGTGAGCCCGAAGTCGTTCAACTACGGGTGAAATCAACAAGATGATGGAATGAAGTCTAGGGTTTTGGGTCCACTCAAAAACACGCCACTAATACGACCACTTAAGTTGGATATGTCTCAACCAAGTCTCAATGTTAATTCCTACAAAATGCTCACGTTGTGCTAAAAAAAATCCATAGTCAAACCTAACGAAACTCTCGAGGTGCTCCAATTTATTAAAATAAATAATAATAATAATAATAAATAAAAACACCAAAGAAAAAATTAATCCCCGGTAATAGCTCCAAAAATTGACGAGCGTCGAACGTGTCAATAAAATAAAGTTTCCTTAACCAACTATTTTGTAGAATAGTGGTAAAGGGTCGATCCCATAGAGATTGGTGGTCTTTCTAAGGTTAAAAACAACAAAAAATGAGAAATTAGGGGTTTTAAAATAAATAATTTAACTAACTAATCTAACTAAACTAAATAAATAAAATAACTATATAACTTTGAAAACAATTAATGAACATCTAAGTAACAACTAGGTCTACAGTTCCACAAATCACGATCAAGAATCAATGGCGATCATGGTCTTCAATCTTTTCCAAAAATTCATTAATTTATATTATCCTAGATTAGCTATAGAAAATTGACATCCGCCAGAAATTCCTCATTCCCCTAATCTCAATTGTCAAGACGTCCACCACTAACTACTTCCCTAATTAATAAATAACCCCTAGACATCTGCCAATCGGGTTTAACACACTAACCGCTGTAATATGGATCAGTAGGAACATTAATCTTAAATAACCGGATCGCATCCGCTTCCGGATCGCATCTGCTTCCGATTTAACCTAGATTCAATTTTTGCACACTCAAGAATCGAAAGGGTTTTACGGCAAACGGGTGAGTGTTCGTCACTTTATTGGTCTAAAAGTATAATTACACGGATACTATTGGTCCAAATAACTATAGGTTGTCCCCCTAAAAGCATGCACTGGCCACATACATACCCTAAATCTAAACCATATACTTTAAAATCAATAATAATGAAATAGGAGAATTTAAACTAAATTAAATAATAAATTAAAAGATCTCTCATAATATGTCATGAATCCATAATCCCAACTTGTTTCCCAGCCGACCTAGGCAGTCGTTGAGAGAAATCAATGCTAAAAATATAATAGTTGGTGTTCTCTAATAATACCTTTGGTTCCTATTATATAAAACTACTAAAAATTGATCCGGGATGTGAGAGAAACTAATTTTGTGGGTTGGGGAGGTGACTCGTGCGTCGATGAGGAGTCCTATGAATTTTTTCGGGCTTGAAATCACTTTCTATCCACGTGTCGCAACCACATTAGTAGTTTGGTCATCGTAGGCCACATGGCGTCGTTTGATTGGAGAAGACCATTATTGAAGACGTACCGAGTGGCTGAGAGCGCGCTACGTGGCAGCAAGGAAGCGATGGTGAGAATCACACAAACTTGGCAAAAATCTAGGATACCACACGCTGCATATCTCGAGGAAATCGAAAAGCTGCTGAACAAGGAGAGAATTGGTTGGGACGAGTGTAATTGTGATGGTAATGTGGCAACGTATGATTGGTGGAGAAAATGGAAACCGCTGACATTGCGCATTCAGATTGGTGGACACATGAAATGAGCTGGGCCAATGGACAGTTGACATGTGGCACGTTGAGGCAAACTGGATCAATAGTATGTTGCCAAGTGTTAATTAGTTTGTTGATCCTCTATTCTACCCACTGCGTAGCACGTAACTCGAAGCAAATAGTCCGGCGTCCGATCAATACATGTAAATACTCCTTTTTGAGTATTGTTTCACCACAAATTCAATCGTGCACTCCGTTTCACCTGAAAATGAACAATAAATATAATTGAATATATATTTTAGTGAATTTCTATATTTAAATATATATTAATATAAAGTACTAAATATATATAAATACTGACTTATCAGAGATTTTAAGTTAGTTGGGAAGAATTGTAAAATCCAAGAATTTCATAAACTTGATTAGATGACTAACTAAGTATTTTTGGGTTTTAATTGGAATTTAGGTATCTGAGGTGGGACCCACGCATTACGAACTACAGATCATAAGGTAAAATATTATTTCTTCGATGATAAATGCCTAATGTATGTATTATATAGTATTTTGTCATGAAGTCGGGGTTTATTGAGGTGTATCCTCAATCTATCATAATTGGGATTGTAAATATGTGTCTGAAAGGCATAAGTGCAATAAAACTTTTAGGTCACTTGAAAACTAGTAAATATGTGTTAAGTATCACGTGGGAATTTTACCTTGGTTTACATGCAAGTTGGGTTCAGTGACAATAAAAAGTGAACAAAGTTGGTGTAAGACCTTGCCTTGAGTTTTTTATTAGTTGGTGGTGGTCAAGGTTGAAATTGAGTCCAAATTGGTGTAAGTTTGAGTAATTATGGCAACAGAATTAGTCCATAATGGGTTAAATATATCATGGAAAAAGTTAATTTTTTTAAGGTTTTAGTGTGGCCAAAACCAGTATTATGAACGTTTTGCGAAGATATATTATTTTGTCAAAATTTTGATTCAATTTGGTGAGAAATAGGATCGAAAACGAGTGTCGGAAGTCAAAACATGTCAAAATAGGGATTTTGGAAATTAATATAAAAAAATTAAGCTGCTGACAAGTAGCTGGGGGTTTACATATAAATATGTATAAAACAACAAATGAAATAAAGTTTCATTTTAAATTGTTCAACAGAACGTTTAGGTACGACTATACCTAAACTTATCAATTCGATATTTTGCTTCGTGAGCTCTCGATATCTAATTTTCGTCCGGTTTCTTTCTGCGAAATAATAGAGTGTTGCAAGACGATCAATTTGAGTCAAGTTTCTGCAACGGAGATGAGGAATTTGGCTCGAGATTTGGTTAATTATCAATTCAGGATATTTTTTCTCAATTCAATTTGAATTCTCACGATTTCTCGATTTTTTGCGGGGTTTTGATAAAAATTAGTAGGGTTTGTTGTGAATTGATATATTGGATTGATTTGTGCCAATATTGAATAAATACCACTGACGTAGGTTAAGGTTTTAATGAATCGAATTGATGCGACTTAGTTGGTAACTATTTTAGAAATGTTTTATAATTGATATTGATTTACATTAGGATTTTGGATGAATTGATTATTAGTTTTAATCTAATTTAACTCCACGAGCTGTAGAAATATTTTGATGTTGGTATCAAGTAGTTTCATGGTGTTTATTGTCGAGTTTTGAGGATTTGATTGCGAAAATATTGGTTTTGAGAAGTTTTTCAATTCAAAATAAATAAAAGTTGCCTAGTTCACATGCCTATGGGAAAATTTATAATTTCTCCATTAGTGCTCCGATTTGAATGTTCTTGAAGTTTATGGAAAGTAGGACATGAGTACTACAAGTTCATTTTAGGTCATCATGACAAATATTGTAGTTTTCAAGGTTAAAAAGTTACCTCAAGTTGGCTAGTTAAAAGCCAATTGAAACGGTTATATAAATTAATTTTTTTGGAAACTATCAAGCGTACTTTGGCTGCAGTTTTTATTGGGTAACGTGATTTTGTTTTAGTTGAAGCTTAACTCGTAATATAATTAAGTATGCAGGGAAGCTATTAAAACCATTTTCAAGGCGATCTGACATTCCGAGAACCCTGAGAACTTAACTCAAAATTGGTTGGTTGTAAGTAAACCCTACAATAGTATTTACTATTTATGGAGTTTATCTTTTTCCCTACATATATGTTTAGTCTGCATTACATTTCGCAATATTCTTGGTCATGCATACATGACATCCAAATAAAGTTGCACATGTTTTGGTCGTAAGAGTGTACGGTGCTCGACTCCAAACTAGACGTACCGCAAGTGTCTAAGGCGGGTAATCTTGACTCCAGGTAGCATGCATTGAACTTATAGGACTATTATAGGTTCATCGTAAGTAGACCCGCTAGCAAATAAGGGATCCACATCGTTATATAAATTTGTTGTTTTCTAGAAATGCAGTTACATGTATCTATGTATTCAATCTAACATTTGCAGGAGTACACAGCAGTGTACGAGTTTACTTACCCGACATCTTCAAGTTGTTTTTGATGATGTCATGTTCTCTGTGAAGACAAGGAAGAACGGACGAGACTCAAAGATTTTGGTGAATGTTTTCTATTTTTAAAAGTTTAAATCTCATTGTAATCACGTTATATATATATATATGTTTTGGGCTTTGGGGTGACTGTAGGATGTAAAGTACCAGTTAAAGGTAATGAGAATCTCTTAAATTGGTTCAAAAAGAAGTTGATAGGTTTATATTTAGTTTTAACTTATTTTGAGATTGTAAAGTTGTAACTAATGCATCGGAGACTCTAAGATAGTTTAAAATTTTCAATTTGATATATTGTGAACTGCGGGGAGTTGTGAGTTCTTCTAAGCTTATCCCCATTCTGTTGTTTATTAGGTGAATTTTTCAACCAGCCAATTTTAGGGGAGGTGTTGCCGAAATTTTTATAAAATACAGATATGATATTCTAATTTTTCCCAATTAAATGAATTAAGATGTCGATTGAGAATATAAATTTAGTTTTGAGCATTATAAGGATTGAATCAAAAGTGTTTTAAGGTACAATGTTGATTGTATGGTTTATGTGCCTAATTAGGGGAATTAGGTTTAGTCAAAACTTAGTGAGACGGGTCTTGACACCTCCATGAGGTCGTTAGATGGTGTTTAGAGTGTGTTTTAGATCATTTACATGCTAGCTCAAGTCATTTAACCTA
Source organism: Stephania yunnanensis (assembly GCA_039657365.1). Classification (NCBI taxonomy): domain Eukaryota; kingdom Viridiplantae; phylum Streptophyta; class Magnoliopsida; order Ranunculales; family Menispermaceae; genus Stephania; species Stephania yunnanensis. The sequence goes on along the minus strand of CM077583.1, from coordinate 49,118,614 downwards.
ATCAGTAAGAATTGAGCATGCTAAAGGTTTGAACAAAGCAAAAGTTGAGTCTACTAAAAGTTTGAGTCTACTCAATGTTTGAGCTTACTCAAAGTTTGAGCATACTCGAAATATTGAGTATACTCATAACTTTGAGCATGCTTTTTGGGTAGAACGCTCTCTATCATAAAAACTTAAAAACAAAATCTCATGGTTCATCTTAAAGTTTTAACCCTTTCAACCTTTGGACTTATACAATCCTCCCAAAATTAGTTTGCACTTCATTTTTCATTATCATGCAATAAAATGGGCTAAAACATAAGCAAAAGATATCAAGTCAACTTTCCCATAAAGTTACTATTCATCTTCTTCCTTATATAATCACTACCTAACAACAACAATAACTTCAAAAATGATTCTCCAACGAGGGGTTTTTATCCATTGAGGCTCGATATACTCTTATGGACCCTCCATACACCAAAAGCCAAGAAGAACAATAATCTTAGAACGCGTATTATTAAGATTTGGTGAAGAACATACATATGGCTTTAATAGAGCCGTCACTCTTGTTCTACCTCTCTTGGATCCCCAAAAGTTTCAACAATTTTACGGACAAAGACACAAAATCCTTCATTTTTATTCACTTTCTCCTCCGGGCACCATGTTCTTTCTCGTCTATACTTTCTTTTGTTTAAATGAAAGAGAAATAGGAAATTTGGGGTTTAAGTAATTATCCCTTATTTGGATCTTAAAGTGGGTATCTCAAGACACATCTAAGGTTAATATTTTTCCAACACATAATCCACTACATCTTTACTAGCAATCACTTGTCATTTTTAAATGTGACATTTAGCATGCACCTAGTCTCAAATTGGTCCACATACGTAAGGCATAGTACATTTCTCATTTTGCACTTGATCTTTTAAAATAATTACATGCAAGTCTAGTTCCACATATTTTATAGTTGCCTTTGGATCTCACTATATTTATAATCAAACCATAGACATATGTTTTCAAATTAATTTAATTAACTTGACTTAGGTACAATTATTATATGGTTAGTGTAATTAGTTACATAATTGACCCATTTATGGTCCCATTAAACCCGACTAATCACCTACCCAATACCCGCATCGACACGCTTTACGAGGTGAATACCCGTCACATTTCCTCGCACGATATACCAATATAAACTCACACGTGCAATGCCAATCTAAATAAAATAATAATTAACATCGCAATTATGCAACCAACAAACAAAAATAACGATTTAATCCCACTCAGGCGTATCCTAGACTATTCGAGGCATTCGCGTGGGTCTTGTGACGGCCCAAATCTCTAACCCTGGTTTAAATTCCTTAATCAAGATCACCGACCTTGGACGTGGGACCCGCACCGTAATACGTGCACCGACCGAGGCACATGGCCGAGGTAGATTGTATTTTTGTATTGATGTGTGCCTAGTGTTATGTAATGTGTAGACTTACTAAGTCATTTGGTACGGTTTTAGACGTAGTGACGAGAGCGGGGACACGTCTCGATATGCGTGCCGACGCGGGTGCCGGGTAGTTGACTAAATCGAATATTATGTCGAGGAAAACAAAAATACACATATGAACTATATTTTTGTAACTATCGACACGACGTTATGCGAACATTCCGTTTCAGACGCGAAAATGGGCATCGAAACACCCGAAAACGCGGCGAGTGTCGTAATGGTGTCACCAATTGGTGTCACCACAACAACACCCCAACACATGGCCAAACAACAAATCAACAGCTGTCCACACACCAGCAACACCTGTCCCACCTTCCTCCACCACGTGCCTTCTTCACCCAAACTCACCACCTCCATCTCCACCTACACCCACTCGTACACACACACACAAATGATCGGCCAAAACAGAGAGAAAAATCAGAGGAAGAAGAGGGAAAGAAGGAGAGGAGGGAAAAGAGAATCAGTGACTCAATTGAGGTGAGTTTTTGCAGTTGTTGTGGTTTGTTGTTTCGGGACCAAGCATGGAGGGGGGTTCGGCCTCCATGGCCGAACCCCATGCTCACGGTGGTGATGGCAGGGGCCTCCCCTGCCATCAGCCCACCGGGGTTGGGGTGGAGAACCACCCCAACCCCTCACCGGAGGAGAAGAAACAAAAAAAAAAAAAAAAAAAAAAAAAATGAGTTTCTTCTTCCTCCCGATCGACTAGTTCGATCGGGAGGAAGGAGGTGCACACGCGCGCATCGCGCGTGTGCACCCCTTCGCTGGGCCGGGCCCATAACGGGCCAGGCTCGGCCCATGGGCCGAGCCTGGACCTGTTCTGGGTCGGGTTCGACCCGCCTGGGTCGACCCGACCCCCTTCCCTTACTGGGCCGGGCCCAGAACGGGTCCAGGCCGGGTCGGGTCCGACCCGTTTGGGTCGACCCGACCCAAACAGTAAATAAATAAAAAGAAAAACAGAAAAGAAGAGAAAAAGGGAAGAAAAAAATGAAAGAAAATTTGGAAAAATTCTGGAAAAATGGGAAAATTTGGGAAAATTATATTTCAATAAAATAAAGTTGATTGAACCAACTATACTTGTACTAATGAGACACCAAACTCAGGAATTTAGGAAAAGGGCACGGGAGAGCGAAGGCCAGTTAAGCTAGCACATTACTTTGTTGAGTGAGTATACCCATTGACGATTTTACTTGGCATTTCATTCCTATAAATTGTTGTCCTTGCATAGTCCTTTTGACTATTTACCTTTGTACTCTTATATCATGTGATTCTTTGTGTCTATGCTCACTTGATGAGTCTAGTTTGCATGATATCCATTTATTTGATTTAATTCATTGACTCCATTCCATGCTATGTCTATTCTTGTTGTTTCAAATGTGAATTGAATGATAAATAGCATGCTATTAGGCTAGTGAATATCTTATAAATGTTTAAGAGGACTTGTATTCATTATTTGTTTAGGTGTGTAGATGTGCCTATGCCTTGACAATCCATACTTGGTATTTCTTGAAAATGTAAAAAGTAGTTGTTGCATTTAGGTCCCGTACTTGATCGAGGTGTGCGCGAATCACGGGGTTAGAGTCCCTGGAGATGTCGGCACACGTTACCTGACATTGTATGACACACTCGGGGTTAGAGTCCCTGAGGTGGTCTACACACCGGGGTTAGAGTCCCCGGTAACACTTGGGTTAGAGTCCCTTGTGTTATATGATTATTGGGTCGGGGTGACACGTTTCACTGCCGACCGGACCTAAATCACTACTACTTAGCTTAGTGTCAGTATCACTTGTTTAACTATGGTATTTACTCGCATATGGTTTATTTTTCGGTTTTCAATTTATATGCTTTTAAATACCATTTGAATATTTGGAAATGCAAATTAAATTTGTCATTTGGGGATTACTTGTTTTATTCTTGTACTCACCGTCCTTTTTATGACGGTGGGTGCAGAGCCATCTACTAGCAGGGGGGAAAGAGAAGATCGGCGATTATCCCCGAACCCGCGACGCATCACTACAATTAATGTAGGTCTTCTTTTGATATTTTGTTTGTATAGTTTATATATGTCTTTCGGATATACTTTTTGGGTTGTATATTGGGTTGAGCGTTAGTTCCCCGACTTGACTTAGATTATATTACAGTTTCAATATATTTTGAGAACGATATATATATATATACACATATATATCAATGTGATATCATTTCCCTGGTTTTCCACATTTAGGTTATTATAAATGAATTCCGCATAAGTATTAATATTTCCGCAATTAAATTTAATTAATGAAAGACTTAAGTTGAAAGGCTGACTAATACGTAGTTAAGTCCTGTGAGGAAATGATTAGGGCTTAAATACGGGATTAGGCCGGGCGGTGCCCTAGATTAAGGAGAGGGGTCGTCACAGGTCTGAGCTGGCGTTTGGGACCGAAAATAAACTAAATTGCGGCGTTAAAAAATATTGGGCAGTTACATAATAGGTGGGGTATCAGTGGAAACGGACCAATAGTTCTCAATTGTTATCGATTTTCATCGATCGATACCTTCGTAAGCATGTCGGTTAAGTTGTGCCGATAACCTTTAAAACCTAACGGTTTTATGTCTCCGAGACCATTTGCAAGATCTCAGTACGATCGTTCATTTTGATACTCCAATCGAAAACCTAGCAAACCTTAAACCATATTCCCAGCAACCAAAGGGCACAAAAACACCAACAAAGCTCTTCAAGAATAGAACACACGAACTATTAGGGCAAAAAACTTAACCAATACATCAAGACCATACGAAGAAATAAGGAAAGTTTCGTTACTTCCTTGACCACCGGCGACCGCTGATCTAGCGAGTTTCCACTCAGTCAAATGCTCCAACAGCACTGGAGACCTCTTTCGAGGTTTTAGAATAACGAATGTATGATGGTAGTAAGGACTTTCGTAATGGAGTATGTTATTTCGAAAGTGAGTAAGAGATGTTGTACCATCTCTTGAGGGTGAGGGTATTTTCGGAATAATTTACAAAAATGTGGGATAAACGCAGTAAAAAAATTAAAAAAATGTGGTACACCGAAGTAATGGAGTACAAGAAGCAAAAAATGGGGTGCGAATAGCCGTTTCCTAAAATAAACGTAGTGGAAATGCGGATGCTTAGGTGGATGCGTGGTAAAAACTTGTAAAGATAGAATAAGAAATACATAAATTTAAGGAAAATTAGGAGTAATACCAATTGACACGAATATTAGGGAAGGGCGGTTATGGTGATTTGGACACCTCCAAAGACGGCCTACAATTGCTCCCACTAGAGAACTCGACTTAATAGAAACTAAACACTACAAGAAAAATGATATTTAGACACGGAATTAGCAACGGAATTAAGTTTCGTTGCTAAGAAAAAATGGTTAGAGACGGAATTGAGACGGACTAATTCAGAGACGGAATAGAGAGATATCAGAGACGGAAATAGAGACGGAATTAAATTCCGTCTCTAAATAATGGCGCCAACATTCCCACCAAAACTTTCTTTTTTTATAACCGTTCATCAAATCTCGAGATTCGTGTGCTTCGATCTGCATGCCCTAAAAATGGGGACCAACAACTCTCTCTCACTCTCTCTCTACAGATTCCCTCACTCTCTCTCTCGTCTCAACGAAATCCCTCACCGTCTCTCTCAACGAAACCCCGATCCCTCTCAATGAAATCCCGATCCCTCTCAACAAAATCCCTCACGGTCTCTCTCATCGAAATCCCTCACCGTCTCAACGAAATTCAACGAAATCCATCACCGTCTCTCTCAACGAAATCCTCACCGCTCTCTCTCTCTCTCTCTCTCTCTCTCTCTCTCTCTCTCTCTCTCTCTCTCTCTCTCTCTCTCTCTCTCACCGTCACCGTTCTCTCTCTCTCTCTCACTGTCACCGCTCTCTCTCTCTCTCTCTAGCCGCTCTCTGCTCTCTCTCTTACCGCTCTCTCTCACCGGATCTCACTCACCGTCAACTCTCTCTCTCTCTCTCACCGAAATCTCTCTCTCAAACCCTATATCTTTGTCGTCGCTGCGATTGAGGTTGCGACGAGGCCGTCGGTTCTGCCGTCGCCGTTTGCCGGAGATCGGAGCCTCTGAATCCCTAAGCCGTCGCCGCTGTTCGCCGCACCCTAATCCATCGCCGCACCCTAAATCGTTATCGTTGTACCTCGCCATCTCCGAAGCGAGAACCATTTAATTTTGGTATTACTCATCTGTCATATTTTTTATTAGGTTTTGATTGCTTTTTCCGTTTTCTTGGTTGTAAACATATGTTATCGAAAGTCTGAATTCTTTTGAAGAAACGATTGATTTTGCATGCATTTCTATTTTATAACTTGTGCTGATTTGATTTGTTTGAAGAGCTGATTTTTTATTAAAATGGCTTTTTTAGAAGTTTAGTTTGAAAATGCTTAATTTGTCATGGTTTATTTGATGGATTTTGATTCTTTTTTATTTACGTTTTATCCTTATGTCCTGGCTTTGAAATTGACATTGTTTTGGTGGCATTGAATTGTTTTGGGCCTTCCGTTGTTCCTTTTGTGCAGCTGATCTGGTGATAAAGGTACATACTTTTGTGGGTCTCAGTCCTTTGCTTTTCATTTTCATTTGAATCCAAATATAATCTGATCATTTTTTCCCATAAATTTCATCCTAATACAATTTTATAGACTATAGTTTCGCTGATTAGGAGGTTTATATCATTAAAGATATTGGCTTCTAAGCAAGTTTTGTATCTTTATTTACTTGCGCGATTTTCTTGGATTTGATCTTTGAAGTTTTGTGTTCAAAGTTTTCCGAAGTTGGGAGAATTTCAATTACGAAGCTTAAATTCGGTCTTCGACTGTCCATCATCTCCACAAATTAAAAACATTTCAAGTTTTTTAGGATTGTAGAGTGTTGAGAGTTGTTTGCCTTATCCCAGCTACATTTGTGGTTACATGAATCCCCTTCCTCTATTCTGCTTTATCACAGAGTCAAGGACTAGTGTGACTGTTATATGCTTTTCTTGTGATATTAACTATTAAGCGCATGAGAGAAAATGTATTGTGTTTGTTACTTTTTTGTGTCAAAAGTGTTTATCTTAGACTTAAGCTTGACTAGGATTTGTTTATTTTCTTTTCTAATATGATTTTTGTAGCCAAACTTGGTGTGCTATACCAAGGACCAGCTCATGCTGAATTTTTCTCAACCTATATCATATCAGTTGCTCAACTAAATTGTTTGAGTTTTTTTTTCATCAGCCATAGTCAAAGGACGGTGTTAATAGTTTCGGTGGTCTAGGATTTGTTTATTTGTTTAATTTCTATTTCCAGTTACCATTCCCAATATATCCTTCCTCATTTTTCATTGTTTTCCGACCATGTATTCCTTATTTTCTTCATTTGATCGGTTGGCAGCACTTGAGGACTACTATTTGTCTTGTTTATGCACCATGGACTCTTCATCTCTGTTATTGGGAATTGGGGTCCGTTGGTTCGTCATTTATGACTAGAATTAAATACCCATGAAAAAATATGTATTTCAGTTTTTGATAACCATGGGTGTCCGAACATTTTTCAGACCGTGCTTACTTTGGTTCGACTAATTCCATGGGAGTTAGTCGGGCGCCCCAACCCCATGACTCGAGATAAGCCAAGGGAATGTCATATATGTTTTTGTTTTGCTTCTTTCCTTTCTTTCTTTTTGATGTATTTGAGTTTGGGCTATTTGGGAGGTGGTATGGATGGAGGAGACAAAAGATTTAGTGTGTCATCAAAAATTAAGCATAAATGTAGAATATGGCACTGGACATGGAACTGTTGTAGTGGAAGTTGAACATTACACTTATTCCCCTCTTGTTGTGAGATTCATAATTGATTAAAAGGAAAGTAGCTATAAATGGCCAAGATTGTAGTTCTCATTGAAAATTGGTTTTGATGATGACTTTCGAATAAGGTTTGTTGATGGGCATTTCATTAACTGAATTAGTGTTGATGTTGAATGTTACGATTTTTGTATTACATGATTTTGCTGTTTCATGTTCTATTCGTGAACTAAATTTTCATCGGTTCTTAGGAAGAAGTCCACAAGTTAAATGAAGAATTAACTAGACTACACAATCAGGTCCATATCCGCCTCTTCTTTAGTATGTTTACTTGTATTAGTTTTGTGTGCATGCTCATGCAATCTTATATATTTGATTTTATGTCATATTCTTCTTTCCACCTTTTCTTTTCAGCTAGCAGAGTTAAAATTGAAGGCAGAAGAGAATTCTGTTGATGTTCAACGGAGACAAAAAGTAAAAGAAGCAATGCTTCATGCATGGACATCCTATGAAAAGTATGCTTGGGGCCAAGATGAACTTCGGGTTGGTCTAGTAAATTTTTTCTTAATATTATGTTGAGCAAATCTCAATTGCCAAAAGCATTAGGGATATTATGCTTTGTGTTTTTGGTGTGATAAGATTTTTTCATGATATTATTTTATATTTACTTGGTACATTATAGCTATGATTCTCGCTCATAGTTTCCAATGATATTTTATACTCGAAAAATAATATGATACCTCAATTCTACTATGCCTTATCCAGCTACATTTGTGGTTATATGAATCCCCTTCCTCTATTTTGCTTTATCACATAGTCATGGACTAGTGTTGACTGTTATATGCTTTTCTTGTGATATTAACTATTAAGCGCATGAGAGAAAATGTATTGTATTTGTTACTTTTTTGTGTCAAAAGTGTTTGTCTTAGGCTAAAGCTTGAATCCGATAGAATTATTGCATTTTCCAGTTTACGCTTAATTTAATTTAAGTTTGATAAGCCAATAGCTTCTGCAAGTTCCCCATTTAGAAGAAATCCATATATGTATGTACATGTTATTGTCCCGCTTCTATAACTCCGGCACCTTTCATAATCATATATACCAGTTTCTCCGGACTCTACACTTGATCTTAATCTCCTTATTAATTTCTGATTCTTATATTTATTGTTTCATATCATGTCATTTTGTTGTATTTGGACTTCTCAGGAGCTGTTTTAAGACCAGATTTCATATTTGGGAAAGGAAAAGTTTTTTTTTTCAGAAGGGAAAATAGAAGTTAACGGCTTTGAGATTCCCCTTGATAATGGAGGAGAACTATCGGAGAGATTTATCAAAGCTACTAGAACTTCACCAAACCACTTAATTCTCTATCGACGTCTGATTTTTTGTTAGCATCGCCATGATAGATGTTTTCCTAGAAATCGAAGGAGAAGTTCAAGAGTTTTTGTAAGTAGAAGTAAGATTTGCACATGCGTTGATTGAAACATCAAAAATAGAGTTTGTAAAGCTTTCTTTTAACTATGTAATTCAACTATATAATGTTGTTTGTTCTTTTCACCTTGAATTTGTACATTTATTAGTTTAATTTTTTTTCAAATGAAATAAATAATTTTTTTGGTTTTGTTTTAAAATTAGCACTCCGCTTCTAATCAGAAACATCCTTTAATTTGTATATAAAATCCTTTAATTGTTTTGGTTTTGTGTTTCCGTTCTGATCCGTTTCTGATTAGCAACGGATCAGAGATGGAATTATTACCGACCGTCTCTGATCCGTTGCTAATCAGAGACGGATCAGAGACGGAATGCAATTACAATTGTACCATTTACAAGAATTTGCATTTATGTTCCGTCTCTAATCCGTCTCTAATCAGAAACGGAAACATATTTACGTTGCCGATTGAATCAGCGACGACGATTTTAGAGACGGAATAGATTTTGTCTCTGATCCGTTGCATAATTAATTTAGAGACGGAATTTATGAAATTTCTGTTTCTGATCTGCTGTTTTTTTTGTAGTGAAAGAAATTCGACGAGGTAAGGGTAAACTGAAGCTAACTTGACACCCATTAATCGTGAAGGATTTAAATGATTTGGAAAGCTCCAATTGCATTAAATTGAGCGCAATGGAATAGTTTGATTAACGTAGATGACCCCAACTTTTAGGATTGAGGCTATGTTGTTGTCGTGACATTAAAGTGTTGAAGTTTTTTTTTTTGGGAAAGAAATGTAACAACTTGTTGATGAACTTTAATAATATACTTTATTATGAGGTTTCATTTAATCGACGTGGGACTAATTTTCAGTCCACGCATCTTCAACAATACCATATAAATTTTTATGTTAGACCCATCCGCACACGTGGACGTAGACACGTGGATCTTCATCAGCACCGATATTGTCCCCAACTTAACCACCTTCAACTCTTACGTGTGGAGTTTTATCTCAAAATTCCTCAATACTAATTAATGAGAGACCATCACTTATATGTTTCATTATAAAGTTTCATTTAATCAATGTGGGACTAACTTTCCGTCCTCACATCTTCAACACTCCACCTTTATTATGAACTATATTTTTATCATGACATCAGAGCTGACAGTTCGATTGGGACATATCGAGAAAAAATCACTTGGATGAATTTCAGTCAAAGGTAAAGTGTTGAGATGTGTGGATCGAAATAATAGTCTCATATCGTTTAAATTAAACTTTATATAATGAAGTATATTTTTATCATCAAATGTGCAACTCTTGTCTTTATCTTTTACTATTGGGATTGTAGTTTTTGGGGTCGTAGAATTGTGTGAAATGGGGTACCTCTTTGAGGGTTCTATTTAATGTCGGTATACTCTATTAGTCTTTGAAAATAGTGGATCATTACAACTTGGCGAGGCCCCGCGAACATAAGGCGTGGACTAATCTGCGTAAACAACTTTTGATGTCTTTTTGTTTTTCTTTTGTGCATGTCCATTCACCAAACATTGTTTTTCTATATATTGTCTTGGCCTTTATTGTTAGGCATTAGGATTTACAAAAATAAAGCAAATCAAATTGAAGGATTTTTAATAGTCTTCACATTCTCACTCCTTTTTTTTTTTCCCCATTATATAGGAGTATAGATCACAGAGATATGAAGTAGGACAAATAGACCACATACTAAAAATCCTGGCTCGGTACAACAAACCCACTCAAACATCTAAACCTTCCTTCTTTTCAATCTCTTCAAGAGCACCATCATTCCAACCTTTGAGTTCACTCTCCTTAGCATTACTACTACCAAAGCCATTCAACTGTTCAACTTTGTATTGGTGTTTGCTAGCAAACCAAAGAAAAGCCAAGAAATTGAACACTCCCAACACTGCAAGCAGCCAATAAAAGTCATCTAGCCTTCCGTTGTTCAAGTTGTTCCGAATCCAACCACGGTGCGTGACTATTTCAACGATGGTAACCAGCAGACTACTTAAAAAGAATCCCATTGCAAGTGTGGAGAGAAAGAGACCTGTACTCATAGACTTCATTCTCTCTGGTGCTTCTCTGATGAAAAACTCCAGTTGTCCAACATATGAGAAGGCCTCACCAGCACCAACAATGAAAAACTGTGGAACTAGCCAGAACACGCTTTCCATGTTTTTGTGCTTAAGAGATGATATCCTCCTATGCTTCTCAACTATTGCGGCGACTACCATTGCGAATATAGCGAAAATGAGGCCGATGGCGATTCTTTGAAGGCTTGTGATGCCTTTAGGATTGTGCGTGAATTTTCGAGCGAAGGGGACTAGGAGTTTTTCGTTAAGGGAAGTGAAAATGAGGATGGTAACGATGAGAAAGACGGGAAGAGAGCCTGCCGGGAAGACAAAGGACCCGATTTTTCGGTTCATGATGGTGGCTTGCTCAACTGAGAATGTGGTCATTTGGGAGTAGACTGTCCAAAAGAGGATGCAAGTAGACCAAATTGGAATGAGCTTGAACACCATCTTCACTTCTTCAACTTGTGTCACAGTTGATACTATCCATGAATTGCTGTTGTTGGCTTCAATTCCATCTGTCACTGCTGCTTTGTCAAGAAACCTATTTAATAACATTGATAAAAGTAACAAAAAATGTCAACAGTAAATTCCATGAATTCATATATAATAGCTAAATAAACACTTGCATAATGCTAATGAAACACTTCTTTTTGCATTAAAACAGAAAAAAAAAATTATCACTCTCTCTGCACATATAATAGCTAGTCATCATGTTCTGTTGTCCCACCAGTTCACTTATTTTTGGACATTAATCATCATGCAATTGTAACTCGCCTAATCAATGTTCCGCGTCGCAAATTCGCATAAAACACTTTGAAGAGATAATTTGATATCCTTGTGAGGACCCAACTGGTACATGTCAACTTCAACTGGGACACGTAAAGGGAACTTTATCTCTATGAGGAGATTACTTGCTTTACTAAAGCAGTCTCCAAGTCAAATTTAGCTTCTTACTTTTTTTTGTGTGGCTCCACTGATATTGATAATTAATACATAATAAGGAGAACAGAATTGGGATTACATTCATCGCTTAACGCGTCGATATACTTCAAAGATAGAGATGAACAATAATTCAAGCAAGTAGTTTCTTGTTTCTCAGTTCTTTGAATCTTTAGATTATATGAAAAGACAGCACTAAGGGAATATCGCCCTACCTTTAAGATATGCATGCTATATGTGGTACTGTAATGCCAAAAATATCTTTTGCTTTTCTATTCTAAAAAAGTTCATCTAGTAGATTCCTATACATGTGAGAACAATTGCCTGAAAATGACATTAAAACTTTCATATATAGGTGGTTATTAAAACAAAGAGAGAGTTAATTTATATTATTGAGCAAACTTACTGAAATCTTTTGGTGTGAGGGACCTTGGCATTGTGATAGTCATTTAAGAGGCTAGGATCAGATGGTAAGGACACATTTCTCTTCCTCCAAGCCAAGAACAACACTCTCCATATCGCAGTGAGGGGGCTACCTTTCGGCTTCTTGTACCGATAAAGTTTTGTTCCTGCAAGCAATATAATGACTGCAAGTGTCATTGCTCCAGCTGAAATTCCATATCCCCAAGCCCTTGCCACATTGTCCTGTATGTAAACCAATACTGTGACGCCAAACAAAGATCCCAAGCTGATGCAGAAGTAGAACCTATTGAAGAAGAAGACCATAGCCTTCTCTTCCTTAGGATCCATGATGTCGAATTGATCAGACCCGAAACCGGACACACTTGATTTAATGCCGCCGGCTCCTAAGGCTATCATATAAAGTGCGACATATAACATCGTTAATTGCCCGCCGTTGGCCTCAATACATTCATGGTGTGCTCTTCTGAAGTCCTTGCATGGTGGGGGTTTCATGCTTGGAATTGCGGTAGATATTGTGAATATAATCACACCCTGCACACCACTTCCAATTAGATTATAAAAAAACATGGTTTTCATTTATAAATATAACAATTATAGAAACTATATATACAAAATATTTTTTGTATAGTACATATGATTAAAGCTCACCAAAGCAGTTACAGTTGCGAAAATCACAACCGTTAGGTACCGGCCTAGCTTGGCGTCAGCTAAGAAACCACCAAAGAGGGCAAGGAGGTTGAGAGAGCCCAAGAAATTAGAGACAATGGTAGAGGACTTAGAGTTTGAGATGTGCAAATCTCCAACTAAGTAAGTCACTAAGTTCAAAGATATGCCTTGAACACATATCCTCTCAGCCAGTTCAGCTCCTATAACACAGTACGAATATATTAATCAATCAACACTCATAAAAAATCAGTCAATTGACATAAAGGGTACTCAACATGTAAAAAAGTAATCAATTAGCATAAAGGGTGTCAGCATAAATTACAATTATAACTAATGAGCACCTAATATGAGTCCTGCTGCAAGCCAACCCCCAGTCTTTGACTTGTCAATTGGCTTTCCTTGATAATCCAATGCCTCATCACTCTCTCCATTCTTGCAATGTGCCACTTCAGAAGAAACCTATTAAAACAATTAAAATAAAAAACTTAAGACCATAAACAAAACATCATATGAACAAATAGTTACAATCATCAATAATTAAGTACTACATACCATGTTGAAGATCAAGACAAAGAGGGGGAGAGAGCAGGGGAAGCAGAGGTGTTGGTGTTCAATGTGATGAGATGGAATAAAAATGAGAGTGATGAGTGGCCTTTATATATTCAAATAATTGGGGAGGTCAGAGACATAAAATGTATATACAAGAACAAGATGGAGTGAATTAAAGTAGGAATTGAAGGAGTGGCCACACTACAGTGACAACACAAACACACTAGGGCCCACACAAAGCCGTCCTTGTTCACCTCAGGATGTGGGCTTACGCCTCCCGAGATGCATCTGTGTGCCTTTTTTTGTTGTGATTGTAGTATTTTAATTCCTTGGAGGGGAGAGTGATAACTGATAAGGTTGGGGCCTTTTAGTAGGCTCGATAGAGTCCACATCTTGGAGTGATGAAAGTGATGTCTCATTTTGTAAGTTTTTGGTTCTATGGGCGGTGAACACTACAAGTTATATGTGGATGTGGTGTCTGCGTACATACATCGCAATTTATTTGGACAGACGGTTTTCAGAGGCATTTGGGAGAGTGGGCAAAGATCAACTATTTGAGGTATGTATTCACTGTTGAATGAGAGTGCCTACACTGTATTGTAGGCAACTGTCATGGAGCTTTATTATTGGCTTCTGGTGCCTACTTTATTTTGTCCTTTCATCAAATACATGAGTAGTAGTACAGGTATTCTGTTTTATTTATAGTGGTACTACTGTTTGAAATTTGTTTGAGATGCCTGGGTAATATCCATCTTTGAAATCTGCGTTCCTTCACATGGAATCAATTGAGATGAAGGTTTGAAAAAAATAGAGAAATGAAATGACTAGCTTCTTTGACAAAAACAAAATGAACAGTTACGTAGGACCCCACACTATAACATAAATTTGTCATGATTGATAGGGTGGCCCTTCGATGTGCATCGAGATATGTATTCATAGGTTATGATATGCGCTGTCGACTGTACCATTTTATCTAAACATTATTAGATGCTCTGGTTAGGGTACATGGTTTAGGGTTTATAATTTTATGCTCTTGTCTGCCTTACTGACTTTCCAAATGTGATTCATTGTAATCTAATAGACTTTTAATTATAAGGAGGACCTAGGTATCTGGACACAATGTGTATGAATATTCTTTCACGCAATGACTGATGTTAATTAGTGTAGGAATGTATGTGGTTATAACTTCAATACGACTTTTGAGAAAAGATAATGCTCTTCAGTAGTCTTGAGTTAAAGGAAAGTTTAAGGAAAATGACTTTTTGTTTGTTTCTTGTCCCGTTTACAATTGATGACGATGGTGTAAGAAAATATTTGGGTTTACAACCAATTGCCAAACCATCTCTGATGAGTTTGATGAATCATCATTTTTCAAAGGTAAGGTTGGGAGAAATCGGAGGTTCAACACTTCGACTCATCTTAGAGTTTTTTTTCTTTTTTTTTTTCTCATTAATTGCATTAAATTGAACATAATAAAAAAATTTGAATATATATAACTGGCCCCAACTAATTTATGATTGAGGCTATATCATAGTTGTATATGCACTATAGTGTTTGGGATATTATATCCTAGATAGTATTTTATTTTTTTTGGGAAAATGCACTTCGCTCTAAAAAAAAAGGTATTATATGTTTTGAAAAGTCCGAAGAATATGCGTCTGTAACTTAATTCATGAAGGCAAAGAGACATAAATGAAACAACTAGCTAGTGAGAATTATTAAAAAAGAAAAAAAAAACTAGCGAGAATTATAATGCAATCAACGCCTACATATCCATATAGTGCCAATGCAAAGTGATTTGGAGGTTGATCAACCATGAACTTTGAGAAACACAAATTTAGAGCTGTCGCATCGAATTGCAATTAGTTTTGCTGCTAATATATTTTATTTTATATTTGAGAGAAAATATTCATTTTACTTTTAATATATTAATTATTTATGTTTTAGATTTTATTAATAATTATTTATTAAGAAAAAATAAAAATTTTCGCCAAAGTAAAATTTAGATATTTTTTTAGATGATTCTTATAATTTTGTTTATGTTATTATTACGAGTCATTTTTGCTTTATTTTTAAGAGTAATAAAGACTTGAATGAAAAAGTAAAGTAAAACTAACGACTATATACAACCACATTATATTTTATTGGTTATTTAGTATGTTTTTTCGAATTTAATCATTTAGATATATTTTTAAAAAATAGTAACTTAATTATAAAAGTTTAAATAAAATAAAAATTTTAAATACAATATTTAATAAGTGGGTGACACGATTACACGACACGTTTAACACACGACCCACTTAGACACGAAAACGATTAACACGATTAATAAACATGTCATGTAATGGGTTTGCATTATATGGGGCGTACCATGAACTTTGAGAAACACAAATTTAGAGCTGTCGCATCGAATTGCAATTAGTTTTGCTGCTAATGTGTTGTGTATCAAATGAGCTACCAAGCTAACCATTTGGGTGGTCCATATATTCATTCTAGCTGGCCATGCTGTACAAGCAATTAGCCTGATTGGGCGACCTCTCACATCTCCGCCGTTCCTCTCGGTCCTCTTTTGTTTGCTAGCCATAATAATAATAATAATAATAATAATAATAATAATAATAATAATAATAATAATAATAATATTATTATTATTATTATTATTATTATTATTATTATTATTATTATTATTATTATTATTAAATTTGCTAATGTTTGATAGTGTCAAGTTAGTAATATCTTCTAATAGCAACATGTCACGTGAACTATGTAGATGTGCTTTTACACTTTTGCCCTTCTCACTTTTACTTTTTTGTCAAGGTGGCGTGTTGCTACTAAAAGACATTACCAACTTCACTGTTCAACATTAGCAAATCCCCTCTTTAATTGAAAGCGTACATTCGACTTTTTTGCTATCCTTTTTCTTTCTAAGTTCGATTAATCCATTAAAATTGAGTGTCTTAATTGAAGGTGTACGTTCGACTTTTTTGGTAGCCATTTTCTTTTTAAGTTCGATTGTTCCATAAAAATTGAGTGCCTTAGTTGAAGGTATACGTTCAGGCTTTTTTTTAGCCCCTTTCTTTTTAAGTTCGATTGTTCCCATGAAAATTGAGTGCCCTAACTTCATCATGACTAAGGAGAAAGTAATATATTTAAAGGTTATCGTCAACATAACTTGTATTAATTTTTTTTTTCTTTTTGTATAAAATGTTGTTAGAGAAGTAAAGCATTCTTTCGTCCAAAAAAAAAAAGAAGAAAGAAAGCAGAAGTAAATCATGCTCTATTCAAAATAAAAAGAAAATTGTGAATTTTGTGGTTCTTATGATACTACTCCTATCTTTTAATGAAAATAGCTTGCCTATCATGAATTACTGCTGTACTATTGCATTTGTAAATGCAATCAACCATTAATCAACCATGAATCAGCATTGCAATCATACATGCATATGTACTTTTCCATTATGTATAAATTACCTTCTTATTTGACCCGGAGATGTGCAGTTCGAATTGGTTTTAAGGGTAATCCAAATACTATAAAATGAGATAAACCACTAATACTCTGCTAGTCATATTTCGAACCGTTGAAGGCACCTTGCACCACACAAGATCACATTTCTAAATTCTAAGCGCAAATGACAACATCGCAATCCAAGGTGTCCTCATGCACCGTCTTGTGAGTAGTTTATGTCATATGTAACATTGGGTAGGGTACGACGTTCTTTTGTGTCCTTTGAACACATGTCGAAAACGTGCATGCACAATTCAAAACATTTCCAACAAATTAAACGTGTATCAAATGGTTTTTTTTTTTGACGTTAAAGGCATGTCAGCTGTGCATAAAAGTAACTCACTCACCGATTTAAGTTTTTTTAACCCTCTTTAAAAAAGACTTTTATGAGATTCATCAAAATATACGTTAATTTGCATTTATGCCTAGCGTCTCTTTTTTTTGTTACAAAATGATTGTCTTTCTAAAGTTAGGTAGGAGACATCCAATAAAAATGGGTTAATTTCACTTTAGTGAAATTACAACGTAACAGTCACACCTTTAGTCGCATCAGTCCATTTAAGCCGTTCACACAGCCTCGACCCGCTAAGCCGTTCGCACAGCCTCGACCCGCGTGTTATGCAGTGGAGTTTGTATGTGCTCGCATTCCAAAGCATGCACTTACAGTTTAAAGCTCCAATGTGTCTTTGGGTGTGGCTTCTATATATGTTGTCATTCTCGCACCAATCCAACTTTGTTTATTACATTTCAAGCTCAACTGAAAAACACACTTATATTTTTTATCTATAAAATAAGTACTTTTATTTATTATATACTATGACATATATTTTTTACTTTAATTATTAAAATTATTTTTTGTTTTTTTTAAGGAATTAGTACATGGGTCGGGTTGAGCTGGGGATTGATTTCGGCTTCATTACTAAGCTTAAGGGCGGCCCATGTTAGCTAAGTTTTGGAGGACTATATACATGTAACTCAGAGTGAAGACCATAAACCTCCATATGTTGTCTCTTTCATGGGCGCTGGGGACATGCTAGGCCTAAGTCTGAAAAAATTATAGCTTTGTACGATAATAAATAAAATAAGTTATGATTTCTTTTTATTCGTTAACTAATATATTGCACCTTTTGAAAATACGTCAACAATGGGAGGAAAATTGCATTGCCACGTGGTGACACGAATGGCGCATTCTTCGAATGCGCCATTCGTGTTATCCCTATGAACATTCCACGTGGAAGTTCACATGAACTGTCCTGTTGTAGATACACGAATGGTGCATCCATTCATGTTTCCAGGATAGTCCACGTGGACTGTTCCATAACATAAATGGCGTATTCTCCGAATGTGTCATTCAAGTTTTTTTAACAATCCACGTGGACGCCTTATGGACTGTTCCATAACACGAATGGTGCATTCGGAGAATGCACCATAGTTTTCTAAACAGTACATGTTGCGTCCATGTGGATTGTTCCATAACATGAATGGTGCATTCGGATGCATCTGACCCATGACATCCCATCGTCATGAACCAAGGAGTATTTTTTGTGTTCTCAAGAATATGGGCTTGGGGTGGGGCGTGTAGCTAGGTGGTCAAGAGGGGTTGAATGAGGTGGGTGAGTTGGTTGTTTATTTAATGGAGTTAGTTAGTGGATGTATGATAGAGACTTGGGAGGGAACTCTATGAGGTGAGAAGGGTGTGTGTATTTGTTTGGCGTGTGTAGTGATAAGAGGGAGACTTGAGAAGGGAATTCTGTGAGGGTGGAGGTGTGAGTGTAGAGGGATCGATAGAGAGAAAAAGGGAGAGAAACCCTTGGGACCCCAACAGTTGCAACTTGATATCTCAAGAGAGAGTTGCAAATCGTGCAAGAGAGAAATTATCCTTAGAGGGGGGGAAGGAGTAGGCGGACCATGCAAGGAGATAGAGAGAGAGGGAGAGAGGATCTCGAGAGACCAGAAAAAGGGGAAGGGAATAGACCGTGTGAGTGTGTGTGTGTGTGTGTGTGTGTGTGTGTGTGTGTGTGTGTGTGTGTGTGTGTGTGTGTGTGTGTGTGTGTGTGTGTGTGTGTGTGTGAGTGAGAGAGAGAGAGAGAGAGAGAGAGAGAGAGAGAGAGAGAGAGAGAGTCGGGTTTGAAGGGTTGGGTTGTGAGAGGGGTATGAAAGGTTGGGTTATGAGAAAGTTGGGTCGGTTGGTTGGTAGAAAGTTGGGTCAATTAGGTTTTTGTGGTTGTAGAGTTCGTTAAAAGGTTAGATATTTTTATTTTTAAAGAATAGTATTGTAGTTAGTAATTTTTTATTTAAATAAAATCTAACTTAATTTTTTTTCAAGGAATATTAAATTGAAGATCAAAAGAGGAGGAAATTAGTAAGTACTAAATTTTATTTATTTAAATTTTATTAGGTCTGACTTTATTTTTATTGTTAGGTAATTTTTTATATATGTAAAAGTGGTTAAGTCTTAACTTCTATGTTGAACTTAGTTTGTTGTTGTAACGGCCCGAAAATTCGACTTGTGCCACGTGTCAGGTCAAGGTCGTTTGTGGGATCCACTTATCGAAATGCGTATGTCCGAATCTCGAGTGGAGATGCAAATTGTTGATAAACGTATACGCGGAGAATTCGGGGAGCCAAAACACGAACGGGGACGCGCCTCGAGTCGCGTGTCAACGTGGGACCGAGATAGTGATTGTTTGTGGGTTAAAAATGTACATTGAATACGCCTTGTGAACCGCGAGTATCGAGATTTTGAAATGAGGCGGTTGGTGCCTCGAGATGCATGCTGCGCGGTTGTTGACTTGCCTCGAGATTTGTGTTGCACGAATCTCGAGGACACTTTTGATTTGAAATAAAAAAGAAACTAAAAAGGAAATGTATATATATGTATATGTATATATATATATAAGATTGATGGAGATAAGAATCGGGAGGTGAGAAAGAGGAGAGAGAAAGCTAGAGAGAGAGATGACGATCGGATGGCGGTTCCCGGCACCAGCACAAAGAGGGCAGCGGACGACGGTTCCGCGCCCGGAGGTGGCGCGGTGCAGAGCGTCGGCCGGCAACAGTGCGGGGTGGCGGCGATCGCGCAAGGCGCAGCAGGGGTCGCGGCGGCGGTGGCTGCGAAGCTCGCTGCGGCTGGGGGACGGCGGTCACGGCGGTCGGCGCAATGGCAAGATTAGCATAGCGGCGAGACGCAATGTCGGCCGACAGCAGTGCAGCGATCAGAGATGACACTGGCCGGTTAGCAGCAGCTGAAGACGAACCAACATGGGCCGGACGCCGCCGGCGGCGCGCAAGAAGACGAGGCAACACGGCGCGCAGCCGCGATGATGTCGGCGAAACAAGCATCGACTCCGGCGCGCAAGAAGCGGCGGCGGATCGATCGACAATGACGAACCAGCGGCGACTCGACGGGGAGAAACTCACCAGCGGAGGCGACGGCGGCGGCCGGCGAGCGACGGTGCCGACGGCCGGCGGTGGCGCGTTGTCGACCGGGTGGATGCGTGATTTCGACGAAATCGCGACGACGCGATGGAGGTGAGACTTATTTCACCAAATTTTGTTGTGATGTGAATGATTTTAATAAATTAGGCCTAAAATATCTAAATGGACACCATGGACTTAGGAGTCGGGTGTAGGTGCGCAAATCGAGACGCGAGCGAGACTTTTGAGGTTCGCGATTTCTCGAGGTAAGTAAACCAGCTAGGGCCTTATACAGTATTTCATGTCTCTCCATTTCCTGTTGTTGTTTACTGTTTTGTGATAGCTTTATTGTTGTTCACTGCTTTGTGATGATAGCTATCGTTGAATTTGTCGTCGATTGAGTGGGTCCATTATCAAGCAAGTTATAGTTACTATTATCTGCGATATGAGCTCTTATCTGGACGTCGTATCCGAGTCCATGGATATCTCGTAGTCGCAAGGGTTAGGGCTGGGAGGCATAAGACTCGTCCTAAACCCGAGTCTGCTGGGATTTTTCCGCGACTCAACGACCTTTTGGTCGGGACTTCTTTTTATTTGGCCTCACTCATTTGATGGATTTTTTACCAGTCTTTTATATTCATGCGTTCTGTATTTCTTTCGTTCTATTTGCATTAATTTGACTGCTTTGGATATTGTGAAATGTCGTATATCTGTCCTACTGGATTTACTTACCTGGGCTCGTCATTCTTATGTTTGATCGAGTGCGAGCATGACGAGTAGCGAGAGGAAGGCTTCATAGCCAGGTGAATTTTTGTATATTTTGTATTTACTCTCCTCTGATGATATTTACTGGGTTCCACAATTAAGTTGCCTAACTCCCTGATCTTTTTGTTGAGTTATTTAATGTATTAGTCGTTTCCGCTAAAACTGTAAAACATCGAAAAACATTAATAACTCAATTGTAAAATGTTGAATGTACTGATAATGATGGATTTGAAGGGTGACTAGGCTCTCGTCGACCTTGCGAGACTGGCTCGAGGGTCCACGTGAGTTTAGGCCGGGCGGGGCCCAATTTGTGGAAATTGGGGCGTCACAGTTGGTATCAGAGCTGAAGTTTTAAACACTCGACTCTTGATTTAAATTACAAGCCATTGAGACGCAAACCGGCAGAAGTTAGGAATGGTTGGAACTTAGAGTGGAACCCTATGATCCCGACTTTAAGTCATTGTTGGGAAGTGAGGAGAATTACGATGTATTCGATATGGTATATTTGTTGTGTTATAATATATATAGACGATATCGAGGATTTTCGTGGCTATGAAAAATGCGACAACGTTTCGGAAAGATGATCGTGATTCTGCAGGTTCGCGGTTTGCGAGTGCTGATGAGCTGCATATATCGCACGACCAGCAACGATATAACTGTGTTTACTCTCGTGTATCGCGTGAGACGCGATGAAAAAAAAAAAAAAAATAAAAAAATAACTATGTTTTTGGAGGTGTCTTGAGATACGCAATTTGCGAGATTCGAGATAGTGGTGTTAAACTCGTACTTACATGAGGAGATGTTGAGCGCGCCGACTGATACGGGAATTAGAGTGACGACTCAAGCGAGGCAGTCTCACGAGTTTTAGCGGCATCACTCAGAAAAAGAAATTTCACGGTGGTACGAATCTCGGAGCAGCAAATAGTCATGACGTCTTGGCTACACCAGATCATATGAGGTCGAGCATTGTATCAGTTTCATTGTTCGGCGAGGCCGATGTTTGGTTGTGTACTACGGTGGCATCGATGTGGACGCTCTGGAGCGCAGTTGATGTTATGGTGAGTGAGAGCGTGGGAGCACACGCATCAGAGTACCAGTCGCATTCTCGACATTATCACATTCAGTGCAAGGTCTGGAAATGATCAGAGGAAAACAAGGGTTAGACGAAAGCGTATTGTGTTTCCACCACATGCGGCGTATATGGCGCCATCGTTAGATGGTCAAGCGCAGAGTTGCGTTAGTGGATTACAGCAGCTAGCACCGTCATATCCTTAGCATAAGTACCATCAGAGGGTTGATGGCAGAGGCAGTAGCCAAAGACAGGGTTAGAGATCCAGTCGAGTGCACAGACAGGGACAGTGATCTAGTCATGCACAGGGGACATGTTCCAATTGGAGCGAGATTTCAACGTACCTGTATGGGCGTGTGGACAGTCAGAAACAAATTCATGCTACTGTTACGTTAGGTCCGACTACTATCCATCGTAACCTGATAGAAGGTACGAGTTAGGTTGAGACTCACTCGATGAGAGAGACTGATTTACATTCTCGCGGGCATACAGTAGATAAACGTATGTTAGTGACGGTGGATCATGAAATTTAAAATGTTCGTTTGTATTCATTTGTATTCCAATATATGTTGCGAGGATGTTGCCCTGACATATATTGATGGGAGGAGACAGATGGTGTGTTCTTTGCTTGGAGGTCGCGGAGGAGCCCAGCCCGTCACGGAGGAGCCCAACTTGTCGCGGAGGAGCCCAGCCCTACAGAGTAAGATGGGGGTATGGCCTTGGGCGAGTATGGCCTTGGGCGGGTATGGCCTTGGGTCTTCATTCATAAAACACCATTGTCCTGTGAGATTTGTTTCAATTTCGAGGATGAAATTCTAATTCGTTGGGAAGACTGTAACGACCTGAAAATTCGACTTGTGCCACGTGTCAGGTCAATGTCGTTTGTGGGATCCACTTGTCGAAATACGTATCTCCGAATCTCGAGTGGAGATGCAAATTGTTGAGAAACGTATACGCGGAGAATTCGAGGAGCCAAAACACGAACTGGGACGCGCCTCTAGTCGCATGCCAACGTGGGACCGAGATAGTGATTGTTTGTGGGTTTAAAATGTACATTGGATACGCCTCATGAAGCGCGAGTATCGAGATTTTGAAATTAGGTGGATTGGTGCCTCGAGATGCGCGTTGCGCGATTGTTGAGTTGCCTCGAGATTCGTGTTGCACGAATCTCAATGACACTTTTGATTCGAAATTAAAAAGAAAATAAAAAGGAAATGTATATATATATATATATAAAAGATTGATGATATCGGGAGGTTAGAAAGTGGAGAGAGAAAGCTAGAGAGAAAGAGAGAGAGAGATGGCGATCGGATGGCGGCTCCCGACACCAGCACCGCGAGGGCAGCGGATGGCGGTTCCGCGCCCTGAGGTGGCGCGGTGCGGAGCGGCGATCGCAGCGAGCGAGGTTGCGGTGATCGCGCAAGCGCAAGAGCAGGGTCGCGGCAGCGGTGGCTGCGCGGTGGGGACGACGGCCACGGCGGTCGACAATGGCAACACCAAAGACGGCGGCGAGATTAGCGGCGAGACGCGCGCGTCGTCCAGCGGTCTGCGGTGCAGCAGCGTGCGCCACCGATTAACGTCGCAGACGACGAACCAATATGCAGCGGACGACGGACGGGCGGACGGCCGGCCAGCGCAGCGGCACGAGGCAGCGCCGGCGAGACAATAGCGACTCCGGCTCGGTAGCGGGTCGGATCGGCAGCGACGAACCAGCGGCGACGCGACGCGACACGGAGAAACTTACCAGTGGTGGCCAGCCAGCGACGATGCCGACGGCCGGCGAGCTACGGCACAGTGGCGCGTTGTCGACCCGGCTTGGATGCGTGATTTCGACGAAATCGCGACGACACGGTGGATGTGAGATTTATTTCACCAAATTTTGTTGTGATGTGAATGATTTTAATAAATTAGGCCTAATATGTCTAAATGGACACCGAGAGACTTAGGAGTCGGGTGTCGGGTGCGCAAATCGAGATGCGAGCGAGACGTTTTGAGGTTCGCGATTTCTCGAGGTAAGTAAACTAGCTAGGGCCTTATACATTATTTCATGTCTCTCTATTGGCTGTTGTTGTTTACTGTTTTGTGATAGCTTTATTGTTGTTCACTGCTTTGTGATGATAGCTATCGTTGAAATTGTCGTCGATTGAGTGGGTCCATTAGCAAGCGAGTCATGGTTAGTATTTATCTGCGAAATGAGCACTTATATGGACACCGTCGATATCTCCTAATTGAGTGTACGTTGGGGGCTCTTATCCGGGTTCATGGATATCTCGTAGTCGCAAGGGTTAGGGCTGGGAGGCATGGGACTCGTCCTAAACCCGAGTCTGCTGGGATTTTTCCGCAACTCAACGACCTTTTGGTCGGGACTCCTTGTTGTTTGGCCTCACTCATTGATGGATTGTTTACAGTCTTTTATATTCATGCGTTTTATATTCCTTTCGTTCTATTTGCATGAATTTGACTGCTTTGGATATTGTGAAATGTTGTATATCTGTCCTACTGGATTTACTTAAATGGGCAAGTCAGTCTTATGTTTGACTGAGTGCAGAGCCTCGGACGAATAGCAGAGGGAAGGCTTCATAGCTAGGTCAATTTTTGTATATTTTGTATTTACTCTCCTTTGATGATATTTACTGGGTTCCACAATTAGGTTGCCTAACTCCCTGATCTTTTTGTTGAGTTATTTAATGTATTAGTCGCTTCCGCTAAAATTGTAAAACATCGAAAAACATTAATAATTCAATTGTAAAATGTTGAATGTATTGATAATGATGGATTTGAAGGCTGGCTAGGCTCTCGTCGACCTTGCGAGACTGGCTCGGGGGTCTATGTGAGTTTAGGCCGGGCGGGGGCCCATTTGTGGAAATCGGGGACGTCACAGTTGTTATAGATTTTTTTATCAATAATGGATTGATTTTATAAAGCTTTTCTTCGCTTAAATATTTAAGTTAGTAAATTTAGTTGTTTTATTTGATTTAAGAAAATATTATAAAACAATTGGAGGATGTACACAAATTTTTTGACCAAAAAATGTGTTAGAATAAGTTTTTTTAAACAAATATATGCTTTAATTAAACCGGAGGAATAATGAAGATCAAATTGGAAAAATCATAACGGGTATTAACTTCATATATTTATTTAGTTATCTTAATTGAAAAAAGGAAGGAAAAAAAATTGAATAAGTACAACTACTATTGATGATAAATATAGTATATATGTTAGTCTTTGGAAAGAAATTAGTATGACCTTACTTCGATAAAATACATGCCCCTTGTTGAGTCGTTAATTATGTAATATTATATATAAGTTATTTATATATTTTTAGTGTAAAGTCTCCAAAATACTAGCTTAATTGCTTTTATTTATTATTTTCAGGGTTAACGGAGTGCGCGGTTGAATTCGTGGCGGAAAATACTCAAAATGGAGTATTTACTTGCAGTGATCGGATGTCGGACAATTTGCCTCGAAATACGCGTTACGTAGTAGGTCAAATAGAGTACAGAGTATTCCAGCCAATAAAATGATACCACGTCGGCATTCACCAATCGAGACAACGCCACGTGGCGTCGCACATTGCTTTAACCAATCAGCAAAGGCCGCGTCATCACCAAACGCCACGTCATGACACGTGGAAGACTCCTATTGGTTTAGCATGTCAAGTTGAGGTGTATAAGCCAATCACGTACAACCACGTGTCGCGTTCTTCTTGGTCAACAACTGCAGCTGGTCAATCCCATTGCGACACGTGGCGCTTCCTCTCACACCAAGACGTCATACGAGCGAGCGGCTCTCCTCCAATCACCGCGCGCCACGTCGCCACCAAAGCAAAGCCCCCAATCACGCGCCGACACGTGGCGAGACGTTAGATTTCCAGCCAATCGGCTATTGACACGTGGCAGAGAGCGGAAACCAATTCACTTAGGGATTTCTGGTTTTTAATTTCGTTCTCTCTCTGTTTTTGGGCTCTCTCTCGGTTCTTCTTCTCCTCGGGCCGAACAGCTCCTCTTCCTGATTTTTTTATTTTTTATTCTTTTCTTTTGTGTTCTTGATGCGAGGCTAAAACCTCTAACCTAGGCAAGACTGTGAGGTGGTTCGACTGCGCATATCAATGGATTTGTGAGATTTATTTATTTTAATTTTAGTCTTTTCATTAATATTTTATTTTCTTGGGTATTGTTTTAACAATCAAGGTTAAACACTAGTTTAAATCTTGATTTATTTGTCAGTGAGTCGTAAGTGCCCGTGTTTGTGCAATAAGATCACACTAGTGGCAATTGACCATACCGATTGATTCGACCTTTTTGGGACCGGTTGAATACCTTAGAAATCTAGGCTAAATTGGACACACGAGTGATCCGGTTGTCTAGGTGTAGTGCCTTCACAAAGCCCATTGCGGTCAACGCATTAAACCCAATTCACTTGAATTGTGGTTATGTGTTTGATTAGGGAAGTAGTCATCGCCGTACCTTGGCTATCGAGACAGGGAAGAGCGAGGAACCGCGTACGTTACCTGGTCTATAGCTACACTAGGATATTTTGATTTGCATATTTTACATAAATCGACGACCAAATCCAATCTTTTACCGAATCGAACTTGTATGTCTTGACCTAGGTATTTTTATTAATTATTTTATTTTCAATTTTATATCCTTGCTTTAATTATTTTGTTTATATTTAGATTAGTTAATTTATTAAATTATTCACTCTTCTTAAACCCCCGATTTCCCTTTTTGTTATTTTTGACCAAAGAAAGAATACCAGTCTCTGTGGGATCGACCCTTTGCCACTATTCTACAAAATAGTTGGTTTAGGTATATTTTAATTTTATTGACGCGTTCGGCGCGCGTCAATTTTTGGCGCCTGCCGTTCTTGAGGGATTGGTTTTTTTCTTTCTTTGGTTTTTATTTTTTTTTTTTTTATTTTTCTTTGTTTTTTTTTATTATTATTATTTTGTATCTAGTTCCTTGTTTCTAACATTATTGCAGGTAATTCCATAATGGCCTCCTACCCCTACATTTATGATCAATTCGAAGACTCACATTACTATAATGTGAATGAGGTAGGTATGTTATATAATGGACACCAATTTTTCGACACGCATTCTTTTGTGCAACAGGTCGAGGTTTGCGAAATTTGTGAAGATTATTCTCATTCTATATACGATTGTCCGTATTATCATAGGAATTATACACTACAAAAAAACAGCAAATCAGAAACGGAATTTTCCGTTTCTGATTTGCAAAAATTCCGTCTCTGATTGCAATCGAAACGAACAGACGAAATGCGTTAAAATCTCTGAAAACGTCGTCGCTGATACGATCAGAAACGGAAAATGGATTCCGTTTCTGATTAGAGACGGAATAGAGACGGAAAATATCCGTTTCTGATTAGAGACGGATTTAGAGACGAAAATTAGAAATGGAACAGAGACGGAATAGAAATGGAATTTATTTCGAAATGGTACATTTGTAAGTGCATTCCGTCTCTGATTCCGTTGCTAATTAGCAACGGAATTAGAGACGGAATTAATAAATTTATGAATTACGTCTCTGATTCCGTTTCTAATCAGCAACGGAATCGAGACGAGAATCGAATCGAGTCGAGACGGAAATGCAAATGGTCCGTCTCGATTCCGATTAATCTAATTAGCTAATTAGCGACGGAATCAGAGACGAAATTCTTATTTCCGTCTCTCTGATCCGTTTGTGATTGATACAAATATTTCTGGAAAATTAGAGACGGAATAACAACGGAATATTTGAATTCCGTTGCTAATCCGTCTCTAATTTTCTGTTTTGTTTAATTATGACACAGAAACATAATCCAATTGGTTCTCCAACCTAAAAATTCAAATTACAACCCGATATGACCTACTCCATCGCCTGCACCCCCTCCAACAACTCCTTGGGGGTGCTAACATCCCACAAAAAAGCCAAATTACACATCCATACATCGACAATATATATCAACAAAAATTCAAAAGAGAAAGAAAAAATGTGAAACTCGAAATTAGCCGAAAAATTTATATATCCACGAAAAATTGTCATGTATTACAAAAGCTCCAAAATTTGGAAGTATACACAAAAACCACCAATCCTATCGTTCAACAACAACAAAAAAAAGAACACTCACAAAAGGTCCAAAATTTGGAAGTATACACAAAAATGACTTCATATAATAACTATAACGCAGCTTTGAAGTATTTCTGATTCTCCATCTGAGGGCAACAACCAGTGAGTATGCATCTGAAAGAAGTAGGCAAAGGAGAGATTATTGAACTAAGGATGTACATTGGAAGCGAATGAGAAAAATGGTGGATTTGAAGAAACATAGTAATTAATAATAATCATACATAAAAAGTCGGCTTCGAACCTATTTTTTAATTTCTTTACGATTGAGTTTGCTTTGGTCTTTTGTCAATTCAACACATATGTAGGTAGAGAGCGGTACTAGAGCTAATAAGGAACATGAAAGAGGATAATGGTGAAGTGCAAGAATGCTAAAAGGAAAAAAACTAAAAGTTAAGCACAAACTCCCATCAATGCAACATTCACATGCATCAAATTTGATCCTAAACTCAGATTTCATCCCATCTAAAAATGTTGTGTGCTCCAAAACAAACCAGCCATGTGTTCCTACTTAAAAAAAAAAAAATTCCAGCTGACATTCAAGAAATGCAGTGAAGAAAAGAAATAAACCATACAATGAGGAATAAGAAAGCTTCCAAAAAATACATGAACATCAAGCAAATGCAGTCAAGGACTGAAGTTTTGTTGTTGTTGTGAGTTTGGGGGTCAATGTTGCTATTTTTCTACGCATAGGAGATGGCGAACAATGTATCTATAAGATGGACCTATCATGTAAGTTGAGTTGGATTATTTATCAAGCTTTGAAAGGCTTGCATTTCAACATGCATAAGATAAGTAATGGTGAAGTGCAAGAATGCTAAAAGGGAAAAACTAAAAGTTAAGCACAAACCTATCATGTAAGTATGATCCTAGAACTCATCCTCTCACCCCATCTAAAACAAAAGCTGTGTGCTCAAAGGTGACCAGACCATGTGTTCCTACTAAAAAAAAAAAAAAAAAAACAGTGTTGAGGATTCATTCAAGAAAAGCAACGAAGAAGAAAAGAAAAAAACCATACAATGTTCAATAAGAAAGCTTCCAAAAAGAAACATGAACATCAAGCAAATGCAGTGGACTGAAGTTTGGTGTCAATGTTGCTATTTTCCTACGCATAGGAGATGGCGAACAATGTTTCTATAAGATGGACCTATCATGTAAGTTGAGTTGGATTATTTATCAAGCTTTGAAATGCTTGCATTTCAACGTGCATATCATAATGGTGAAGTGCAAGAATGCTAAGAATTTAAAAACTGAAAGTTAAGCACAAACCTATCATGTAAGTATGATCCTAAACTCATCCTCTCATCCCTTCTAAAACTGCTATGTGCTCCAAAGGTGACCAGCCATGTGCTCCTACTCAAAAAAAAAAAACAAACCAGCTGGGATTGAAGAAATGCAGAGAAGAAACGGAAAAAAAGAGAACAATGTATCTATAAGAAGTCATCATCTCATCCACCAACCTCTCTATTTTCCCAGCCTCTCTATTTTCCTATCAATCTTGATAGGAAGTCATCATCTCATCCACCAACACTGCTTTTGTTGTGTGCTCCAAAACAAATCGGCCATGTGTTCCTACTCCCCAAAATATAAAAAAACCAGCTGATGTCCTCTCTTGAAGTGAAGAAAAAGAAAAAAACTCACAAATAGAATAAGAAAGCTTAAAAAAAAAAAGCTCACCAGCAGCAAGCAGAACTGAGATAGGAATGAAGTTTTGTTGTTGTTGTGACGTTGTGGTGTTACTGTAGGAACTGCTGTGATACTACTGTGATACTTGGAACTATTTTGTAGGAACTGCTTCTTTGCTTCTTTGCTTCTGTTTAAAGAAGAGGAAGGCTGCGGTACACGATCCTCTTCTGCCATTAAGTTCTGATTGAAGCTGTTGATTGTCTATAATTTGAACACAAAAGAAAACCAGATTAGATTTCCTTCTCTTCATGGATGACAAGTTTGATTAATTAGCTTACTAAATCACTTTACCTACCATTGCAAAAGATTAACATGTCAACAAGCATTTGATATATAGAGTTCTTAAGTAGACAAACTACTAAAAAAGAATCACAAGAGATTTCAAGTTAGACTAAACATTTTGGACAAAACCTCACAATCATTCAGACTCATTAAAGCACATCCAAAAGAAACATTTCATCACCAAAGAACACCAAAAGCTCACCAGATCACTTCCACCATCCAACCATTTCATCAAAGAACACCAAAAGCAACTAAGAGTGTTATGATCACGTACTTTAGCCATGTGTTCCTACTTAAAAAAAAAAACAAAAGAACCAGCTGGGATTCAAGAAATGCAGAGAAGAAAAGAAAGAATTGAAACAACATAAACCAACGCTTGAAACAACAAAGAAAAAGAAGTCACGAGAACATGCTACTAATTATAATATGAAACTACATAAGAGACACATTCATCAATCCGATTGGTCTCAAAACAAGCCTGATTTAAGAAAAAAAGAAAAAAAAAGAAAAGAAAAGGGAAATGGATAAAGGGCGAAAAGAGGCGACCAAGAATCCAACAAAATCAATAGCTTTGAGAATCCAAGAAACCAAAGAACAACGAAAAACAACTAAAATGTGACAAATGCACACAAGAACCTTCAACAAAGCCCTAAAAAAGTTAACCAATCCCGAGAAAAAACAAGCGTATACTCCACAAGAAGACTTATACTATCCTTAATCTTTGCCTTCACATCTTAATTAATATACTATGCTATTAATGAAATGCATCTATGAATTAAAAGTCTAAAACCTCACTTCACAACTTGTGCCGTCCAACGAATGCAAATTAGCACAAAAAATTACCACCCAATTCGGTTTGCTATAAGCTTGTGCCATTGAATATGTGGCCCTAAATAGCTCCAACAACCAACTACTTAATAGTTAATACATCTATCTAAAACTTACCAACACACTATTCATTTTACCTCACCAAATCAAGCAAAATCCAATAAGCTAATTATATCCAAATCCTTCACATGTTCTAACTATAATAAACTAATATGTCTAGAACAAACTAAACCACCAAAATATCTAAATCAAGTAACTTAAAAAGTCTACACGACAAACTATTGAAAGGAAGTGATTCAGTCGCTAAAATAGAATAGCCAAGAGAAGATTCACCTCGATAAGCACCTAAGCCACTTTGCCGCCAAAGCCTCCATAACCCCCACCAAGCTCACCGCCTCCACTATACCCTCCGTACCCACCAAGCCTACCTCCGAGACACGGAGTCCTATAAGGACCAAAATCACCACCACCAAAATAAGAGTCGCTATACCCACCAATACCATCACCAAAAGAACGTGTCCTAGAGTCCCTAGCAAAAGCGATGAGCGGGGGTGGGTTTGAGGCTTTCTTTGGCTCGGCCTTCTTAATTTCAACCTACAACAAAACAAGCAAATTAACCTAGGTCCCGCAACCCGAAAACAAACCCGAGATCCAAAGCTAGCGAAGCTCATCACCGTCGTTGTCGGCCTAAACAAAACGAGGGGTATGCTAAAGCGAAAGAATCATAAGAAAAAAATACAATGGAATGAACACAATATTTTGTATATTCGAAAAAATTTGACCAAAGAATAAAAGTATGAGTTTGCAAGGCTAATGATTCCATAAAAGCTTATTTTCCGCAGTGGCCATTTCGCCAAACTCACTCAGGGTACCGACCATATCAATCATATTTCCATTGGCTAACAAATCGTCTACAACCTCGCTCATGGTCAAAAACAATGAACCCAAACCCTCGAGAACGGTTGGTGTTATGATCACGTATTATCGATGTTCCACCACTTTCCCGTGCTTGGAGAAGAAGTTCTTGAACTCGTCTACTCAGTTTAACATGCAAATGAAACAACCAGATTACAAGATATGTTGCAGGAACCCAATATGCCATCCAAAAAATCAAATAACAAGGGTGTTTATTATACCTTCGAGAGACGCAGTTGTAGGCACTCCACTAACAAAGATTTTCTTTGTTTTAAAATCCTTAGACTGAACAGAGCCCTTGGGAATAGTTCTTTTAATTTCCACCTATGATTATAAACATCATATAAGTTACTCTAAAGAAAGATAGGAAAAACTAAAAACCGGCTATCCGAAAACTGCAAAAAACGAAATAAGGAACTTCATCATCAGTACCCTCCACTACATCAGGCTTCAACAAACCACCATCCACCGCAGGTACATTCATTGTCCATTTATCCTCTGTATATCTTAGTTGCCTTGGACGCCCAGTTCATGCATAAGTTATCATGGATTTTATTTTTAATACATTATCCTCCCCAAAATAAATTTTTTAACCTAAGTTTAAGTAAAATATACTATAAGTACAGATTGTTTGCAGAATTAATCCATGGGAGAAGAAAACATCTTTGTTTGTTGTGTGCAAATCTTATGCGTTGCGAGGTTCTCTCGAGTGCTATGATGAAGAAAGTGGTAGAATCGACAGGGAGCAACATCTTCATGCCATAGCAAATGAATTTGGGAAATCGATAAAGGGTCGTTTTCCGGTCATCTGTGTTGAGAACATGTAGGCTATTCTTCTTCTAGGGACATGCGATAATAGAAGAACAAGAGCCTACATGTGCTCAACTCAGATGAACGAAAAAGAGCCTTTATCGACTTCCCAAATTCATTTGCTATTGCATGCAGATGTTGTTCCCTGTCAATTCTACCACTTTCTTCATCATAGCACTCGAGATAACCTGCACCGCCATAAGACTTGCACACAACACCCAACATGTTTTCTTCTCCCATGGATTATGCAAACATTCGGTACTTATAGTATATTTTACTTAAAAACAAAAAAAAAAATTGGGGGAGCAAAAGGAAAAAAAATTAAAATCCACGATAAAATATGGAACATCGACCTAAAAATGCACAAAAAGAAGTGTGAATCATAAAGTAATTCGAAGAATTGCTAAAGTTGTCTACACTATAAAACGTTTAATCTAAGAATTTACACAAACAACAAGTGAAGTACCTATGTATCACCAACCTGCTCATCTCTCGAGAGCCACGCTTAGGTCTCACGCTCAACATTGTCCCCTTGTTGTGGTGGATCGACCGGATCTATTTGCGGCGGCATTCTTGGGTCATGAGGTGGCGGTGGTGGTGGCGGTGGTGGTGGTTGTTGTTGAGCTAGGCCTACTTCGTCCATGTTCATCCCGAGATCTTTGCTTGCATGAACTCCATAACCTTTCGTAATTGCTCCGCAACGACATTGAACTCTCGCGCGCACCACATCCGCATCTCCGACGTGCTAGCACCAGGAGCTCCGTATCTCCTCTTCTTTCTCCCTACGGACCCGAGTCCGTAGACACGTCCTTTGGAAGACTCACCCGCCACATTGAGGTACACCGCCTCATCATCCATCGATTGCTCCGGTGTAGCCTGGGTCAGCTCCTGACGTCTGCTCTGGAGCCTATCCTGCATATATGCACAACAAACAAAATACATGATATGGGTTAAAGTATACTTAATAATATTTTACATATCATTTCTATACTTACATAGAACCGCTCTGATCTAGTATCGATGAATGTCATCCTGTCGTGATTAACGGTGTGGAGATGCAAATACAAGTCATTCACAGTCGGTGGCGTCTCGGATGAATCAGCCTGCGTGCAGGACCAAGCATAGTGAACAAGTGTATAAATGTACAAAATATCCAAGATGTTACAAAAAACTTACCAATCTTTCTTGGGTAGTCACAAAAGACACGGAACCACCACCGTGCTTCGAGGGTCCATTCCCAGGGCCTTCGACCTCAGTGTTCCTATTCTCCGTCGCTTGCCTAGACCTGGCCTGGAAGTCCTCGCTCTCCCAGTACTGCAAGTATCTCCTCCATGCCTCATCTCTAACATAAACCGGCTTGCACGATTCTTCTTCAACTTGTGCATCAACGCGGTGTACCTTGTGCTGCGCAAGCCTGTCGTACGCCGCTCGCACGAGATCCTCGGGAATCGCATCATCCCATCTAAAAAATACCTACAAATTGGCGATTGCTATTGTTACCTCGCATTGAGAAAATAGTATAAATCATAAGGCATATGGTAGTCTTGTTTACCTTCCATTGGCGCCAGTATTGGTCTTTATGATGAGGCGGTACCGACTTCCAACAATACCCTTCAGGAATCATCCATCGTTTGAAAACTTTTGTCATCCTCCGTGCACAAAAATGCGAAGGATGCAACTCCCTGTGTTTCATGAACATGCATATCACCTTAACTACTTCTTCAATAATTGACATCCATATTGAAAATGACATATAAAAGTCAAACACAAACTTACGTATCATTGGCAATCAGCGTGATAGGGATCCCCTGCACGCGAGGGGGCTCCATCCCTGTCCTTTGAGGTGGCGCGTAGGGCTGTCACCTCCAACCCTGCTCTTACGTCTTCTTGTGGGGATGCTGCCGGTGATGCTGTGGCTGGGGGTGCAGGCCTCGTGGGTAAAGGAGTCATTGATGTCGGAGAAGGTGTGGGGAAGTGTATATTAGGCAAAGTCCTTGATGACGACGATGATGGTACGACGACCCCGACGGTATGGAAGGGGAAGGTGACGCTATGCGGGCGTATCGTGCTCGAGAGACCGAGAAGTCGAAATCGATAATGCAGGTATCGAACCACGACCTCGACCGCCACGACCTCTATGGACCCCTCGTGTGGCACGACCACGAGGGCCGATTGGTATTTCGCGCGGATGTCGGTGCGCACCTATTCCGCCTGGACGATGGCGTCCTAATGGCAAACCTCGACATCCCCTATGACCACGTCCGGCCATGATACCTAACAATATTCACGAATAAAACATCAGAGAAGGAGGGCATACAAAAAGTAGAAATTCAGTCTAAATTATTGGACTTATTAACACAGGATCCATGCTAATAAAAGTAACTACATTATTGGTCGTTGACATATCATATACATACATTATTCGCTATCATCCGTTTCAAATTCACTCTCATGAGTAGAAGGTGAGGATTCTTCTTCTGAATCATCTCCACTATAAACTTCTTCGCTTGGACCCGCTTCAACAATGAATCGAGTCCCAATCGGAACATCCAGATTGTTCATATCGGCGATTGCATCATCGACTACACACGTGGTGGGCATCCCATCTTGGAAAGCAATGTCTGCCGAGCCCTAGTCATTATCGTCTTTGCTAGTTTCCTCGTCAGCGAATTTTGGTGACAAGGAACAAACTGCTAGCCATTCTTGTCGATCGTTCCTCATAGAAGGGTACGAAAGGTAGTAGACTTGAGTGGCTTGCATTGCTAGTACAAATGGCTCGTAGTTGTTATATCGTCGACTTCGATGAACCTCTACCATTTGAAGTGTTGGGTGAGTCCTCACGCCATGATTCGGTGTAGGGTCATACCATTCGCACTTAAACAAGACCACACGTTTGAGGCCGGTATACTCAATCTCCACAACCTCTTGCAGTACTCCATAATAGTTATGGGAAACATCGGCGTAGTTTGAACCCTTCACCAAAACACCGCTGCTCTGCGTCGATCTATTAACGTCATATGTTGCGGAGTGGAACTTATACCCATTAACAAGGTAACCAGGGTAGACAGTACATGATCGACTAGGACCAACAGAAAGATCAACGAGCGTCTCGTCAACTATAGAATTCCGAGCCTATTCGTCAAAATTAGAGATGCAATATGACACATTACTTATGGAAGAAACATTTGAATCAATAATGTACAAAAGTAATGACCTTACATATGTTTGAAACCAAATGGGGAAGTTGTGCTCTAAACTACTATCAACTTCCGACTCCCCCTTTGCTTGAGTGATTTCATCGACGAATATCCTAGAAGAAACGAACATGTAAGTCGGTTGTCTTACTAAAATATGAACAATGAATGTACTGCATTATTGAAAGAAAGTGACGGACATACTGAACGTAAGGAGCGATCTCTGGACAATTGAGCGGTATGTACGAATGAGCGGCATTATACTCCCTGCTCTTAAAGTACCGCTCCTTCGACTTGCCCATGGGTCGACCAGGATAAGTGAAAATTGAGAAATTGTCGACGAAGTTCGGTGTGGGCCCGAGACCGCCATCGTCGTTATGTGGCACTTTGTCATGCAACGTAAAGACGTGATCTTCGAAGTAGTAAGAACAAAAGGATGTGACCTCTTCGACCAAATAAGCATTACACATGGAGCCCTCAACCTTCGCTTTGTTTCGCACATTGTTCTTCAAATGTTTAAGGTACCTATATGAATGTTATAGGAAATGTTGATATAAAACCTATTGAATGGGAAAATAATATCAAGGGCTCAAGATAGTACCTCTCAAATGGATACATCCATCGAAATTGAACGGGACCGCCACGGACGGGCCTCGTAGGCCAAGTGGATTGGTAGGTGTTCCATAGAGTCAAATAAGCTTGGAGGGAAAATTTTTTCCAACTTGCAAATGATTTTTGGTATTTCGACTCTAAGACCTCCATATCTTGAATCTTGACACATTTCGCGATTAGGAGACCGAAAAAAAAGGCTTAATTCGCTAATTGCAACCCAAACCGGGTTTGGGAGAAGTTCTCTCGAATGCAATTGGTATCAACCGTTGCATGAATATATGACAATCATGGCTCTTCATGCCGAACATTCGCAGCTTTCTTTGGATCTACACATCGACCAAGATTCGATGCGTAACCATCGAGAAAACGCAACTTTTCAACCCACTCGCACAATTTTTGTCTTTTTGATGTATCAAGAGCATAGCACCCAAGGACGTAAGTATTTGTCGCCGAATCAATGTGTAGAGAAGGTCGGTGACAATATTCACGAATATCTTGCCTCGATTTTGCATTGTCCTTACTCTTGCCCGAACACACATAATAGCGTTGAATATGTTGTCAAAAACATTTTTTTCGATGTGCATGACATCTAAGTTGTGGCGGATCAAGTTTGTCTTCCAATACGGCAAGTCCCGTAATATGCTTTTCTTCCTCCATCCCGAATTCTTAGCTATCCGCCCATTCACGATTCGACTCCGATTTCTGTCACCTTCATCAAGCCAAACGATTCAATTTTCGCCAAAATTTCTTCACCAGAACGCAAAGCGGGCGGATCATCATTTATGACCATTTTGCCTCTAATGAAATTTTTTTGTCTTTCCTTAATGGTGATGACTTCTCCAAGAAACGACGATGACAAGTCGAACCACGATGTCTTACCACCATTTCGCAATTGAAATGCATTTGTATCCTCCATACAATATGGACAAGCGTACTTACCGTGTGTGCTCCAACCGGACAACATGCTATATGCAGGGAAATCACTAACAGTCCATAAAAGGGCAACTCGCATGAGAAAATTTGTCTTGGTGGAAACGTCGTATGTAATCACCCCATTGTTCCATAAATCTTGCAACTCTTTCACAAGCGGCTGAAGGAACACGTCGATTTTCTTGCTTTGGGCTGGTCGGTCCAGGAACGATAACCGTTAAGAACATAAACTCGATTTCATGCACATCGACGGTGGAAGGTTGTAAGGAGTCAAAATCACGGGCCACGAAGAGTACGATTTCCCGGAAAGCCCAAATACTTGAAAACCATCAGTGCACAATCCTAAACGAACATTCCGAACCTCGGCGGCGAAGTCTCTATTGACGTCATTAAAATGTCTCCAAGCAATCGAATCGAACAACCGTGTTGCATAACATCTTCGGCGATGAATGATCTCCATGCCATCGCATATGTTTTGCGGTTGACTCAGACGCATACAATCGTTGCAACCGAGGGCCCAAAGGGAAGTAGTACATTCTTTTGCAAGGGCGGTTTTTTGTGTTCCGACCACGACCTCGTCGATGTGCAACGTATCGTGATTTCCCACAAAATTTACATGACGTCAACTCAGAGTCCACTCCCCAATAAATCATACATTGGTCCTCACAACAATCTATTTTCTCAACAGGTAGACCTAGACCTCGCATTAGTCTTTTAGTGGCATAAAAATTCTCAACCATTGAGTTGTCATTTGGCAAACAATCCTTCATGAGTTTAATGATTTCATTATACCCTCGTTCAGATATATGATGTTCAGACTTGATCGCAAGTAATCTTGCCATTGCGGACAACGTTGTCATGGTTTCGCAACCAGGCCACAATTGCTCCCTACTTGCATCAATCATGTCATATAGTTGGCGTGCTTGGGGGTTTGGTGATTCTTCCACGGCATTCCAATTGAAACTTGGACCTGCCACGTTGTGTAGCATCTCGCGGTAAGGTGTCGGATCGTATCCTCCCACATCAGCATCATCAATATGGCTATCCATTTCGTGAAAATTTTGCGGGCCTTCATCTCCATTCTCACCATGTTCGTACCAACTGTGATATCCCGGGACAAATCCATACCTACATATGTGGTGCTCAACCGTTTCGACGTCCAGGTACGGTGAAGTCGACATTTCTTAAAATTGCACGGACATCTAATCTTCCTTTCACTTTGGTATGTAGGACAATGTTGTTTTGCAAATGATATGAATTCTTTAACCTTCGCCGCGAATTCAATTCGAACGTAACCGTTGTCGAGCCGGTTGTACATCCAGTCTCTACTTGTAGACGACATTCCTAGTCGAACGTAACCCTTGTCGAGCCGGTTGTCTATTCAAGTAATGAAATAATAATGATTAAGATGATAAGAAATCTCACTAATTGGAGAATATTGTAAATCGGAATAGCGATCAAGACCATTTAGAAGAAATTGATAGCTAAGTGAAAGAACGAGGTTCGCACATTAAACTCATGAATAGAGAATAAATTGACAAAGTTAGGAAGTCATTAATTTTCTAACTAGTCAGCGTTACACGATGTCTCAGGTTTCATTTATGATCGTATTGTAATGTAATGTCTCTTTTCATATGATGATAGATGTAATTTGGAGGGGGTAAAGAGAAATCTCGAGATTTGTTGTCACAAATCTCGAGATTTGATGAACGGTATAACAAAATAAAGTTTTGGCGGGAATGGTGGCCCCATTTTTTCGAGACGAATTTAATTCCGTCTCTAATTCCGTCTCTGATCCATCTCAAATCCGTCTCTGAATATTTCCGTCTCAATTCCGTCGCTAACTTTTAAATGTAGAAACGAAAATTATTCCGTTTCTAATTCCGTTTCTGATTTAGAAACGGAACTTATTTCCGTCTCTAATTCCGTTTCTAATTTGCTGTTTTTTTGTAGTGATAAGAGGCATAAAAATACCACATAGTATCAACGCGTCTACTACTTGTTCACTCATACCTCCTTAAGGTTATAGGTTTATTCCATTATCTAGAAATTTTATGTGAAATAGCAACATTAACTAAAAGAGTAATCCTAGTGTTTCTAATCCTAACTAGTAGTAGAAATTAAGTAATTATAGGTACTATTCAATCGTAACCAACAACACCTAACTAATCAATCATCCATAGCAAGTGCATGAATATGAAATTACTAACAACTATAACATCAAACGACAAAGTAATTACCTCGGTACATGATTCTAATGTATTATAATGTTGATCATGACATGCTTTACCGATAAAATAAACATGGAATAACAACCAAATACGGAATCAATATAAATCTTGAATTGCTCAATTAAAAGGTTGAAATGAAATATTACATATTAATAAACCTAAAAATAGAACAAGCATAACCACAAAACACTATGCATGTAAGAGAAGAAGCGAAACAAAAACTTCTAAACCAAACAAAAGACACAACATTAACTTAATAGATCAAGTGAAGAACACCAACTAATGCACATGAAAGCCAATCCGGGGGAAAATGTGAGCAGATACAATGTGAAGAGAATTCGGGTGTTAAAATTATTTTTTTTTGTTACCTTGACGAGCAGAGAGCGGAGCGGTAAGCACAGAGCGACCAGAGAGCAGAGAGCAATGAAAGAGACAGAGATTCAAGATCGAAAATCAAAAAGAATCAGAACGATGTGCACTCATTCACTGCACAATCAACCACGTAACAAATCAAATCACTCAAGAACAGTTAAAATAAAACCTCAAAAAGTAATAACAATTAAAAGAACTGAACTCTTTAAATATGTCACCTGATCAAGAGTTTGTTCCTTCACAGTTCATAGACAATAAGGTAGTACTATAACACCGCCCATTGCCAAGACGAATTTAAAAAAAAAAAAAAAGGATTCCATGAGCAGAATAGCTAAGACCTTTCAAGAAAATAAATTTTTTTTTATCCATTTAGTAGACTAGTATAGCTGAGCCGCTAAGAAAACCTAGTATACACAATGGTCAGCCACATTATGTTCATTTCCTATGTTTGAACATCAAGGCATATATATGACTGCCTTGCCTAGCAGAAATAGCTTCAGGTTCAAGTGAAAATCTATAACATATTTCATTCATGAGCATAATATTTGCAATGCTAACAAGTATTACGACTTTAATATTTATGGATGCCGCAGATAAGGTACGTAGGAACACCGGACACCCCGAATATTTATTGATAGATGGAAATTTATGAAGTCTGCACGCTTAATTTAAATTGGAAAATCTTTCAAGATAAAAAAAGCTTTTTGCCTTCAACTCCGATCTTTACTAGAAGATCGAACTATCAAATGAACCATAGCGGAAACTTAAATAATTCTCATGTCACCCTTGGTTTTCCATAAATTTTTCAAAATAGATAAACAAGGGGACTAGAATGCCAACCTGACAGACGCAAAAGTTGAGCAATTTGTTTGTAGCAGTTCAGTACTTCCTCAAAACCGTCACAAGGTGAATGATCTCTATGAAAGCTGAAGACCTCTTGATCATGAGTGTTGGCTGCATTATAAAGAACAATAAAAAACGAAGAGATTATATCAGAATGTAGTAAGACTCCAAAACTACAAATGCCAATAGAAACGGAATCAGAGACCAGAGAGAGCGAGAGATGAGGGCCGATGACGGAGACCGGCGCGACGAGACGGAGAGACCAGAGAGACGGCGAGACCAGAGACAGCAGAGAGACCAGGTAGCACGACCAGACGGAGAGACGGAGACCAGCGCGACGAGACGGAGAGACCGAGAGACAGCAGAGAGACCGACTAGCACGACCAGACGGAGAGACGAGACGATCGAACGGGATGGACGTTTGGGGACGAGACGATCGAATGATTTTGGACGAGACGGAGAGACAGATTTAGGTATTTGGGGTTTTTTCGTGAGAATGATTTAGGGATTTCGGGTGTTTTGTTGGGGGGGGAAAGAGGAGGGGGTGCCATGATCCAAGCACATACAAATCTCGAGGAATGATGAACGGTCATAAGAAATGAAAAATTTGGCGGGAATGGTGGCGCCAATTTTCAGAGACGGAATTTAATTCCGTCTCTAATTCCGTCTCTAATTCCGTCTCTGATCCGTCTCAAATCCGTCTCTGAATTTTTCCGTCTCAATTCCGTCGCTAACTTTTAAATTTAGAAACGGAACTTATTCCGTTTCTAATTCCGTTTCTGATTTAGAAACGGAACTTATTTCCGTTTCTAATTCCGTTTCTGATTTGCTGTTTTTTTGTAGTGATAACTGTCCTAGTTATGCATCTTCGCAACCCGATTTTTTTGGGCACATGTCGAGTCCACAGAGTCCTCAACAAAGCACCTCTTTAGAAGATCTGATGAAAAAATTACTAGATGGTCAACAACGGTTTCACGAAGAGCTTCAACAATTTTCGATTGAGTTTCCAAGCTTGCAAAACTTGGAAAATCAATTTATTCAATTGAATGCCACACTCCAGAATATGCGTGATGAGAAAGAGTTGTAATACACAACCAATTTCTTCCTTAGAGGAGAATGTGGATGTTGATACATTGAGTAATGTTGAGGAGACTGTTGATACACCGGTGGAGAACTATTGGCGCGAAACAACGCAAGGACTTGAAGTCCTTCCTATTGAGCCAGACATGTCCATTGCACCGAATGATGATGATGATGACGTCGCGTTAGAAATTGGAGTCATTTCAAATCGGTCAGAGGAGCCGCAGATAGAGAGCAAGGAAGACCAACCTCTGGTGTTGGTGAAACCACCCACCCTCCCATGCATATTTGTTAGACCTTGCCAGGGGGTGGAAGTAAAGGAGCGTTCGCGGATTTTCTACACTGCCGACACCTTTGTGTTGGAGGACCATAATGTGACAAATTCGTTTGTGTTAGAAGTCCCGAATGAGCTCCGAACTCTGAAAGA
Source organism: Stephania yunnanensis (assembly GCA_039657365.1). Lineage (NCBI taxonomy): Eukaryota > Viridiplantae > Streptophyta > Magnoliopsida > Ranunculales > Menispermaceae > Stephania > Stephania yunnanensis. The sequence continues at coordinate 49,076,137 of CM077583.1, read as the reverse complement.
GGGCATGCATGCTGAATTGCCCAAAGCTATAGATGCACCATTCGTTGTTGATATCTCGAAAGGAGAGGGCATCACGTGATGAATCACGATAAGTCTAGCCAAAGACTTAAAAGAAAGGCGCTCGTTGGGAGGCAGCCCAGCTTTGTTTTTATTTTTATTGCATTTATTTCAGTTTAATTTAGTTTTAGTTTTTTTTTATGTTTAATAAATCCCTAACTTGGTCTCTTTAATTTTTGCAGGTATAATGAATGTTTGACGAGCGCTGATGGCACTAGACCACCCCCTGTGTTTTGATAGGTTCGACTATGGATTACATTCTTTTTGGAGTAATTTGAGCATATTATTTTTTAGGAATTAACATATTATTAGAGTTTAAGGTGTTTTGAGACTTGGTTGGGGCCTATCCAACTTAAGTCGCCACATTAGTGGCGGGTCTTTAAGTAGACCCAAAACCCAAAACCTCATTCCATCATCTTGTTGACTTCACCCGTAGTTGAAAGACTCGGGCTCGCAAGATTTGATATGAATCATTTGAATTAACTCCTATGCTTATTAGTTCGTGCTTTTTTATGATAATTTTATTTCATAGTTTCCTTAGTCACCTAGACATGCGAGATTTGAGCACTCACTAGTTTTTGGAGACTTTTGTTATGCGTGCACTTGTATCATCTTCTTATTTTATCCATATTCTTTTTCACCACTATTCTTTATCTTTTTGTTGCATGAATTCCTTTACTTGTTTTGAACCTTGAGGACAAGGTTCGGAATAAGTTTGGGGGTACTTTAGGATTTGTGGATTGAGTTGGATGACTTATTTGCGAAAGACCGCAGGTGAGATCGTTTAAAATTTTTCAATTATATGCGGTTATATGTGGTTGACGGATGATGTTGGTGGTGTTTGATATCTCTTATTTACTCATTTCTTCCATTTCTCTTCCCTTCATACTCATATTTCTCATTAGGAGTTGATACACTTTCATGCATGTATTTATTATTATATTGTTTAGAGTCACCCGAAACTTTATTTCATGCCTTTGGTTGTGGATGAGTACATTATGCTTGCCTTTTGACTTGAAACTTAGGAAAAAGTAGGAGAAATACTCACTCGAGTCTGTAGCTCACCATTTTTTTGATTTCATGATTAGGGACTTAGTATGATGGTTAAGCCTTGTGCTAGATACCAAAATGGGTAGACGGTTGAAATTGTGCAAGTGATGAGACTTTAACCCACATTGAGGAATTTGCTTAATTATAGTGAAAGTGAGAAGGGCTAATAGGAGTTTTCAAAATATAGAGTGTCCCACAAGTTTTCACAGGAAATGGAGCAGGGACCGTATTATTTGAAAAAAAAAAAAAAATTGGAGAAGAAAAAAATAGAGAGTTTACATATAAAATGGATAAAGGCGGAAGTGTATGAAAACTCCTCAAATAAAAAGATTTAGCTCGAGTACTTATAGCTAGATTAAGTAAAATTGTAAACTTGCATGCTTGAATGTGTAGACCAAGAAAACCCACGAGTAGTTGATGGCGTTTGTCTTGACCATATCTTTGTCTTTAAAGTGTGATCTTAATTGTGTTCGGGTTGCCGTTCTTGACATATCTTAACTCCGAAATTTCATGAGTGGCTTGTTAACTTGGCAACTATGTAAACCAAAGGAACTCCATGAATTCTGAATCGGGTATAGGATTAGTTGAGTCTGTACATATCTATATGAGTCTAGTTTATCTACGTGTTTGTCATTTACACCTTTGCTCGGGACGTGCAAAGTCCTAAGTTTGGGGGTATTTGTTGAGTCGTTAATTATGTAATATTATATATATGTTATTTATATATTTTTAGTGTAAAGTCTCCAAAATACTAGCTTAATTGCTTTTATTTATTATTTTCAGGGTTAACGGAGTGCGCGGTTGAATTCGTGGCGGAAAAATACTCAAAACGGAGTATTTACTTGCAGTGATCGGATGCAGGACAATTTGCCTCGAAATACGCGTTACGTAGTAGGTCAAATAGAGTACAGAGTATTCCAGCCAATAAAATGATGCCACGTCAGCATTCAGCCAATCAGACACTGCCACGTGGCGTCGCCACAATGCTTTAACCAATCAGCAAAGGCCGCGTCATCACCAAACGCCACGTCATGACACGTGGAAGACTCCTATTGGTTTAGCATGTCACGTTGAGGTGTATAAGCCAATCACGTACAGCCACGTGTCGAGTTCTTCTTGGTCAACAACTGCGGCTGGTCAATTCCATTGCGACACGTGGCAGTTCCTCTCACACCAGCACGTCATACGAGCAGCTCTCCTCCAATCACCGCACGCCACGTCAGCCACCAGCAAAGCCCCAATCACGCGCTGACACGTGGCGAGACGTTAGATTTCCAGCCAATCGGCTATTGACACGTGGCAGAGAATGGAAACCAATTCACTTGGGGATTTCTGGTTTTTAATTTCGTTCTCTCTCTGTTTTTGGGCTCTCTCTCGGTTCTTCTTCTCCTCGGGCCGAACAGCTCCTCTTCCTGATTTTTTTATTTTTTATTCTTTTCTTTTGTGTTCTTGATGCGAGGCTAAAACCTCTAGCATAGGCAAGACTGTGAGGGAGGTTCGACTGCGCATATCAATGGATTTGTGAGATTTATTTATTTTAATTTTAGTCTTTTCATTAATATTTTATTTTCTTGGGTATTGTTTTAACAATCAAGGTTAAACACTAGTTTAAATCTTGATTTATTTGTCAGTGAGTCGTAAGTGCCCGTGTTTGTGCAATAAGACCACACTAGTGGCAATTGACCATACCGATTGATTCGGCCCTTTTGAGACCGGTTGAATACCTTAGAAATCTAGGCTAAATTGGACACACGAGTGATCCGGTTGTCTAGGTGTAGTGCCTTCACAAAGCCCATTGCGGTCAACGCATTAAACTCAATTCACTTGAATTGTGGTTATGTGTTTGATTAGGGAAGTAGTCATCGTCGTACCTTGGCTATCGAGACAGGGAAGAGCGAGGAACCGCGTACGTTACCGGGTCTATAGCTACACTAGGATATTTTGATTTGCATATTTTACATAAATCGACGACCAAATCCAATCTTTTACCGAACCGAACTTGTATGTCTTAACCTAGGTATTTTTATTAATTATTTTATTTTCAATTTTATATCCTTGCTTTAATTATTTTGTTTATATTTAGATTAGTTAATTTATTAAATTATTCACTCTTCTTAAACCCCCGATTTCCCTTTTTGTTATTTTTGACCAAAGAAAGAATACCAGTCACTGTGGGATCGATACTTTGCCACTATTCTACAAAATAATTGGTTTAGGTATATTTTGATTTTATTGACGCGTTCGGCGCGCGTCACCCCTTTTTAAGTGACTTAGTAATAGTCATCGTTTAGGATGTAAATATGAGTTATTAATTGGTACTTCATGCAAACGAATGAGTATGCTATGTAGTTGCGCTATTAAGGCGATCCTCTACATCAGAAAGTTCGATTACGCTTTAAATCACAAAGTTGATCAACATTTTTAGCTTGATATATATGTAATCACGTTACATTATCAAGGAGGCAAGTGACGCGCGCCGAACACGTCAATAAAGTAAAGTTTCCTAAACCAACTATTTTGTAGAATAGTGGCAAATGGTCGATCCCACAGAGATTGGTTATCTTTATGAGGTTAAAACAACAAAAAAGAAAAAAATCGGGTTTTAAAATAAATATTAATTTAACTAAATTAAATAAATAAAATTACTAAACTAATTATTAAAATAATTAATTAACGCCTAATTAACACCTAAATCTTCAGTTCCACAAATCAAAATCAAAATTCAATAGCAATTATGGTCTTCCATCTTTCCCAAAAAGTTATTAATTTAGATTCTCCTAGATTAGTTATAGAAAATCGACAACCGCCAGAAATTCCTAGTTCCCTTAATTCCGATAGCCAGGACGTCCGCCATTAACTACTTCCCTAATTAATGTATAACCCTAGACATCCGCCAATCATGTTTAACACACTAACCGCAATAATATAGATCTATGGGAACACTAATCATAAATAATCGGATCGCATCCGCTCCCGATTTAACCTAGATTCAATTGTTGTACATTCAAACACCGAAAGGGTTTTACGGCAAACGGGTGAATGTTTGGTCATTTTTGGTCTAAAAGCACAATTACACGGATACTAATATTCCAAATAACAATAAATTATCCATCTAAAAGCATGCACTGACCACATACATACCATAGATTTAAATCATAATAATTAAAACCAACAACAATGAAATATGAGAAATTAAATTAATTAAATAATAAAATAAAAAGATCTCACAAAATATGCTTTGAATCCATAATTCCGACTTGCTTCCCCTTCGATTTAGGCAATAAATTAATTACCCGGACATCATCTTCAAAAATCTATACTAAAAACTAATAATTAATCTCTAAAAAATACTAATTAATTATTTTCTAATAATACCTAGCTTCCTAATATATAAAAATAGTCCAAATTGTACTCCAATACTGATTTTAGGGGTTAGGGACATGACTCGTGCGTCGAGGAGCATCCTAAGGGTGTTTTTAGCTTGAAAATCCGAGTCTGCCAAGTGTAAATAGCCGATTCGCTGAAAACTGGACTGCGCTGACGTGTCGCGCTATAATTCGTCCGCTCCTGTCACCGCTGCTGATGTGTCGCCGCGCAATTCACCGAAATCTGCTGTGTCTGTTGTGTGTGTGTTGACTCAACACCACGTGTCCGTGTCTGATTCGCTGAACCGCTTCAATGTGACGTGTATGGCCAATGGGAGCTCGCCACGTGGACGTTCGCTAGCGAAGAAAAATCGGGGGATTATCACCGACATTCTGGAAGTCTGTGCAGGAGCGCATCTCGAGGCCGATCGACGAAGGCTGAAACGTGATGAAATGTCTTGCGGGTGACGTGGCAACGCGTGGCGGACCGTGATTGGTTCATGGAACGGAGTATGCTGACATGGAGACACCGATTGGTCCAACGACCTTTTCACGCTGACGTGGCATGCTTTATTGGTCAAACGCTGACGTGGCATGCTTTGATTGGCTGGAACAAGCTTTCCGCTGTTCGACCCACCGTGCCGCGCGTATTTCGAGGTAAAATGTCTGGCATCCGATCACTGCAAGTAAATACTCCATTTTGAGTATTTTTTCGCCACGAATTCAATCGAGCACTCCGTTTCACCTAAAAATGAACGAAGAATATAATTAAATATTTATTTTAAATACTTTAAATAATTAAATAGACTAAAATATACTAATAAATATATAAAAATACGACTTATCAACAAGGATGAAGGAAAATATAATTGCATGCATGTTGGATCTTCAAATTTTTATATTTTTTTCAACTTGATCTTGCTTTGATGAAATACATACTTCTTTTTAATTGATTTAGTAATGCTCATCACTTAGGATGTAAATGTGAATTATTAATTGGTACTTCACGCAAACGAATGAGTATGCTCTGTAGTTGCGCTATTAAGGCGATCCTCTACATCAGAAAGTGTGATAACACTTTAAATCCCTAATTTGAACAACCTTTTTGGCTTGATATATATGTAATCACATTACATTATCAAAAGAGACAAGGAGGAACGAAAATATAATTGCATACATATTAAGTATTCAAATTTTTATATTTTTTTTCAACTTGATATTGCTTTGATGAAACACATGTCCCTTTTTAATTGATTTAGTAGTACTCATCGTTTAGGATGCAAATGTGAGTTATAAATTGGTATTTTATGTAGATGAATTAGTATGCTCTATAGTTGTGTTGTTAAGGCGATCTTCTACATTAGAAAGTTCGATTGCACTTTAAATCCCCAATTTGATCAACTTTTCCGCTTGATATATATGTAATCCTTTTACATCATCATTGTCTAAAAAATTATGTAGGTCATGGAACATAGAACATTTCATTTCTATTTTATGCGTAAGATGAAATTGTAAATGGTATGAATGACATCGGATACAACGCACCACATCAGCAGTGTTGATGCTTAAGTTTGGGACGAGTAGACAATAATTGATGGATCACGTGTGTAACGCATTTAGTATCTCATCTACGGAGACTCTAGTTATGATGACTTATCGTCACGTGATAATTCTTCCCGAAGGTTCACAATATTTCATCCCTGTATTGCTGCAAAACGCGACGCACTTCGACTTGATATGGGCGATAGTGACTAATTTACCATTAACTACAAGGGTAAATATTTATGTAACACTGAGCCAATCGAGTTTTTTTCAAAATCCTACAGTTTATTCGCAACTGGTAAATGAAGATGTCGGTACGACACTAGATCGATGATGGAAAGACTACATATGCAATCACTACAAGGTGATGTCGCGCAAAATGGATTCGTTAGTCCAGTACATGATGACATTAATGCATCTAGTGACGATGATCCTAATGACGAAGAAGACAATGACATGGACGAGGACGTACGTCCCTCTGAGGATGCTGCACCTTCAGTCAATTGGGAAAACCTAAATGTTGTTAAGGATAACTTAAGGTATGAACCTTCTGGTGCGGAAAACATTCAAGATGATGAGCAATTTGCTATAGGTGAAGAGAATTCATGGAGGAAGCAAATGATGATGTGTAACGACCCAATGTAATTAATCACAATTGATTGAGTAATTATAAATCATGACGCTAAGCTCGGACCTACGTAGACGTCGCCGACAAGTTGAGAACACGTGTGACCAAAAAATACTCTCGTAAAACGTGTCAAGTCTGGCGGAGAACGTAAAAGAGAGTCAAACAAGTTATAGTGATTAACTAGATAAGTAGGGCTACTTAAAAATGGTTAGTTGTGGTTTAAAAGTTTGCGTAAAAAATTAAGTTAATAAAATCGAACAACACTCAACCTTTATAATGCGGACAACTTATCACATTAATGACATCATACAATTGTTTTTTTCTCTCTCCTCGTTAAAAACCAAAAACTTTTTCTCTATCTTTCAATCTCAACGATTTCACTCCCTCTCTCTTACTTTTCTTCTTTCTCTCTCTAAAGCAAACAAAATAAAAGATGAGAGAAAGTTTTCTCTCTCTACCCGAGACTAACCTTTTCCCCAAGCTCCCACATCTTACTCCCTCATTCCTCCTACCTCTCGGCCTCTTACGGCTTCCCTCTTCTCTCTCGTGCCCTCACTATAAGTCTTCTCTCCCCTCGGCCTCAAGAGCACCCCTCTTTGCTCGAGACTTCACCTTCCTCGGCTTCCCTCATCATTGTTGAGGTAAGTGATTTATTTTAGTAGGATGTAGGTTTGTTGAAGAAGATTGGGTTTATATAGTGATTTTTGGGTAGATATAGTGTATATGTATGTGTGGAGATCTCGGGGTGAGCTTATAGTATACGGGTGCATGTTGCCTCGAAATTCGTGTTGTAAGGTGATTTGAGACTATTTTAAGGATGCCTCAAGATTCGTGTTGATGTGTAAGGCATAAATGATGCATTGGGATGCGTGTTGAAGTCACACGCATCTCGAGACAATCTCAAGATGTGTGCTATTTTTTAATAATATTAAATGAATTCGAGATCCGCGCCCTGATATTGATGCTTTTGATGGCCCACCTTGAGATTCGTATTGATTTTGAAGGGTAGGTCATCGTCTCGATCTACGCCCCAAAATTGCACGTATCTCAAGACTTTCATGAGATGCGTGCTAGTTTTAAATAAATAAATAAATTATAATAAAAATATAACAAACAGTAATAATCTCAATGTTTTTGGGTCGAATGTTTACATAAAGAAAAAATCGCATCGAGATGCGTATTGATCAAAGAATGGTAAATAAATAAAAATTTAAAACATAGATATAAAAAGATGGTCTCGAGGTGCGTGTAGATCAACAATGTCTCTATGTATCCTCAAAACCAGTATAAAGACGTAAAATACAATGATAACCCAAATGAGATTCGTCTCGATAAATGTGCAATGACCTAAGAATATTTTAAAAGCGGCTCGAGTCGAGATTTACCTTGTTATGCATGTGATTTTGATAAAAAATCATTCCAAAAAATGATAATAATCAAAGATAATTAATTGATTTAGGAAACTTGGACGCGTCGATTACAGAACGAGAGTAAGGACTGGTATTCGGATAAGGTATCGACATGATTAATGTTAGTAAACCTACGAGAAAGTCAGTTCAAAATTGACTTATTTTCCTTGTGAATTATTTATTTCACATTATTTTTCGTCAGTCCGGCTTACATGTTTACTCTATTCCGACGTGTGTTTGTGTATGGTCGAAGGTACGGTATGACCTTTTTCGGCTCTCTCGTCGATTATGATCCGATTGGTGCTACGGTGTCGGTCATGCCTTAGACTACGCGTGAGATTTCTCCGCGCGAGTCGATGATCTTGAGAGTGAGTTGACGTGAGGCTTGCTTCCGTCACGGATTTCCTCTCATTTGAGGCGTTGGTCAGAAGTCTACCTTCCGACTAACATAGTTCCTTATTTCGATCGTGAAGAAGGGACGTGGATTTCCTTACCTCTAGGCCTTCTCGATTTAGTATTTATGTCTCAGGGCTCGACAGCTATATACCACACTCGCGTTCCATTTCTTGATTATCTCACGACTTATATTCATGCTTTATATCTCTGTTCATTTACTTTATATGCATGAATTGTAGCTGTTTTATCGGATTTCTTGTGAATACTAACTTAATTTCTCTGAGATTTACTCACTGGAACCTGTCATTATTTTTTGTGGCAAGTTGCAGACTATACGACGATCCGGATCTAAGGAGCCATAATAGCTTAACTTGTAGGTATCTGTATTTATATATGTAATATGTTTTGGGATCATTTTAGGAGACTTATTACCTGATATATGTATATTGACACTTATCACACATTTTCATCGCCTTTATTGACATACTTGGTATCTTTTTACCAGGTTTCCACCCCATAGGTTTGTTACTCAATGCAAAATTTATTTACATTACCTTTTACATATTATTAAGACTTTCGCTACTAAAATAACTCAAATAAATCAAAACAAATAAATTAAGTTGTAACACTTTATAACTAAGTATATTTTGACAGAATAATCATTTTAAATATCGAGATTTACTAAGTTGGAGTATTATATGATAAGTTCGCGGGTCGTTATGGACAGGTGTATCAGTGACGTGGCATGACTTGTGACTTGTCTGGCAACGCGGTGGTGCCCAGTTTGACTCGAAATTGGGCCGTCACGGTTGTTATCAGAGCCTAGGTTCAGGCGAACCTATGGGAAAGTTTTATATTACCGAATAAAACTTAATAAACAAACATTAGATGTGGAAACCAGAAGATCCTGACTTAGAACCTTTAGTTAGGAAGTGTAATGTCGAGGATTATATAAGTGTTATGCCTTAATTGTATTATATATACACGTATTACGAGTCTGACCCGACAGGCGAATATCGTTACATACATTAATGGACGACAACCGATTACATATGGATTGGTGGCATGATGAGTAATATACTACGCCGCAGTTATTCTTATTTTTACTCATCGCGAGATTGTTATTACTGATAATCAACAACCGACAAAGATACGTACACTCTTCGAGGATCAGACGATTAGTTGGTGTGACTAGAGATGCATATAGTGATTGAGGCAAATGTGACAAAGAAATGGACGCGTACAACGATACCCATACCTTCGCCATATACATTACCTACTGAGTGGTGTACTAAGGCAATAAAGAGGGGTAAGTGGAGACTTGGCCAGAGATTTGAGGATAGTTAGTCAACATTAGGACAAATACTCAGTAGTTTCCAGTGCGGCCATAGGAAAAAAAAATGAGTGTAGTATAGGCCAACGACTTTGACATCATCTCTACCACCGAGTAGTCAGATGACATCACTAGAGGAGAAACAACCAATTAGTTGCTTCAGATGTGGACAATCGAGATATTACAAGAATAAATGTCCGAAGAAACTCAACTGTGTCAATTACAACAATATCGATACTAACACAGTTGTTATATACTAAAGCCCCCAGTTCAGGAAGAGTATGAGTAGTAAATTAAATGTCAATTTAACTATCAGTTCAATTCATAAATGTCTAGAGATGGTGACGTTATATCATTTTATTCCTAGCCACGTAATAGGTGGGTTAGGACATGACCATATTTTGAGCCAACATATACGTTATTCTCGGCGTGGCAGCCAAAGGTAAGATGTTACTATAACCAAAGTGGTATAGGATGCCTGTTTTAGGTTGGCAGACGATAATCGTCAAGAATGTTCCCATAAGCCATGACTTCCTAGCTTAATGCGCCACTAGTTTGGTTACTGCAACAAGTGAGGAAGGGTAGTCTAAAGCGATGTTCAAAATATGAATGGAAATAAATATTACCATACCTTGAGATTTTGTCGAAACTAAGATTTTGACAATTATGTGATGCATACCGCAGGTCGTGAGTCAAGAAATTCTATTGGTTTGAACACTTTAGGGAAATGACATATGCAAGATAGGAATGACCTTTTCTGAGCTAACATGTATAGTGTGTGTTATACGACAACTGATATTTGTGCATGAGGTATATCTTATAGAAAATCATACATGATAGCAAAAAAAAAGTGTCTAGCTGACACTACACGGTAGACTCCAGTGATCGTCAGATTAGCGATTAGGAACATGTATAAGACGTAAGACAAACATGTTTTTAGTAGACTCTATGGAAGCCAATAATGTTGAGATGAATCAGAACTGCATGAAAACAAGTACAGACTCCTTTAGCTTTGATCAGAGCACCGGAGTAGTCTTGCATAAATAGCAAGCCGGAGTAACTCTACTATTGTGCCATGATTTGTTCACGGTCCGTGAGGTCAGTGGGGCCACACTACCACCTTTTGGACAGAGAATGAATCATGAGTGCGAGCTGAGAAAAAGTATACGAAAGTATCTAGGTAAAAATGACCTTAAGCCAACCTAAGGAACATGTTGTTCTAAATTTTTCACGAATCTATAAATGACTCATTTCGCAAGAAATTTCACGCTTGAGATTAGTCCGACCCAAACGAGAACTCACATAAAGTTTAGAACAATGTCTCAAATGGGACATGAAAGGCGTAATAGCTCATAGATTAGGATTGAACTATGCCGTGCAAGTCACTAAATATGATGGTCAAAAAGTTTTAGTTACGTGACGGAGCAAGAAAATTTACAAAGATGCATTATGATTAAGGCCTTGGACAATTAGTTTGGACTCGCAATGACAAAAATGATTGTGTAGGTTTTTAGTCGGTCATGTTTTTTCGATTAATCCATGGGTGAAGCTTAGAAGATGTAAGCAAGACCCACTGAACCAACTCGGAAAGAGTTAAAATTTGTTAAGTTTAACTAGATAGATGGAGGCCATACCAAAAAAATAACACAAACTTAACTCCAAAACAAAAAGGTTTATCGCGGTTAAAAATAAAGACTTAAACATTTCGCCGGTAAGAAGAAAGCTTTAGACCCACGTTAAGGATGAAGGGTATGATTTTAACTCAGGAAGTCCAATAGAAGAGGTTAAAAGAAAAAATTGGAGTGAGCAAAATGACTTTTGTTGTAAGTATTAGGTCTGACATCCTGATAGGAGACAGAAGATGCGAGTTATCTACAGATCGAGAATCTATACATGTAAGACGCTTCAGAGAATCAAGGGAATTAAAGGTCAACTTTATCATATGGGTAGTTATTTTTTTAGGTCTTGGTACACGTGAGGTACTACCTAGTTAGGTATATGTTGTAGAGAAACATGATGAGATAACATGTTACTTATACATGAGAGTGTGTTACTCATGACAGACAAAGTCGCATACTTGTTGGAATATTGTTATTGTCTAAGCATACTCATGTGCTCAGAGAATAACACAATTTAGTTTTTATTCAATGCATAAATTGGAGTTGGCGATGGACACTTAATAGTGACGTAGTTGTCGACTCAGATTTATATCACTAGGGTTTAAGTACCCAAACAGGTTTGACTCGACATCAACTACTAATCTCATTTCAATTTCGTATGCGATGAAACATTTTCAGGAACAACATGATCATATTGCGATACACACTGACGCGCACCGAATGCGTCAATAAAGCTAAAATAATACCTAAACCAACTATTTTGTAGAATAGTGGCAAAAGGTCGATCCCACAGGGACTGGTAATCTTTCTTTGGTCAAAAATAACAAAAAGGGAAATCGAGGTTTGATAGAAAATGATTTAATTATCTAATCATAAAATAATTAAAGCAAAGGAGATAAAATTGAAAATAAAATAACTAATAAAAATATCTAGGTCAAGACATACAAGTTCGGTTCGGTAAAAGATTGGATTTGGTCGTCGATTTATGTAAAGTATGCAAATCAAGATATCTCAATGTAGCTATAGACCCGGTGACGCATGCAGTTCCTCGCACTTCCTAATCTCGATAGCCAAGGTACGACGGTGACTATTTCTCTAATCAAACACATAACCCATATTCAAGTGAATTGGGTTTAATTTGTTGACCGCAATGGGCTTCGTGAAGGCACTACACCTAGACAACTGGATCACCCGTGTGTCCGATTTGGCCTAGATTTCCAAGGTATTCAACCGGTCCCAAAAGGGTCTAATCAATCGGTATGGTCGAATGCCACTAGTGTGGTCTTATTGCACAAGTACGGGTGCGTACGACCTACTGGCACGTAAATCAAGATTTAAACTAGTGTTTAACCTCGATTGTTAAAATAATACCCAAGAAAATAAAATAATAATGAAAAACTGAAATTAAAATATATAAATCTCACAAATCCATTGATATGCGCAGTCGAACCTCCCTCGCAGTCTTGCCTAAGCTAGAGGTTTTAGCCTCGCATAGTTGAAGAACACAAAGAACAAAGAAAAATAAAATAGAAAAGAATGGGGGAGAGGAGCCGAGGTTGCGGCCTCCAGAGAGAGAACGAAATATATCGATCCCCTTCACCAATAAATTCGGTTCTTTCCTTTTCTTTTTCTTGTGCGTCCTCACTTCTTTCCATCTCTCAGTCGTTATCTTTCTATATCTCTTCAATATCTATATATATCTATATGTATCTATAATAATATGTTATATATTAAAGTATTTCCTAACAAAACTAAAAATAGAAACTTGCTAACTTCTCTCCTTGAATCATGCAACCAAGCGCGTACATCGCATGTGCCTAACTGTCGGCCACATCATCACTCATGTGCCTCACGTGTGGGCCCCACCAAATTTGCCTCGAGATACGCGCTAACGCGACTTTCGATGTAAAACGGATTCATGCATATGAATACCCGATTTTGCATAGTTTTTCGCCCCGGATTTAACCGCGCATTCCAATAACCCTGAACATAATAAATAAATGCAATTAGGCTAGTATTTTGGAGACTTGACAATAAAAATATATAGATAACCGATATATAATATTACATAATTAACGACTCAACAAATACCCCCAAACTTAGGACTTTGCACGTCCCGAGCAAAGTTATAAATGAAAAACACACAAATAAACTAGACTCATAATATAGATATGTACAGACTCAACTAATCCTATACCCGATTCAGAATTCATGGAGTTCATTTGGTTTACATAGTTGCCAAGTTAACAAATCACTCAAGAAATTTCGGAGTTATGATATGTCAAGAACCGCAACCCAAACACAATTAAGATCACACTTTAAAGACAAAGATATGGTCAAGACAAACGCCGTCAACTACTTGCGGGTTTTCTTGGTCTATACATTCAAGCACGCAAGTTTACAATTTTACTTAATCTAGCTATAAGCACTTGAGCTAAATCTTTTTATTTGAGGAGTTTTCATACACTTACGCCTTTATTCATTTTATATGTATACTCTCTATTTTTTTATTCTCCAAATTTTTTTCTTCAAATAATACGGTCCCTGCTCCATTTCCTGTGGACCACTTTCCTCACTTTTTCCCACCACAAGTTTCCCTGCTCCATTTCCTGTGGAAACTTGTAGGACTCTCTATATTTTGAAAACTCCTGTTAGCCCTTCTCATTTTCACTATAATTAAGCAAATTCCCCAATATGGGTTAAAGCCTCATCACTTGCACAATTTCAACCGTCTACCCATTTTGGTATCTAGCACAAGGCTTAACCATCATACTAAGTCCCTAATCACGAAATCATAAAAATGCTAAGCTACGGACTCGAGTGAGTATTTCTCCTACTTTTTCCTAAGTTTCAAGTAAAAAATGCAACCATAGTGTACTCATCCACAACCACCAAAGGCATGAAACAAAATTTCGGGTGACTCTAAACAATATAATAATAAATACATGCATGAAAGTGTATCAACTACAAATAAAATGAGAAATATGAGTATGGAGGGAAGAGAAATGGAAGAAATGAGCGACTAAGAGATATCAAACACCATCAATACCGTCCAACAACCACATATAGCCGCATATAATTGAAAAAAATTTAACGATCTCACTTGCAAACTTTCGCAAATAAATCCATCCAACTCAATCCACAAATCCTAAAGTACCCTCAAACTTATTCTGAACCTTGTCCTCAAGGTTCAAAACAAGTCAAGGAATCCATGCAACAAAAAGACAAAGAAAAGTGGTGAAAAAGAATATGGATAAAATAAGAAGATGATACAAGTAAACGGATAACAAAAGTCTCCAAAAACTAGTGAATGCTCAAATCTCGCATGTCTAGGTGACTAAGGAAACTACGAAATAAAATTATCATAATAAGAGCAAGAACTAATAAGCATGGGAGTTAATTCAAATGATTCCTATCAAATCTTGCGAGCCCGAGTCTTTCAACTACGAGTGAAGTCAACAAGATGATGGAATGAGGTTTAGGGTTTTGGGTCTACTTAAAGACCCGCCACTAATGTGGCGACTTAAGTTGGATATGTCCCAACCAAGTCTCAAAACACCTAAAACTCTAATAATATGTTAATTCCTAAAAAAGAATATGCTCAAATTACTTCAAAAACAATGTAATCCATAGTCAAACCTATGAAAACTCAAGGGGTGGTTTAGTGCCATCAGTGCTCATCAAACATTCATTACACCTGTAAAAATCAAAGAGACCAAGTTATGACTTTATTAAACATAAAAAACTAAAACTAAATTAAAATTGAAATAAATGCAATAAAAATAAAAACAAAGCTGGGTTGCCTCCCAACGAGCGCCTTTCTTTTAAGTCTTTGGCTAGACTTAATGTGATTCATCACGTGATGCCCTCTCCTTTTGAGATATCAACAACAAATGGCGCATCAACATATTTGGGCAATGCAGCATGCACGCCCTCATTTAGAATTGGAAGCTCATTCTGGACCTCTAACACAAACAAATCTATCATATCATGGTCGTCCAACACAAAGGTGTTAGCATTGTAGAAAATCTGCGAACGCTCCTTTACTTCCACCCCCGTATAAGGTTTAACAAATATGCATGGGAGGGTGGGTGGTTTCACCAACACCAGAGGTTGGTCTTCCTTGCTCTCTATCTGCGGCTCATCTGGCTGTTCTGAAATGACTCCAATTTCTAACACGACGTCATCATCATAATTCGGTGCAATGGCCATGTCCGGCTCAATTTGAAGGACTTCAAGTCCTTGCGTTGTTTCGGACTAGTAGTTCTCCACCGATGTATCAATATTCTCCTCAACATTACTCAATGTATCAACGTCCACATTCACCTCTGAGTAAGAAGTTAGTTGTGTATTACACAACTCTTTCTCGTCATGCATATTCTGGAGTGTGGCATTCAATTGAATAAATTGAGTTTCCAAGTTTTGCAAGCTTGGAAACTCACGCGAAAATTGTTGAAGCTCTTCATGAAACCGTTGTTAATCATCTAGTAATTTTTTCAGCATATCTTCCAAATAGGTGCTTTGTTGAGGAAAATGTGGACTTGGCATGAGCCCAAAGAAATCGGGTTGCGGCGATGTATAGCTAGAATAGTGATAATTCTCATACTTTGGATAATACGAACAATCATATGTGGAATGAGAATAATCTTCGCAAATTTCGCAAACCTCGACCTGTTGTACAAAAGAATGCATGTTAGAAAATTGATGTCCATTATATAACATACCTACCCCATTGAGTCTTCGAATCGACCATAATTGTGGGGGTAAGAGGCCATCGCGGGGTTGCCTGCATACATGTTAAGAACAAGGGACTAGATACAAAAAATAATAAATAATAAATAATAATAAATAAAATAAATAAAAAAAAAAAAAAAAAAAAAAAAAAAAAAAAAGAAAAAGACCAATCCCCGGCAACGGCGCCAAAAATTGACGTGCGCCGAACGCGTCAATAAAGTTAAAATAATACTTAAACCAACTATTTCGTAGAATAGTGGCAAAAGGTCAATCCCACAGGGACTGGTAATCTTTCTTTGGTCAAAAATAACAAAAAGGGAAATCAAGGTTTGATAGAAAATGATTTAATTATCTAATCATAAAATAATTAAAGCAAAGGAGATAAAATTGAAAATAAAATAATTAATAAAAATACCTAGGTCAAGACATACAAGTTCGGTTCGGTAAAAATTGGATTTGGTCGTCGATTTATGTAAAGTAATATCTTAGTGTAGCTATAGACCCGGTGACGCACGCGGTTCCCCGCACTTCCTAATCTCGATAGCCAAGGTACGACGGTGACTATTTCTCTAATCAAACACATAACCACATATTCAAGTGAATTGGGTTTAATGTGTTGACCGCAATGGGCTTTGTGAAGGCACTACACCTAGACAACCGAATCACTTGTGTGTCCGATTTAGCCTAGATTTCCATGGTATTCAACCGGTCCCAAAAGGGCCTAATCAATCGGTATGGTCGAATGCCACTAGTGTGGTCTTATTGCACAAGTATGGGTGCGTACGACCTACTGGCACGTAAATCAAGATTTAAACTAGTGTTTAACCTCGATTGTTAAAACAATACCCAAGAAAATAAAATAATAATGAAAAGACCGAAATTAAAATATATAAATCTCACAAATCCATTGATATGCGCAGTTGAACCTCCCTCGCAGTCTTGCCTAAGCTAGAGGTTTTAGCCTCTCATAGTTGAAGAACACAAAGAACAAATAAAAATAAAATAGAAAAGAATGAGGGAGAGGAGCCGAGGTTGCGGTCTCAAGAGAGAGAATGAAATATATCGATCCCCTTCACCAATAAATTCGGTTCTTTCCTTTTCTTTTTCTTGTGCGTCCTCACTTCTTTCCATCTCTCAGTTGTTATCTTTCTATATCTCTTCAATATCTATATATATCTATATGTATCTATAATAATATATTATATATTAAAGTATTTCCTAACAAAACTAAAAATAGAAACTTGCTAACTTCTCTCCTTGAATCATGCAACCAAGCGCGTACATCGCATGTGCCTAACTGTCGGCCACATCATCACTCTTGTGCCTCACGTGTGGGCCCCACCAAATTTGCCTCGAGATACGCGCTAACGCGACTTTCGATGTAAAACGGATTCATGCATATGAATACCCGATTTTGCATAGTTTTTCGCCCCGGATTTAATCGTGCACTCCAATAACCCTGAACATAATAAATAAATGCAATTAGGCTAGTACTTTGAAGACTTGACAATAAAAATATATAGATAACCTATATATAATATTACATAATTAACGACTCAACACACACTCAGACATAAATTTTAGAAGTACGGCTAAAGGGTCGACGCTACAACTAAGGCCCAAAGACGCATGTTTCAACTACATTCGAGAATCTAAAACACGGCTTCTTGTGAAGTTAAATATATGGAGTTTCAAGCGTAGTTCAATAGTGAATTGTACTTGTTTAGCAGTGCAGAAGAGCTTTAAATACCTTAAATGTGATAATAAAGCAAAACATTGAAGAAGTGTCTGAAAATATTTTCACTACGATCGAGTAACTTGACAAGTCTTTGGGTATGACATCATCTGAGATGGTAGGTTGCAGAGTTGCCAATAGAAATGACAGAAGAGCGAAGGTATCGATTTAGCTTATAATGTGTTTGGAAGTCCTCGTCCAAACGAGTATTTTACAGACAGCCGTCAGGGAATTCCATTAATAAATGGTCGCCATGGAAGTTTTATTTCTGTGTCAGATTGGCAAGCACCTTTATCTAGATAAAACACGATAACCTCTAGATTTGGATACCATGGTTAATGTATATGTCCAGGGCGCCCAATTGTAGTCAAGCGACATGTAAAAATAATATGATTTATGTGAGCGCTTAAAATGATATTTACCAGTCGTTGATTGGTCAAAAAGATTTAAGGCTTTAAAGTAAAGACCAGATTGAGGTCTTATACAATATTAGATAATACTGACAAGTTGAGTCGAGATGGTGCCTCGAGATGCGCAGGGTCACATTGGTAGATAAGACACATACGATAACATTTAGATTGCTAAGCAAGCAGGAAAGAAATACATGAATAAGTATTGCGATGGCCTAAGCTATGAGGTAGATCATTGTTCTACTTGAGGTTTCTCTCTCGAAGGGTCACAAGAGATTTAAAATAAAGGGTAAACAAGCACTGAGATTCATCGGACCATTTCAGATAGTCCGACGAGTTGGGAATGTCGCCTATCGGTTAAGATTGTTGATGCCAATTTGTAGGAGTTTATTATGTTTTTCACATTTTTATACTAAAGTTGGTTAGATTAGTGCCAAGATCGATAATTGATTAGATTGGTATCGAGGTCATACATGATGTGACGTACGAAAAGCGATATACCTAGCTATTCTAAGGTAAAGGTTTAATTTAAGTTTGAATTTTGGGGATGAAATTTTTTTAGTTGGGAAGATTGTAATGACCCGCTCTGATTAATCACAATTGATTGAGTAATTACAAATCACGACCCTAAGCTCGGACCACGTAGACGTTGCAGACAAGTTGAGAACACGTGTGACCGAAAAATACTCTCGTAAAACGTGTCAAGTTTGGCGAAGAACTTAAGAGAGAGTCAAACAAGTTAGAGTGTTTAACTAGATAAGTTGGGTTACTTTAAAATTGATAGTTGTGGTTTAAAAGTTTGCATAAAAAAAGTCAAATAAAATCTAACAACACTCAACTTCTACAATGTGGACACTTCATCACATTGATGACATCACACACTCACTTTTTTCTCTTTCTTCATTAAAAACCATGAACTTTTTTTTCTCCTTCTCTCACTCAATCTCAACGATTTCACTCCCTCTCTCTTAATTTTCTTCTTTCTTCTCTCTTACCTTTTCTCTCTCTACAAGCAAATAAAAGAAAAGAGGAGAGAGTTTCTCTCTCTACTCGAGGCTAACCTTTTCCCCAAGCTCCCGCACCTTCCTCCCTCATTCCTCCTACCTCTCGGCCTCTCCTGGCTTCCCTCTTCTCTCTCGGTGCCTTCACTGTAATTCTTCTCTCCTCTCGGCCTCAACAACACCTCTCTTTGCTAGACGACCCCTCCTTGCTCGAGACTTCACCCTCCTCGGCCTCCCTCATCATTGTCAAAGTAAGCGATTTATTTTTGTAGGATGTGGGTTTGTTGAAGAAAATTGGGTTTATGTAGTGATTTTTAGGTAGATATAGTGTATATTGTGTGTGTAGAGATCTCGGGGTAAGCTTATAGTATACGGGTGTATGTCGCCTTAGGATTCGTGTTGTAAGGTGATTTGAGACTATTTTAAGCCTGCCTCGAGATTCATGTTGATGTGTAAGGCATAAATGATGCAGTGGGATGCGTGTTGAATGAATTCGAGATTCGCCCCATGAGGTTGATGATTTTGATGGCCGCCTTGATATTTGTGTTGATTTTGGAGCGTATATCATCATCTTGATATGCGCACCAAAATCGCACGTATCTCAAGATTTCCACGAGATGCATGCTAATTTTAAATAAATAAATAAATTATAATAAAAATATAAAAAACAATAATAATCTCAATATTTTTGGGTCGAATGTTTATATAAAGAAAAAATCGCATTGAGATGTGTATTGATCAAAGAATAGTAAATAAATAAAAATTTAAAACATAGATATAAAAAGATGATCTCAAGGTGCGTTTAGATCAACACTGTCTCTATGTATCCTCGAAATTGGTATAAAGACTTAAAACACAATGATGACTCAAATGAGATTCATCTCGATAAATGTGTAATGACCCAAAAATATTTTAAAAGCGACTCGAGTCGAGATTTACCTCGTTATGCGTGTGATTTTGATAAAAAAAAATAATCCAAAAAATGATAATAATCAAATATAATTGATTGATTTAGGAAATCTGGATGCGTCAATTACGGAATGGGAGTAAGGACTGGTATTCGGATAAGGTATCGTCAAGATTGATGTAAGTAAACCCACGAGAAAGTCAGCTCAGAATTTACTTATTTTCCTTGTAAATTATTTATTTCACATTACTTTTCACCAGTTCGGCTTACATGTTTACTCCATTCCCACGTGTGTCTATGGTCGAAGGGACGGTATGACCTCTTTTCGGCTTTCTCGTCGATTACGATCCGATTGTTGCTTTGGTGTCAGTCAAGCCTTAGGCTACGCATGAGATTTCCCCCTGCGAGTCGATGATCTCCTCTGTCAGATATTTTCTTTCCTTTGAGGCGTTTGCCGGAAGTCTACCTTCCAACCAACAGAGTTCCTCGTTTCAACCGTGAAGAGGGGGCGTGGATTTTATTGCCTCCAGGGCCTTCTCGGTTTAGTATTTACGTTCTAGGGCTCGACAGCTATACACCACACTTGCGTTCCATATTCTTAATTAACTCACGACTTATATTTATGCTTTACATCCATGCTCATTTACTTTATATATATGAATTGTAGCCATTTTATTGGATTTCTTGTGAATACTAATTGAATTTCTCTAGGATTTACTCACTAGAATTTATCATTATTTTTAGTGGCAATTTGCAGACTATACGATGATCCGGATCTAAGGAGCCACATTACTTTAACTTGTAGGTATATGTATTTATATATGTAATACTTTTTTGGATCATTTTGGGAGACTTATTACCTAATACATGTATATTGACACTTATTATACATTTTCATCGCCTTTATTGACATACATGGTATCTTTTCACCGGGTTTCCACCTCATAGGTTTGTTAATCAATGCATAATTTATTTACATTACCTTTTACATATTATTAAGACTTCCGATACTAGAATAACTCAAATAAATAAAAACAAATAAATTAAGTTGTA
This sequence comes from Stephania yunnanensis, assembly GCA_039657365.1. Lineage (NCBI taxonomy): Eukaryota > Viridiplantae > Streptophyta > Magnoliopsida > Ranunculales > Menispermaceae > Stephania > Stephania yunnanensis. The sequence goes on along the minus strand of CM077583.1, from coordinate 49,054,898 downwards.
AAACTTTATAACTAAGTATATTTTGACAGAATAATCATTTTAAATATCGAAATTTACTAAGTTGAAGTTTAGATGGTAAGTTCGCGAGCCGTTATGGACAGGTGTGTCACTGACGTGGCATGACTTGGTGACGTGTCCGGCGACGTGGCGGTGCTCGGTTTGCCTCGGAATTTAGGGCCGTCACATGATGAAGCTCACTAACCGTTGCCTATATATAATGAAATCGATTGGGTGGTGGCTAACTCCACTGCGACCCAACATTCTCATCAACAAACTGGGTGAGACATGTCTAATTTTGAGTTGGAAAGAGGAATGTGTTTTGACAATAACAGAAGACTTATAATATGTTGTTAAAGTGTGGCATGTTAACAAACATTTTCAATATCATGCGATAGAGTTGACTACAACTTTGTGGGTGATCACGTGCTAAAGTGCACAAGACGAGTACTTGTGGCGTCTCCGTGCTTGTTTGTGAAAGCAAACACAATTATGGGAGATAACGTAATTAGACGAGCCGTACAACTGTATAAATCTCGATGTAGAACACAGTCATGCCCAACTCGATGCCAACATGATTATGCGAGAGATCTAAAGTGTTGTCCAGATAGATCAGGCAATAATTATCAAGGCATTAGTACAAATAATCAAGGGAAGATACAGACACGAAGTAAACTATAAGAGAATAGCTATCAAGGTATTAAAACAAATAATCAAGGGATGCCAAAAGGAAGGCAATTGCAAATGCATTTGGAGATTGGGACGCGTCATATGCTAGATTGCCAAAATGGTTGGCGGCTGTGAAGAATAAGAGTTCAGGGAAAAAAATCGAGTGGTCATATGTTAATGGGTTAATGATGAGATAAGGACAAAGCATCCTCAATTTCGTCATACGTTTTTCACATTCGAAGCATCAATCGAAGCTTTCAAGTTTTGGAGGCCTCTTTTACAGATTGACGCGAATTTTTATATGACAAATATATCGGTAAGCTAATGATTGTCATCTCTGTTGATGGTAATGGACATATACTACCGGTTGCATTTGCAGTTGTAGAAGCCGAATCTACGAATTCGTGGGGATGGTTTTTCAAGATGTTGCACAAATACGTGATAGATAGAGATGGTATTTACCTTATTTATGATCGTCACCCTGGCATTCTGGAGGCGGACAACACACCAGCCAAAAGTTTTTGTCCCCCAAAAGGATACAACTGTTATTACCTACGACACTTAGTAATTTCAACACCCATTTCAAAAGTGAACCCTTGAAAACCTTCTTTCTCGAGCAAATGCTCAACATAAAGAACGAAGATTTAATGCATGCGTGGAGCATTTTACATACTTATCATCACGAACTCCTCAATGTGTACAATATGTCAATGTCATCCCCAAAGAATTATGGACTCAATCACATGACGAAGGCATGCGATACGAATGGATGACTTCTAATGGTGTTAATATGTATGAAATGCAAGTTTCGTATCACATTTGATGATTTAGTTATCGCTGAACTAATATTACTTACACGAGTTTATCTCTTAATTGTAGAGTGTTTTAACGATGTATTAAATATGGTATGATTCTTGCCAATAATAGCAATGACTCAAATGATTTACTACAGATTGGTGACATACCACGATCGACGCAGACAGGAGATCAATGAAGCAATCTCTAATGGCCTCTCCTACACAAAGTATGTCACGAAGAAACTCACATATTATGAACAATCTGTAAGGAGGCATCAAGTCAATTTGATAAATTGTGACATAGGTGAGTTTGAGGTGTTGTCTGGACGACATGGAGATTGCATGCATAAAGGCAACTATATCCAAGTCGTCATCCTGAAGGATCGGGTGTGCAATTGTAATAAATGGCAATCGTTTATTTTCCTTTGCTTACATGTGTTAGCCGCATGTCCCCTTATTCGAGTGAATTACTCGCAATTTATTGAGTCATATTGCATGATGGATGTGTACGCATAATGTTACTCTTCTAATTCCAAAGCCATCCTAGATGAGAAGTATTGGCTTACTTTTACGATGAAGATCCTACTGGACCCAAGGTGATGTGGCAAAGGGAGACCCAAGGGAACGAGAAGGCTAAATGAGATAGATCTTCCTAACGTTTTGAAGGCCTTGAAATGTGGCATATGTCATCAAGAAAGACATAGACGAACAATATATCCTAATAAAGACCATGATCGAGTCCCAACTAAGAAGAACCGATGCGATATTTGTCATGCAGAGGGTCATAACAAAAAAAATTGTCCAACCAGAGCTCAACTTTCCAATCTAAACCAATAGTCGATTTTGTATTTTGTTTGTAATTTGCGTGAGTTGGTAATTTGATTACATTGATATTTTTGAAGTATCAAGAAATTTTACATCATGAAATGTTTAGTTATTTGTTATTGTTTTAACCTATATTAATGAATTATGTGACTTTCCCTAACAACTCGACTAATTTTCTTAAATCACTCAATTGTATTTTACACACCAATGGATCCAGGTCCATCAAATCCTTCACTTTTACATCTTCAATCTACGCACATATCATCGCAAGCCTAGAGGGTTCAAGTCAACCTTTTAAGATGTATACATCCAATGTTTATGCATAAACGTATAATACACGCACACACACATATATCGACTAAAATATTTTCAATTATAAGGTTTGTGAAACATTGCGCGTGTGACGAGGATGAGGTGCATTGATCGAAGGATGCAATACCATTCTAGAATGATCCCATATCTACATTCCAGTAGGTTTTAAGGGATTTCACGCGTATCATTTTTCAGCCTTGATTGGGCTTTGATTACTGCATTCGTTGAGAGATGGCACCTGGAGACATATACATTTCACATGCAATATGAAGAATGCATAATTATACTCCTAGACGTACCGGTACAGCTCGACTTACCTATTGAAGGTATGCTTGTGACATAAACTACCAATATTGACTATGTTGAGGTGCGTGAGATGCTATTTGGTTGGATTCCTGTTGGAGATAACATTATTGGAAATCAACTTAAAGTTAAATGGCTTGAACATAAAGTGTTAGCTATACATGACGACAACAATGAGGAAACGATGCAATGTTATGTTCGATCGTACATACTGCAACTGATCGGTGGTTGTCTATTCGTCGACAAGTCAAGTTGATTTGTACATTTGATGTTTCTATCACTACTTAGAGGATATTCAAACAGCTGGAAAATATAGTTAGGGAAGTGCTTGTTTGGTTTATTTGTACAAGGAGTCGTGTTGCGGATCTCGTTCGGGTGCACATGAGGTTGCAAGCGCATCAATTCCTATACAGCTGTGGGCATGGGCTAGGTGTCCATTTATAGCACCAATCCACATGGGTGTTTTTAGAGTTCGACCTTGAATAGTGGATGGAGAATACATGCCTATTAACATTCCATTAGGACATAGATATTTTAATTTTTTCGTAATTTTTATAATATTAACTCAATTTTATCTTTAACTAGTTTATTTTTCTGTATACAGATGGATTGATGCATTTTCGGTTACTCAGAGTGCGTCACACGTCTTATCAGCTTACCGTGATGTACTCGACTCGCAGAAGGAGGATGTTGTGGTATGGCAACCTTATGCTTATGTCATCGGGTCTCTTCCCAAATACCGTACTAAAGGTCACGGGAGTTGGCTATCTACGTGTCATCTAGTTTTTTTCACATAGTCGAGTGGCATTGACAATAAAGGTTAATAAGAAAATTCAGAATGATACAGGTCGTGCCACCAAACTGTGATTACGACACCTGATTGCACTGCATCGAATTGCGAGGACACACTTAATAAAATTGGGTGGTTTTTTATGCAAACTTTATACAAATGTGAAAAAATTGTGGTGATAGCATAGTCACTGATAAGTTGGTTTTTATATATATTTAGTAGTTTATTTTAGTATATTTAAATATGCAAAGTCTCTAAATTATATATTTAATTATATTTTTTTGTTGTTTTTAGGTGAAACGAAGCGTGTGGTTGAATTCGTGGTGGGAAAATACTCAAAATGGAGTATTTACATGCAGTAATCGGATGTCGAACAGTTTGCCTCGAGTTACACGTTGCGCGGTAGGTAGAATAGGAGACAACATACCAATTAATGCCAGGCACGTGGTGCGTTTTCATTGGATACCAGCACAACAGCATGTCACTCATTGCTATTTCGGCCAATCAGGTGACGCTACGTCAGAGTAACCATTTTCTCTCCTCCAATCAGCAAGCGCCACCTCAAGCCCCACCAATCACGTCTCGCCACTCGTCACCAACACAATACACGTCACGCCAGCGTTTCTTCTCCTCGCTTCAGCCTTCATTGATCTGCCTTGGGATGTGTGTCCGCACAAACTCCCAGTTCTTCGCCGTTTTCACGCGACTCTCTCCGCCTCCCACGTGTGCCACGTAGCACTCACACATCAGCATAGTGCGTCATCACATCTTCTCTCGGCCAATCAGGTGATGCCACTTCAGCGCGACAGCAAGAAGCGAGCCAATAGCGTTGCGACACGTGGCGGTCACCTATTTTTAAGCCAAAAATAGCCCAACGATGCTCCTCGGCGCACAAGTCACCTCCCCAACCCCCAAAGTTAGTTTCTCTCACCTCCTGAGACCAGTTTTTAGCAGTTTTATATATTAGGAACTTAGGTTTTATTATTGAGAAGACCAACTATTATTGTTTTATTATCGACTTTCTTCGACGATGATGTTCGGCCAATCAACTCTTTGCCTAGGTCGAAGGGGAAGCAAGTCGGGATCGTAGATTCATGACATATTATGTGAGATCTTTTATTTTATTATTTAATTTAGTTTAAATTCTCCTATTTCATTGTTGTTGATTTTAATGATTACGATTTAGATCTAGGATGTGTATGTGGTCAGTGCATGCTTTTAGGTGGACAATCTATAGTTATTTGGACTATTAGTATCCGTGTAATTGTGCTTTTGGATTAATAAAGTGACAAACACTCACCCGTTTGTCGTAAAACCATTTCGGTTATTGAGTGTGCAACAATTGAATCTAGGTTAAATCGAGAGCGGATTCGATCCGGTTATTTATGATTAGTGTTCCCACAGACCCATATTACTGCGGTTAGAGTGTTAAACCCGATTGACGGATGTCTAGGGTTATACATTAATTAAGGAAGTAGTTAGTGACGGACGTCCTGACTATCGAGATTAGGGGAACGAGGAATTTTTGGTGGATGTAGATTTTCTGTAGCTAATCTAGGAGAAATTAAATTAATAATTTTTTGGGAAATATTGAAGACCATGATTACCATTAAATTTTGATCCAGATTTGTAGAACTATAGACTTGGGTGTTACTTAGGTATTTATTAATTGTTTTCAAAATTAGTTTACTTGTTTTATTTTATTTAGTTTAGTTAGATTATTTAGTTAAATTAATATTTATTTTAAAACCCCCAATTTTTTTTTTTTTTTGTTGTTTTTAACTTAAGAAAGACTACCAATCTCTGTGGGATCGACCATTTGCCACTGTTCTACAAAATAGTTGGTTTAGGAAACTTTACTTTATTGATGCTTTCAGCGCGCGTCAGTCACAATGGAACAAGAAGGAGGACACAATCAAGAAGACTACATAACGTTGTATCGATCAGTCAATAGATGATTTACTGGACATAACGGGGCTCTACGTGACTATTCGGTAAGCTTGAAACTATTATTTTTTTTTCTTTATGAGTTACATCTTAAATTGCGTGTATTAAACACTTAATTCTTTTTTATATCAGTGTAACTTGGTGCATCAACTTCGGCGAGTGTTCATTGAGAATGGATACGATCAAGGTCTTTCTGCGTTTGATGAAGGTATTAAAGTTTTAGATGAAGATGAATGACAAAGGTCTACTCTGTGGAATGATGGAAATATTGTCGAGCGGAAATACATGATGAGAAATTTGAAGAAGAAGAAGATGAAGAAGAGGATCAGGGTGAATCAAATAAAGGGCTGAGAAGAAGTACAACACAAAGATAGATTGTTGGTGAGAGCAGCAGACATCCTCGTCCACCACGTCCATCTCATCAGACAAAGATTGCTGCTAAGAGTAGCAGACCTTCTCCTCCACCATATTTATCTCGTTCGAGAGCGAATAGAACATAAATTGTTGATAAGAGTAGTTAACACTCATCCCCACCAAGTCATTCTTCTCATGGGTACATTCCTACATTGTTCCCAATGCAACCAAAACCTCATATATTTGTACCCAGACTACCGATCGTGAATCTTCATCCTTACCATTGTTAATATTATGCACCCGGGCTATCGTCTTCATATATTGACCATGGAATTCCTAAACATCCAATGTATGGTTCATTCTCTTCAATATGTGCCGAGTCCATTTACTTAACCATGTTATAATTACAGTATGTCATAAAGTGGAGATGGTTCATTCATGAACCTATTAAGCATGTCGCCGCCTCATATTCCTTTAAGCCAACCACATGCAGGAAATCAGTATTTTAGAACGATTCAACCTCTTATTTTTAGTAGCATTCGTACTAGAGGTAAGTCGAGTAAACCAAATAAAGAAGATAAATCAAATCAACGAGATTCAATGCAAGATTAATAACCTCAACAAACTCAACCGGATGTATAAACACAACATCCAACTCGACATAGAGTCCGTCCGATTTGTATCATGGAGCAACAACGTCAACGTAACCGTTGATAGACCTATATGAATTTTTTTGATGTCGTGGTGGTTTTTTTCTTAAAAAAAATATATCTTAAGTGAATTAAGTTGTAAAGTTTATTTTTCACGGAATAAACTTATTTTTCAAAAGTTCCTTATTGTTTTAATCTTTGAATTCTAGATAAAGAAATAACGTGGTTTTGGCCGAAAAGCCTTTTTCATCTTCATATCCCTTCATATGATCATGAGATAGAAGTAAGGCAACTTTAAAGGGTGCAGAAAGTACCTTTCTTTCATCTATAGATGCATCATGTAGATTTTTATTAATGAGCGCGAGCGGTTAAGGCAAGATAGGCGATGGGGTGCGACTGGCTAGCTTGATAGGCGGTAGGGTGCAACTGGCTAGCTTGATAGATGGTGGTTTGCATAAGGTTGCATTGGTTTACAATTGTAATTGGTATGCGAGTCGTCCATATCCACCTCGAGATATGTGTGTGACGCTTGTATGGATTGCATAGGTTGTCCACGTCGAGATATGTGCATGACGTTTGCATGGGTTGTATATATAGTTTGTAGTGGGTTTATATGGATTGTCCACCTCATGATATGTGAGTGATGTTTGCTTGGGTTGTATGGTTTTAATGCGTTGTCCACTTCAAGATATGTGTGTGACGTTTGCATATGTATGTATTGGTTGTCCACCTCGAGATATGTGCGTAAATTTTGCATGTTTTACATGGATTAGACGAGGTTGTATAGGTTGTCCACCTTTAGATACGTGCGTGGCATTTGCATGGTTTGCATGGATTGTACGAGGTTGCATGGGTTGAACAAATAACTCATTCTCAACAGGAGTAATTAATAAACTTCTTAGGTTGAACAAATAACTCCTTATCAAAAGAAGTAATTCATACACTTATAGGGGTGTATTCAATTGAGATTTTAATAGATTTTTAGTTACTTTCAATGACTAAAAAAGTTTGGTTGTATTCAATTAAAACTTTTAGATAGTATAATAATAAGGTGTATTCAATGTGAACTTTTAAAGACTTTCAAAAAGTCTACGAAAGTTTTGGGGTATTCAATTTAAACTTTTAGAGAGTTTATAAAAGTAAGGTGTATTTAATTTTTTGGTGACTTTTGTGGATTGGTTACAAATCTCGAATTTTATAGACTTTTTGTATAAAAATACACATACATAATTCTTCAACTTCTCTTTACCTCAACTCAGAAACTTTTATAGACTTTTAATTTTTATTGGTTCCCTTCTTCAATAAAGATTTCACTGTTCACAAGGTCTTTTCTTATCAATTGTTTTTATCAATTTTATCAACTTCTTCAATCAATCCACAACTCATGGATTTCATTGCTCACACATTATACTCTAATATCTATGTTGATGAAAATGAAAATGATGTCATTATAAACAAGATCTCATACTTGCATCACTGTACATTTTTTATAAGATTTTTTTTGACAAAGAAGTTTCATTTATAAAGTGTATTATTATAATCTCAAAAATTGTAGTATTATTATTTTTTGAGAAAATAATCGCATATTTCCTTAAATGCATGAAGTGCATTTTTAAAAATTTAAACTATCATTCTTAAGGAAAAAAATGTAACTTTTTTTTACTTAAGTCAAAAAAATAAAAATAAAGTGCAAAGTTTTTGTAATAATCTTACTTGGTTCTTTTCTGCCACTATAAGATGATTTATTCACCTATTTATTCTGTTGATATTTATTTACTTATTTTTTATGCTACTACCTTAATAGTAATTAATTCATTAATATGTTTATATGATTTTTTATTAAAATACAAAAAATATTTTTAAAAAACTAGTAATAGTTTTTAAGAAAAAAAATCTAATTAGTTTATTTATTTTTTATAATAAAGTGCAAAATATTTCTTTCATCATAAAAATCACGAAAATTTACTAGTATCAATCAAAATCATGTTTAACAAGTTCACAAAGATCACCGAAAATCTCAAATGTTAATAAAAGTCATCAAAATGAAGTCCACATAAAAGTTTATTAAAGTTTATAAAAGTTTACGAAAATTTACAAACTTCAGAAAAATCATCCACTTATAATAGTAACTGAAAGTTTATTAAAATCTCGATTGAATACGCCCCTGTTAGTATTTTGTATGAATATTTACTCCTTCTCAAAATGAGTTATTCATACAAAATTTCACCTCATCAACAACACACCACGTCATCATCAATAACACTTTTTCAAAAGGAGAAATATATTAGTTTCATAATTTTAAAGAAACCTTCTCTATTTGATGAAAAAAAAGTAATCTCACATTACTTTTTTAAATACACCCCCAAGTCTACCTAAAATGCAGTCACCTTGGGATTACCAATCGCGTAAGCCCGACTCCATCAACCAAAACTCAAATACTTTTTTTTTCGTTTTATTTTTAAAATGATTTTAGCATTTGACAAAAAATATTTTACCATTTCAAACACATAAAAGTATATATTTCATTAGTATATACTAAATATATAAAATACTAATTTCATAAATGAGAAATATAGGTAGGCTCTTGAGATGAGTTGTGCGTTTAAGCTAGCTCGAGTCCGTCCAAACTCGACTTAATCCAAATATTATTTTTTTAAAAAAAATTAAAAATAATTGTGACGTTTAAAGTAAAAAGATATAAGTTGTATAAATATAATAAATGAAAATTACTTATTTTATAAATAAAATGATCGTGGGTAAAGCCCTATTAAGAAGGAAAGAAAGGCCTTACATCAGGCCCATGAACTGAAGTCTGAAGAATATGAAATCCGAGAGAGTAAAGCCCAACTTTGGCCCATTTTCACTGATGACCCCTCCCAAGCCCAGTAAAATAAAAATTTTATTAATCTGGCTCGATATAGGATCTTACAGCTAATAAAAGTATATTGATTAGCAAATTCTGTTTTTAAACATCTAACTGTCATATCATAAACTTGCTTGTGAATTAATGTGACTTTAATATTAAAATAGTGTAGTGACAATCACAGACTATTTATACGACTCTGTTTGGCAATAGTAGCTAATAATTTCAACAATAATTGATAATTTAGCTAAAATTTGATAATTTAGTTGGTTAATTAAAATTGTTTCGATAAATTAGTTGATTGAGTAGGTGAGGATTATGAATTACATTAAAGGATATATTACATATTAAATGAAATATATGTAAAAATGAAAATTAGAAAATATAGCTATATGTGCAAGCATATAACTTTTTGTAAAATGATACTGTTGCGCACTATATGTCATGCAACTCCATAAAGACAAAAATATATTGTATTTATATTCATATAGTTTGTAAATATAAGTTTTGATACATATATCAAGTAATAATGACACGTATCAAGGTGACTGAACCATGAACATCGATGAAGTGGCTGTTGCAATTCACTCGACGACACATGTGCAATTTTTAGTGAAAATAAGGGTATCAAAGGAACGAAAAGTCTAGATGACGGATTTTATTTGAAACGCTGCTACTGGTAGGTTTAAAAATTCAGCTTATAAACTAGCTTATTGAAAAAATTATCTATTAACTAAACATTCCTAACTTATAATCTAGCTGATAAGTAAATTATAATCTAGCTGATAAGCTAATTTGTGCATGCCAAAAAGAGTCTACAACATGTGAAATACACCATGGCATGCATTTGTTGAACTCTTGATCAAGAAACAAATATGGTCTAGAGTGTCACTCCTAAATGACAAATTACATAGAGAAATGCTATAGGATGACTCGATGAGTGGCACTCGAGATGGACACCCCACTGAAGGTGTCCATCCATTAACGTATCGACATATGTGCGCACACATATCGATGCGTGAATGAATGGATACCTTCAACGGGTGTCCATCTCGAGTGCCACTCACCGGGTCATTCTAGCATTGCCAATTACATAAACCCAAATCAAATAACAAGAAAGAAATTGGCTCAAAGTGACCATCCAACTCAGGGCCGATCTAAAGTATTTGGGGCCGAGGCAAATTCATAAAATGAGGCCCTTTTTTTATATACTCTGCAGTGAGTTTTTTTTAGATAGTATTACAATACTTCGATTCATTTTCTTTCGATGAGTATTACAATAAATATATATATATATATATATATATATATATATATATATATATATATATATATATATATATATATATATATATATATATTGTATACGTTGTAGTTTATAGTCGTTAAACTCATGATATTGATTTTCAATGAAAAATCAAAATAATTGATTTTAAAATGATTTTGGAGTGAAAGCAATACCACTATTAAAGTCGTTGTCTCTAAATTATCAAATCAAACGTTCGATAACAAAAAACTGACAAGCTAAATTAGTGCTCCAGTAAGCGTAGATGTAAGAAATATGTAAAAAACAGTCGCACGTTAAATTACAAATGTACTGTCAAAATTAATATAAATGAGTAAAATAAGTTAGATTTTTTTTTATTCCAAAAGTAAAGTAAAACGCATTTTGAAAATGCGCCATTAGTTTGAATAATCTACGTGACACATTTTACACGAATGACGCATTTTGGAAATGCGTCATTCGTGTATTCAGAAACAATCCACGTGACACCCACGTGGATGTTCCCTAACATGAATGACGCATTTTGGAAATGCGTCATTCATGTTTTTTGAACATGGGCGCCACGTTGAGTGTTCCACGTGAGCGCCATATGGATGCCAAAATAATGTAGGATTGTCAACCACGAGATTCGTGCGTGTTGTTTGCATGAGTTGTCCACCGCGAGATACGTACGTGTTGTTTGCATGAGTTGTCTACCTCGAGACGTGTGCGTGACATTTGCATGGATTTGTCCACCTCGAGATACGTGCGTGACGTTTATATGGTTTACTTCGATTGCATGCGATTACATGGGTTGCTCACCTCGAAAAACGAGCATGACCTTTGCACAGTTTGCATTGATTGGACGTGGTTGTATGAGTTGTCTACCTCGAGATACATGCACGACGTTTGCATAGATTGCACGGGGTTGCATGAGTTGAACAACTTACGATACGTGTGTCACGTTTGCATGAATTGCACGAGGTTGTATGGGTCGGCCACCTCGACGTACGCGTGTGTCGTTTGCATGACTTCTCCACCGCGAGATACATGTGTAACATTTGCTTAAGTTGTCCACGTCCATATACGTGCGTGTCCTTTACATCAGTTGTCTACCTCGAAATACGTGTGTGATGCAGGTTGTCCATCTCGAGATACGTACGTGATGCGGCTTGTCCATCTTGATACATAAATGATGTTTGCATGGGTTCACCGTGTCACGACCCAATAATTAATACACGTTTAATTCGTTAATCATGACAAAATGACCCGTGACGTGGGACCCGCAACGAGATACGTGTCACTACCGAGGCACGGTGGCCGAGGTAAATGTTATATTTGTTGGTGTCGTGTGATTGGTGGTTGTTTTTGCTGTCGATTGTGGTTGTTGGTCAGAGGTAGGAGACTCGGACGAACTGCCATGAGCTCAAGGGATGGCAAGGGAGTCGTCTCTCCTGCACGAACCCGACTTGGGGTTGGAGATGGACGCCCAACCCCGGTACAAATAAAAAAAATAAAAGTTTACGAAAGGAAGAAGATGGGTAGCCTGGGTCGGGCTACCTCATATGGGCCGGGTCGGGCCGACCCGAGCCCGGGTGGGCTGGGTCGGGGCCGACCCTGACCCTTTGGAGAAGGGGTTATCACACACCGCTTTGAGTTGAACAAAGTACTCCTTTTGAGGAATAAAAAAGAGGTCGTGAATTTTGTATAGATGACTCATTTCTAAAAGAAGTCATTCACTCCACCTCATCGACACAAATGCCACATGGTGCCACATCATCATCAATGTCTCATTTTGAAAAGGAGACATACCTTATTTTTGGAAATAAAAAGTAGCCACCCTTATTTTTTGAATAAAAAATGTTTCCCACCTTAGTTTTCGGAAATGTGTTTTTGTTTTTCGTTTTATTTTTGTTTTTGTTTTATTTTTGTTTTTTGTTTTTTGTTTTGTTTTGTTTTATTTTTATTTTTTATTTTTTATTTTTGTAGCCGAACATAAGCAAGTTGAGTTTTGGTATAATATATTTATTTTTTGTTCATAATTTCTTAACTTAAAAACTTTATCTTAAAAAGTTAATATGATATATATATAACAACAAAAAATGTTTATATGCATTTTTAAAAAAAGTTATATAAATGGTAAATATAACGTTGCCCAACTCTGATTTTGTTAATAAATACAGATATATTTTATATCTCATTCATTTATATAATATATCAATTGCACTAAATCAAGCATAATGAAAAAGTTTGATTCACGTGGCCGGCCTCAATTAACTGAGGCTATGTCGTTGTAGTTATATATATATACAATATGTTTAGATATATTTTATATCTCATTTTATTTATATTATATGTATAGAAAATTTTAAAAGTGGGGCCCCTAAAAAAATTAGGAAGCCAATGACGTTGTTGCCCTACCGACATCAATCATTATTAGATTAAAATTTTATAGTAATTCAATTATGAGATATATAGTTCTCATAACATGAGTATATATTTGACATCTATTGTAAAATTACCCTATATTACCCTATATATAATATTGATCAATAAGTTGAGATAAAAATAAAATAAAATAATAATCATTAAGTTCTAATAAATTGGTTATAAATGATAATGATCTTTGCCAATCACCATTACATAGTTACCATATATAAGAACATCTCCAATGGTAATGTGGATTTAGACCATGAATTGGTGCCACATCATGGATGTGAGGAAAATGTCTATCCTATGTGGCACTAGATAGACATTCACCTCTTAAAATAGTCTCCAATTGACAATGAATTTAGACTATAAATTGATGAATTGACACTTTTATTTTCAATTTTCATAATATTTAATAAAAGCTTGAAAAAATAAAAACCTTTTTAAAAAATAAAAAAAAAGTCAATTTATCTGACGTGGTAGTAGACACTTTTCGCTTTGATTCCATGTCACATAAAATAGACATTCTCAATCTATGGTTTCATTGGAGAGCATTTTTTGGGTTGGATGTGGTTGTATCTTAGGCGGATCCATTTGCACCCCAATCCATGGTCCCATTAGAAATGCTCTAATGGGATTGATGAAGCATGACTTGCTTAAGGCACAAAGTTTCAGCTACTATCTTCCCATACCTTCTCTTTTCCAAGGGACGGCTCATCTATTTCATTAGAGATCATGCTTTGACATTTATGTTGTCTCTCGATTGGTCTAGTTGTGTACAAAAAAAAAAAATGACATTTTTTTGTACGATGATGATAGCTGGGTGCATGTTCAAAGCTAATTTGACTCGATTAATCCCGGATCGACTCGAGGAAAGAAAGGACTTCAAGGGCAACAACTTTTGAACTCGAGATCTTTGGTGAAAGGAGATGCCCTTGCCATTCCACCATTCCACCGCATCTAAATATTTATTCCTTCAAGACTAATACTTCCCAAAATCACCCGTTCCGTCCGTTACATTCTCTCCTCTCCCGCAATCCTGACTTTAATGTCATAATCTCATAATGAAAACCAAATTAATGCCATTTACACAAAAGAGGCAATTCAGTTCACAGCAATGCCAAGTTTCCTAATCACTCATTCATCCAGCTTTGTTTCTCTAAAAAAAGTGATCGACCTCACAAATAATCACTCGCTACATCAAACACCCAATTAACATAACCAACTCCCCTCAATCCTGGCCATCCATTTTGATAATCAGTGACCCACATAACATCAGCTAAAGTGGGCCCAGACCCCTCGTAAGGCCACGTTTGGCAAGAAGCATTCACATTTCACATTAGGCGTCACAAATCGGCTACACTCGGTGGTTCAAAAGAAACAACAGAAGAGCCTACTGAGACAAAGCCAGATTTGTTCATGTGAGACGCACATGCACCTCAGACCCTTTAAAGTGTAGAGAGAGAAAGAGAGAGAAGTGATTAACTTTGTCACTGATCTTCTCTTCAAAATTCGTTTCTTTGAAGAGAAGGGCAATGGAGAGAACATTGATCCAATCAAGACTCAATCAATATGTACAATGCTACATTTTTATGGTCAAGTTATTAGTTGTCACATTTTTTGTGACAAGTACTAGAGCTTTTGATTACAGAGAGGCTCTCACCAAGTCACTGCTATACTTCGAGACGCAACGATCGGGGCGGCTTCCGTACAACCAGAGAGTCACTTGGAGAGATCATTCAGGGCTCACTGATGGGCTTGAACAAGGAGTGAGTACAGAGTTGTCCTGTTTTGTGAAATGTGATATTGGGTCTCATTGGTTTTTGAACATATATGTTTCATTTTGTGTTGTAATTGAAGGTGGACTTGGTGGGAGGGTACTATGATGCTGGAGATCATGTGAAGTTTGGTTTGCCCATGGCCTTCACTGTCACAATGTTATCGTGGGGAGTCATTGAATATGGCGAACACATTGCTAATGCCGGAGAGTATGAGCATGCTCTCGAGGCAATCAAGTGGGGGACTGATTATTTCGTCAAAGCACACACTAGTCCAAATGTGCTATGGGCAGAGGCATGTATATATAGATTAATTGTACATATTTCAGTTTGTCCATTTGTTTCATTAACTGATCAACGTACATTGTGATGATGACCAGGTGGGAGATGGGGACACTGATCACTACTGCTGGCAAAGACCCGAAGACATGACGACGTCGCGACAAGCTTACAAGATAGACGAGAGCCGCCCAGGTTCCGATCTTGCTGGGGAGACAGCGGCAGCAATGGCAGCAGCCTCTATTGTGTTCAAAACAACAAACTCACATTACTCTCATTTGCTACTCCACCATGCCCAACAAGTGAGACTCATCTCAATCTCATCACAACCAAATCAGCCGCAACATGTGAATTAGTGCCTATATAATTGATTAATTTGATCTAATGATGCAGTTGTTCGAATTTGGTGACAAGTATAGAGGGAAGTATGACAGCAGTGTTGAAGTTGTGAAGAGCTACTACGCGTCGGTGAGTGGATACAAGGATGAGTTGTTGTGGGCAGCTCTGTGGCTCTACAAGGCCACCGACAAGGATGAGTACTTGGAGTATGTCATCGACAACGCGCGTAGCTTTGGTGGGATCGAATGGGCTATTACTGAGTTCAGCTGGGATGTCAAATACGCTGGAGTTCAAATTTTGGCTTCAAAGGTAAAGTTTGAGAACAAATCCCTCTGCATTTATTTGCTCATTTGGAACAAGTGGAAAAGAAGCTTTAAGAATTTTTGGTCCTTTTATCTTCACTTTGTGTGCATTCTATGTTACATGGCTGTCTGTGTAGAGACATAGTTGGGCCTATAGGGTCATGCCCACTAATGAAGGAGGGCCAATGAATTGAATATATGTTAGTCTTATAAGTTCAATTAGTACTTTGATGCAAGACAACAAAAAATTAATAGTTAAGATATGCAGTTTAAAGATCATGTATTTGTCAACATAAAAAACACACCGGACTCATCAGTTTTGAGATCCGCCTCAAATCATGTGTTTTGCGTGATTAAGAGGCATCCGACAGCAAACATGAGGCTGTGCTTATTCCTAGTGACTATAGGGTGTCGACCGATGACTATAGAAGTTTCAAAAGTGTTTGAAAATGCAGCAGAAGACAAAATCATTTATTATGTTGACCTTCATTAGAAAAGACTGGAGATACATAACATGCTGAGGAGCATCATAATGTAGTCCTCACTAATGAGGTTATGTACTTATATGTGCCTTGCCCATGAATTACTCAATCACCCAAGTTAAGTTTTAGAGTACATCAAAGTATATATTTTAACAACTTATGACAACAAAAGGCAATGCGTGTTGAAAAGATTGCTCTATGTATGTGTTTCAAGTTTCAACATAAAGTGCCTACCATTCAAAAGTGGCTAAAAAATGAGACTGAGAGACCTTCTGTTGGAAAATATAAGTGAAGTTCATTATTTCAGTTAATAAGTCTCAAGTCTAATGAAATTCAATTCAAATCAATTCTCTATGTGCAGTTGCTAATGGAAGGAAAGCACAAGGAGTACAATCACATTCTTGAGCAATACAAGTCAAAGGCAGAGTACTATCTATGTGCATGCCTGAAACGTAGCGATAACAACGACGTCGAACGGACGACAGGAGGACTTCTATACATTCGGCAATGGAACAACATGCAATATGCCTCATCGGCGGCTTTCCTACTTACGGTCTATTCCGATTACCTCCAAAATGCAAACCAAAAGCTGCATTGCCCTCTAGGAATAGTTGATGCCCAAGAAATGCTGGACTTGGCTAAATCTCAAGTGCACTACATCTTGGGCTCCAACCCAATGTCCATGAGCTACCTCGTAGGTTTTGGTCCTAGGTATCCTTTAAGGGTGCACCACAGAGGGGCCTCAGTGGTGTCCTATAGAGAGAATAAAGGGTTCATTGGATGCACACAAGGGTATGACAATTGGTTCGGGAGAACGGATCCAAACCCGAATTTGCTAGTCGGGGCCCTCGTTGGAGGACCCGATTCGAATGATAATTATCAAGATGAGCGCAAGGATCATATGCAAAGTGAGGCTTGCACATACAACACTGCACCTTTGGTTGGAGTTTTTGCTAAATTATACATGATGGGAGAACATCAAAATCTCTCTCAAGTTCCATCTTTGAAATCATCATACTAGATACAACTTGTACATATGAAAAACACAGTTCTTTCATATAAATTTGTTTTGGTGGCAGATCTCAATGTGTTGAATCTAGCCTCTGTGATTTCATCATAATAAATGTTAAGTTTTCTTTTTCTTGTTCTTTTTTTCTTCTAAATTCTCAATAGTTAACCTATCTCAATAATTTGAAACATTAATTCAATTAATTTTGTTTTCTTGTAATGCAAATGCTCCTAGCAAGTTAGATAAAGTCCTCTCAACTGTGCATTCCTGTATTATTAATTAGCATGCTTTTAAAGGATACTCCAATTCAAAACATGCTGGCAGTTTTATTTTGTTTGATGTAGTAGATGCAACCGATTTGTATATGGAACTACTGTTGGCATTCAAGGCATAACAATACCTTTTTCAACCAATATAATTCAAAGTCTCTTCAAATTGGTACAACTGTGTCAAAATTAAAAATAAAAAATAAACGAAAGGACAACCTACAGAATCATATACATGAAATGAGAGTAGTTGCTTTCAAGGGGTAGTGTAGCATTTCTAAGTGGGTAGACTAACTCCCAGATTTAAGGTCTGATTGTTGTCGAAAAAAGAATTTTATTCTTAAACCATAAACCCTAATACTTAATATTATATTTTAGTGGATGCAATGTGATCCGCGTAGTGCCTTTCATAATATTTCAATGACAAAAAAGAAAAGAAAAAATGTACCAAAAAAATAAAAGAAAAGAAAAAGCCTCCAAGGGGCACCAAACTGTTAGTGTCGTGATCTTACCAACAGTTTCGATTTGTCATTATAGTTGTTATGATTAGCGTTATCAGTAAATGAGTCATCCAACACATGTTCCATGTGCTCAAAATCAGATTAGAAACAGTTAGAGATTGGATGAATGAAGATATGCAGTTGCAACCGATGACTCGCAGTAGTTGCAACAGGATTTCTGAATCAGACAGTTGAAGATTTGATCTTATCCTTAACAAACAGAAGGCTAACTGGAGATTATGAAAAAGGTTGGAGATTGTGATTTAGAAGAATGATCACCACGTTTTTATCATGCAAGGGCGTGGTTATTTAGAGATGAACATTAGACAAATCTTACGGTTAATAGTTATGATTGTGTAATCTACATTGGTCTATTAATTTGTCAAAGTGATTGAGTCTTGTACACCAGTTATTCAATTTATTTTGTATTGTGAACCTGTTCTGCTCACTTCATTATCGAGTTGTAAAACCCCAAGGGGGCTTGGTATTTCAATGAGGGGGAGCCTCACACATAATAGGAGTCTTGTGTACGTAAGGTCCACAGAGAGACGTAGGAGAAACTGCTAGTAGGAGCTCAGTGAGGGAGTAACAAGAAAGAGTCCTGTAGTTCGTTGTCTTCATACATAGTGGAGTTTACGTCTGGGCGTGGCCCCGCAGATGTAAGTCATGGACTGAACTGCGATAATATATATGGTGTCCTGGTTTGATTTATTTTCTTGCATACTTTCCTTTTAAGTACTTGCATTGATTTAATGTTTCCCTGTTACAACCACCTTTGTATTCGGCTGTAACCGCCTTTGATTATTTCAATTGGTATTAGAGCGGGTACTACGAAGTCTTTGTTTACAGAGACAAGTGGGATTTGTACCAACTACAATGTCTTAGCGAAACTAATCAGACCAGACTGAAGGCGTCTCAAATATAAGACCACACTTCTGACCAATACAAACTGCATGTATTGGGAAGTTCGCATGGAGTGGCATATTCTGCCCATCGATGTCAAAGCATAGATGGCTATTGAGAAAGGCTACAAACCGCTTGAAGTTGGTGGAGAACCAAAAAATCTAGATGACTGGACTATTGATGAGAAGAAGCTTTTGTCAACCAATGATAAGGGATTGAACGACATCTTTGGTGCTGTTAACCAATAGCACCTCAAGCTAATATCCTCATGTAGAATGGCAAAAGAGGCTTGGCAAATTCTCGAAAAAATTTTTTTGAAGGTAATAAAGATGTTCGTGAATAAAAAATTGTCTTGTTGGCTTCTCGGTTTGAAATACTGAGAATGGGAGAGGAAAAAACTGTTGCGGAATATACTACCAAACTTAAAGACATTGCCAACCAATCTCAACAAGTGGGGAATAAGTAATCCAAAACTGGTTCTAAAAGCAATCAGAAGTGTCCCTGCTAAATACAATGTGAAAGTTGCTGCTATTCAAGAGAATCAAGGTCTCAAAGATATGAAGTTAGAAGAACTCATATGATATCTTACCACCTATGAAATGCATCTAAACCAACAAAAGAAGTCCAGAAAATCCGTATTGAAAACAACATCTCAGTACTTTAGTCTTGAGAAAGATGTCACTCACGAAGAAAATTATCTCGCTTTACTAATAAAAATGTATAATAAACTGCTTCAAAAATCTTAGGGTGTGAAAACCAGTGGTAATGGAAATACCTAAAAAAGAAGTCGAAACAAAGCCAGTAGACAAAGCAAGCTCATATGCAAAAAATGCGGAGGATTAGGACACTTAGAGGCATAATGTCCATCCAGAAGAAAGAGAAATCAATGACTAACACATGCAGTGACCCGAAGACAAAAATTGAAGGAGATCATGCGAATCATCACATTGCCTTTACTGCCGACATGCAGTTGCAACCGCTACCTTTCAACCAGCAGTTGCAACCAACGCCAAGGAATATAACTCTGCAAACTTAAAAGTCGATATAAGTGATTCAAATGATTCAGATTATGATATACTTAATCACACTAGTTATGTAGAGATGAAGGGGAATTATGCTGAAATAATCACGAAGTGGGAAGAAACTATTGCATGCAATCAAGCACTTGAACATATCCTTGAAGAAAAGAATAAAGAGCTGATCGAATGCAAAAGAAAGTTGGAACATGCAGAAAGCACTATCAGTAAGCTGAACAAAGGAAAAGCTAAGCTTGATGATCTACTGCAGCACAAAAAGGATATGGAGATCATAGGGGTCTAGGTTTCATCGAAGGATCTTCTTCCAAAGCATCCATCATAGAACCTGCCGATTTTGTTAGAGCACAAAATGGCTCTAACCAACAATAAAGAAGATGGTTCAAACCTACATACTACTACTGTGGGATTAGAGGATACATACATATTAGGTGCTTTAAAATGATTCGAGAACTGGCATGAAGACAACATGAGATCACCAAAAAAGATGCTCAAGAACAACGACAACACCAACACAATCACCATAAGTGTTGGGTTTGTAAAAATGATGTATGCCGTGCTGCACATATATCACTAAAGTCCTTGTCATCCTCTGACTAGTATTTTAACAGTGGTTTCTCAAAGCATATGAGTGGTGATGAGGGTCTTCTCGTCAACTACCAATCTCATGCATGAGGATATGTCACTTTTGGAGATGGTGTGTGAAGCTAAGTCGTTGGAAAAGGAACTCTGGAGGTTCCTAATCTGCCTGTTCTGGAAGGAGTTTTTCATATTGAAGATCTAAAAGGAAATTTAATTAGTATTATTCAGCTACGTGATCAAAACTTATATGTAAATTTCAAAAAAATAGATGTGATGTATATGATGTAAAAAGAGAATATATTATAATCGGATAAAGGTCATCTAACAATTACTACATGTTGTAACAACTTAGCAGGTCCTATTACAACTCGACAACAGATACAACAGAGTTATGACATCAATGACTAGGACACCTCTTTTATAGGCTCATGGGAAAGCTATCAAACTTAGAAGCCGTACATGGAACCAAAGTTTAGTCTGTCTCCATCAGAATCTATAAACCCTGTAAACTTGGAAAGCAAAGAAAAGAAAGCCATAAACCAGTCGATAGGTATAACACTTCAACGATTTTCGAGCTTCTACATATCGACTTAGTCGGACATACTCAGGTGACAAGTTTGTTAGGAAAAGATATATTTTGGTATGTGTTGACGATTATTCTCGTTTCACTTGGGTTATCTTCCTTAAAGAAAAATTAGATGTTTTTGACAGTTTCAGCGATTTGTGTGTGAAGTTGATGAATGAAAAAATATTTTTTGGAGAACATATTGTGAGGATTAGGAGTGATTACATGAAAGAGTTTGAAAACATTAAGTTTCAATAATTACATAGGACTTCAGGAATACATAAGGAACTTTAAGCACCTATCACATCTCAACAAAATGGGGTGGTTGAAAGGAAGAACATACATGTTCAAGAAATGACGAGAGTCATGCTCATATCCAAGGATCTTCCTATTAAGCTCTGGGCAAAGGCAGTGAACACATCATGCTACATTATTAACATAACTTATTTTTGAACTTTCACTCACAAGATACCTTATGAATTTTGAAAAGGTAAAAAAACCCAACCTTGCTTACTTTCACATCTTTGGAAGCAAGTGTTTTGTACTTAAAGACATGGAGGTGCTGAAGAAACTTGACACGAGAAGTGATGAAGCAATATTCTTAAGATATTCCATAAATAATAAAGCTTACAGAGTTCTAAATCAACGTACCCAGAAAGTAATGGAATCAATTAATGTTTCTTTTGTTGACACTCCATCAGAACAGAAAGTACCATAAGTCGACAATAATGATGATGAATCGATTCTAGTTTCAACCACCACTAGTACTCCAGTTGCAACTAATGTGGAAGCTCCACTTGGCACAGACATTACATAAACTTCACAAAAGAGTGAATTAGTTCAACTGTGACTCAAGAGCTTTCAAGTAGAATTCAGAAAATATTATCCACCAAATAATATTATTGAGGAAAAAGAAGAAGGAATAATAACTAGAGATACAACAATAATAGACTACAAGAGATTAACTGGGTACGTCTGCTATGTCTATAATATCGAGCCGAAAAATGTGTCTGATGCATTGCAGGATGAGTATTGGACCATAGCAATGGAGGAGGTGCTGAACCAATTCCATAGACTTGATGTTTATACCTTGGTGTCGATACCATAACATGCTAATGTAATTGGCATAAAGTGGATCTTAAAGAACAAATCTGATGCACAAAGAGAAGTGGTAAAAAACAAGGCTCATTTAGTAGCTTAAGGTTACAATCAGGTAGAAGGAATAGATTTTGATGAAACATTTGCACTTATTGCTAGATTAGGATCTATTCGTCTACTTCTTACTGTTGCATGTTCTCTTGGTTTTAAGCTCTATTAGATGGATGTCAAAAGTGCGTTTTTGAATGGTACACTCAATAAAGAAGTATATTTTGAACAACCCAAAGGTTTTGAAGATCCCTCCTTCCTAAACCATGTCTATTAATTGAAGAAAGCACTCTATGGGTTGAAACAGGCTTCGTGTGTCTGGTACGACTGCTTTGCCAAGTTTCTAATACATCATGGCTGCAGTCGTAGAAGCGTGGACAAGACACTATTTGTAAAACAAAAATCCACATAAGACCTTATAGCATAGATATATGTTGATGATATAATCTTTGGGGTTACTATAAAAGGATTGGTAGAAGAATTTGTCAACAATATGCAAAAGGAGTTTGAAATGAGCATGGTTGGAGAGCTTTCGTATTTCTTTGGTCTACAAGTTCACCAAACTAGCAAAGTTATGTTTCAGTTGCAACATAAGTACTCTTGCTCTTTGGTCAAACGAATTGGTTTGGAACATGCAAAGCATGTAAGAACACCAATGGGTACTAACGAGAAGTTGACCAAAGATGAGCATGGAAAATTAGTAGATCCACCACTTTATAGAAGCATCATTGGGAGTCTCCTCTACCTCACAACTAGCAAACCATATATTTCATTCAGTGAGGGAGCACGTGCACATTATCAAGCAACACCAAAAGAATCACATATAACAACAGTCAAGTGAATTATTCGATATGCGGCAGGATCATCCAACTTAGGATTTTGGTATTCATCTAATTCTAACATTTCTTTGGTTGGTTACAGTGATACTGAATGGGCAAGTAGTGTAGATGATTTAAATATTACCTTTGGAGGCTGTTTCTTTGCTGGAACTAATATGTTGTATTGGTTTAGTAAGAAACAAAACTCAATCTCACTCTCAACAGTTGAAGTAAAGTATATTGCAGTTGGAAGCTACTGCACACAACTAATCTAGATGAAAAAAATGTTAAGTGACTTCAACATCCAGTTACAACAACTCATGGTGTTCTGTGACAACCAAAGTGTCAAGCATTCGAGAACTAAGCACATCAAGTTAAGTTATCACTTCATCCGTGATCTAGTGGAAACGAAGGTAATATCTATTGAATATGTTCACACTAAAAATTAATTGGCTGATATATTAACTAAAGCCCTTGATGCTTATAGGTTTGAATTTTTGCGAGGGGCTATTGGTTATGTCTAAGCATTATGTAATTCATGTCATCACTCTCCCCACCATTTTTTAATTATGATTTTGTAATAAAAATAAAATAAAGGGGGATTAACGATTTATATCTGTGCATTAGTAGTGTTCTAATTTGAGTAATGTTAGACACTAACAGTAATATTACCGTCGACATATTATTTACTTTGATTTGGTTGTTTTTTTATTTTATTTGTAATTATCAACAACCCTATTAATTAGGGGTTGGCGAGAGTTTAAAAGGGGTAGATAAGCATCAAGGTAATCAAATTGAAGTCGATATTATTTTTAGTTAATCATCATCAACTTCGTCCGCTGATCATGCATCAAGCGTATTAATTTTGATTCGGCCTACCTTGATATGTAGACTTGATCATCGTCTCTAAATCTTTCCTTGAGCAGTTACAACGAGATGAGCACCATGGTTTGAACATGAAGCTCTACAAAGGGAGTACTAGTTCAACTAAAAATGAAGAAGATAGTAAAGAAATCGATGGAGGTACTAAATCATACACCTCTCAGTATTGTTCCACCACTGTCTCCAATTTAGGAGAAATTCCCATCATTATCTGAAGGTCTTTCATCACTGTTGAAAAAGAAGTCTCATTGTGTAAGAAATCTACCCTCATCATTAATTGATAGAATCAGAGAGACCTATATCGATAGTTCAAATAGAGAGTGTGCATGCCACATCTGCTCTGATCAAGCCCAACCTAAAAAGAAATTAAGGAAAAACTTGATGAAGAGCAGATATAACCGAATACTTCATCAACGGTTGCTACAACCAACCATCCTAGTACCCAACAATTAACTAGAGAAGAAAATGCTCCAAGTACTACTACCGAGCCAGTCAAAGGAGGTTCTGATGTTGTCCCTAACAAGTCTGTTACTAAAGAAGTTATTCCTAATGAATCCATTCTTGATGAGCCCATGGAGACAACAGTGCAAGGGATTCCTAACTTGTCCATGAGCCCTAAGTGCAAGTATTCCAGATGAGATAGAAAGAATAAAGTTTGAAGCCACATAAATTCTTGAATAGCAAAATCCTCAAGATTAGGAAACTTTTGATGATCTGGGGGTATTTCATGAAGAGCCTATTGTTACATAAGAAGATGATGGTGATGATGAGACTATTTTACCGTCATCGTTAAAAAGAAAACTAAAAAAAAGTCCTCAAAGAAGAAAACCAAAAAGGCCAAGGTTGTTATACTAGTTCCAACTTATGAGCCTACAAGTCCAATTGCAACAGAAGTAGAAATTGAAGAAGGTTTTTCTACTGATTCTATTTCTGACAAAGAAGCACCAGATCCTTGCAGTCAAATCCCAGGTTTTGACAATGAAGCAGATCAACCCAGAGTGAAGTTGGAAAATCAAAGAGGTATGTCTCGCCAAATGTTTGATAAAGAAGCAGAGGCCAAATATGAGGGCCTCAAAGGTAAGAAGTGCCATGCCAAGACATATCTTTTCAAGAAGGACTACGAAGCCGAGAACTTAATAGTATTCTTAAAGTCTTGCCCTTTCTTTGAAATTCTTTCTTTCCCAACCAGAGATAATGTTAGTCTGGTAAAGGAATTTTATGCAAATCTGAAGCTAGATGTCTTTGATATTAAGTTTCCTCATTCTCAAGAGTATATATCAGAGGGAGATTTGTTGAGTTATCCCTTATAACCATCAATGAATTCCTAGAATGCCCTTTCAATAATGATGGAGATAGATTTCTAAAACCTTATAGGAAATTAAACTACTTTGATCACTACCATTACACATGGAAAAGAGATAGAGTAGTCACAGAAGAAGATGAAAAAGGAAACAAATGACCTGACTACCTTGTACTTCATTCTCTATAACTACATCACCAGTAACCTACTCCTTACTAGACATGAAAATACCTTCGATCGGGAAATGGGGATTCTTCTGTATGCTATGGGACAAGGGGCATCTTATGATCTTAACAAGATAAGTTTTTGAGCTATATTGCAGAGGACAAAACCAGGTTCTACTTATGATACTTGTTCTTTCCATGTTTACTAACTAAACTTCTCAGCTATCACAAAGTGCTAGAAGATAATCAGGATTCATGGTGTTCTGCAAAGGTCAGAGGCATTTGCAATAAAATCAAGAGGGCATACTTCAATGACTTGCCAATTTCAAATCAGTTAGCTAATTCACCACCGTACCTATTGCACTAGGGTGTTATTTTCGATTACAACTGGTGGTTCAGAAGTGGGTCCATCCAGAATCCAAAAGAAAAAATAGAAGAAGCCTCATACTACATATGAGGCAACTACTTCCTCTGTGCCTGCACAATCCTCACCAATTTCTCGAACTCATTCTAACTTAAAGCTGGATGGAAGTGACTTTCTGGACCCGACGAACGAGCTAAAGAAGGAACTGATAGTAGCAATTCGAGTCTTACTTGATAACCCGTTTCAAAGGCTATTTGAGTTTTTGAAACTTATTGTCCCTACACCACCTTGAGGTAACATCTAGTATGGTTATCTTGGTTATTTTATCCTTCTATTTTCACAAAGGGGGAACATTACTTGAATTACTTAAAGTTTTTGTGAGCTTGGAGGGGTTCATTTCATTTATGTTGAAGATACTATTTATTTTTACTTTCTTAAGTATGTTGGTCTGAAGATACTTTCTGTTAGTATTATTTTTGGCATCTAAGGTTTCATAGAAAACTATTTGGAGATGTTGACAGTATGGTCCAACTTGGTGACTGAAGCAGTTGTAACCACCATGGAAGCTGATGTTATGTATTTGTATCAAGAACATCTTTATCTTCTTACTTTCGTATATTTTTTTGAAAGAGTACTGAACAAATTTAAAACTTATATGACTCTGTATGTTGGAGCAAAATGCTAACTGATTCATGATTATTATTTATGCTTCAAACTCATTTATTGTTGTGACAATATAATGACAAAGGGGGAGATTGTTAGTGTCATGATCTTATCCACAATTTGAATTTCTCATTATAGTTGTTATAATTAGCATAATCAATAAATGAGTCATCCAACACATGTTACATGTGCTCAAAATCAGATTAGAAACAATTGGAGATTAGATGATGATATGCAGTTGTAATCGATGACTCGCTGCAGTTGCAACATGATTTCTGAATCAGACAGTTGAAGATTTGATATTATCCTCAGCTAATTGAAGGTTGATTAGCGATTATGAAGAAATTGGAGATTGCGATTCAGAAGAAGATCACTACATTTTCATCATGTAAGGACATGGTTATTTAGAGATGAAGATTAGGAAAATCTTACTGTTAATAGTTAGGATTGTATAATCAACATTGGTTTATTTGTTTGTCAGAGTGATTGAATCCTTACACTAGTTATTTAGTTTACTTTGTATTGTGAACCAGTTTTATTCATTTCATTATCAAGTTGTAAACCCCAAAGGGAATTGGGTGTTCCAGTGAAGGGAAGCCTCACATACAAGAGGAGTCTTGTGTACATAAGATCTATAGAGAGATGTAGGAGAAGCTACTAGGAGCTCAGTGTGGGAGTCATAAAAAAGAGTCATGTAGTTCATTGTCTTCATACATAGTGGAGTTTACATCTAGGCATGGCCTCGATGTAGGTCTTAGATCAAACTATGATAACATATCTGGTGTTCTGGTTTGATTTATTTTCTTGCATACTTTCCTTATAAGTACTTGCATTGATTATTGTTTCCTTGTTAAAACCACCTTTATATTCGGTAGTAACCGCTTTTGGTTATTTCAATCGACTAACACTGAGGTAGAAGTCATGATTTTGATTCTTGGGAGCTACTTATATTTTTTTGGTTTCTCTTAAGTTTTTAGGTTATGGCACCTGACTAATTCTCATGAGACTAATCAAATCAAAGTAAGAAAAGGCTAAAATAGACTCGGACACCCAAATATTTATAAAAAAGATCCCTTGAAATTTAAGTTTTTAAATCTGGGAGTTAGTCTACCCTCTTAGAATGTCTCATGACGCTCTTCTAATGTTATTTTTAAGGTATAATAGTTAAGGTGCTTTGCGTGTGGCATCGACAAATTTCACTCCTGCTTAATTCGCTGGCATGAGTGAAATTTCAATATTTGTGATTAATGTAGAAAAAAACTGAAATAAAACTAATTAATTTCTTTATGTATTATTTTAAGATGTGTGAAATTTGCACTTGATTTTTTTTGGGTACATTTGCACTTGAATTGTCTCAATTGACAGTAACATGATGAAAGTTACATCATATATAATGAAAATCACTTTTGAGGCTGTGTTATTAAGTTTTAGTAGATTACTTTCACTTTTGTTTAAATTAAACGAACAAGAAAGGGGAGATTAAAAATCATACAATCACTTGATCTAGTAAAGAGATGAGCTTAATTAAATGGAACAATTAGTTGTACATACGGAAAAATAACGTGAAGTAAATTTCATAAAAGTTCAAAACAAAAGTATTTTTTTTTACTAAAAAACTTGATGTAGATTGTTTTGTTTAAGTACTTATTATTGACAGGGTACAAAGCTTTTTAAGCTATCCACATTATTTTACAACTATAAAAACACCAAAATGTAGATAACACTATTTACATGTTTAATGCCATCATCATTGTGTGACATACTGTTTTAAGCTATCCACACTAATATACACATGATGATATATATATATTAGTGTTCTTAAAATTAATTAAGGACCACTTTCTAAAATGTTTTCCTCTGCAAAACCATTTCACTTGATCACTTTACTTGGACTTCCAACATAAAACATCTATTTCATGTGAACTATTCTCAAAGTCTCCATTTACAAGTTGCATGACTTTAATTCAAAGGTAGAGAATTGGGATTAACAAATATCTCTCGATTGTCCTAAACTTAGAGAGAAAAAACTGTTGCATCTCTTATTGAATATGTTATTCTCATATGACATATATAGGTATGTGTTTTTATATTATTTTTGAGGTCTTTGTTTGTTTTTTGTTCTTTGAATTTCGCATTGGTTCTCCTTCGATTTTACCCATTTTGGGAAGGTCTAACGAGGGAAGGAGGGATCCCACTTGCTCTTGCTTATGTGACTGTAATGTGTGTGTGTACGTGCGCGAGTGTGTTTGTCATTTACCCATTTCTCATATAGGAATTAACTCGATTACAATTGTAATTTAATTTCCCATGTACTAAACATAGGAATTAACCCAATTCTAATTCTCACCTCTTAATTCCTAGCAACTAAATGCTACCTTAGTAAAATCTGATTTGATAACATTCTTTTCTTATATAAATGTGCTTTATAGTTACTAGGCTCCATCGGGTAATGTATCGAGATTTGCGCGTGCATATTTAAATGTGCTTAATAAACCCCAACAACTTCATCACAACAACGTCATCATTTTTGTTAATAAACCGGTTAAGAGAAGGTAGAGTTGTCCGCATACTTGAAAAACATAAAGGAAATGCGAAATTGTACATACACTGTTGTCAATCGATCGATTAAGAAAATGTAAAGTTGTCCACATACTTAATAAACATAAAAGAAGGGCAAAATTGGATATACAGTGTTAATAAACAATATCAAAACTCGACTTTCAAATATAATAGAAATATGTGGATATTAGGGTTTGACTTACTCTAACCATTTATATAACTATATATTGACTTAATTGGTTTTTCAATATGCAATTTTATATTTTCCTCAAAACCTAACATGGTATCAGAGATGACAATAACTTAATTCGAGTCGACAACTGATTCATGGTGCTTACTTCATTGATGCTCGTTCTTGGTTTCATGCTTTTTGTTTCCGCTGTCGTTCTCATTTTTGTGGTACTTCTTTTATTCACTGATGTTCTTATTTTTGTGGTTGTTTTGCTTTGCTGCTCGTCTGCCCACCAACCCTATTCATTTCGTGCATGTCTATGATCTCGCTAACCATTTAATCATACATCATCGTCTTAACTTCATCTTGCACTACTCTATTTGTTTATGTTTGATGTAGCAAGCATCAATTCCACCACCAATCTCTTTATTCACGTGACATCATCCCTCATCCTCCCTGCCACCATCACTTATTGCATCATCAAGTTCATCACAAATTACCATGTATGCGCATATTTGTTGAATGTATGCAGGCATTATTGTTGAGGTCCATCATTGCAGAACCTCCTATTTGCCTCATCTTCTATGGTTTCGTTTTTGTTTAGTGGCATCTTTTTGATTTAGTCATTGAAGTTAGCCCTTTATCATCACCATTGTTTATCAAATGAACCTTTTTGCAGAGTAACCCCCTGTGTGTGTGCTTCTCATTGGCCCTTCATCGTTATGATTGGTTTTGGATGTCACTTTTGTAGCAACCCTCTTTGTGCGTGCTTCTCGTCGATCTTTCATCATTGACATTGTTTGCCGAATGAACATTTTAGCAACAACCTCCTATGTGTGTCCTTCCCGTCGGTTATTCACTGCCATTTGAATCAAGTGGCTCAAACTTGTAATTTGAGTTGGACTCGAATTAGTGTCACATAAGAATTCATGCATACACGGTGGTGGAACACGATATTAATTAGTAATTGGAGTTTATATCCTATACAAAATATTTCATGCAACACATTAATGTTGGTGTCCAATTAGGAGTTAATGTTAGTGTTGAATTACATGTACATTTGTTGTGTCTACCTATAAATATAATTGGGTGTGTGCGACTGAACATAAATTGTTGTATGTACCAGCTTGTTAAGCGGGTAAATAAAATACAATGTTTGGGTGCAGTGAAGAGTCGAGAATGGTGTGGTTGTATATACGAGCCGACTATTTGGTAAGTGCATACATGATACATTGTGCTATCTAGGTTTATATATAGGAGGTTTTTCCTTTCTGTACTAAACTATTCATAGTTGATTTCCTTGTTTCTTGCCTGTGATTTTTCCCTAATTTTATGATTTACCGCATAAATTCTTATGTTAATCTTTTCTATGTGGTTTGTTTACTTTTAGGTGTTAATCATGTGACTATGACATTGGGTATTCTACTGTGATTCGTTACAATAAACTGGTTTTAGAGCCAAGACTCAGATATGAGAAGTTACACAATTAAGTTGAAGTTTTTAGAGATAATGAATTACATAAGTGTTTTGAAGTTCGATGTGGAGTTGTTCGACGGGAAGATAAATTTTAGCTTTTTGCAAATTCAAATCAAAGATTTGTTAATTTAATATGGGTTACGTCAAGTGTTGAAGTGTCGTTGGAAGGAAAATGATGAGGATCGAGAACAGTTGTATTTGAGGGTGGCAACCGTTATAAGACTCATTTTGACAAAGAATGTGCTTTCGAACATGAAGAATATTTTTTCGACAAAAGGTATTTGGGAAAAGTTGGAGAATGTGTATATGACAAAGACCCAGTTAAATTGATTCTACCTTAAGGAGCGGTACCATCACCTGAAGATGGATGAAGATACAAGTATTATTGATCATCTTAGTGCTTTAAACGAGATTGTCTCTGATATTGAGGAAACTGGGATAACATGCTGAAGGTGAGGATAAGGTGCTCAAGGTCATCATGTCACTTTCACCTTCATTCAAGCACATCAAGCCAACATTGATGTACGAAAAGAAGACCATCAATTTAACAAAGATCACTACCATGTTTGTGACGACCCAAATTTTTTAATAGTAAATTTGGTTCGTAATTAAAGGTCACGGACTCGTGACGTGGCTCGAGAGTGTGTACACGAACCCAACACTCGACACGAAGACCGAGTAATTTATTGTTTGTGGTATGATGAATGCCTAGTAGATTGTATGTGTATAGACTTATTAAGTCACTTTTACTAGTATATAAATGTTGAGACGCGAGCAGGAACGCGCCTCAAGATGCTTGCCGGCGTGGGACCGTGGTAGAGACTGATGTGGTAAGTTCAAATTAAGTTAAATGTAGCTTATATAGTTGATTTGAGGTGGCTATGGTTTTATTTACATTAAATGAAACCTAAGTTAGCAAAATTAAACATTAGTCACATATATTCCTCGAGATACATGTGGGCACATCACATGGAAAATCGAGTTAAGTATGTGTGTTATCAAGGGTAAGTTAGTGGATTGTAGATCAGGATATGAGCCATTATATTAGCCTCGAGATGGGTGTACACATTAAGATCAATGGCTATAACTCAATCTTATATATATAAATGTTGTTGTGGCTATAAAGGATGTGTTGGATCTCTGGTGGAGAGATGATGTGTTGGATCTCCGGTGGAGGGTAACAAAGATCTAAGGCTTTAGAGATAGCCATTTGGAGGAGGAAACCCAGAAATCCAACTAAAGTGCAAAATTTTTGGGATTTCATGTGTTTAGCAAGCTAGGAGTGCTTGCTAGCGCGCTAACGAGTATTAAAAATCACGCTAGATAAACTTCCCAACACACTAGGTGCTTTGGACAACACAATTTCTGCAATGTGGATAAAGACTTTAAAAAACCTATTACTTAGTCTAAATCTATATAGGATCACCTGAACACATTCTAAAACATTGTTAACGATACCAGGAGCCTATGGGAAAATCTTGGAGGTCCGGGTACATGTTTGAAAGTGTTAGGAGGCCGAATTAGCATATGAACTTTACGTGAATTGGTAAGTAAACGGATTAAGATATTTCTCCCCATTTCGTGTCTTGATATTACTGCTTGTTTAATTGGTTTGTATTAGATTCTTTGTGTTATGATTGGTGTGCTTTATCTCATTGTCTAATTATTGTTAAATTAGAATATGTGTGTTTAAGTTTATATGTGGTTTGGGTGTACGCGGATCATGGGGTATGAAACCCAGGGATGTCAGTATATTGATTAGTTAATGCACGTATCTACTATACGAGGTCGATGAAATGATTAAGCGGTGACCAATTAGGCAAATACTAAAGTACTATATGTGCTGACCTATTACATGAGGTCGATAAGCTGCGTTTCATAACTAATAACGATAGTACCTAGTGCACTGCTAAATAAGTGACTACCCAAGGTCTATATGATCAATAGATTAATATATGGGATAATGTGTTAGATACAAAACTTAATGTATTTAGTTCATTTTAATGGTTCTGTTGATGTCACATTGTTTAACTATGATGTTTGGTGATGTGTTTGTGTTTCAGTGATTACTGTCGTGTAATGAATGTATGTGTAGTGTAATGTATTCCTGTTGTGTTTGGAGATGTGGATAAACTTCTAACATTGTTACTTTCTACATTATTTTACTCACCGTCCTTTTTATGACGGTGGATGCAAATCTATCAAGTAGCAGATTGGACAAGGAGAAGATCATCAACTACCTTTGAGCTATTAGAGTATGCTATTTCGAAATTTTGTAGGTTTTTGAATATTATACTGTATGACAATTTATGTTGTTTATATATTTTTGGGGTTGTATAGTTTGGTTGAGCAATAGTACCTGACTAGACACACGTTATTATACTTTTATCACTGTTATATTGTTTATATATATGTGATCGTTGTTTCCTGATTTCTAGAGTAAATGTTTTACTAAGTCTTCCACTGATAAATTTAAAGTGATAACGACTTTTAATTAGCTTCGAAATTATATTAATTGAAAAGAGAACAATATATTGCTTATTTTAAAGTTATCTAACTTGGAGAAAAGTTTAAAAAAGTTGACTGGCACGTTGTTAAGTTATATGTGGATGAGGTTAGAACTTAATGAAGGGATTAGGCCGTACGGTGCCCTATATTAAGAGAGGGGTCATCACAATGTTAATATATAAAAGGAAGTTGGTGAATGGTGAAGATAATAGCTCATCTGAAAACTTTAGTTTGGTAGCTGCTGGGATGAGTTTCAAAAAGTACGAGAAAATGGTTTATTGGAGATGCGGTTAACCAGGGTCTCTCAAGAGAGATTGCAGAAATAAGAAAGGCAAATGAGCGGGTTAAAAAAAGCTCCGGTTCAATAAAAGGGGATTTCTATGTTGAAGGCGATTACGCTGACAATTTGTTAGTTCTCAAGACTAGTAGTAACTATCCTATGTGTCTAGCAAAGAAAAAGATTGGTGATCAGAATGGAGAATAGCCAATTGACAGCGGGGCCAAATGACATATATGCTTACATAAGGCATGGATCGGTAATTATGCAAGTTATACGAGTGGCAAATTTATGTCAATGGCAGATGCTTTTTGTGATCGATATACGAGTCAGTGAAGTTCATCTGAAGTCATTTGACTGACGTTTCATAATGCTTTGAGATTTTTGACATGTGCCGAGTTGTACTCAAAACCTAATTTCTCTTTTTGAATTAGATTTTAAGGGTTACATGTACTATGTGAGAGGTAGAGTATTTATAATATTTCTAAAGTCTTTGTTGGTCATGAAAGATTCGAGAAATAAGAACTCGTTTGTTTTGGTGCAGAAAAATGGAGTAAGGTATGGCCTCAAAAGTTGATCAAAAAGTGGGTTTCGATTGTTGGTAAGTCCAAGCTAGCTGGATTGGACTAGGTTCATTCTTAGTGTTGAGGATGGTGGCTCGAGAGGGCAGTGTAGCAAGAACAAGGTAGTGAGGTTTTGCTAAGGAAAAGATTTGTTGAATAAAGTGTCTCAAACTTGTAATTTTAGCTGGACTCAAATTGGTGTTCTACATCAATTCATGCATACACGGTGATGACACATGATATTAATTAGTAATTAGAGTTTTTATTATATACAAACTATTGTATGCAACACATTAATGTTGGTGTCCAATTAGGAGTTAATGTTAGTGTCAGTTTAAACGTAACGACTTGAAAATTCAAAATACCCACATTAAAGGTATTTTGATAATTTCATAATTTTTATATATGGATAGTGTGGTAAATTGCTTGTATTATATGTATTTACATTAAATTGGTGAAATTCCAAAAGTTAAAGTGATATTCCAAAAATATATTGGAAATGAATTAAAAGCTTATGATTCTTACATAATAAGGAATTTTAAGGGAACTAACTTAATTATAATACTTAGTTGGCTTAAACTTGCTTGGGGAAATTTTGGTAAATTGAGAGATTGCATGGAAACCTTCCCCTTTAAACAAATTATAAGTTAGTGAGCCTCCTACTTCCATTTCCAATATAACCAAAAAGGAGAGATGAGTGAGAGCAATATAGGAGCTCTAATGGTGGTCTATGAGGATGGGAGACTTATTAAATCAAGAGGAATACACAAGCTTAGGCGAGCACTTCAGCTTCTCCTTCCTTGTAAGCTCTCTTTTACTCTTTAATTGTTAGGGCCCATTTTACTAAGCCCTAGCTTATCCCTAATTACCCTAATTACCTTAATTAGATTCTTAATCTTTTAGATCTTTTTAAATCTCAAGTCATTCCGTATTTTAATCAATCTTAGCCTCAAAACTCAAATTAGATCCTCAAACACTTTAATTTCTTAATTTTTTTAAAGTAGGTCAAATTAGGAAATCATATTTTTGATTTTCAAGATTTTATATAAATTCCGACAGTCTCCTATAAAAATGGGATGTCGACACGAAAACCTGATAAACAACAGCTTGAAGAGAATGCCTACAAGGACTCACATATCTCCGTAGTTCATAATATGACATCAAAATGAAATTTAAAACTTAAACCCAAGCAAAGCCATAAGTTCAAGTTTTACAATCCCAAAATAAAACTAAAACTTCTCCATAACTAACTAAATTTATATAAAAAATAATCACAATTCTCTTTAAACTTTCTCAAAGCATCACATGAGGTTTCATAACTCTTCCATAAGCATTTCACGTCCTACACTCGTCCCTAAAACCTAAAATGTATGTTACAATATAAACAATATACATACAATGAGAAAAGGAACACTATCTACATAAATATCCAAGCATCCTCTTTCCCTTATGATCCTCGTTCGCCTCTGAACTTGACAAAGCCATTTCAGGAATGCCACAATAATAATGTATGCAAAATAAACAGTGTTAGATAAGTAAACATCTATCTTGTTTTGTACAACAGGTAATAACAAGAGATAATATGAAGTATTGCATAATAAAAGAAATCAAGAAAATAAATATACAATGTGAAACCCTTTTATTTTTGCCCCAAGTTCATAATCAGGTTGGCGGACCTAATTATGAACCTAAAAAAAATAAATGTAGTGACCCGTTACCTTAAGTAAGTGATTAGCGATAATCCTAATTTTAATTAACCCGAGTTAGACTCGTGGTTAAGCCCGACTTGTCTTGATTAGCATGTGCGTAGATTTACGTGATGTTTGTTGTTTTTATGATATGTATTAGTATTTATTGAAATTAATCGGATTAATTGGCCTATAATTGAATAATTGACAAATTATGAGATGTCTAATTCCATGTGTGGGTCAAAGGTAACACACACGAGTTGTGGGGTAGTGTGCACACTCGAGTGTGCTCGTTGGTGCGCATGGCGAAGTCATAGGCTTGTTAATATAGGCTTATATATTTTTATATATAAATTGTATATATAAATATAAATATTGAAAATAAATAAATAATTAGTAATTGGTGGGTGCCTAGTGATACATGGGGTCGAGGGTGACAGGCGTGGGACGTACAATAGTGTGCACGCCCGATTATGGTCGTTGACGCGTATGACAAATTTATAGGCGCGAAAATACAAAGTTATATATATATATATAGTTTTTTATATAAATGAATCCTAAAGTTTAAATTAAATTTAGTGTTAAAGCTTGAACTCACCTCGAGATACGCATAATGTGAAAGTCAAGGAAGTGAATTATTTGTATGTTGATGAGTTGAAGAGATTTTCCATGCATCGAGATACGTGCAACCACATCTTAAAAAGAATCAATGTGACTTTGATTTCCATCTTTTGATCGTCCTCGAGATTCGTGAGTACGAATCTAGAGAAAAATTTAATTTAAACCAAACTTAAGTCGGTTAAGAGGGATGTGTTAATGATAGCCACAAGATCGATCTACATATCTCAAGAAAGATCAAAATAAAAAGTAAAACATTAGATCTGCCTTGAGATTTGTGATGTACGAATCTCGAGGAAATTCTTATTTATTTTTTCTTCAACAAACTGCCTCCTCCCTGTAAAAAAAATGAAAATTGAAGAAGAGAAAAAGAAAGAAACTGAGAGACTACGGGATAGGGAGAGAAGGAGATAAGAGATCAAGGTGAGTGTTGTAGTTGTTGTTGATCGTTGTTAGACTGTTGATGTTGTTGTTGTTGTGCATTGTTGTTAATGTGTTAGGTTTGTGTTTTAATGAAAATGGACCATATTTTAAAAAAATTATGTTGAACGAAATAGAGCATAAGCTTTATTTCGTTCGTGAAGAAGAAAAATGCTCAAAATAGGGAGCTAGTTCAGCTCGGTTGAGCCGAACCCAGTTTGGCCTAGTTTTGGTCCAAACCTCTCTCATATTTTAAAAAAACTCTAGAAAATAGGGAAAAAGTTCCAAAAAGTTGAGGAAAAATCTCAAAATATAATATTTTGATAAAATAAATAGAAATTGATGAATTTCTAAAAAAAATAAAGAATTTGAGATTCGTGTGAGACTTTATACTAGGGTTTTACTTCAAAAAAAAAATGCAAAAATCGTCATATTGACCTAAAAATAATAAATTGGTACCAGATATGATTAGACCAATGTAAGGGTTCTAATTAATGACTATTAGACATATATTGATGACAATTGGTCTATTTTAGGTTCTTGGTCAACGGGCAAAAGTTTATGGATACCAGGAGTTTGTAAATCGGTAAAAAGTTAGAAAAGCTCGGCATATGTAAGTGAGACTTGTACTCTTATCAATTATGCATCGTAAAATAGTTATACTAAGTGCACATAGTTTACGAAATGGGGAAATGGGGCAATGTACCGTGACATGAATGTGTTATTAAACTGTTTTATTAGAAATCAACCGGAAAGAGGTACGATGGGGTAATCGGACTGGGGTGAAAATGAATGTGATTGGCTAGCTACCGACACTTTCCCTTCAACAACCTTAAGGTACTCGATTATTGTTTTCCTATTATTTTATATCAAAAAGTGAACTCGGAGAGGGGTGCAACGGGAGAATCCGACTGAGGTTGACGACATAGGTATTGGGAGGCTAACCAATACCCTTCCCATAGATTCGTAACGCTAATCGATTGCTACTTTCCATTTAAGAGTGGTTAACTACGTTATACTTCGATACATCACAAAATCACCGACGTGTGATTCTGTGGGTCGTAATCCTGGATGACGAATGTCTACACCTCTTGCCTTGATTGCAAAAGAAATAAAAAATATAAGTCATAGGAACAGTTGCATTTGACCATTGAACTTGCATTTCATTATGTATTGTTTATATCATTTCCATTGCCTGAATAGATATGCTTTGGCTTCATATTGCTATTTATTGATATATTGATATTTAGTTTATAGTTGATATGATTACGAGCATTACTGACTGAGTAAGTTGGAGCGCTCATTCCTCAATTAACATTTTAGGTCGTCGATGTGCGCTTCGACTTAGGGACGAAGAAAATTAGGAGTTTATAGTATTCTTTACGGTAATTGATTTCCCTACTATTTATATATTGTATTGAATTAATATTTTGTAAACAGGGTTGGGATATGGTTTACGACCAAGATATATGCCAATTTTTGTATATCATATGTTTTGTCGAAAAGTCTTAATTCCACTGCGTTTTTAATAGTTTATTCGATATACGATATACTATAATTGTGATTAACATGTATGAAGGACGACTGTACTATTACTTTAATTGAGTTCAACTGGTGTACCGGGGCTTAATTATGGTTTCTGGCCAGGTATCACCCTAATAAGGATAGGGGATGCTACAATAAAAGTCAAATGCATGCTTCTCGAAAAACTTGAGTGCGTTGGGTTTCTGTGTCCCAATCTAATAGGAAACCTAGCTTCGAGTCCCGCTTGTGAACCATAGCACTAACAAACCATCATCCAGAATGATATGAATGCACGATCAATGAACTCTCACCCTTAATGTGCAATTTATAGACCATATTAATGTAAAAAGCAAGAAATAACATTCACTTACAATCAAACCAACACAAGTTGGTTAAACGAGTCCTCGATCGAACGCTCCTCGGATTCCTTTGTTCCAAAAACTGTATTAAATTACAAAAATCTATAATTTATGAGTCTCGACTCAATTGTACTATTTTAAATAATTTCTCATAATTTTCCAAACTATGTCGGTGTTTAAACTCCTTAAAACCCCAACCAACTTTTTTGTAAATCCCAAATATATTCCACGAAATCTCAATTTCATAATTGGATCCCCAATCGCAATATTATATCACTAATTTACATCAAAAACTCATTTATATGATTTTTGGAATTCAATTTAGTGTTTTACGATGAAAGGAAATATGCTAAAAGTACCATAGATAAATAAAGAGAAACTCATTCAACATGAAGTAGTAATGATCTTAGTTCGATTGGTCATCAGTTTCATCTTATAAGCCTATTATTCTACTCTCAAAGGCCGTAAGTTTCATCACATCAGTCGGGTAAATTTGTCGACAACCCCAAGATTCACTAATCTTATGTGTCGCACATAAGTGGTGAGTGCCGACATCCCTAAGGTCCACTGACCCCATATGTTGCTCATCTCAATGTAGTCAGGGAACCCAGATGCGAGAACTATTTTAATACCATCAAGAATTGACACAAACTTGGATTTCAAAGCATAGGATATGCTTAACCAAGGCAAACAAGTTATAAGAGTAAAATCGTTATCCAACTACACTAGCATCATGCTATTTAATTATTCATTTATATCAATAATAGCAATGAAAGACATAGCATAATGATAAGAGTCATTGAATACTAATTCACAAGTTATGCCATGATAAAATAACACATAAATGTAGATAAGTGACACAAGTCATGTCACCGGGAGTACAAACAACTTCATCAGTCCAAATAACTGTAAACGTGAAGAATAAACTGGAAATGAAATGGGAACAAGTGCCCTAACGGTTTACTTACCTCAAACCATGCAATATCCTAAGCTATTTCGGCTACCCCTTGCTTCTAGCCATGCATCCGATACCCAACAATAGTTCTCTCGGTTCCTAGTATCGTTTTGTATTAGTTTAGTGTGCTAGATGACTTTTGTATTGCATAATTGTAATAACATTATTTTTGCTATCCTTGTGGTCACTGATGCCTTTGTGGGCATAGAAGTTCTTTGTGGGCACATACATCCCTTGTGGGTACAAATGTCCCTTGTGGGCACTGACATCCCTTGTGGGTACATAAATCCATTATGGGCATAGATATCTCTTGTGGGAACATACGTCTTTTGTGGGCACACATGGCCCTTATGGGTATAAACGTCCCTTTGTAGGCACTTGCATTATACATCATCTTCTTTAATAGCCCAACATGCACGACAATGACCACAACTTCAACCCCAAATCTCGATTCCATTCAAGTGATTCTCATTTCTTATCGGTTGATTTGACCTAATGACTTTCCATTAACCCAAATTAACTAGAAATATCTCAATTTAAACTAAAAATCATGCATTTTACAAGAAAACCCATTTTTGTTGTTCTACAACACATAATCTTTAAAAATCCATAATTTACTCATTTTAAACCAATTTTTGAAATCCAATATAGTAGATTGAGTGGAATCTCACAAGGAATCCACATCTTTACTTTATTTTTAAAAAATAAAGACTCATAAAAATTAGAATTTTAGAAAACCCCCATTCATGAGAGAACCCCATTTTCGCTCAAAACTTGTAAATTTATAAACTCGAAACTTAGAACTCATTTACTTCATGAAAAACAATTGCATGCATTATTTTAATGAGAAAATCGGTGGCATTAAACATCTAATTCATTTTTTTGATAAAATAATATTCATGACTTCTTTCACAAGAATTGATTAAAAGAGAAGTATGTGAAATATATACCTTGGGCTCTTGTTTGGTCTCCTAGATTTGATGCTCTAAATTGTATATGAGGACTTCAATTTCCTTCTTGAACCTTTGTGACCAACAAGCAAGAACTCCATGATTTTCATTCTTTCCAATTGTTTTGGTTTGCATGAAAATGAGAAGAAAACATTTGTATAGCTCATTTAGAATTTTATCATTGCCACTCATCTCCTTACACTTTCTCATTTCTCTACGTCTATGAATCTATCTAATTAATCATTTTCTATAAAAATTCACTAAATTCCCACTCACCAACATCCTGATCTCCTATATTTGTAGGACTTATTTCACAACTTTAGGCTTTCTATTTTGATTCATTTTATAAATATTATAGTCTTATAAAAGTAGATAAATTGCTTATTGACCGTGGCCGCATTTATAACGGCTCGATTGTAGTAATAATGTGATCAACTTACGTTGATTATGAATATCATCCTAAGGAAAATGTGTATGCACTCAGTATTTACCAAGTCAAAATTACTTGATTGCTAAGGAAATCTTTTTTGATTTGTTTTTATAACTAAACTACTCTAATCTAATTTAACAAATCAATGTAAATTACTTTAACTCTTATATTAAGAATAGCTTGGTTCACAACTTCACATTGGTAATAAAATACTATGCTTTTCAACTCACTTTCTCATCTTTATTATGTGAGTGCGATGCTTGATTAGAATAGATATATTTCATTCAAATCCACTTCAACCTACTATCGCAACGGAAAAGATTCTAATGTACAAACTAGAACTCCACCTACCGGTGTGAATAATGTAAGTTCCACATTGCTTTAAGTGCTAAGTCTTTAGATTCATAATCAATTAAGTTTACTATTCGTACCTCTCTTTAATTAACAACTATATCTTTGTATTGTATATTTTACGGTTGTACCATCCATATTCGACTTAAAAGCTTCAACGGCCATGATAAATCTTAATACCTAATATCAACAAACACATGATCAAGATGTTCGTTGCAATATTACACTCATAATCAATACAAATTCTAAGCATTGCATTTTTTAACTTTACACTGATTTGTGAAGTTAAATCAACAAAAACAATACCCAAATCACGACACGTGAGTCTTCAATGTCTTCTCTTCTACAAATTTTTTAATACTTAAGAATAAAGCAAACATATGCTAAAATATTGCTAATAGGTGCTATTAAGCGGTAATTTATGGTTATTGGTAAGTTTACTACGTTTTAACACCTATTTATACTCCATAAACACGTTTGAAAATAATTAGAAACCCTACTACACAATTTCACCCGAAATAGAACTCCGACTTTCTATTTTCTTCAGTATCGGCATTGTTTGTAAGTGGTCCGATGCTGTGTGTACAAAGCCATGGCACCGTGATAGCTTCGACCACTTTGTGTGCAATTTCCTCATTCAATAGACTCGGTGCCCTGCGTTCCAGTCCTCGGCGCCGTCCGTTCTCCTCTACAGTGCCGCCACTGCGCCGGCCATCATGTCCATTTTTCTCCTTGCCTTGGTTTCCCACAATGAGCCTTTATCTCCCATGTTGAGCCTTCACCTCCTCACAGTGCCACATCCTTGCCACGATGTCGACCTTACTTTAGTATCTTTTAGCACTATTTCTTTGCAAATTCACTCATTTGTCTCCTTTATGCCTTGTGTGTAACGACTCATTACTATAAGCTGGTGATTAATATTAATGCAAATCATAATTAACCCGAGTTAGGCTCGTGGTTAATTTTGGCATACTTTGATTAGCGTGTGCATGGGTTTGTCTGATGGGTTGTATTTGTTTGGAATGCTTAAAGAATTTTATAGGTTGTAGTATAAAAGAAAATTTATATA
Organism: Stephania yunnanensis; assembly: GCA_039657365.1. Lineage (NCBI taxonomy): Eukaryota > Viridiplantae > Streptophyta > Magnoliopsida > Ranunculales > Menispermaceae > Stephania > Stephania yunnanensis. Next base: position 49,012,402 of record CM077583.1, on the reverse strand, counting down.
TAAGCCTACAATTGGAAAATAAATAACTAAATAATAAATAGCCGGTACAGTTAGCGCGACGAGGGGGCCTTGAAATGAAGGTGCACACCCGAAAATACTCGTGGGCATGTTCGGTGAATTTATTGGCAAGAAAATACACGAGGTATACATATTTTTATATATTTGATATATAAATATATATTGAGACTTTAAGTTTGGTTTGAATTATATTGATCATCGGATCGCCTCGAGATGAGCATGAGTATTGATGGTGTCAACATGCATGCCACTTTAAGGGTGTCATGTTAGCATATCAATCATTTGATCAGCCTCGAGATAACACGATGTATATCTTAAGGAAAATCTATATATTTAAACTAAAATCTTCAAACTTATCCTCATTTCGATTGATACAGATAGAAAGAGTGGGAGGAGTAAGCAGCTAGGGTTTTGGTATTCTTATTTTGAGGGAATCAATCAGATGAGAGATTTGTAATATGAATTGAAGAGTTTAAACGACTGGAGAATTAGATATCATCATTGTTGGTGACTTTAGTTTTGAGTTTTAAGTTAAATTCAATAATTAGTGATGATTTCTCTATGAATCGTTATGTTTGATCACTGAAAATGGGTTGTTACCTCACTGATGTCCTCCTTGATGTATTTCGGGAGTGTGGAATGTTGTTGTAATGATTTGTGGATGGAACAATGGTTACTGCCCTGTTTACTATCGAGATAGTATAGGGTGAAGCGCGCTACACCTAGCAGAGGAGTGAACTCTCTTTATCAGTTGGGATGAACTCAGCTGATGGAGCGCACTCCACCAAGTGAGGGAGTGTGCTCCCACCCCAAAAAACAACAACTCAACTGTAAATCAGTTAAAACTTCTTCAGGTTTTAAGGATTGAATTATGAGTTCTAAACATAGGGCATTGGTTATATATTGATCACAAATGGTTTGTGACATATTTTGGATCACCGAGAAAGCGTGAGTGACCCAAAAAGTAAGGGAATTTCTTAACAAAAACTTACATCGAGGTAAGTATAGATTCACTTCTTTATCAATATTGTATGACTATCTTAGTATATGTAGTTCATGTAGTTTATGGACTAAATGGGGGGACTATGTACACTTTGATGTTTTAAATAAATGAAAAACGATGTTTAATGTGACTCACGAGAGTAACTCCTAGAAATGAGAATAGGTTATATAGGAGATGGGTTACCTTCCCGGCCTATATATAACTCCTACTCAGT